>CM038669.1:260416615-261016615 GCA_021605145.1 Aegilops bicornis
CTCCATCGGGTCTTGATCTTTATTGACTTGAGCAACAAGTTGTGAATTTCCACCTGACGGCATGAGCTTCTTCCACCCCGAGGTCTCCGCCTGGCGATCACGAGACAGCCGCAAGCAGCCTCCTCGTACTCAGCATTATGTTGTTTGTGGACATCTACGCTGAGAGTGCATACGGATCACATACGCTTGAGGGTCTGCTCTCCGATTGGGTGTGACAAGCAGCACACTGCACGACACTGGCGCCTTCAGCGTGAAAGCCCCATCAAAGTACATGATCGGTCGGCCACACTTGCTTCTCTCGCCGGGAGCAAGCGAGTCTCACCAGATTTTTCTTCTGTCGGGCGTTGAGGTCCATTCTGCGTGAACTCCGCTAAGAATTTCTGCGCTCTGAATTGCTCAAATGCATCAAACTTCAACCCAAAGCTCCGAGCAGGGAACTCCAAGGCCCACTCCACCATCCTTCCCGGGTTGCCTCCGGATTTGTGTGAAGTATCCATTGCACGGGACCTGGCAGGGCGGGAGTGGCAACAGTGATCTCGTGGGCTTGGAAGTAATGGCGCACTTAGCTTCCTCGAGGCCATACTTGTGAGGGCCGGAAGAGCAATTCTCACACGATTTAGTACCTTGACCTATTTGCCCTCGAAGAGGGGAGGTGACAAAGTAAACCGTGCTGCAACAGATCATCTTCTTCTTCAAGACCACTTCACTTGGTCTTGCTGTGAGCCACCGCCACTGATGGCGTCCGAGACTGGCTGGGTCAGCCTTGCCTCGTTAGCACCAGAGCCCCTAGCCGAGGAATTTCCGGCGTGCTGACCGCCATCGCGATCTTGTTGTTTCCACTGCCTCTTTGGTCGACCTCCCTCTCGCCACCAGCGCGTGGCCCAACACCACTTGATTACGTCGCCGCCCGGTACAGCACAAGAGCAGCGGCTCTTCAAGCGGTTTTAAGGCTACCACCGTATTGGTGTAGAAAGAGAGAATTTCTTCGCTAACCCGAATCCTGCCAAGTGTTCGCGCTTCGCCTGCAGGGTCCACTCCATGAGGCCGCGCTTTTCAAAATCTTGAAAGGAAAGGGGAAGAAGCTGGCCTTCAGCGGAACTTGGAGATGAATCGGCTCATGGCTGAGCAAGCGCAACCAAGTTGAGCAGGACAGCACATCCTTGAGTCCGGCTTTGGGCGCCTCAATCTGCTCAATAGCCTTGATCTTGTGCAGGTTTGCACCGATCTGGCCATGACTGCGACACAAAGAACTCCGAGAAGTTTGTCGGACGGGCGCCGAAGACACACTTCACTCGGGGTCTCACTTGAGGTTGATCTTGCGCGGGTTGGCAAAACGTCTCTTCCAGGAGACTTGTACAACAAATTTTTTGCCCCACTGCCTTGGTTTTTGACCACTATGTCATCCATGTATGCTTTCATATTTCTATGTAGCCTGGGGTTCAAAACCAATTTGGACCCCTTTCTTGCAAACGCTAGAGCCAAGACTCTTGAACCCGAAAGGCATCCGTAAAAAAGCAATCGTGCCACATGGGGGTGATAAATGTTATCTTCTCTTCATCTTCTCTTGTCCATGAAAGATCTCGTGGTAGCCAGAGTAGAGGCGTCGAGGAATGAGAATAGATCACACCCGGCCATGGAGTCAACAATCTGGTCAGCGGGTCTTGCAACGGAAGCGGGTCCTTGGGACAAGCCTTATTGATATCTCGCCAAGTGAGTCAATACACAGCCTCCACTTCCCATTTGCCTTGCGCACCACCACCGGATTGGCCAACCACGTCGGATGGAGCACTCCTCTCACCAAACCTGCCGCTTCCAATTTCTTGATCTCCTCTGTGATAAACTCTTGCCTTTCCAGGCATCGCCTCGATTTTCCCGCTGATTACGGCGGGCAGACAAGCGCATGAGATGATTTCAACTAGGGTGGTGCTCAATCACCTCCCCTAGGAACACGGGGATGTTGGATGCTTGCCATGCAAACACACATCGACGATTCGGCCACTTGCATGAGGAAGGTGACCAATAGCTGCCCAGCTTCCCTATTTGGCTTTTCGTCGAGGGTGGAGCTTATGGTGAAAGCCCCTCCCGTGCCATCCTCCCTAATGGGCACCTTCTTGAACTGCAATAATTGGCGCTTAGCTACCGGATTTCTTGCTTGCTCTTGCCGGATTGGAGCTTCCTGTGCGTCCTCGAGTATGCACAAACACTCACGAGGAATAGAGTGCGCTTATGCCGAGTGGGTGCGAGAGGTCTTGCTTAGGGCTTCTTCTTCCCTCCGGGGCTTCAAGCAATGCAGTGGAGCAAGTGCCTATGGCAATTTGCCCGGTACAATCAAGCTTCTTCGAGTAGAGTTGGTCAACGCATGACGCCGCTGACGTCCCTTCTTGTCAAGGAGGGGCGGTGATGATGGTCGATGGCCGAACGCATCTTCGGGGCTGTTATAGGCGAGTGTGACGCCACGGCGCCTTAGTGAATAACTTGGCTAGTCTTAGGCCGTGCGGTCGAGAATCCTGCGTTCGCGAGAACAGGGATCTCGCCACGCCAAAGACGATCCTCTCCGCCTCCTGTAGAAGTTCAAGTCACCTCCAAACCTCAAAGAGGCAGTATGACCCTTCCTTCCTTGGTTGGCTCCTTCCCGGATTGACCCACTTGAAGCGTACCCATTTCCTCGAGGTCTCCATCAGGGAATTTGGTACAAGCCTTTGATCAATAACTGGCAAACAGAGATCAAGTTCAAAGCAGCCCTGCCCTTAATCAACCAACATCTTGTTCACACTTGAGGTTGCGTATTGTTGGCGCAGACCAACAACAGCAGAACACCCGGCCGCGGATCGCTTGTCAGCGGCCAGGTGGTCCTCAAGGCGTCAAAGATGAGGGGCGCGTGCTGGACCCGCAAGAGCTTTAAGCGGTCGAGCAGCAGCTTGCCTGTTCTAATTAGTAATCTCACGCTACCACCGCTTGAGCTTGGTGGCGGTAAGAAGTATGCAAGCGGTGCCACCATCGACGCGCACATGGCCTCCGTGGCCTTACTCTGGAACTCTTGCTCGCCGGACAAGTAAGTCATCCTCGTCATGATCATTGTCTTCTTGCTTCGTTGTAGGTCCGGCCATGGCGGGGAATATCTCTCTTGCTGGTTCTCCCTCATGACGCCGCTTGCCTTGCCCGCTTATATGCTTCTTCTTGCCGATCCTTTGGCACCATCCTCTGACCCTTCTCCTTATCCCGCCTCTCATACTCGGCCTTTTGATTTTCGGCTGCAATTCGACTGTCGTTTGCCAGGTTCCTGGAGGTCGTGGCCCTTGATGCGATGGATCTTTTAATACTGCTTGGTCGGAGCCTCTCGGCTTGTCGCTGAGTCAGCCGCGCCAAAACCCGGCCCGACAGCCGGGCGACTTTTCGGCCAATTTCCTTGCCGGGTCGCTCACTTGGCCTTGGCGCTTGGCGGCGCGATAACGCCGGTGTTGTTTGATCCCACCGGCAAGCACACACGGTCTTGCCTTTTTGCGCTTTCCCGTGTTGCGGCGCGAGCCCTTCTTCTTCATTGGGGGCGGCGAGTGTCTTCATCAAGGTAGAGTCGGTTTCCACGCCCGGCGTCCTTTCATCGGGTACTTCTTCCCTCTTGACACAGGTGCACCCTATCGGCGGAATACGCGCATAGTTCGGCCACATCCTTAACCTTGTTCGCCGCCAGACTCTTCGCGCAAGATCTATGCGGTTGCGCACGCACGTTACGATGGAACGCAGCGCTAATCCACGGATGGCGGGGAGGGTTGTTATGTTGCATCGCACCCGGCCTGAACTCTTCCTTCTGGATGTACTTGCATTGTGGTTTCGCCTTCCTACGGGGAATGCATATGCCGAGATCATCGGCACCGGCCATGAGCTTGAAAGTGGCCTCCGTTGAAGGCAATTCAACGTAACTCATGTACGCATGATCCGACCAAGAAGAAATGGAACTCGCCCGGCAAGTGCATCAACCAAGACATGTAAGCGTTGGGCTTGATTGTACACCAATGGGAAGTAATTAGCAAGCAACCTTGTCGCCGCTGGCTCCGGCGGCTTGCAGATCCGCGATGGTGTAGATGTTGAGGAACTCTCAGTGGGATGGGTCCTTGCCATTGTATCACTTCTTCGGCACGTGGGAGCTTGAGCATTAATGGTGCAGGATTAGCCCCGCTGGAACTGCCCCGCAGCTTACGGGTAAAGGCTGGAGCAACCGACCTCGTAAGGTTGGTCGCGAGCCCTGCAAAATGGGTGGTCCATAAAGCCCGGAATCCCGCCAGCATCCGATCGCGGTAAGCGTGTATCGCTACCGGCGCTTCGATAGTGGTTCGGCGTCTTCACGAAAGCTCATTCTTCGAAGAACTTGCGCGCTGATCGCGGTGGTCCGTTAAAAGTGGGTGAGACGCTATGGAATAATGTTATCACACATGCGCTTATTAACGATGGATCGACACCGTGGTTCGACACGTAGCCCGGCATTTAGTGCGAGGAGGAGAAGTGTATCAGTAGCTGCGGCTCCCCGGTCCTCCACGGCCCGACATGTGGTAGCTTCGACGAATGGCCGCTGACCCGAAGGCCCTAACGGTAAATGGATCATCTTTGATGGCCCAGCGGCGCACAAGGCTCGGATGGTGGCTCTCCACTGGGCGTCGAGATCTGCATGTTGGCGGAGGGAGAAATCGAGGATCGGTGCGCAGGTAATTTTGCGCAGGCTTCTCTTTGGCGTGGGTGGTAGGCGAGCAACAAGCATTTGGACCGTGGACGTAAGCAAGCGCTTCGACTTCTCAACCACGTTAGAAGGAGCTCTATCGCAGCCCCTAACGGTACCGTGCCATATTTGTAGCACTTGACTTGAAGCAGGCATGCTTTGGACTCCTTCATCCCGCTGGACGGCGTGCATGTGGGAGCTCTTCCATGGCGGGGTGTCCGGGGAGTCCGGTAGTGGTAGCCCGGTGCTTCGTCGCGCGCACCATGCTGGAAAAGCGCCTTTGTGCATCAGGCAAGGTGCCAGGCGTCTTGAGGTCTGCGCCCGCCCGGTAGGCGTCACCAGAGGGGCACAATGCCACCGGAGCCCGAGCGCTACTGCAAGGGGCCTGCGCCTGTCTTTGGATCTGGCGGCATCACGGCTCATAAATACAGCGCCGCATGCATTTAGCAGCGCCGCCATTCGCCGGGCTCGACTGCCGGGCTGACTGCCGTCTTTTCAAGAGGTCTTCATGAGCAGCTTCACATCGAGTTACACATTGCAGACTTCAGGCCGAAAGCGTACCCCAAGAGCCTTTGGCGCGGGCAGCTACGGCTCCAGTGTCGCGATCCCGTCGTGGATTGTCTTCTTCTTGGGAGCCATGGCGACAATGTTCTGCTAGAGCTAAAAAGCGCTAGACTAGATTCTCACACCACGCCCCCCATACTGGCACCCCAAAGATGTACGTTAGTGGGAAATCGACACCTATGGGATCATCAAGTTATCCTTCTCACTTGGCCGGGTGCGGTAGCGGGTCAGGTTGTGAGAAGTGGAGGTCCAGAGGGCGGCACAAGAGTCGCTTACCCGGAGTTAGGGCCGGCGAGGATGCGTAAAACCCTAGTCACCTTTGCTTTTGTGGGTATTGAGTGTTCTTGAGCTCTCGAACTAGCTATGGTGGTCTTCAGTAGTTCCAAAAGGCGAATCCTCTCTCCTGAGTAAGCCTCGGGCCTCCTTTTATAGGGAAAAGAGGCTGCACGATGGCACACATGAGGTGGAAAGGCCTACGGTCTGCGAGCTTGTCATCCACTGACCTTATGGCCCATACAAAGTGCATTACGTCATGCCATTTAGGTGTCCATTAGCTTTTATCGGGGGGCCCAGGAACGAAGGTAAGCCCTGTCATCGCCAACTCCTCCTTGCTTGACGGCGACACGCGAACCAGCGATGCCATGAAGTGCCATGTAGGCGAGCGGGGCTCTTTGAGAGGTAAGCGCGGTGGTGGAGCCTTCTGCGAAGATACGCGTATGCCACCATGCGGTGCATGTGAAGTTAGGCCAGTGAAAGAGGCCGCTCGTCACTGCGCGGTGCTGCTCGGTGGTTGGAGCTTGGGGCAGCCTGCTTGTAGCAGGGGCCAGCGGTGGAAGTCCTGGTGGTGCGCGAGGTTGGAGAGTGGCCCAGTACCGGGCGCCTTAGCAAGGGCTCTGCTGGGGCCCGGGCAAAGATGCTAGCAGTTGCGGGCTACTGCACTCGTCCGGCCGCAAGGCACTTGCCGAGGGCCTTGTGCATCTTCTCGGCTAGGATCCCGCCTTAGAGGGTGGCGCCAGACTGTTCTCATGCCTGATCTCATATATCTATGGTCTTGATACAAAGATCCGCATACCACCATGGAGGTGCCTCCACGAGCCCACAGTGGTCCCAATATAGTTGGTTGGGGTTTGGAACCTGTGGGCTCAAAAGGGTGGTTAACTTTCATGTTGGCGTTGGGCAAGCAAGTGCCCTGACGCAAGGATTCTTCTGCGAGGGGGGCGGCGTGGGCCGCCCCGGGCAAGGGTCTTGTCTTGAAGTCCAATCCTACTACCACTTTGCTCTTTGTGTTCCTGGTTCTTGGCGTTGCCTTGGAAGCCTTCGGCTTCTCTGTTCGCTATACCTCCCTTCCCGCCTTTCTTAGTGTGGGCCACTTGTTATATTCATCCGACTGCCCTTGCACAAGTAAAGGGGTACAAAGGAGTGCCCCTACTTTTGTACACGGACACTGTGCTAAATAGAGAATTGATTAGGGCCAAAGTTGTTGTCTGGGGTGTTTAGCTTAGGAAGGACTATAATCCTGGGGGTTATGAGTGGATTTGGAGAACTGCATATTTGGTCTAGAAACTTGATCTAGATGATGCACTTACTTGGAGTAGCCACTTGAGCTCAAATTTGGCTAGGCATGATTATTTGGACATATGAAGATGCTGTAAAAATATCATACCAAATGGACATGCCAAAATGGTACTTCCTTCACAGCTATCCTCTCTGTCCAGAAAGTTGGAATAATTTTGGAGAGAAAATGGCTTGTTGAAATGATCCCAAATTTTGTGGAGTGAAGTTATTTGGTTAGAATCATAATCTGGTAATTTTTTAGAATTAATGAAGCAATACAAAATATACTTGCTTCACAACCTGAAAATATTAACAGAATCAAAGATTTGAGGTTGTGCTCACATAGATGATGGGATGGGGCTAAAATTTGGAGGAGTGAGATTATATGAGCACATGAAGGAGTGTGCAAAATTTCAACTCATTTCGATTCTCCTAGCTAGTACTTCCTTCATAATGCCTTCTGTGTGATAGAAAATTTGAAAATTGCTGAGGAAGATTGGCTAGGCAAATAAAGTTGAATTTTGGCATGAGGCAATGATTTTGATGAAATAACATGCCCAAAAAGTTTGGGAGCAAACATGGAAAAATAGGTGGCACTTCCTTCCCAGAAAGCCACACTGGACATAAATGAAGAATAAATATTGGGGAATTATTTTTGGGCCAGGAAAGGAAAGTTTGGGCATATTTGAGCAACATAAGACCCAAATAAATTATTAGAATTATTTTTGAATTTTGGGACTGAGAAAAATATAGGTAGCTTCACAACCTAGGACAAATAGGGTCATCTATAATATTATTAAAACGATAGAAAACAAACAGTGGGGATTAAACATTATAGAGTTATGATAAATCAACGACAGTGATTGGGTGATCTGAACATGGAAAGACCAGCTAGACAAATGGAGTATGTAACTTGGAAAGGCCAGCTAGGTAAACAGAGTGCGTACGTGAGCCTATTCCATCGACTATAGGCAAAAGGAATCCATACGCCGAAACACAAACGAATTGGAGTTGTAGTCCAATTAGTAATCGAGCCGTATTATAGTTAGTAATTAGTATCAGTATGCATCGTAACGTTTGGGTGCATCTCCAAGTCTTTAATTTGCATGCATTCTTCTGCATGCACAAGGCAAGGCACGATTTTGCTCCTACGTGCATCGGTGTGGATTGCAACCAGAAACTCGGCCGAAGAACATGGAAGTAATAATGAACTCCAGGAAATTTAGAATATATGTTAATCTTGATTGACACCTATAGAAAAGAAAAACAATCATGACTGATCGAATCAACCATTCATCGTCTACACGCATGACATTACAAAAAATATATACTAGAGAATGTTACACAATGAGTCCTGCTATTTTTCCTAAAATGCGCCCAATATAAAAATGTATAGAAAAAAGATTTTTTGCTTGTAAAAGAATTATACCTTTCAATAGTTGAATCGATCCTATAATTCTATTACTTAGAAAAAATGTAGTATATGATTTTTCTAAAAACCGTAACACCACTATATATAACAAATCTTTTTTAGCGGGTAACAAAGCTTTTATCAGGTGATAAAGAATACAATAACAAGAGTTGTATGTACTTTTTTTAGCACAGTACAATTGATGTCGCTCACATACACAAGTATACACTCACCCCTATGAAGGCACACACTGTGACGCCCGGATAATTATGCTACAGTAATCCCCATTAATGATGCCACGTCACCTCTGTCACTGTAGTTAATCTCGGGTTAGTTCAAAATCCGATTCGAAATTCAAATTCAAAATCAAGTCAAACAATAAAAGATTTTCAAATGTCAAAACTAAAATGTTCTAAAAGTGACAAATAAATCATATGTAATATTGGTGAAGAAGCCAAGCCTTTATAAAATGTTTAAATGTAGACTAAACTAATTCAAACACAGTAGCTAAAACCATTATTTAAAATGCCTTTTCATTTTGTAGAATATTAAACTATATTATTTTAGGGATGAAACATTTTGTGGTTGTGACATAATTTGTAACAACAATTTAGGTGCCACTTTGGTATTTATTGAAACTAAAATAAATTGGAAGTTAAAAAGAAAAATGTGAAATAAATAAAAGAAAAGAAAATACATAAAAAAATGAGGTAAGCGGAAGGCAAGCCTCCTTCCCCACAGCAGGCTTCGGCCTAATCTAGGCCTCACAGGCCACAGGCCCGGCCCACCCCACTCCCCCATACCTCCCCGTCCTGTCGGCCCGAAAACCCTAGGGGCAAATGCCACTCCCACTCCCAGCCGCCACTCCTCTCCTCCAGATCCAATCGGGATCGTAGGCGCAGCTCACCCCCAGCTCTCCTCGCTCCTCGCCCTTTGCCCGATCTGGATCGAGGTACAGCAATACTGACCAACCGTCAGCTGATCCCTGTACGCCTCGGCCTTCACCCCACCGACTCCGACCCTTCATGTCCTCTAACAACCTTCAAGACCGCGCCTTTTGGCGCCCTATGCCCGTCTGTAAGCCTGGCTGTCGTGGCGGAACCCTCTCGAGATGCTCCTCGTCCCGTGGCTCGCGTCTCTCGTCCTCCTCCCCACCGTCGCCACGATTAGCCATCAACGACGCTCCGCAGCCAAGTGTCGTCATTGCCGCCGATCGCCTCCTCGTCCTTCACCTCCCCACGGTCGCCATCAGCGCCTCGGGACGCCCCCTTCCTTCCAGCAGACCCGGTGAGACCGGTCCTCCTTCTTCTCCCGCCTAAGCGCCTTACCACTTGGCCAGCCCGCCTCTTTGCGCCGCCCCTAAATAGCCCTTCGGTAATCGCCATTGCCCAGACGATGCTGCCAGGCGCCTCCCGCTTTGTTTCGCCCCCTCCTGCGTGAAACGCGCCCTTACCGCCAAGGGTTAACTTCCGTAGCTTTCGCTGGCATCGGCAACTCGGTTGCCGCGCCGCTACGGCAATGGTCGGCCAGCGCTTACTACCTTCAGCCTCTGTTGCCCGCTCGATTTCGCCGACAGGTGGCGGCGCTAACACTGGCGGCCATGCCCACTACGCTTTCTGCAACGCCAGCAGCGTCAGGCCATAGCCTCTCCGGGCCAGGTAAGCCGTTACCGCCGTTTCTTGCCGCTTCTCCTAAGCCTCGCTCGTCTGACAGCCTACTACATCAACACAAGGCGCCATGCAGCAGCGCTCTCCCCACAATGTGCGTTGTTTCAAGCGGGTCAAGCGCCCCAATACCTTACGCCCGCCTCCATTAACCGCGCTTTCATTATGGCCAAATGTAGCCCCTTGCCCGGCGAGGGTCAAACACCGCCCCTTTTTCTAAAAAAAAGAAAAGGAAGTAAAAACATATATATTAATTAGTTAAATAATTAATTAAAAAGTTAATCAACTGGCAATTAACTAAGGATTAATTAGTCTAATTAACCGGATTAGTTAAAACTGAGAATTAATTAACTAGACGGTGGTCGATGTACACGGACGGGGCCCCATTTCGCCGGCATTGACCGATCAAAGTTCGATGGTACAGGTCAGCCCAGAATTCCAGTTCCCCGTCCTACTTGTAAACACTGTACAATTTCTCTGTACACTGTGGCCAACATCTTGGGTATCCTAACAATCTAGCAATTTAACATTAATTTCGAATAAAATAAATTAGAAAATGAATTAAAACTTTGAAAATTAATATAAAATTATCCAGATCCATTAACTCGGATGGAAAACTTTGTATACATGAAAAGTTGCTCAAAACGACGCAGAGAAGAATTCGATCACGCAACCTAACCGATTAAATCAAACACACACCCTCAACTCATCGAATTTCGCATAACTTTCCCCCTCGGCTCCTTCCGCCTGCTGAAAATCACGAAACAAGGGATATTTCTTCCGGATGTTTTGCCCTCTTATCACCGTATCATCTTTCCTGCGTTAGATCACCTCTAGCACCGCATTTGTCAAGTGTTATGCTTTGATTGCTCATCATATTGTATTATGTTCCCCCCTCACGTTACACTACTTTTTAAGTAATTTTGAGGTCACTGTTGCGATTTTTCGTGATCGATTACGGTGTTGACGACCCCTCTTGCCGAGCAACGAATAAGCCCCCCTTCGATCACCTTCTCGATATCGCCATACTCTTATCTATCTTGCATGTATTAGAGTAGTGTAGCATGTTCTTGTTTTAGGATTATTACCTATCTTCTTTGCATAGCTTTGTCCTTGCCTACTCTTTATTGTTGCCTTTACACCGCTATCCCTCTATGCTTAGTATAGGATGCTGAGTGTTCCATGTGTAGCCCCCTACCTCTTGTCCAAATCTGCCATGCTATACTACTGAGGCTGTGATCGCTCGGGAGGTGATCACGAACGCCTCCTCTATCATTACACCTTGATACTTTGTTAGGAGATAGATGTTGGAGACTAAAAGACGGTGGCTCCATCCCGGTAGAGGTGGGCACAGTTCACGTATTTGATACTTTGTGGCCGGAGGCGGCAGGGCGGGGTTGAGACTACACAGGAGTGAGGTGGGCTGTGCAGGTGGGGCGCCGGCGGACCTGCAGCTGCAGATCTTGGTATTTGATCTGGGTTGGCTCACGAGCCTATCGCACTAACCATCTCGTGGGAGTAGTTATGGGTATCCCGGGCGTCGTGGTGTCGAGCCAAGCACTTGAGACGTCGGCTGACCAGGCCAGTATGCCCGGATTGGGCTGGCAGCACTCTTGCTAGGCTACGTGCCCTTCGGTAGCCCTAGCCCGTCGCAGTGTGCTATAGGCGATGGGCCCGGACCTTACAATAACGCTTAGGTTTGGGCCGGCGTCTTTGGCCTACTACATTGACCTTTCGTGGGGGCTGCTGACGTGTTGATCTTCAGCGGTAGGGCATGACCGAAGAAAGTGTGTCGGCCAAATGTGGGATCAAGCGTCTTTGGGTCAAGATGGTGCAACCCCTGCAGTGGTTAATCTATCCCAGAATAGCCCAGTGATTCTTTGGATAGCAGGGGCGACTTGAGTTGTACTTTTTGACCTTAAGGGACAAACTAGAACCGGATACTTAATAAAAGCCACACCCTTCAAGTGCGGATACTATAACGGTCCTGGTCGCTCTCTCTCCGTGGATATGAGGAGGGAGATGCGCCGGAAGTAGAGATTATTGCTATGTGATGTTACTTGGAGGACTTGAGATCAAAGATTGCCTCTTCTACATTACAGTCAGAAGATGGGGTGACTGTGGCTGTAGTCTTCTATAAGACTAGCTATCCCCCTCTTATTCCGGCATTCTGCGGTTCGGTCCACCGACATTGGCTCCTTTACACATATATCCGCATATGTAGTGTAGCTCCTTGCTTATGGGTACTTTGGATGAGTGACTTTCACGGTTGCGCCTTATTCCCCCTTTTCCCCCTATCTCCTACTCGATTGTCAAAGAACTGCGGCAGATCATGGAGCCCAAGAGCGAGCATACCGTCGATGGCGACGCTACTACTCGGAGGTGCCTACTACTACGCAAGGCGAAAATTACCGGTGACGCATTTCGACCGAGAGTTGCTAGGAGGATCCCGAGCGGAAGGCCTCAAGCGCTTCTTCGTCGATCTCAGAGATCCCATTTTATGCTAGCCTTCTTAAATCACAACTTGCTTAACTCGTATCCGTACTCGGATATTGTTAAGCTTCCCGGTGACTTGGATTGCCCATGATCGAAAGCACTTGTATTCGAGCCCTCGAGGCCCCCCTGGCTTGTATTATGATGCTCATGACTTATTTTATTTGTAGAGTTGTGTTGTGATATCTTCCGTGAGTCTCTCGATCTTGGATCGTACACATTATGCGTGCATGATTAGTGTAATGCGATTAAATCTGGAGGAAACTGCCACAAGTCTGAAGACCAATATCGTGAGCGGCGCATCATCAGGAGGATCCCCTTCCACACTCCTTGGCCAAGTCGAGTCTAGACATTGCAAAACTTTTATTAACTTGGTGCAGTGTGCCTTACGGGCCCACGCCGCCACTTCCGAATTGGTACTAGGATCTTTTTACTCCTCGACCTTTTACTGCCTGGGACTCTAAGTTCTCTTCTATTCGGGTTAAAGGATTTTGCTAAAAATCAAACTAACTTTAGGTTCCTCGTAAGTACTTTCTCGGGAGAGCCCCTCACTTCGTGGATGATCGTGCACGTGCTGCTAGAAGATTCGAAGTTACTCACGATTTTCTCTAAGACCTTGTGCCTGCTGCTATTTGGAATTCCTTCCAATCACCGAGAATATCCCTATGGATAAATACTTACACTGCCGTGTCGTGCTTACTTTTATTTCGCGATCGATCTTGTTATTACAAGATACCAGGGAATATTTTGTGCCCTCTTGCTTTGCAGTTCTTTGCCACCCTGAATAACCCCTAAGAATAAATTCTCGCACTTCTTTCGAGTGCATCCGCTCATCCCTCATTGTTCAGGTGTTTCACAAACGTCTTTGAAATACTATTCAATCCTCCGAGAATCCTTTGGGGCCTTCTTGGCTCTTGAAATTCTTCGGCTTGCTTGCATTTCATGGTTAATCCCATAAGTCTCGTAGTCCTTATTGACATTCCTTGTCATTATCATTTTGAGTCCTGCTGACCAATCAATGTAATGTCCCATGAATCTACGCAATCATCATTGATCCTTATAAATTACTTTTAAAAGTTCCTACCGAGCTGCTATATTCTTTTAAGCTGGAATTGGTTCTCGACCAAATTAACCAATTGTTGTCTTTTGATTGTACCCTAAGTCTATTCTACTTATCCACCCCTAATCGCAGCATTGCTTGCGATCCCTTGATTTGGAAATCATAATTCACTTTGCATTTGACAATTGAGTTAGTCGAGCTTGTTTCTATAAATCTTGCTTCCTCTAGTTGAGAGGTACCGATGCTCACGTCCGGATCCCTTGTGGACCACTGGATCCTTTGTTGGATTTTATCGTGACATAACGCCTCTTCATATTCAATAACCTTGTGAGCCTTTCCTGATACATAATGCCTTTGGTAAATTGTATCGTTCGCTTTCAAATCAACCATGCTCGGCCTTGAGCTTGGAGTTAATTACTTCTAAAAAAGATTCTCGGGTATATGATTCTAAGATGTCCCGATGGGTTGAACCTATGCCTTCCTTAATATGTGTGAACCTTTAAAGTTTTCACGAGTGGTACTCTTCCGGTATTTTGCCGAGATAAAATTTCAACGCCATAATCTTCGCGAAGCGAGAAGTGAATGAAAGGTTATGCATTGAGGAGTGGAGGAGTCGAGCCTCTTGAACCTTTTGTGTTCATGACCATGGACCACGATCATAGATCCTATCATGGAAGCTTCTTGTAACAATAACTATTTCCTTGATAACTAACATATGGTATCTCGTGAATTGAGCCCTTGCAACCGTGGTTCCGACCATGATTGTTCTTCTTTGATCCCATTTTCTCGGACAAGTTAAAACAATTGTCTTCTGTGGATCAATACACCAAATCCAACCTTTACTTTGATCTTGTGTCGAGTATTACCCTCGGTATCTCTTTGAGATTATCATAGGATCGCATAACTTTCTATGAGTTCTTCATCAAGTGCTACCTTCCTACCGATTCCAATTTTTGGCGGTGCTCTACGAGTTATTAAAACGCACTCAAAGACACTTCCTATAACTCAACCGAGTCCGCTTTGCACGCTTGTTCAACGACTCTAAGAAAGCTTCTATAAAGTACTAGTTTGTACCGCGATCACGCCATTCCTAGCCTGTTTGGCTATATCATTGTCGTGATTATTTTAAGCTGTGGCTACCCGGTCCTTCTTCTCGGAGCTTAATTTCTTTTTAATAATGAACTAACATCCACGTCGATCCTCATCGTCCCATATCATTGTCGCCGAACAACAAGCTTGGTTTCGAGTTTGTGCGCCATACCCTTGGTTCCAATAACCACTTTCATTTCGCCGTGTTACTTTTTACTTGTTGTAAATGCGTTGATCGATTACATCTTCTTCATGAATCTCTGCGACAAAGGTGTATTGATCATCAACATTACTGAGCTCATCCAGTATATATCAATTGAATTCCATGATGAAATACCATCCTTGCTCCTCGATGAATTGTATTATCGCCGACCACTTTATTGCCTTCCGTTCAACACAAGTTGTTACGTGTTTTGTGTAAACCTTGAGATCCCCGCTACCCAGCAAAATAGCTGATCTTCAGTCTGCTTACCTCGGAAGTATTGCTACCATCTCCTTTTGTCAAGGGATGTGGGTGAGAATTTCACCACCTCTTAAGAATTCTTGATATCATAATACTTCTTGCCATCTTTACGTTCGCTCATTCCTTTGCCCCTGCGTGTTGTTTTCAACCTAATCACAGGCAATTGAGAGCTATGACGCGTGTGAATTCAAAACTTCTAGCAAGCCTCTTGCTTTGAAGTGAAATTCTTAGACTATTGATTATTGAATCACCATTCTGACATGCTGTCATGTCATGCAAACCCAGCCCATATTTCCGGTGCACCTTTCTAAATCCAATGTTTAATTGTGTATGTTTTCCTCGAGCATACATCATTATATACTCATTCGAGCTGACACAATGTCATCTTCTTGTTCACATTATCATCGGAAATCCATCCGCTTTGGAATCCTCGATGAATTGTCCTTCTAGCCCACGCCCAATACCTTCTCATCCCTCCTTGGTTTTAATGGCGATTGAATCTATTGCTTCCAAGAACCACGGCTCCCGTAGTTCATTTCCCCTGAGAATTTTGAAATGTCATTTCGCTCTATCTAGGTTGCACCTTCTTCTCGGACATCCACCGAGTCCGGAGGTATCACTGGCACCAATCTGGATCTCCGAATCTCGATACCGAGATATGATGGTTGGGACAACTTTCCAAGAGTTATGATGTTGATCCTTTGATGACCCGGTAACATTTACTGTCATGCCTAGCACTTTTTGACGGGAGGAACCTATCATTATAGATTCCTTTTCAAAGCAAGGTTATCCATTCATCCTTGAGGAAATTGTAAGACTTATTCTACAAGTTATTCACCATGGATCCTTGTGTTTCCAAAGTCTGATCTTTCACTTGAAGACCATGTCAATGCTATCTCGAAGCATGTCTATGGTACTATGATTTTTCAACAGAACATTTGAAGCTTCCAATGCTAAATGTTTCTCCCTACCAATTATCCAAACACTGCTAGAAGGGGTAATATCTCGCGGAAATTCCTCCCC
Organism: Aegilops bicornis; assembly: GCA_021605145.1. Lineage (NCBI taxonomy): Eukaryota > Viridiplantae > Streptophyta > Magnoliopsida > Poales > Poaceae > Aegilops > Aegilops bicornis. The sequence continues at coordinate 260,432,645 of CM038669.1, forward strand.
TTACTTTTAATGGTCTTCTACTTTCTATCTTTGTCATGGGTATCATGCCTCGCTTGTCCTTGGGAAGGATATATACATTTTCCTTTCCATTGTTTTTTGTTGTAAACCGACAATCGAATTTTCCTTCCATTGGTTGGTTTAACGCTTTCTTGTGACTCTATATGATCTAAGCAGTAATATTCTCCTCGCCTTATGGTAAACACCTCGGTGTCTGTACAACTCACTGGTAAAGACTACGATACTTTTGATTGATGAGACATTAAAGCCCAAGCAACCACTCAATGGTCGGTAGAACTCTTGCCAATTGTTTCGGGCCTCGCTTCAACAAGTAGGAAAATAGGCTCTTAGTCGCTCTCTGGGCTCCTTGAGTAACTCGAGCATTGTTATTTGCGGTATGGCCGACAAGCTATTCATCGACATGCCTTCCTCGTCATGCGCCGTGTGTAAGATGTCACCAACCTTCCTACTTTTCAACCCGTATTCCATGAACAGGGCTTCCATAACCCACAGTGTCCAATCTGGATCGAACTTCCCACTCTTTGACTTTCTTTCACAACTCTGATTCAATGTATCCTTTGTATCCCGGGTTGTATGTGATTGACTTCCAGCTAAATTTCATATACCATTATTCATCTCGAAAACAAACACCATGTTATTCTCGTTGTTCAAAGTTTTTCCCCCATTCCAGCCTGCTCTAGGCGATTTTCGAATGATTGCACTACCCATTTGAAACTTTGGTACCTGATCATATATTGCACTCTAATCGGATTCAACTGAGAAATACAACTCTGTGGGGTACAATTTTGTATTTCCTCAGCATTGAGTTCACCGTCTGGCTCACCTGTACTCTTGTGGAGCGTGAGTCTGTTCTTCCGAGTAATTTCTCGTCGCGTCAGAGGGGATTTACCGAGATTTCAAGAAAGGATGACGACTTCTGATCATATGGTGGACTTGAAGCGATAGGAAATGAAGACATCAACGCAAAGGATCAACCTGCCGATTCGATAGACGGCAAAGCCAAGACCGATTGAAGACTTCAAGTTAGGATTTTCGCTACCAGCCTTCCCCCCTTACTTCCCACCGGGGCTTAAATCTCTACGGAATGGCTAGATTTCTTGTAGTGGAGGAGAATTGTGACGCCTTTGATAATTATGCTACAAAGAATCCCCATTAATGATGCCACATCACCTCATCAACGTAGTTAATCTCGTTAGTTCAAAACTGTATCTGAAATTCAAATTCAAAATCAAGTCAAACAATAAAATTTTCAAATGTCAAAACTAAAATGTTCTAAAAGTGACAAATAAATCATATGTAATATTGGTGAAGAAGCCAAGCCTTTATAAAATGTTTAAATGAACTAAACTAATCAAAAGCATGAGCTAAAACCATTATTTAAATGCCTTTTCAGATTTTGTAGAATATTAAACTATATTATTTAGGGATGAAACATTTTGTGGTTGTGACATAATTTGTAACAACAATTTAGAATTGCCACTTTGGTATTTATTGAAACTAAAATAAATTGGAAGTTAAAAGAAACAGAAATAAATAAAAGAAAAGAAAATACATAAAGAGACAGAGGCAAGGAAGCCTCCTTCCCCAATCGGGCTCTCGCCTATTAGCCTGGCCACCAAATGGCTCCACCCCACTCCCCACACCTCCTCGGCCGGGTCAAAACCCAGGGGCAGCCACTCCCACCCTCCCCGACGCCCACTCCTCCTCCCTCCCGATCCACCTGATCGAGGCCAGCCTCCACTCCCCTCGCTCCTCGCCTTTGCCGATCCTCGATCGAGGCGTCACCACCTCTGTCACGATCCCCGTCAGCCTCGATCACTACTTCCCACCGACCGGGCTCGCCATGTCTCCCTTAACGCTTTCGCACCGCCGCCATTTATGACTGCGTGCGAACCGGGAATCCGCCGACGTTTTCTTCTGCCGCTCGCTGCCTTCGTCCTTCCCACCGTGTGGCCGCCATCACGCCTAACGACGCCAAATACCGCTTTTCAGCCGATCGCTTCCTCGCTCCTTCCCTCTCCCCACTGGGTCGCTTATCGCGCCCGGACGCCTTCCTCAGCTAACGGACGGTGAGGACTCGGTCCTCCTTCCCCGCCTTAGCGCTTATCATGGCCATCACCTTCGCTTCATGCGTGCCGCCTTCGCCGACCATTGTCGACTCTACCAGACGAGGGCGCTTCGCCTTTGCGCCCCTCGCCGTGAACGCGCCCTCGCCCAGCTGACTCACGGTGTCTTCGCACAGCCCGATATTTCGACGACCGCTACTTTACCCTCAGCCTGCCGCTTCTGCCCGATTTGCCGCCAGGCTAACGCTTCACCGGGCGGCACGCCCTACTCCGAACGCCAGTAGCTGGGCCATGGTCGCTCCGCTGGTTGCCGCCTCACGCTCTCGGCCGCTCGGCCAGCCCTGCGCCAGCTACGGGCCTGAAACCCACAGTCCGCTCGCGCTTTCAGGCGGCTCAAGCGGCGGGCGCCACACGCCTGGCCTCCATTAACTGGCCATTGAGTGGCCAAATAGGCCATCACAGCAGGTCCCAATTTCGCCCCTTTTCTAAAAAAGAAAAGAAGGAAGTAAAAAACATATAATTAATTAGTTAAATAATTAATTAAAAAGCTAATCAAATTAATTAACTAAGGATTAATTAGTCTAATAAACCCGGATTAGTTAAAACTGAGAATTAATTAACTAGGACAAATAATGATGGGGTTCAATTTCGCTTTCTGACGTACCAAAGTTTGATCGTCAACCGGTCTGCCCTCGTCCCACTCACTCTGTCAGCTCGTGGTACAATTTTTGTGTACATCGTTGCGAGTATAGCCTAATTTAACATTAATTTCGAATTAAAATAAATTAGAAAATGGATTAAAACTTTGAAAATTAATATAAAATAATCCAAGTAATTCGGATGGAAAAACCTTTGTACATGAAAGTTGCTGCGTAATTGATTGAGACGTATTTATCTCCGGATACGCAACCCGTTAAACCTGCTCGTCCGACACCCCTAACCTAACTCGCGAATCCGCAACTTTCCTCCGGCTCCTCTAGTAAACGCTAAACACCGGGAGATATTTTTCCTGGATGTTTCTCTTTCACTCAGGTATTACCTTTCCACTAGTTAGATCACCTCTATAGCACCGCATTGCTGTCATGTTATGCTTTGATTGCTCGTTATTTATTATGTTCCTCCTCCACATTTTTCCGTAGACCCTCGAGGCCGCTGCAGTACCCCCCAGTGATCGACTACGGCTGTTGTCGACGTACTCTCTCTTGCTATGGAGCAACCAGGCAGGCCCCCTTGATCACCGAGATATCGCTTACTCTTATCTATAACGCTTGCATTAGAGTAGTGTAGCATGTTACCGCTGTTAATCCTATAATCGCTGCATAGTTCGCCCTTGTTACTACACATATCAAGTTGTTACCTTTACTCCTGCTATCCCATCGCTAGTATAGGATGCTAGTGTTCCATCGCGCCTGCCTCACCTCTTGTCCGTCCGCCTCTGCCATGCTATATTGATCGGGCTGTGATCACTTTGAGGTGATCACGGCATATACTATACTTTACACTATTACATTACCCTGTGATACTGCTTGCTCGAGATGGGGGCTGAAAGGACTGTGTGGCTCTATCTCGTAGAGGGGTGGGCCACAGGTTCTGGATTTGCCCTCGGGATCAAGTTTCTCTACTTGTGGCGAGCTACGTGGCAGGTTGAGACTACTCGGTGAGAGGTGGGGCTCTGGCCTCGTGGTTTAAAAGCTCGCGGATACTTAATTAATACGCTTAACGAGATCTTGGTATTTGATCCGAGTTGGATGAGCCCATACGCACTAACCATCTACGTGGGAGTAGTTATGGGTATCCCGGCGCCGTGGTATCAAAGTGGTATCAAACTAGTGACGTCAAGCACACGGAGCGGCGCGCTACCGGATTGGACTGGACGCTCATGCTAGGCTAGGTCTCGCCGGCCGCCGCGAACGGCAAGGTAAAAGCTATGGGCGATGGGCCTGCACTGCGGCGCTTAGGGTTTAGACCGGGCGTGTTGGCCTCTCTCACAGCGCCTAGGTGGGGCTGGGCGACAGTGTTGATCTTCCGCGTACGGGCATGACCCAGAAAGTGTGTCCGGCCAAATGGGATCAAGCGTATTGGGTAAGATGGTGCACCCCTCGCAGTGGAAGTTAATCTATTCGAATAGCCGTGATCTTCGTAACAGGACGACTTGGAGTTGTACCTTGACCTTATGACAACTAGAACCGGATACTTAATAAAACACACACCCTTCCAAGTGCCGAGTATAACCCAAGTGGTGGTCGCTTTCTCTCGTGGATATGAGGAGGGATCACGGTAGGATTATTGCTATGTGATGTTACTTGGAGGACTTCAGATCGTCCTCTTTCTACCTCCGTTGCAAGACAGGCACCCGAAGCTTAGTCTTCGATAAGACTAGCTATCCCCTCTTATATTCAGCATTCTCGCAGCTCACCAATCGATATGGCCCTTTACACATATATCCGCAGTATGTGTAGTAGCTCCTTGCTTATGCGTACTTTTGGATGAGTACTCACGGTTTGCCTTGTTCCCCCTTTTCCCCTATCTCGTACTCGATTGCCGGAACTGACGATGGAGCCCAGAGTTGCGAGACGCCACCACTGCCGATGACGACTACTACTCGAGGTGCCTACTACGCGTGCAGCACCGCTTATAACGACGACCAAGAGTAGCTAGGAGGATCCTGTGAGGCTCTGGGCGCCTCTTTCGATCTGTATCCCAGCTATGCTAGCCTTCTTAAGGCTTAACTTTCTTAACTCATGTCTGCAGATTGTGATATTGTTGCTTCGGTGACTCGCTTCTATGATCGAAAGCACTTGTATTCGAGCCCTCGAGGCTCCTTGGCTTGTATTATGATGCTTGTATGACTTATTTTATTTGTAGAGTTGTGTTGTGATATCTTCCCGTGAGTCCCTGATCTTGATCGTACACATTTGCGTGCATGATTAGTGTACGATTAAATCGGGGGCGTCACACGCATGCACACCCTATCCCTGTTAGCATCTCCGAGAGACTGACCCAACACATCATCTTGAGATTGATGAAGTCGCCACAAATGCCTTCGTAGTAGATGGGAACATCATCTCCTACTGAACGAACGCACGCCGAAGATCTGAAATGAGTCCATGAAAATGCAAGCACCAATGTTAAATCAAGGACTTGAACTCTGGTGTACTGATGATACCACTATCCACTTAGCCATCTAACCACAGGTTGGTTCACAGAGCTGCATGCATTTGTTGTCCATTGTTTCATAATTCATACCACACTTCATCCTTTCAGAAATAGATCAGATAAGGATGACAAGCAAAGACACAAGTAAAGCCCAGAGCACATACATTCTACACATCACTACCCTTTTTATAGAGGAATTTATTCTTAATTTAAGCCACGAAACCAGCTAATGCAATTCTTCATGGAAAATAAGAGGAGCGCACAAGCAAAATATGTACATGTCAAGACAAAAACCTAAAAAGAGGCAAGATATTTAGAAAATAAAGCACTACCACCTACATGTATTATTTAGTTCCTTTGTCACATACACTTATGCGACGAATTTTAAAGGGTGAGCGCATTTCAGTACCTTTATATTAATACACAAATCATTTTACATTATAGAGTGATACTAACTTTTCTTGGAAAGTTTATTAGAAATTATGGATGAAAGACTTCCACCAATTTATTAGAAGAATAGAAAAAGGAAAAGCTAAAGAATTCCAACCAAACTCTATGTAGATTGACATGACATGCACGAAACATAAATAATATGGTTTTGTGTTGTCACATACCAAATTCGTTTACCAAGAACTTAATGTATACAATTAAACAAAAGCACGATCTTTTCTCAGGATTTTTTTATATTGAACAATATACCAGGCATAATAGCCCCATACATGATTTAATTAAGTAAAAAAATAGTTTCATGTGTCCAGATAACTTGATGAAAGCGTTGATAAATGAGTTTCTGCATTTTTTATTTCACTTCAATTTTCCTGTAATTTTACATGTATAAGTCCTACAAACATATCATGAGTGCAATTATAGATATAAAAACACATACAAAATCTAGCCGCGCGAATGCGCGGGTTACACTGCTAGTTCCTTTAATAGAAAAAGGAATATTCCAAGAAAAAAGAATTTTAGGTTTGGCTAGAATAGAAATGGCATGATCTAGGGAAAGTTTTGAGAATGATGAGCCACTTGGGAGAAGAAATGATGATGATCTCCCAGGTTTCAAGGCCACAGAACCACTCCAAAAAGAGAATCACAGCAAAAAACCAAATAAGTCAAAAATAAAAAGAAAGGGCCAAAAACCAGGGTGTTACAAACCTTCCCCCTTAAAGAAATCTTGTCCTCGAGATTTGGATGCTCAGGGAACAAGTATGACTTGAGGACACTGTTTCCAACTCGGGTATCCATCTCCTTTATATGTCGTTCCCTCAAGAATTTTATATGCTCCGCTTACTGGGGTGGTTTGCTTCACCTTTCCCAAATGGTGACAGGTTTTTGCTCATATACCAAATCCTTATGCTGACATTGATTCTTTCATATTTGCGGTGGTATCCAAGGGACCTGAGCATAAATTCCCTTTTTGTCATGAAAACCTTTTTCTTCTGCCATGGGGTTTCTCGAACAAATGCATGTCTTCCGGATTCAAACAATGCTGAGAATCATGGCCATTCTCCTGATGCGATTTGACTGTTCATAGGTGGTACTGATTTATCTCGATTTGTTTCTTTGTCTCGAGCATGAGATATGTACCAAAGATTTGACTGCCTTTTGCCGTGAGCAATATAAAAGGGTATCGATTTGTAGAATACCTCAAACATTAGCATCTTGAGACTGGTCTGAGAGGGGTGTTCACGGGAAGACACTTTTCATCACAAGCTATCTGTGTACTTGGTTCCGGCAGTGAGTATATCGGGTCTGAGCTGATTGTTCGGCTTTGGACTTACCCATGTTGTCGGTATACCCATTTGTGGTAATAAGCTGTGGGATGCTTTACACTGTCTTGAAGTCAAATTGTGGAGGTTGCAAAGAAATCTTGGATCCGACAGAACAGACTTAGATATTCCACACTAACCAGCCGGGGCAGGTGCTTTAGGACAGGCGGGTCGGCGGAATATGAAGTCCTTGAAGAATGTAGTAGGCCTCTAAGAGTATGTCTTGGTGGATTCATATGGAATTATGGCCTCCGATTGACTTGGATATCCGGACCCTGATGGTCGCGCAAAAATTGTCATAGATTTGCGGCCAGTCTCATCCTTTGACGGTCATGATTTTCTTTGTCAATACACCTTACTGAAATATCTTGGCCACATATGTCCAGCTTGGATGTGGTTAGTGCAATATTTTTGGCATTATTCCTTGCGCTTGTTTTCTGGCCTGGATCCGGACATATACTCTGGGCTCGTAGCTATACTGAGCTTGCCGTTGAGGCCAATCATACGGGAGGGTGACAAGAGTTCATGAGATCTCCTTGTCTGATGCGGGAATAATGACCTTAATGACCATTGTCAAGACTGTTGATTTTGTGTTGTCAGCTCCAGAAGTTGTCGATCCTTTCATTACATGAGTTGTGTCTGCTCATCTTCATTTGGCATGACTCATGAGGTTGTTGGATCCTTAACTCTTGTTAGGTGTATCTGCATGATCATTGTCGTATCTCGTATGAGTGACTGGTATGACCGGGGATGCATGCTCGCCATACATATATAAGCAGAATATGCAACCGAAAACTCGATCCTTACAGTAGGCATATGTCTTGACTGAATTGTTCTTCTGAAAAAATTTATTGGGAATCTGACCCTTGAGCTGCACTATCATATACTGCCAACTCATAGTGTAATACCGGACGAGGGTGCGTAGTGTTGTACTGACACAGGCTGGTTTATTATGTGAGAAGCCATCTGAGTGGCTTGCTGAAGAAGACTCGATAGCTTATACTCGAATGATGCGGAGCATCCTTCGGTCATCCCCATGGACCTTCCGTCCCCACACCAAGCACCAAGAGGGACCCATGACTAGAGCACGAGCTCGAGCTCTCGACCGAGGTGACTTCTCTCCTTAGTGATATCTCATATGACCCTCTTGACATGGCTACTACCTCAATCCTAATGTTATGCATGATTAGGTACCAAGAGGACCTCCCGAGGATGCACATGAAGACGGACAAGACCCCGAGTCCACGGACGAAGAGAGCCAACGGAAGAAGGAAAACACCTTCCAGCACCGACATCCGCCTAGGCCCCGGACATCCGGCCTCGAGGTCCACACATAATGGCTGCAGAAGAATCCAATGACCGGACATCCGCCAAGACCACGGACATCCGGTCCCTCCTTAGGCACCTGACATCCGCCCTCCACCGAAATCCGCCCCTCCTATACAGAATGCACCTGGAGGACCCGCCACCGGGACATCCGGCAACAGTCTTGACATCCCATGCCTCGTCACACAAGAGCTCCCCTTTGGGCCTTGACCCGTGTACCCCTTCGCCCCTTTGACTATATATACTCCCACATCCCGTATGTTTTAGGGTTAGTGTTGATTTAGCTCAAGATAGAGATAGAGCTTCATTATCCATCGGATCTCCTCCTCGTGAGAGACCGCGGCCTCCTGGAGAAGATCCTATCGGATTCAAGACCCCTTCTAGGGTGGAACCCCATCAAGACCTCCTCACGGAGAAGAACCCTAAGCATTTTGTATCGTCCTTTTGTTGATTTTGAATCTTGTGCTACCTTATGTGTTCGGGTGATCTAGCACTTGTGTGATTGATCCTGTTGGTTGAGTGATTCCCTCTTGTTTTCCCCGTGTTTTTCATTCAGAGCTTCCGCTGTTCTTCGTGATTCCCCGTGAGGATCCACTCCAAACGCGGAAAGATCGCCCCTTGTGGGTTCCGCCCTACATCATCTTGGTATCATGAGCCATGTCGATCACGTTTTGGAGCCCCTACCCCTCTTTTTTTCTAGCTTGATTTTTGTTGTTTTCATTCTAAATCCGAAAAATTCCCACCAAAAATAGCTCCAATTTTTTTTTGTGATTTGTTGGTTTGTTGAGATTTTGTTGATTTGATCCATGGATTTGTGTTGCTATGTGTGGATCTAGCTTTCCCCACCCTCCCACCCTTTTCCATCCACAAATTCTTCCAATTTCACCCCGAGCTGCAATTTGTCCCGTGGAGTCCATCGTGGTTCGAGCCCCATCCAGAGCCCGGACATGCGCCGAGTCCACTGTGACATCCCATGTGACGGACATCCGCGCGCCTGCATGGACATCCGCCCCCCCAAAGCAGTAAACTCCACCCCCAAGCCCATTTTCCACCATAATTTCGCCCAAATTTTCCTGAGCCCACGCCTTCTTCCAAGATACCCATACCACTTACCACATACACCAACACCGATCACCGCTTACCTCCTATGTCGATTTTGACACGCTTTGGTCTTTGAGAGTTTGGGTTGTGGTTTCCGTATCCTATTGTGTTTCAAGCTATCTAGGTACGGTTCGACTTCATCATCACCACCGCTCATCTACATCGACTAGTCATCACCGCCAAGGACGGTAACCGACGTACATCTTTGTCATACCTTGCAATTGCATTGATAACCCACATTGCCTCATTTTATGAGGCTTACCCATCGAGACTAGCCATTGAGTATTGCAAAACGTGACTTGTGCACATTAGTGATCATACTCCATAGCATACATACCATACAATAGTGGTGCATATCTTGAGATCAACTTGCGTGTCACAAAGTTGTCATCGCATACACAATTGCTATCTTGGTTCGTGAAGTTTTGCATGAGAAAAGAGCTCAAAACTGAAAGAGCCACCCAAGCTTTTAAGCAAAGAGGAAAGATAAGCAAAGAGCTTATGAGAAAGAACCATAGCATCATACAACATTAAGATTGTCATATCCGATCATCCTGGATCATAGCACCGAAACATCACACATATAGCATACTTGGGATAGAGGAGTTGCATTTTTGCCTTTTAGGTTGTGCACAAGTTTGCGTACACTTTCGGATTGCACAATCCCATTTATCTATTTGCGTGTGTGTTTCCGTGTTCCCATAGTTGCTTGGTCTACTTGTTGCATTTGCAAATTTGTGAATCTTTCCAACATTATTGAAGCTTACTTACAATTGCATCAAATTTTGTGCCACCATCCTCACCAAGCTCCACCATAAGCTTTTTATTTGTGTAGGTGTGAGAACCGACATGATTAGTACCAATAGTGCTATTTCATTGTCCGCATTTGAGTGAACTTGATTCATCATCAACATCGGTCAAAGGTACATTGGTATAAGTTCTTCTCCTTCTACCACTCACATATTTTGTTTGGAATGATGGATAGGCCAAGTACTTCTACCAACCCACTCTTTCATCGAAAGCAAGACGATTTACATGTCCTCACACGCCACTAAGAGCCACCTCTTTGGTGCACAACGAGCATTGCACCAAGAGCAACAAGCAATGAACAACCGCATTGACAACCTCGCCACCGACTTGCGACTCTCCGAGCAACGCATAAGAGACTACTTGATAACAAGTTCGACGCCACAAGCAAGAGAATGATGCAAGAATGGACGAGATCCATGCGATTGATGAGGAACCGCATCATTCCACTTCTCATCCTCAAGACAGAGCCGCTCGAATTCGACACTCGATGACACCTTCTACGACTCAAGTACACCGTCATCAAACACACTTCGCCGTCACAAGATCAAGACCGTCTATGTATCTCGCAACCCGCTACATGACAAGCATTCACAAGAAGCAAGTCGATGAGCAAGTCCCTCGTCCTCAATCGAACCAAGCCGCTTTTGCCCAAGCTCAAGAACGACAACGACTACGGCGCTAAGAGGAAGAACGAGCACGTCTACACCAAGAAGAATAAGACACCGAGGCGCAACGCCTTCAACAACAACAACGAGAAGCGCAAGCTCTTGAGGCGCAACGCGTCTTCAAGAATCAAGTTTAACCATCGCCAACCGCAATCGCGAACGGCGCAATCAAGAGGAAGCCCTTGGAGAAGAAATACAAGAGAGGAACTACCAATCACGTTTGCAACGTCAAGTTCCTCAAGGTCCTCCACAAACTCGTCAAGCCCCACCTCAACCTCAAGTTCAACAAGAGCAAGTTGATCATGGTCTTCCTCCACGCCAAGAGCAACATGAAGATGATGGCAATCCACGCCAAGGCGCCATCATCAACATCGCCAACAACACAATGAAGAGCAACACTATGGAAAGCTCAAATTCACCATGCCCAAGTTCAATGGAAGCAATGACCTCAAGAGTACCTCTCATGGGCATTGAAGGTTGACAAAATCTTCCGTTGCACAACTACGATGAAGAAAAGAAGATCGCTATGGCATCACTTGAGTTCCAAGACTATGTGCTCATATGGTGGGAACAAATCCTTGAGTTGATTTACAAGCAAGAGGTGAACCTCCAATCACCACTTGGGCTCAAATGAAGGATGTCATGCGAGCACGCTTTTGTGCCAACCTACTACAACCGTGACCTCTTCAAGAAACTCCAACTCCTCAAGCAAGGAACAAAGAGTGTTGAAGAATACTACAAGGAAATGGAGATAGCCATGATTCGAGCCAATGTGAAGGAAAATGATGAGCAAACTATGGCACATTTCTTGAATGGACTCAATCATCCCATCAAGAAGATCGCCGACTTCCAACCATACACCACTCTCATTGAGCTCGTACATCAAGCTACCAAGGTCGAACGTCAAGTGCAAGATGACTTCAAGTACGCCAAGTACTCATCCAAGACCTACGGCTTCTCCAACAACCAAGCTTCAACGACTACTCCAACATCTAATTCAACCAAACCTTCTCCAAACAATGACGACAAGTCAAGTTACAAGAAAACTTCTACAAGTTCAAGTCGTCTTCCTCCTACTACAAGCAACATAAAGCCGCATGCTTCATCATCTACTCCGACCGATGAGACCATCAAGACAAGCTCCTTCAAGTGTTTCACTTATGGGCGGCCGAGGCCACAAGTCCTACGAATGCACCAATGTTTTACCATGATCCTCAACGACGATGGCACCTATGACTCCATGAGTGAAGAGGAGATGGAAGCTCTTGAGCAAGTGGCCATGCACCGCGCAGTGAACGAAGATGAAGATGATCAAGTCTTTTGTGATGAGGATTCGAGCCCCGCCTCGTTGTCTCCAAGGTCTTGACTCTTCAACATCAACAAGAAGAAGACCAACGATGCCACATCTTCCACACAAAGGCCGCATCAATGGGAGGTCCGGCTAAGGTCATCATCGATGGAGGTAGTTGTCACAACTTGGCAAGTGAAGAACTATGCTCCAAGCTTCAATTGGTCAAGAGGAAGCACCCGCACCCCTACAAGGTTCAATGGCTAGGTGACTCCGGCACTATCCGCATTGAGCATACGGTCCAAGTATCCTTCAAAATTGGTGCATACGAGGACACTTTGGAGTGTGAGTGGTCCCCATGACCGTTTGCCACCTCCTTCTTGGTCGACCATGGCAATTCGACCGTGGTGTCATACACAATGGGCGTACCAATCACTATAGCTTCAAGATGAAAGGGAAGGAATATGTGCTACGACCTATGTCTCCTAGTCAAGTGATAGCCGACAAACAACCCACCCACCATAGAGACAAGAGTGAGAAAGTGATACACCAAAAAGTGAGTGAGAGCCACAAGCCAAACTTGAGCGCCTCTTCGCTTAGAGAGAAAAACCTCATCCTATTTGCCACCAAAGTGTGTGAGAACCCATCAAGTGTGATGCACTTTGTCCTTGTGTGCAAAGATGGACAACCAACAACTAACACCTCTCATGAGCTACCTTTAGTGTTTCAATCTCTTTTGCAGGTATTCCAAGATGTTTTCCCCAATTAACTACCTCCGGGTCTACCTCCTCTTTGAGGCATTGAGCATCGAATCGACCTCATCCCCAGAGCACCTCTACCAAACAAAGCTCCATACCGAGTCAATCCCGAAGAAACCAAGGAGATTCAACGGCAAGTACAACAACTCATCGACAACGGTCATGTACGTTAAAGCCTAAGCCCTTGTGCCGCTCCTGCTATACTTGTGCCTAAACCCGATGGAAGTTTCCGCTTGTGTTCGATTGTAGACCTATAAATGCTATTACTGTCATTATAGGCATCCCATTCCTCGCTTAGATGACATGCTTGATGAACTTAGTGGAGCCAACCTTTTCTCAAAAATTGATCTTATAAGTGGCTATTATCAAATCCAAGCATACAAGAGGGTGATGAATGGAAAATCGCTTTCAAAACCAAATTTGGTTTGTATGAGTGGTTAGTGATGCCTATGGGTCTATCGGAAGCTCCCTGTACTTTTGTGCGCCTTATGCATCATGTGCTTCGGCCCTTATATTGGTGTCTTTGTTGTGGTTTACTTGGATGATATTCTTGTGTTTAGCAAAACCATGAAAGAACATCTTGATCATGTTAGGGCTGTTTTGCAAACCTTCGCAAGGAAAGTCTTTATGCAAACATGAAGAAATGCACATTTGGTGTCGATAAAGTGGTTTTCTTGGGTTTTGTTGTATCCTCAAAGGGTGTCCATGTTGATGAATCTAAAATTGAAGCAATTAAAACTTGGCCCCAACCCATCAATTTGCAACAAGTGCATAGCTTTCTTGGTCTTATGGTTTTTATCGTCGCTTTGTGAAAGATTTTAGCACAATCGCCGCCTCCTTTGCATGCTTTGAGCAAGAAGAATACTCCTCTAGTTTGGGGATCTTTTGCAATCAACCGCTTTTGATGAGCTCAAGTCTTTGCTTACTCATGCTCCGATTCTTGCTTTGCCCAATTTTGACAAAACTTTTGAGGTTCATTGTGATGCAAGTGGTACCGAATTGGCGGAGTTTTGATGCAAGAAAAACGAGCCATTGCTTATTTTAGTGAAAAACTCTCCGTGCTCAACTTAACTATCCCATCTATGACAAAGAATTATATGCTTTAGTGCGTGTGCTACATGTTTAGGAACATTACCTTAGACCTCATGAGTTTGTCATCCATACCGATCATGAAACACTTAAGTACTTAAAAGAACAAACTAAGTTGAACAAGCGTCATGCCAAATGGAGTGAATTTATCGAATCTTTTCCTTATGTGATCAAGTACATCAAGGGTAAGGAAAATGTAGTTGTGGATGCACTTTCACGCATATGCATGCTTGTCACTCAACTTGAGTTGAATGTCATTGGTTATGAGCATATAAAAGACTTGTATGAACATGATCCTTCTTTTGCTACTCCTTATGCTAAGTGTTTGGCACACACATCTTCGGAACGATACTACAGAAAGGATGATTATCTTATGAGAGCTAACAAACTTTGCATTCCCGAGTCTTCTCTTCGCTTGCTACTTTTGCAAGAGGCTCATGGAGGCGGACTCATGGGACACTTTGGACGCGACAAGATTTTCGCCACGCTCTCCAAAAACTACTTTTGGCCCAAGATGTTCCACGACATCCAACGCTTCACCAACCGATGCTTTATATGTCGCAAAGCTAAGTCTAAAGCTCAATCTCATGGTCTTTACATGCCTCTTCCTATTCCATATCAACCTTTGGGAAGACACTAGTATGGATTTTATACTTGGTTTGCCTAGAACTCAAAATGGCAAGGATTCCGTCTTTGTTGTTGTGGACAGATTTTCCAAAATGGCACATTTCATTCCTTGCAACAAGATAAACGATGCTTCACATATTGCCAATCTCTTTTGTAGGGAAATCTTGCGACTTCGTGGAGTGCCAAAGACAATCGTCTCGGACCGTGACGTCAAGTTCTTGAGTTACTTTTGGAAGACCCTATGCGCCAAGCTCGGAATCAAGCTATTGTTCTCTTCGCATACCATCCTCAAACCGGACGGGCTAAACGGAGGTGACGAATCCGTACACTCTCCACTCTACTTGGCAGTGTTGATCAAGAAGAACATCAAGGAGTGGAGGCATGTCTACCCATCGCCGAAATGCGCCTACAACCGTGCAAGACATTCGACGACCGGAAAGTCCCCTTCGAGGTCGCTTTCACGGCTTCAACCCGTTGTCCCCATTGGACATTCTACCTCTTCCTCTACAAGAGCGCACTAACGTCGACGCAAGTGCCCGTGCAAGCTACATCAAGAAGATGCACGAAGATACAAGGCACACCATCGGCGCCAAGTCCAACGACTCGCTGACCAAGCTCAACGTCAACAAGCACCCCATGATATTCAATATTGGAGACCTCGTGGTGGCTACACCTTCGCATGACCGCTTCCCCAACGAACTAAAGTCCAAGCTTCTCCTCGAGTTTATTGCACCATTCAAGGTGCTAGCACGCTACAACAACAATGCTTACAAGATCGATCTCCCACGCGACAAGTACAACGTGAGCGACATCTTCAACGCCTCCGATCTCTCCCGCACCATGGTGATGAGGATTTCGATCCGAGGGCCTGGATCTTTCGCAAGAGGGGGGAGATGATGCGGAGCATCCTTCGTCATCCCCATGGACCTTCCGTCGCCACACCAAGCACCAAGAGGACCCATGACTAGAGCACGAGCTCGAGCTCTCGAGACGGAGGTGACTTCTCTCCTTAGTGATATCTCATATGACCCTCTCGGGACATGGCTACTACCTCAATCCGGAATGTTATGCATGATTAGGTACCAAGAGGACCCTCCCGAGGATGCACATGAAGACGGACAAGACCCCGAGTCCACGGACGAAGAGAGCCAACGGAAGAAGGCAAAACACCTTCCAGCACCTACATCCGCCTAGGCCCCGGACATCAGGCCCCCGGAGGTCCACACGATCGAAGCTGCAGAAGAACCTACAGCGACCGACATCCGCCAAAGACCACCGGACATCCGGTCGCTCCGAGGCACGTGACATCCCGCCCCTCCACCGAAATCCGCCCTCCTATATAGGAGAATGCACTCGAGGACCCCGCCACTGGACATCCGGCAGCAAGCTCGGACATCCAGCGCTCTGCTGGCACCGGACATCCGGCCCGACGCCTGCTCGACATCCGGCGCGCTGCTGGGCAGCTCCTGCTTGGGCCTTGACTCATGTACCCTTCGCCTTTTGACTATATATACTCCCACATCCCGTGCACGCTTTAGTGTTAGCGTTGATTTAGCTCAAGATAGAGATAGAGCTGGCTCATCCACCTGGATCTCCTCCTCGTGAGAGACCGCGCCTCCTCGGAGAAGATCCCATCGATTCAAGACCCCCTTCTAGGGTGGACCCCATCAAGACCTCCTCACGGAGAAGAACCGGTTACTCTTGTATCATCCTTTGTTGATTTTGAATCTTGTGCTACCTTATGTGTTCGGTGATCTAGCACTTGTGTGATTGATCCTGTTGGTTGAGTGATTCCCCTCTTGTTTTCCCCGTGTTTTTCCTTTGTGCTTCCGCGTTTTCTTCATGATTCCCCATAGGATCCACTCCAAACATGAAAGGTCAGCCCCTAGGGTTCCGCCCTACATCATCGAAGCTTTTGTCGTATTGGCGTGCTGGAGAAGACTGGGTTCCGTACCTGAGAAGCTTCTCCTCTAGTTGCTTTTTGGGAAAGATTCAATTCCTACTGTCAGAAGCCTTTATCGAGGCAACTTGCTGTGAAAGACTGAGTATCTTGGACAGGAATCTGTCCATATATTGTACTGAGGAAAAGATCAAGGAGCCTTGCATCATAAGCTTCTTCCGATAGCATGTGGAAAAATACTGGGTTTAGCATATCCAAAGCTTCATACTGTGAAATGCAGACTGAAAGCCATACACATGACCCTGATATTTTGTGGCTGGTTGCTTGCATGAGAAAAATTATTTGACTGTCTTCCTTGATCATAGCACATTCTGACTTTCTCTCGAAGTATAACATATTTTAAGCATCATTCATTGCTGAGCCAAAAACTTTGTACATGATCCATACCTTTGACTGAAAATATACCATCGATCTTGCACCTGACTTGTTTTCCTGCTGGCTGGATCATTACTATGTGAGGATTAAGTACTGATGTACACTTGATGTGTTTAGCTGAGCTTCTTCCAATTATTTGAAATCCTTATTGCTTCTTCGAATCCGGTGTCCGTTGATGGGAAATTTCTATAAGGGGAAATAAGGTAACACCGAGGGCCCAGAAACAAGGAAACAAAAGGAACAACTCAACTAAACAAAAGCACACAAAAACAATCACACACAAACAAAGTCACATATTACTGCTAGTCACACAATATGCATGCCTGCTTAGTCACACAAATCTCGCAGGATCTCCGGTACTACGATCTAACATGCTATGGCGACGTGCACGAGGACGAATCAATGTGTGGAGGGGTTGGTGTAAACATAGCTACACAAAGCGGTGGCTTAGCCAGGTAGCAACCTGGACTAGCTTCGAGCGAGGGCGTGCATTGGTAACCATGTAGTGTAATTACACGAATGTTATGGCCACATTATTATCAAGCAGACGGAAGGAATCCGTACTCGTCCAAGGAATAGGATAGCTGGGAAAACTGAGTCTGCCAACATTGCCCTTTCTTGATGACTAAGATCATTAAGGGTTGCCAACACGGCAAGAGAAATCATGATCCGGGGTAGAAGCATGCCTACCACCAAAATGATAGGCGAGGCTGAAAGAAGGATATCGGCGCGATACGTGAGCACTATTTCTGTAAACAGTGTCGGGATCACTTGGCATCACTCTGTTGGGACAGAAATGACACCAAACACCGAAGAACAGGAAAGAAAAGAAAAACTGGAGAAATGCAGGGGCTGAGCTATAGTGGATCCGAACTGATGCCAACTACACTCACAAGATAAACTATTAGAACAAATAATAAGGCTATATGCATGCTATGCAACAAACATATGCAACAAAAGACTCTATACTACCGATTTTTACCCCTTGCACTGACTAGGGCATCCTATAGCCAGACGTGCTCTGATAACAAGCTCTGTGGCACCCTGACTCAGAGAGATTGGAACACCCCGTATTCCAGCCCAGAGATCAAGTCTTTTGGAATACAACACTGCTTGACATAGAACAAATCAACTCTTATTACAAAGGACAATGATACAAAGGTCTGGTGTTACAAAAGATCACATCAGCATGGCGACACTACGCCTGCTAAGGTAGTTGTATGCTAGCAGCGGAACATCTGGTGACAACGGAATACTTCTAGCAGCGGAACAACGATGACAATGGTGAACTTCACTCCGCAGGGACTCTGGCTGGGACACAATCTAGCTCGCACGGACAGTAACCTCGACAAGCAATCAATCACGACATCACCTGCAATCTGGCATGACACGCTAGTTCAGTACATTGAATGTACTTGCAAGCTCACAACAACCAAAAGCATCAAGGCAAAACAACAACATAGCATTAACAGGTTAACTTATTAACAACTTCTATGATGTGGAGGCAATAACTAAGCATGATATGAAACTACTAGAATACTGATGAACCAACATCTCTAATCTCAAGAACCATCTCAATCTTGGCTATCCAATCAAGCAATATATCACCTCTATTACCTCGTGATCAATACCTCCGCGTGGTCACCTCGCGACCACACCAGGAACTGAATGATCATCCTCAAGATCATCCCAACATCATCATCAACATCCTGCCAAACTGTTACTCCTCACAATATCAACATATAAGTCACCTATAAGTCATTCCGTCATGTGAGTGTTGATCGAACAGTGTGACCTAGTACGAACTTGTGACCATGACCGAGCACGCGGCTATCGATAGATTAAACACACACTCTGCAGAGGTTAGCACACTATACCCACACTATGGAACCCAAGGCCTCGTACTCCCATTCGGGTGGACCAATGGCATTCCGACAAAACCGATCTACTGCCATGACACTATCCCGACCACTCTGACCAACTCCCCTTTGGGCTAAGTCATGGTTGCCCCCGATGCCACTCCGGATATCCAACAGCCACCGTCATGGCAAAAAAATCGTCCCAAACGGGGAAATGGTACCAAAAAAACTACAGGCACACAAGGCTTATACTGGCCTACCTGATCAGGGTAATGCACGTGTATAACCTTCCCTAGTTGGAGGCACCTGTGACAGGCATAACAATATACTGCATTAGGGCCCTCCCATAGAGGCAAATGTGGTTCCACTAGAAAACCCCGGTTCGGTGGCACCTGACCAACGAAATGACGGAATTTGTCACCAAAGATAGATCTACAAGAACTGATACTCCGATATCATCTATTAACCCGTGATCCAATTTATATCAATATCCAACAAATAATCCGTAGAATAATGTAGTCATAACCTAATACTCTGAGGGTAGCATATCAACTAAGATCATGATGAATCCAAGTACCAAGAAACTACTAATCCAATAACAAGAACAAGATAGCTAACCATAGATCAACATGATAGCAAAATATCCAAAGTAATAATCCAAAGCATAATATCAAACACTATCATACAAATAATCATGTGGGCCACTAATCCGAAGGCAACATGTCATCCTCATCAGTTTCCAGTAAAAAAAACATGTCATCCTCATAAACTGCCAAACATAAGTCCTAGAAATCCAAGCAATATCATGGCAATAGCAAGATCAAAATATCACTCCGAGAAATGCCATGAACAAGTCAAACATAGCTAATGCAAAGTTTTTAGAAAGTTCAAATAAGTAAACCATGTCATTGCATTGCAATCATGCAAACGGAGGGTGTGGCTTGCCAGGGAGGGATGGATTCACCGGGAGGAAGTGCGAGGAGCTCACGGAAAGAATTGCCAGAAATAGTTCTCTCCCAGAGGGGGCTGATTAGGTGCAAGGGCAAAATGGCCACTTTCAGAATGTTGGGACATGGTGAAAATGATTCCATTGGAACGGGTTGGATGAAACAAAGAAGTAGGCTTTGGTATCACCTCATTTGGAGTTGTGAGTGAAATGATATGAGTTGATGAAGTGTAGGGACCAATCTGTAAAAGAATCTTCACAAACATGCCCCTGGCTGGAAAAACAAAAAGCGCATACCAGCAAATACGCTTTCCAGTAAGTGAAAGCGCATTTTCGGCCGCGGAGCAACTGAACACGCTTTCAGTACAGGAAAACGCATTGCCCGATAGCCGTGTCCACTTATCCACATCAGCGATGGTGGGGTCAGCGGGTAGTGTGGCTGACGGGTGGGACCGCGGGTTAGGTGGGGCCCGCCTGGCCAAGTCGAGGGGAAGGTTCGCCATCTTCCTTTGTCGCCCATGGTCGACCGAGGCTGGGCGAGCTCCGGCGACAGTTGCTGGTGCCATGGGCCACCATTTGCGGCACCCGGACCACCTGCGTGTTCAGGGGAGCGAGGCGATCGCGTCCCGGGGTAGCGTGGTCGCCGAGGAGCTCGGGGCTGGTCCGGGCATTGGCCGCGGCGGATAGAGGCATCGGGCACCAATGGGGCACGCGGCCAGAAGCCACCGGAGGAAGAGGCGAAGGACGGGGGAGCTTCAGAGAGGTCGTGAGGCTACTCTGGTGATGGTGGAACGAAGAGAAAAAGTTCGGCCCGAGTGAATTTAGCCGGATGACCGAGGCGGCCATTGCGGCAATGGAGAGGAAGGAGGGCGGCTCGAGTTTGGGGAAGAGGTCAGGGGGGCTAGTGGAGGTGTGGTGAGGTTGCTGGCGAAGAGAACTGCGTCGGGAGTGGCTTATATAGCCAGGAGAGGAGGTGCCGCATTGGCATCGCCAGAGACGCAGCGTGGCTGTGAGCCAAGGACGCTGCGTGGGCACGCCAAGGCCAGCTTGGAGTTAAGCTCGGGGAGGAACGGGGGAGGCTCACAGGGAAGAGGAAGACAAGGGGCACGGGGAGGAAGACGTTGAGGCTGAACAAGGCTAAATGGCCATGTTGGCGAAATGGGCACACAATGGGCCGAAGCCGTGAGGAAGCTGCCAGAGGGGGAGAGAGGTCTAGGGTGAAGGCGACGACGAGGGGAAGACACTAGAAATGGTCACGCGCGCGAAGACGACGAGGGGAGGAGTGAATTGAGATGGACAGAGCGCTGGACATGCCCCCGACATGCAGAGCGCGTACACAGGCATGTTGCCAACGCGGTCACCACGCGACATATCACGGGGAGGACACAATGGGCTGGCAAACCTTGTCCGAGGTGTTGTCTCTCCACCCTAGAGACTGTAGAAAGTGAAAGCTCAGGAGAAGGGGCTCTGTAGCCAAGTGAGGCATCGATGAAAGCTTGTTGTAGCAAACTTGATCTGGCCACTGCGCTCAACAGAGAATTGATTAGGGCCAAAGTTGTTGTCTGGGGTGTTTAGGTTAGGAAGGACTATAATCCTGGGGGTTATAAGTGTAATTGGACAACAAAACAACAGGGTTGCTTTGTAACTGCATATTTGGTCCAGAAACTTGATCTAGATGATGCACTTACTTGGAGTGGCCACTTGAGCTCAAATTTGGCAAGGCATGAATACTTGGACATATGAAGATGCTGTAAAAACTTCATACCAAATGGACATGCCAAAATGGCACTTCCTTCACAGCTATACTCTCTGTCCAGAAACTTGGAATAATTTTGTTGAGAAAATGGTTTGTTGAAATGATCCCAAATTTTGTGGAGAGAAGTTATTTGGGTAGGATCATAATCTGGTAATGTTTCAGAATTAATGAAGCAATATAAAATATACTTGCTTCACACCCTGAAATGATTACCAGAATCATGGATAGGAGGCTGTGCTCCCATAGATGATGGGATGGGGCTGAAAATTGGAGAAGTGAGATTATATGAGAACATGAAGGAGTGTGCAAAATTTCAACTCATTTGGATACTCATAGCTAGTACTTCCTTCACAATGCCTTATGTCCGACAGAAACTTTGAAAACTTGCTGAGGAAGATTGGCTAGGAAAATAAAGTTGTATTTGGCATGAAGCAATAAGTTGGATTAAATAGCATGCCCAAGAAGTTTGGGAGCACACAAGGAAAGATAGGTGGTACTTCCTTCAAAGATAGCCACACTGGAAAAATATGAAGAATAAATATTGGGAAATTATTTTTGGCTAGGAAAGGAAAGTTTGGGAATATTTGAGCAACATATGACCCTAAGAAATTATGAGGATTATTTGGGAATTTTGGGAGTGATAGAAATATAGGTTGCTTCACAACCTAGGACAAATAGGGTTATTCCTTTAACAGAAAAAGGAATATTCCAAGAAAAAGAATTTTAGGGTTGGCTAGAATAGAAATGGCCAAAAACTAGGGAAAGTTTTGAGAATGATGAGCCACTTGGGAGAAGAAATGATGTTGATCTCCCAGGTTACAAGGCCACAGAACCACTTCGAAAAGAAAGGGCTAAAACCTAGGGTGTTAGAATCTCCATCTCCACGCCATGCTCCGGTGCTTCAGTAGCCCCAGCGTCGCCACTCCCTCCGATGGGGCGCTTTAGCGGCATCCTCATACACTGACGGCTTTGAGGACTCAGAGCGGCGTCGAGGATGCAAGTGGAGAGAGAGGATTGTCTGAGTGGCGAGGGTGGGGGGTGCGGCTTCTCGGGCACGCCATTAATATGGAGTAGTGGCAGAGAGGCGGGCGGCGATCTAACCGCTGTCTCGCCTCCCGGTGAGCTTGCGCACCTGACTGCTGGCATGCCTACCATCATTTCACACAGCTACTCGCACGCCTCGTGATGACACTGCGCAATGAGCACGCCTCCCGTCAATTCACAAACTCTGCCGCGATGCCTCTGCCTGCTCACAAGTGGCATCGTTTCGCATATCGCCCCTTCTTTCATGAGGCACCACGGGTCGTAATGGCGGCACATATATTGTTTTTATATTTTGATGATTAATGCCACCGCTTTATTGCTTAACCTAAGCATGGCACGTATTTGTTGTTGATCTAACGCCCACAGTTAGAATAAATAATCCGTTTGCGATATTGGTTCCCAATAATTAATAATCTCCAATTTGTAAGAAGATAAATATTACTTCAAAACTGGTCTCAAATTTGACAAAAAAGTACAATACCACTTTGTATTGGTGTCCATATGACAGCACAATAAGTTTCATGAATTTCAAATAAGTTTTGGATGTACTAGAATTTAAAAATCAAGATTCTTCATGTTTGAAATTTCTTGCACGGGGACTAAACATACACCCAATGAGACACATGTGTTTTTCCAATCCATTTAGGTGCACTATCACGTGTGCATGTTGCTCAAGTTTGATTTTTGCGCATTATACCCCTAGAAAATCAATCAATCTACTAAAACATCTTAATGATCTCTATTTTTTTCGAAATTAAAACATCCCTCCTTTGGTAACATAAGTTCACCGTGGGACAATTTAACATGCATCGTAGTTGCGGTGGATGCACGGTGTGTATGTGTGTGTGTGCGCGTCTGGGGGCTGGGCGTGGGGTTTGGCTGGCAGTGCACTACGAGCCGTGAGCCACCGTGTGGGTTGGCCGCTTTGTGAGGGAGGTGCCACATCAGAGTCATGAATTCATTATTTAACATATTACACAACCCTTTCATACATACATGTTTTGGCCACATGCAATCGGTGGTTGTCCTACACGACACTCACTGCTTTCGCGTGTGGCAGCGCTTCACCATCAGAAGCCCACGCATGTCGTCAGCCCATCACTTTGACCAACAAATGCAGAGAGGTTAATTTGACCAACAAGGTAGAATATTTTTTGTTTGTGTTATGGTGGGAGTATATAGTACGCGACGAAGAGGTGGGAGGGGACTAGAATATATCCTCTAAGTACACGTCCGTGAACAAGTACACCTCACTCAATGCCGGGACTTTTCGGTTTCTGAGGCACGTGGCACATCAAAGTTGTCAATTAGCTATTCAAACTTCACACAACACCTCTTTGGGCCACATGCATGCAGGCGGTGGTTATCCAAGGACACTCACGTGTGACTCTTCCATCTGTGGGCTCGCGAGGTCATCGTCGATGCATGCATCACTTTGACCTACATCGGGAGAGGTTAATTAATTTCGCCATCAAGCAGGATTCTTTTTGGGTTGTATTAAAGTAGGAGCATATAGTATGCATGGAAGAGGGGGAAGGGGACCATCATATGTAGTTCGCTTCGTGAACCTTGCTCTGTGTGGGGACTTTATGGTTTTCGAGGCATGTGCCACATCAAAGTTGTGCATTTTGGGTATTCAACATATGTTTGGCCCACATGCAAAGCGATGGTGGTTGTCCTCTCGCACCCACTCACGCGGTTATCAGCGATATTGATACTTTCCATCTTTGGGCCCGCTTGGTCCATCACTACTTTGCCTGGCAACGAGATAGGTTAATTTGACTTAGGAGGGGATTTTTTTTTGTAATACGGTATATATATAGGTCATGCTCTGGGATGACATGGTACAGTTTGAGCACACACATGCATGTGTACGCATGAATCCCTCCCATCGAGTTGAAGTGGCTAGTACCACGACATGATATGAACCGATCTCTCTCTGTGTGCGGACTGTACGATTTTTTATGCACGTGCCACATCAATGTTGTGAATGGTATTCAAACATGCATGCACGCATCACCTCCATACATATGCATGTAGTGGTTGTCTTTGAACAGTACACTCCCCCGTGTGGTTATCGACGATAAGCCTATATATTCGTGGGCTCGGATGGACATCCATGATCACTTTGACCAACAACAAGATAGGTTACCATGGCGGATTCTTCCTTTGGTTCGTGTTATCATAGTATAGGTCATGGTGAGATTTAGACCTAATTAAGTCTGAGCACATACTATGCACGCATGCATGCATGCATGAATCCCCGTCATAGGCTCGAAGTGTGGCGTGACATACATATGCATCGTCAACTAACCCTCGCTCCGTGTGGGGATTTCTGGTTCGAAAGCACGGTGCCACATCAAAGTTGTTCCATTGTGTGTTCAAACATCAACACCTCTCCATACATATGTTTCGGCCACACGTAGGCAGTGGTTGTCTTCGGGGACTAGCTACTTGCATGATCATTGGCGAGCTAGCCCGTCTCTGGGGTCGCATGGATGGCCATCACTTTGACCAACAACAAGAGAGAGGTTGTACGACCAATGTGGATTATTCTTGGTCTGTTTTACGATACTTCTTGGTGAGATGCCCATGCCGACCCGCCGACTGAAAGTCTTTGTATGTGTGTGTGCGCGCGCGCGCGTGCACGTTTGTGTATGTGTGTGATGGGGGGGACTGCTACTTCACACTTTTCTAGGTGAACCTCCGTGGGGGGGGCATGTGTTCATGTCCCCTCCTGCCGAAACGAGGGGGCAAGCAATACCGTGCGCTTTCCGGGATAGGTGCAACATCGAAGTTGCATTTGGTATTTGAACATCAAGCCAACCTTTTCATACATATATTTGGTCCACATGCAAGTGTGTTCGTGTTCTGACGCTTTCTCGCGTCATTTTCGCCAAATTTATAAACAGTAGACAAGTCGGATGATGCAACAGACATGGTTCACTCACACTAACCATGTGCCACGTCGGTGCCCCTATCACGCACATCAGCACAATACGTTGGGCTCCACGAGGCTTCCCCTCTCAAAAATATCTACCCGCCTGTAGGTTTTTCTGTTTGATAACACACGGTTATTATGTTTTGACTGTGTATGATATTTGTTGTTCCCGCTCCTGCCTGCATCCCTCGAAAATATCTGCCTGCCTCGAGGGTTTTTCTGCTTCATAACACACGGTTGTTTTTTCCACACCGTGCATGATGCACCATCATCCAAATTTTCAATAGCCCTGACATTTCACTCCCGCGTTTGATCCCGCGTAGTAAATTTTTCAGTAGCTACGTCATTTCCTCAAACACACCGCCGCCCCCCTCCACACACACACACACACACACACCAAGACCTCCTCGGGCGCGCGCGCGCACACACACACACACACCCCACCACAATCCCTCCCTCGCTCGAAACTCTAGCAAGGTCGCCGCCGTCGCCGCAAGGCGTCCATTGTCAACATCTGTCGGTTTGCCCGTGCAGCTTACCCACCGATCTCCCTACCCAGGCCGCTCTGAGTTTCTTAGATGACGCCTGCCAAACGCCCCCTTTCCCACAGATCCCCATCCCCCACTCCAGAGCGTCACAGCCTAAGCCCGGCTATGCTCCCCGTGGAGCTCGAGAAGCGACTGGCCCAAAAGAGGTGTATCGTGGTCTCTTTGCCCAACGTTGCCGAGGTGGCCGCCGAGGAAGCTGGCGACCATTACTGGCCGCGGAACTCAATCAGCATGCTAGAGTATGCGGGTATGTCGCGGACGCCAGCTACGACATCGAGGTCGTCGACAACGACGGCCTAACGCGTGCTAGGTCACAGGTTAAGTGACCCACCCCCAACCCCTCGGGTTCAACCGTTGTCGATCTCATCTATGGCCCCGCCGCTGATCTCCTCTGGCTCTCTATCAAGAATTTGCCATCTTACATCACCATCGAGCATGTTTTGTCATTTCTGAAGGACACGTTTTGGGATGCTGGCTTGGGATCCACAGCTTCCAAGTCAGACCTCATCGACAATGTAATCACGAGGAGGGCACCTCTCCGGCACTTCCAAGGGGAAAGAGCCCATCTGCTCTTCCAAGGGTAAAGAGCCCGTCTGCGACATCAGGGAGGGTACCCTACAGCCGTGCTTTTCCATGGGAAGGAGCCCATCTGCAACAACATGGAGCGCATCCAGGGTCCATGCTCTTCCCATGGGAACGAGCCCATCTGTGAAAAGTGAGGAAACCCATGATTTATTTTGCCGTGCCTCTTCACAGGGGGGACCCATGATTTGTTTTGTCGAGTCCCTTTTGTAGTGTAGTGAGAATATGTCCAGTTTAATTGCTATATTTGGTTGTTAGGAGTATTCCTTGTTTATTTCAGTTGTTCTAAATGTGATGCTCTATATGTGCAACTATTTACTGTGCAGTACATTTTCATCAATCCAGTTTTAAAATACCGATATGAATGCATATATTTGCTTGCTGTTAAGCCTGTTATAGCTAGCATATGCTCTTTTAAAGTTTTTTGATTGTTCGGTTGTTTGTAGTTAGCATAGGTCCAGTTTCAAATGCTATTTTTGGTTGCTCATAGTATGCCTTGTTTATTCCAGTTATTCACAATGGGATGTTCTATATGTGTAAGTATGAACTGTGCAGTTCAATTTCAGCAATACCGGTTTCAACAATATACCACTATGAATGACTACATTTGGTTGCTACATCTTGTAGTTAACAGGCCGTTCCATTTTTATTTAGCAATAAACCAGCGTACTTAGATCGGCACAATACCAGTTTGAATGACTTTGTGTGCTTGTTGTTAAATGTTAGGCCTATTGCAGTTAACACACCTTTCCACTTGTTTTGCTTTACTAGCGTGTTTAAACCCGCACACTAAAGCTATCTTTTGGAGATTATTTTGTCTACCATGGATATATTTGGTTGATGTCTAGCCTGTTGTGCTTAACATGCCTCTCGATGTACTTACATAGGACAATTTTGGGAATGACTACTGTTTTCCATCGAGGTTAGTTTCATCCCATGGCTTATATATACTCACTATTTAGGAAATCGGTAGGTGGTACCATATAGGGCGGGGGCTGATAAGGGACTAATCGGTGAATTAGACTTTTAACTGAATATATCTGTAACCCATTTATCGTTAGGTTAACTAGGGCCATATGTAATATATCTGAGGCTACATAGCAACATGCACTATACTTAATGTCTAAATATGCAATCCTAGGCTACATAGCAACAAGGAAGAGTGTTACCTTAATGTCCTGATGATGTCTAGATATACGTAGAAGAGCAGCAGCAGCAACAACAACTACAACAACAACAACAACGACAACAACAACAACAACAACAACAACAACAACAACAACAACAACAACAACAACAACAACAACAACAACAACAACAACAACAACAACAACAACAACAACAACAACAACAACAACAACAACAACAACAACAACAACAACAACAACAACAACAACAACAACAACAACAACAACAACACAAACCTGTTTGGATACTCAACTTAGCTAGAGGTTAGAGTTAGTTTCTAGCTCATGACTAACCCTGAACTAACTCTAGCTAAAGAGGTGTTTGGATGAAAGGGTTAGATTGATAATAAATGCACTAGGAGAACTAGCTCCAATTAGCACCTCTTGGGTGGGATAGTTTTTTTGGGTGGGTTGCATGCAACTAGCTCAAACTAGCCCTCATGTTGGATATACTTTAGGGCTAACTAGCTCAAACTAACTCTAACCCATGGATACAACAGCAGTTAATCAACTGATAATTTGTAAAAATGCAATAAACTCCCTCCGGCCCATAATATAAGATGTTAATTCATCTAATATGTGAGTATATTGGATGTTATAAGATATTATAAAAGAGTGTTGTACTACATCATTGTGCAATTGTTGTTTAGTTTCTAAGATTAACTTGGCGCTTTTAGGTACGTATGTCATTGGTAAAGATCGGCGCTTCGACCCTTTCTGCATATGGGGCAATAAGATACCGATGAACCAGCATCAAGTGAGGCAGCTGATAAAGATTGTTAGTAAAATGGGTCAAAAGACGGTAATTAAACTATTTTCTTACACTTTATCCAGGACAAAGTGAACTGCAAGATGGTAAGTAAGAACTCTGCAGCGTTCTTTTTACTGCCCATAATGAGTTGTGTTAGATGACAATGTCTGAATCTTTTTCCTTTGCAGTGGTTCCCAAAGCAGTTTACACAAGATTACTTCTCAAACTACATGATTGGTGGGCATGCAAAGGCTAAAGTATTTCTACCAGAACACGATGATTATATTCATGTTTTCATGAAGACCGTGAAGGATGGGCGGTCGGCCATCACAAGGGGTTGGACTAGAGTCATGCGTGCCTTCTGCATGGAGGAGGGCACAATATGGGCATTCCAATTCACCTTGTCCAGGAACTAGAATGTATTTTGCCTCTTTCTTTACCGTCTTTAATAGTACAAGTATACAACTGTGGTTCATCATTCTTTATTTGGTGCTTATGTAATTCTTGAACATAAGTACCTATGAATCGAATAATGCATTGGTTGTTTGAACCTGATGGATATGAATAAAGCTATATCACACTTTCAAATTCAAATCCGGTACAATTTGGAATAGCAGCAATTAAATTACGGTGAAATTACGCTCTACAGGTTGTTACGGCGCACACGGTCTGTAAAACACAAACGTTTTTTTATATACACCATAACCCGACACGGTTCACAGAGAGGAAACGTGTGCAAGCTTGCACACACTTGCCGTTTGCAAAGCGTGTGCGATGTCAGACAATATCACAAACGGTGCGGGCAAACTAAACATTTGTGATAGTTGCCTTATCGTACACGATTTGCAACCATGAACTATTTCTGTGGTATGCATCGTAAATATTGCACCACAGAATAGCGTGTGCGAAGTTGTCATGTACGACGATGTTACGACGGTCCAATGTTTCGTAATCCTATCCGACACTCGTGCGACGATTAGCTAATCTTCTTAATTAGTTATAACATACGGTTTGGGAAAAGTGAATATGTGTGATTGTCTGCTTATCATACATATTTTATAATCGTGAACCGTTTGTGATGGGCCGCGCATCGTAAATATAGCACCACAGAATACTGACTACGATGGCAATGCGAGAACAAACGATTTGCAAGGATGCAACATTTGGGTGGATCCCTATCCCCGACGATTCTTGGGTCGTGTGGGAAGGACCCCCATATCGCAGTCACTCACTTGGCGATGGTTCCAAATGCCATCGCGGAAAGGGGTTAAAAACATTTGTATAGCACCTAATTGTACCAGTGCGCGCAAGGGGCCTCTGGCACGCCCAGGTGGGTGGTGGGCCCCATGGGCCTTCCCTCTTGCACTTCCATGGCTCCCAAGTTGTCTTCTGGGCAAAAACAATCTCCAAAAAATTTCGTTGCGTTTGGACTCCATTTGATATGTATATTCCGCGAAGTAAACAACAAGCAAAAAATAGCAACTAGCACTGGGCACTATGTCAATAGGTTAGTCCCAAAAAATAATATAAAGTTGCTATAAAATGAATATAAAACACCCAAGAATGATAATATAACAACATGGAACAACTAAAAATTATAGATTCGTTGGAGACGTATCATAGGCTACCTCCCGCGAGCGCCAACTCAAAACGCGGGAGGAGGCTGCCGAAGCCCTCGAGGGCCGGTTCGCTCCCGCAAGGCTGAGCTCGCAAAACGCAAGGAGGAGGTCCTGAGGCGCTAGGAGACGCGGCCACGTGGGGGCGTGAAAACATTTGTATGGCACTTTTGTTTTAAGCACTTGATGTTTTGCGTTTTCGCTTCTTCTCGAGGTCCTTTTTTCCTTATTACATTGCCTTTGTACCCTGCGTCGCTGAGACCCAGCCCCCTAAGCGGGCTACGAGCATCACTAGTATGCCTGGAGCATGCGCTCAGCAAGGCCAGAGGGTGTAGGGCTCTTAGGGAACGGGTAGGAGCCCTTGAGGCATGATGCTCAGGGACCCCCTTGGACGCGTAGGCAGCTCATGCCAAGGAAATCAAGATGCCTCAAGAGGGAAACGAGAGGAAGAGAACCATATGGGCTCTTTAGACTTAGCTCTTTCGAGATGTTCAGCTTGGAGCGAATCCTTCGCAGGGCGTGGCTCATGAGGCGCAGCGTGAAGGCTTCTGCTCGTGAGGCGCCACTCGCGAGGCATCCCGAGGGGGAGCTCCTGAGGCCTTATTGTGTCCTGCTGATGTCACTTCAGCTACATCAATATTTCCCCAAAGAGGAAGGGATGATGCAACACAACTACGGTAGGTATTTCCCTTAGTTATGAAACCAAGGTATCAATCCAGTAGAAGAACCAAGCAACACTATGTAAACGGTACCTGCACACTAAGAACAAATACTTGCAACCCGACGCATATAAGGGGTTGTCAATCCCTTGTTCGGGTAATTGCGCAAGAAATTGTCAAGTTGACGGGATAAATTGTGATAAATTGGATAAATAGATCTCGAAATAAAAGATACAAATAAAAAGTGCAGCAGAGTGTTTTTGGGTTTGTGGAATAATATATCTGAAAATAAAAGTGGCAAATAAAAGTTCGGAAACAAAATAAGATAAAGAATAGACCCGGGGCCCATAGATTTCACTAGTGGCTTCTCTCAAGAAAATAGCACACGATGGGTAAACAAATTACTGTTGGGCAATTGATAAAACTTCAAATAATTATGATGATATCCAGGCAATGATCAATATATAGGCATCACGTCCAAGATTAATAGACCAACTCCACCTCAGTGATTCTACTACTATTACTCCACACATCGACCGCTATCGAGTATGCATCTAGTGTATTAAGTTCATGGAGAAGCGGAGTAATGCAATAAGAACGATGACATGATGTAGAGAAGATCTATTCATGTAAGAATAGATCCCATCTTGTAATCCTTAATAGCAACGATGCATACGTGTCTTCCTGCCCCTTCAGTCACTGGGAAAGAACACCACCCGATCGAACCCATCACAAAGCATCTCTTCCCATGGCAAGAAAAATCGATCTAGTTGGCCTAACTAAACCAAAGATTAGAAGAAGAAATACGAGGCTATAAATAATCATGCATATAAGAGACCAAAGAAGACTCAAATAACCTTCATGGATATATAGATCTGATCATAAACTCAAAGTTCATCGTGTCCCAACAAACACACCGCAAAAAAGAGTTACATCAAATAGATCTCTAAGAGACCATTGTATTGAGAATCAAAAGAGAGAGAGGAAGCCATCTAGCTACTGCCTATGGACCCGTAGGTCTATGATGAACTACTCATGCATCATCGGAGAGGCACCAATGAGGATGATGAACCCCTGCGTGATGGGTTTTTGATTGGATCTCGTGGTTCCTGAACTTGCGGCGGCTGGAATTATGTTTCGTCGACTCTCCTACGGTTTCTAGAATATTTGGAAATTTATAGGGCGAAGAGGCGGTGCGGGAGGCCACCGAGGTGGGCACAACCCACTGGTGCGCCGGACCCCAGCGCGCCTCTTGTGGGTTGTGCTCCCTCGAGCCCCCTCTGAGTACTTATTTGGCCTAACAAGTGTCTTACGTCCTAAAAACTCTCCAAAAAGTTTCGCTGTGTTTGGACTCCGTTTGTTATTAATTTTCTGCAAAGTAAAAAAAGCAAAAAACAGCAACTAGCACTGGGCACTATGTCAATAGGTTAGTCCCAAAAAATGATATAAAGTTGCTATAAAATGATTGTAAAACATCCATGAATGATAATATAACAGCATGGAACAATCAAATATTATATATATGTTGGAGACATATCAGCATCCCCAAGCTTAATTCCTACTCATCCTCGAGTAGGTAAATGATAAAAACAGAGTTTTTGATATGGAATGCTGCCTAACATGTTCATCACACATTCTTTTGTTTTGTATCATGGACATTTGGAATTTTATATGATTCAAAGCAATAGTCTAATTTTGACATGAATATTTAAATACTCAAGCATGTCAACAAGGAACCATCTCTCTCAAAATATCAACACTAAAGCAAGTTATCCCGAGCCCATCATGCTCAATAATTGATCCATTCATGGAACACACTCGCATATTAGCTATACCCAATGCTCAAGTACGATCATAGTGCCCCTTAGTTGGTGCTTTATAAGAGAATATGGAGACTCAAATAAAAGTAAAAATTTCATAAAGTAGATAGAAAGGCCCTTTGCAGAGGGAAGTAGGGATTTGTAGAGGTGCCAGAGGTCAAAGCTTAAATTGAGAGATAAAATTTTTGAGAGGCATATTTTTCCCGTTAACGAAAACGACTGAGTAATTCCCAGCACTTTCCATGCTAGATATATCATATGCGGTTCCCAAACAGAAAATAAAGTTTATTCCTTTTTCCACCATACTTTCACATTCCACGGCTAGCCGTATCCACGGGTATCGTCCATACCAACAATTTCCAAGGAATTTATTATTTGACAACATAAAGTAAATTTCTTTTACATTTCGGCACTGGGCATCCCTATTACCACCGTACTCTCGTGCAATGACAAGTGAATAAACACTTATCTTGAGAATAACACATCTAGCATGGAAAATATTGGCCACCCCCTGTCGCTTTGAGCGGTACGAGCACACAAAAAGGAAAATTTATTTTGAAAATTAGAGATGGCACACAAAAATTTTCTTAGAATGGCACGGGCATACCACATATAGGTAGCTATGGTAGACTCATATGGCAAAACTGGATTTAAGGATTTTCGATGCAGAAGTAGTATTTCTACTTAGTACAAGTGGAGGCTAGCAAATAGATTGAGAAGCAACCAACCAAGAAACGAAAACTCACATAAGCAAGCATTAAGCATAACTAACACCGAATAATGCACCACAAGTAGGATGTAGTTTCATTGCATAACTATTGACCTTCGTGCTTGCATAGGGAATCACAAACCTGAACACCAATATTCTTACTAAAGCATAATTACTCATCAACATGACTGACATATCACTATCATCATATCGCAAAACTATTACAAGGAATCAAGTTTATTTTGTCCAATGATCTTCATGAAAGTTTTTATTATATCCCTGTTGAATATCTATCACATTGGGACTAATTTCATATGTTGCTTTTTGATAACCTCAAACAAATCTAAGTGAAGAACATGAGCATAAAAATTTTCATCTCTCAAATTAATATAAGTGAAGCATTAGAAAATTTCTTCAAAATTTTAGTAAACCTCAAATAAATCTAAGTGAAGCATGAGAGCATTTCTTCAAAAATATAAAAGCACGCCGTGCTTAAAAAGATATAAGTGATGCACTAGAGCTATTCCATAGCTCAAAAAATTTAAGTGAAGCATAGAGAGCAATTCTAACAAATCATAGCATAATTTTGGCTCTGTCAAATAGGTGTGTCCAGCAAGGATATATGACACAAACTAAAAGGCAAACCAAGCAAAGACTCATATAATGAAGATGCTCCAAGCAAAATTCATGACATGTGACGAATAAAAATATAGCTCCAACTAAAATACCGATGGTCGTTAGAAGAAAGAGGGGATGCCTTCCGGGGCATCCCCAAGCTTAGTTGCTTGTTTCTCTTTGGATAATAACTTGCTGTGCCATGAGGCATCCCCAAGCTTAGGCTCTTCTTACTTCTTATTCCTTCATCCATCGTGATCTCACCCAAAACTTGAAAACTTCAATCACACAAAACTCAACGAAACCTTCGTGAGATCCGTTAATATAACAAAGCAAATCACCACTCTAAGTACTGTTGCAAACCCATCCATATCTATTGTATTCTAACTTTACCATGGCTCATACACCCTGATACAAAAAATAAATTCATCAAAATAAGCACACAACGCAAAGAAAACATAATCTATCAAAAACAGAATAGTCTATAGAAATATGAAAACTTTGTATACTTCTATAACTCCAAAACTTCTGAAAAATTAGGATGATGTAGGCAATTTGTATATCAATCTTTTGTAAAAAAAATTAGAATTTTTTGTTGCTACGATGATTTACTAAAATTATTTTACTGGATGCAAAAGTTTTTGTTTTCCAACAAGATCAAATCAACTATCACCCAACAAGATCCCAAAGGCTTTACTTGGCACAAACACTAATTAAAACATAAAGAATAATCATAATACAAGCATAATTGTGCAAACACTCAAGAACAGAAAGAAAAAGGCAAAAATAAAATTTATTCATTCGGTTGCCTCCCAACAAGCGCTATCATTTTATGCCCTTAGATAGGCATAATGCATAGATTCAAGTATGATCATCTTTCACCTTACTTTTCTTAGATGTGTTTTTATCAGGAGGTTTTGCAAAAATAACTTGAAACACATTATCCATAGGAACTTCAACATTGTCAAGTTTCTTATCAACATATCCCCTTTGATTTTCGGCAACGATCCAAGAATAGTGTTGATGAACATAATTGAAAACTTGTTGAATTATATCTAAAACGGGGATTTCCTTTTTAAGATTCTCATAATTTTTTTGATTATTTCCAAGCAAATGTCTCAACATACAATCACTATTATAAAGGATCTCATCTATCACCGGTTTTTCACAGTTCATACCATAAAAAAATTCCCTAGCTTCCCGTATTATGTAATCAAATTCATTCATAAAGAACAAGGGTAGCCAACTTTTTAGCTTTGGGATTCTTTATAATAGGTAGCTCATAAAACAATCTTTACAAAGTAGGATGTGTATGGATAAATCTATTTTCAAGTTTCAGAACTAGTGCTGAAATAGCTTCCGCATAAGATTTAGTTCTTTTAAGTATAGGAGCATCATCACGAGTCAAATTTCCAACACAATTGAAAAATTCTTGGATATGTTCTTTTCCCATAATGTTCCCTTGTCCCAAAACAAAAGTTTTAGCATCCAGATTGCCAGATCGTCCAATTTGGGAGTCATGCCATCATCTGTTTCTGCCATACCAAAATCACTCATGATGACAAGTTCAAGCAAAAGACAGATCTGATGAGAGAACGGCAAATGAAAAAGGGGCGGATAAAACGACAATTTTTTGTGAAATGGGGGAGATGAAAATGAGAGGCAAATGGAAAATAATGTAAATTGCAAGGAAATGACATTTGTGATTAGGAACCTGATAGATGTTGATGATGACTCCCCAGCAACGGCGCCAGATATTCCTTTTGATGTCGCTTGAACTACGTCGGTATTTCCCCAAAGAGGAAGGGATGATGTAACACAACTACGTAGGTATTTCCCTCAGTTATGAACCAAGGTATCAATCCAGTAGGACAACCAAGAAACACTATGTAAACGATACCTGCACACAAAGAACAAATACTTGCAACCCGACGTGTATAAGGGGTTGTCAATCCCTTCTTCGGGTAATGACGCAAGAAATTGTCAAGTTGACGGGATAAAATTGTGATAAATTGGACAAATAGATCTCAATATAAAAGATGCAAATAAAAATTGCAGAAATATATTTTTGGGTTTTGGAATAATAGATCTGAAAATAAAAGTGGCAAATAAAAGACCGAAAAGCAAATATGATAAAGAATAGACCCGGGGGCCGTAGATTTCACTAGTGGCTTCTCTCAAGAAAATAGCACACGGTGGGTAAACAAATTACTGTTGGGAAATTGATAAACCTTCAAATAATTATGACGATATCCAGGAGATTGTCAACATATAGGCATGACGTCCAAGATTAGTAGACCAATTCCTGCCTGTATCTACTACTATTACTCCACACATCGGTCGCTATCCAGTATGCATCTAGTGTATTAAGTTCATGGAGAAACTAAGTAATGCAATAAGAATGATGACATGATGTAGATAAGATCTATTCATGTAGGAGTAGGCCCCATCTTGTTATCCTTAATAGCAACGATACATACGTGTCTTGCTGCCCCTTCTGCCACTAGGAAAGAACACCAAACGATTGAACCCATCACAAAGCACCTATTCCCATGGCAAGAACAATCGATCTAGTTGGCCTAACTAAACCAAATATTTGAAGAAGAAATATGAGGCTATAAATAATCATGCATATAAGAGATCAAAGAAGACTCAAATAACTTTCATGGATATATAGATCTGATCATGTTTATCGGATTCCAACAAACACACCGCAAAAAGAGTTACATCAAATAGATCTCCAATAGACCATTCTATTGAGAATCAAAAGAGATAGAGGATGTCGTGCTACTGCCTACGGACACGTAGGTCTATGATAAACTACTCACGCATCATCGAAGAGGCACCAATGAGGATGATGAACCCCCCCGTGATGGTGTTTAGATTGGATCTCATGGTTCTAGAACTTACGGCAGCTAGAATTGTGTTTCGTCGACTCTCCTAGGGTTTCTGGAATATTTGGGGATTTATACGGTGAAGAGGCGGTGCGGGAGGCCACCGAGGTGGGCACAACCCACCTGGGCGCGCCTGCCCCCCAGGCATGCCCTGGTGGGTTGCACTCCCCTCGGAGCCCCCTCTGCTACTTCTTTGGTCCAACAGGTGACTTCTCGTCCAGAAAAATTCTCCAAAAAGTTTCACTGCGTTTGGACTCCGGTTGGTATTGATTTCCTGCGAAGTAAAAAACAAGCAAAAAAAACAACTGGCACTAGGCACTATGTCAATAGTCTAGTCCCAAAAATGATCTAAAGTTGCTATAAAATGATTGTAAAACATCCAGGAATGATAATATAACAGCATGGAACAATAAAAAAATTATAGATACATTGGTGACGTATCACCTGCATCAGAGTGGATACCAAGTTTTTGTGAGTAATGCAACGGGGCGCGCTCGCGTGTTCGCCGGTGGGCGTTACGCGTGGAGACAAGAGAACCAAGGACCTGGTGAGGTGACATGCACGAGAGAAGGGCGACGAGCCAGAGCTCAGTCGCTTGGGTTTTGCAGTGCTGCTGGGACTGACCCGTGCACAAACACGGTCCCAGCCCCCGCTTGCTTGATAGATGTGGGGGAGATCATGTGCGCGCGCCCTCCCGAGGCACACTCAGCTGCAAGTACATAGGATTTTGGAGGAAATAAACTTTATTGATGCACGAAGTAGGTTCATTATATAACAGAAAGATACATGTTGTCATGTCCGACACGGGTTAGTTGATGATGTGACGGTCGGGGTACCAGAGGTAAGTAGGACGCCAACGCTGAGCATGGGGCATCCGCCAATGCTGAGCATGGGGCTTCCACGAGAGTAGGAAGGAGCTCCCGCGTGCCGGTGGCAGCGCTGGTAAAGAGAGCTCCGGAGCGTGTACAACTCCATGTCACTCGTATGCGTGGGGCACAGATAGAGCTTACGAAGATGTCGGGTGTTCCACGTGTTTTGTACCAGAACACCCTCCTCTGTCATGAGTGGTGCCGCGGTGTGTTGGGGGATGGGTGTTAACCACCTCCGCATTTCTTGTGATGTGGGACTCCAAGCTCATGTGCATCAGCCTCGCGAAGGTGGCTCCGGCACCCTCCAGGCCGAAGGGCATGCGCATGAGCCAGGGCGAGCCCATGGCCTGGTTGTTCCGTGTAGGAGGGAGTGGGATCCCGGGCGAGAGCCACATTGAGGGCACCAAGTTGGCCTTTATGTGCCCCTCATGTGGCTTAGCGACTGATGGGGGGGTTGGCGATCCACTCGGGGTGGGGAACTTCACGGGTGATTCCACCATCTTGGAGCTTCTTGACTTCTTAGGTGATGACCTCTTGCTCCTCGGGCACCTAACGTTGTTCCTTGTGTTCGATGCGCCACGCGCTCTGGCACGCAGCTAAGTTGTGCTCGATCACCTCCCTCGGTAGACCAGCATGCCTGATGTTGTCCAAGCCAACATATCAGAGCTTGCCTGGACGAAGGTGATGAGCCTGCCTTCCTATTTGGTGGAAGGGCCGATGCCGATAGCAGGGGGGCATGCGTCGCTCCCATCCAGTGACACCTTGGATTTGGGCCGCTCCTGGGAGAGCAGGGGCTTCTTCATCATGAGCGCTGCCTCGGCAAGCCCAGGCACGTCCTCGTCTTCCTGGTATGCGGTGGAGGCAGCCTTGTAGGCATGCTCGAGAGTGTGCATCACGTCTGAGGGAGTCCTGGACTAGGGGGTGTCCGGATAGCCGAACTATCATCTTTGGCCGGACTCCTGGACTATGAAGATACAAGATTGAAGACTTCGTCTCGTGTCCGGATAGGACTTTCCTTGGCGTGGAAAGGCAAGCTTGGCGATACGGATATGTAGATTTCCTACCATTGTAACCGACTCTGTGTAACCCTAACCCTATTCGGTGTCTATATAAACCGAAGGGTTTTAGTCCGTGGGGCGAACAACAATCATACCATAGGCTAGCTTCTAGGGTTTTAGCCTCTCGATCTAAATGGTAGATCTACTCTTGTACTACCCATATCATCAATATTAATCAAGCGGAGTAGGGTATTACCTCCATCGAGAGGCGAACACAGGTAAAACATCGTGTACCTTGTCTCCTGTTACCATCCGCCTAGGCGCCGATTCGGGACCCCCTACCCGAGATCCACGGTTTTGACACCGACATTGGTGCTTTTCGTTGAGAGTTCCTCTGTGTTGTCACCTATAGGCCGATGGCTCCTTCAATCATCGCCAACGACGCAGCCCGAGGCGAGACTTTTCTCCCCGGGACAGATCTTACGTGATTCGGCGGCTTTGCTGCGGGCAATTCGCTAGGCCATCTGGAGCAGATTAAGCTTCGCCCCAGCCATCAGGTCAGATTTGGAAAGCTTGAACTATACGGCCGGTGTCCGCGGAGACTTGATCTTCGGACGGATTCGAGCCACCGGCAGACTGCCGCCTTTGTCTCGATCGTCACGATCTAGCTCTGCCGCCCGAGCGATTGCCACAGGCGCGCACGATGCCGCTCAGGCCCTTAATCCGGAGCCGGTTTCGTCGATCGAGGGCCGGTTGGTTGGGACGCCGCCGGGGGCTGAAATCTCTGACGATTGAGCCGAACACCATCCCTGTCGCTGCGAAGCTTCGTGACTCCCAGTGCGGACTCCTTTCCGGACTCTGAACCTCCAGCGCCCCCGCGGTCGAATCCGGCGGCGCCGGTTATGAAGTTCACCGCCATGACGTCTTTCGGCACTTCGCCCTTTGGTGATATCCTGAACTCATTAAAGTCTCTCTCTTTGTCGAGAGCCACTGGCGAACTACGTTCGGGAAGGTTGGGATTCGGATGATGAAGAAATTCAGCATACCCACCACCCACTTTGTAGCCACTGCCGATGATTTAACCGACATGCTCGACTTCGACTCGAAGACATCGGCGATATGGGCGACGGTGCGGAGGCGATCAAACCAGCGCCCACGGCACTTTGGAAGGCCACCTCGTCATATGAGATATACATGGTGGACATCCCAAAAGATGGGAATGGCGATGGAACAGCGGAGGATGACCCCTCCAAGAAACAACCCAATCGCCGGCGTCAGTGGCGCTGCTCTAAATCCCGCCACAGCAAAAACGGTGATTCCGGCACGGAGACAATAATACCCAGACGGTGCGAAGGCACCCCTCCGGCGAGGATTCAGCACGGGAGGAGGGAGAAGCAAGTCCGCATGATGGTCGCGGCGAAGAAAGAAGAGAGGTAGAGGGCGATAATTATCGCCCCCCTCAAGAGCGAGGCAAGCCTCGGCTGATGCAATTTCG
Organism: Aegilops bicornis; assembly: GCA_021605145.1. Classification (NCBI taxonomy): domain Eukaryota; kingdom Viridiplantae; phylum Streptophyta; class Magnoliopsida; order Poales; family Poaceae; genus Aegilops; species Aegilops bicornis. Next base: position 260,472,942 of record CM038669.1, read on the forward strand.
TCGTGCAGGAGGACCCCGTCGAACAAGAGCGTTTTAAGCGCAGGCTCATAGCCACGGCAAGCAGCCTCAAGAAAAAGCAGCAACAACTTAAAGCTGACCAAGACCTGCTAGGCGATGATGGACCGAAGTCCTTGCGGCAAGAGTCTGAACTCGAACGCCTCCAAAAGCTACCCCAAAGCGCGGGCCGTTGCCTCGATCGGAAGGAGAAGCACCTGCGTCACCAAGCATACGACATGGCAGACCCGGCCACCCCGTGGCGCTGACAGAGAAAACCTCTCGGCCCTCCGCTCAAGCCACGCCCGGCGCCCGCTCAAAAAGTACCAAGGCACGGGAGAACACGCCGGACTTGCGAGATATCTTTGGAGGATAAGGAAAAGCAAACAAGATCGATCTACAGATCGCGTAGGCGTAACGACTTCGGGATGATTGCAAATCACGCCGGATCTGACAACCCGGCGGGGCGAACCACGATGAACCAAAGCTCATATGAGCTACGTCATTGATATAGCCCAATCTGAGGCGCCGCACACCAACTATGCTTCACGGATGAAGTAATGGATCATCAAATCCACGAGGGCTTCAAACCCATAAACATCAAATCATACGATGGTACCACAGATCCTGCAGTGCGGATGAGGACTATCTCCTCCATATCCACATGGCCCGCGGTGATGATCTACATGCCATCAAATACCTCCCACTCAAGCTTAAAGGACCAGCTCGGCATTGGCTCAACAGCTTGCCCGGCGAGTCAATCGGTTGTTGGGAGGACACGGAAAGCCGCATTCCTCGATAACTTCGGGGCACATAATGCGACCACCGAGCCCGATGACCTTAGCCATATAATTCAGCGGCCCGGAAGAATCGGCGGAACCATTACGGGCCGCGGTTCCTAACAAAGAAAAAATCAGATCGCCGACCATTTATTCGGATGCGTAGGCGCTAGCAACCTTCAAACACAACATCCGCGAGGTGGCTAGCCCGGCACCTAGGACAGAAAAGCGAAATCCATGGCAGCCCTCACCACACTCATGACCCGCTTTTTGCGCGGGAGAGGACAACTAGCTAGCTCGAAGCAACAACTTGGCCCAAACACCACGGTAGTTCGGATACCAAGGACAAGAATGGCGGTCGCGTCGCAGCAAGCATAAACGCCGCGTGCGGTGACAATCACGAAGATACGACGGTAAATGCGGATTCGTGAGGCTCTAAACCCGGTCGTGAAGAAGCTATTCAAAGAAATACGGGGCCCGTCCAACTTGGACCGAATACTCGATCGCTTGTGCGGATACATGGCACCCCGAAACCAGCCAACCACACCAACAGGGATTGTTGGGTGTTCAAACAAGCGAGCAAGGTAAAGCCCGAAAACAACGACAAGGGCTGCATAGCGATGACGAGGAAGAGCCCCGGCGCCCGAACAATAGAGGACGGAAGGGCTTTCCCACACAAGTGCGGACGGTGAACATGATATCGCAACCCACATACCCAAAAGGGAGCGAGCGTGCACTAAGGGCGTATATGCGATGGAGCCGGTCGCCCGAAGTTCAACCCATGGTCTTCCTACCCGGTCACCTTTGATCGAAGGACCACCCACTAACATCCGTCACGGCGGTTTCGCGCATTGGTTCTTGACCCAATTATTGTGGATTTCACCTCACCAGTCACGATGGGCGGGCGGCAACCTGAACACGATTTATCGAGGATCACGGTCTGAAAATGGGCATAGACCCGTCAAGAATCAAACCCACAAAGACGACCTTTAAAGGCGTCATTCCAGGTGTAGAGGCCAAGCTATGCGAGCTCCGTTACACTTGAAGTGGTCTTCGGATCCCCGGATAACTTCCGGAGTGAGGAGTTAATCTTCGACATAGTCCCGTTCCGCAGCGGCTATCACGCATTGCTCAGGCGAACCACATTCGCAAAATTCAATGTGGTGCCGCACTACGCGTATCTCAAGCTCAAGATGCCAGGCCCTCGAGGCGTAATCACGGTCAATGGAAACACCGACGCTCCCTCCGAGCGGAGAGCATACGTCGCCCTTGCGGCGAAGTCTGAAACGACCTCTTAAGGCAATCCTCCGATCCGGCCAATAAACAATCGGAACATCAAAGCGCGCCCAGAGTAACCTACAGCAAGACCGCTGGCACGTTCCGAACAAGCGTAATGTCGGCTAACCCCAGCCCTCGCGAACTTCGAGAAGCGATTACTACGCGCATGCGTAATTGCGCTCTGAAGCACCATGGGCATAGGGGCCAGGGCCACGACCACGGCATGCCCGAGAATGCGGCTAGACCGCACTAGGGGCTCCGTTTGTGTCATTCCTTTTTTCTTTTTCTTTTTACTTTCGGGACTCTGTTCTCCGAAGCCTGTCCGGCATTCGTGCCGACTACGACTCTACAACAGCCAGGGAAGCGTAAAACGCGTCAAGTGTCCAGGTGGTCTCCATTACGAAGCAAGTACACACATTTTACATACCACACCGCAAACTTACCTGGAAGAGGACATGTCAAAAGTCCCATACCTTGCTTATCGCCAAATTTGAATCGTTTCGCTTTTATTTGCGGTTTCTTTTGAATAAACAATATATAGCTCTTGCCTAATATTGCATTCTTTCCCATTGTATATGTTCATCTATGACATTCATGAACCGTACAATTTGATACGGCCACCACACCGAGGGCTTATGTACTCCAAAAAACATGGTGTGACAAGTCCTAACACTTTCACAAGTCACGGCACCCGAATTTATAGCATTATATGCATCGGCTCCGAATCATGTCTTGGGTCAATAGTTGGGTTTGACCGGCTCCCATGTTTTGGTACCTTACGTTCCGTTATATCGGCTAAGGTGATGAGGACATCAATACCATTGTTACACCCACAGCCCCTACTGTTACATATACTGGACCAATTACTAGAGCTCACGCACGCCAATTAAATTATCAGGTACTTTCGTTTCTTGGTAATGATTCTAATGTTCATGAGAATATGATGCTGCCTAAATTGGATACATTTGTTACAAATGAAGGCCCTAGCTTGGAGAAGGATGGACATTGGAGCAAGAACAAGCATGGAGATAATGCCATGCACAAGGGGAACAAGAACGGAGTTACAAGTGATGATTTCAGGACTTTGAAGCCACCATAATGGGTGCATGAAGCCTTGGACGAAATATACAAGATGCTACTTCATAAATGTCGTCCCGAGGCTATTCTAGGTGCTTTGCGTCACCTTATTAGTGGGCCAGGCCCTTGTAATTTCAGAAATACACAAGTATAGGCTATTTTTAGAGTCCGTATGTGTGGGAAACAAGAGATAGGGTTGATTCGGACCCCTCCACCAAGGGCCACGAAATTCCCCCCCTCTTCCTCCATATATACAGCCCTTAGGGCACCGTTTAGACCTTGGGTTTTGTTTAGATCAAAAGTTCGCCATAGCAGCAACTTCCCGTACTTCGTTTGTGTTCAACGACCAGACAAAGGCGTCACAGAACCCCACGTTGATCAATAAAGCTTTCATCTTATATTCGCAATATCCAGATTGCAATCTCAGTTTCTTGCTTGTTCTTCGTTTGCTCGCGGAAGCAGGACCCTCGTGGTCGAGTTGATGCGTGCTCGGCGTGGTCAATAACCTCTCGGAGTTGGTTTAGCGATTGCTAAGGCGCGGCGTCCTCGCCTCGTTAAATGATCGGATCGTCAAAGTCGACTTCCTCCAAAGCGAAAACCAACATTTCATCGAAGAGCGGGACACCTTTGCCTCTATCAAGTGGTATCAGATTTCCGAGTTGCTCGGTGAGATTTCTACGATTTCCGTAGTTGAGATCGAGTCTGTTCTTCATACCTATAGTCCACGAAAAAGCCACAAAAAATTAGGGTTAGTTCATCATATCCAACCAATCTGAGCCTTTGCATAATCTTTTTAGGGTTTTGCTTTGTTGAATTCTTGGTTGCATCGTCGTGTCTAGTTGCTTTGGTCTTAGCGTCTAGTCTTTTAGAGTTTGAGTTACGGTCATAAGTTGTCACGCGCCACCGCACCATCATCATCGCCTCGCCACCTACCACCACCGCTCGAATCCGTATCCATATACCACCACCAATCCGTGTCCATATACCACCACCGATCCATATCCATATACTACCACCGCTACCACCACCGGCTGCCATATACCACCACCATATATCCACCACCCATCCAGGTTCCTTGCATATTAGGTTTGTTTTGAGATCCATCTAGTTTCCGATTCGTGTTTCCTTGCGGAGTAGGTTTGAAAAAAGAGTCCAGGAAACCACCCTCCGTTTAGGCCCAAAATTTTCAAAGCACTTGTCGAAAAAAAATTGGCTATCCTATTTTTAGGTGTTTCTAAAGCGTATTAGAGACGATCGCCGTTATAGAAAGTTTTTTGACCCGTTTCCGGTTTTGGGTCCGGGCGATTCCGAAAAAAAAAATTTGGTCGAAAAATTTCGTGCCATCTGTCGGTTTGACACAGGAAGAGTTTTGAGACACTTTCGCCATTATAGTGATTTTAGCAAAAAAAGCCGTATAAAAAAAAAGTAGCGCAAAAAAAAAAAGATCGAAAAAAAATTCCAGAGTGTGCTTTGCCCTTGTTTACGTGCAGCGCCGTGATTTTGTTAGTGTTCTGGGCTCGCGTCTCTAGCACGGTCTAGCCTAGGACCAGCACAGTACCGTCGTTGAGCGTTTATTCAACTTTGCATCTCTGAATTGATTATTCTTGACCCTTTTGCTACTATATTATAAGCCTTCCCAGCTCCACATACATCTACATCGTCGTTTGACTCTCCACGGCAATCGCTCTATCCAAACTTTTGAGAGTTTTTTGACTTCTGACGGTTGCGATCACCGCTTTCTTTCTTTGAGTAAGAACTGGTAAGACTTTGAGATTTGCTTGTGGATTTGTGACACCACCACCACCACAACTTCCTAGTAGTCTCAGAATCATATTCTTGTGTGTTTCTATTGATGCTAACCATGGCAGGATCACAAGCCGACAAGGCCCATTGGGAGAACATGACAAACAAAGAGTTACATGATAAGTTTCAGCAAATGATGAGTGGACAGGTGGAAGATGTGCTAAACAGATTTGATGAGGCCATGGAGAAGATAGATGGCATTGAGAAGGCGTTCGAAGCAAAGCTCGATAACAAATTTAATGAATTGCTCGCGCGTCTTCCACCACCACCACCGGCTGCACTGACGCACCTCTACAACAACAACAACGACTACCTCCACGTCATGAAACAGCCCTCCGCCGAAGCGAGCCGTGTCCCTCTTCAATTTGGCCAAAATTTGCTTTGGTGCTTCTTTGTTGATATACATGGCTCCTGCTGGCGATGTGGAGGAGGATGATTATGTGGGAGATTACGAGGATGAGGTTGATCAACATCGGAACTACGTGCAACCACCCGGCTACAACCACCGAATTCGTCCACATGCAAATAATGGCAATGTTAGGGCTCCCCCTCAGTGCGAGATCATGACCATCTCCCTAAACTGAAATTGAATATTCTACCATTTGAGGGTAGATATGTTCACGATATATATCTTACTTGGGAGTTAGAAAGCGAACAATGATTTACATGTTTACAATATCCTCACGAGGAGAGACGTGTTCCTGCTGCTTTGTTTGTGCTTTCACTAGCTTTGCATGTGTTTGGTGGTGCGAACATTGTCGATTATATCCTGTTCGACTACTTGGGCTGCTTTGAAAACTGCTATGCGTGCTCGTTGGGTTCCACCATATTATCAACGTGAATTACTTCAAAAATTGCAGCGCTTAAGACAAGGAAAAATTCGGTGAAGAATATTATCGGGAATTACAAACTGGCTTGATTAGATGTGGTATTGTTGAGGAGAATGAAGCTATGCTTGCACATTTTCTCGGGTGGATTAAATAGAGATTCAGACCATTCTAGACTACAAGGATTATAATAATATCACTCGATTATTCCATCTTGCTTGTAAAGCTGAGCGTGAAGTCACTTGAGGATCGGCGAGGCATTGGTAGCGGACTAACTTTTACTGCAGGTCGATCTTCATCATGGACACCACGTGCATCATCTACTTCCACACGTTCTACTACACGGGCACCTTAAATGGCTGCCACCTCCAACCGTGATACAAGAAAGCAGGCACAACCACCACTATCTTGCAAGAGCACACCTGCTGGGCCTACCAGAGCTCTTCTTCTTCCATAGGCGTCAACAGGGCACACAAGTGCTATTATTTGTCGTCGTTGTAAGGGAAGAGGACATTTTGAGAGAATGCCAATCTCAGCGTGTGATGATTGCTGCTTGAGGATGGTGGGTATGAGTCCGCTAGTGACTATGATGAAGAGACTTTGGCTCTTATTACACATGAAGAACACGGTGGAGATGATTACGATCATGAGGCGCAATACATGGCTGCGAAGATCTTTGATAGGTATGAATGTTTAGTTGCTCAACGTGTTTTGAGTGTGCAGGTTACACAAAATTTGAGCAAAATCGGAGGCATAATTTGTTCCATACAAAGGGAGTTGTGAAGGAGCGTTCTATTCAGCGTCATCATAGATGGAGGGAGCTGCAACAACTTGGCTAGCATGGAGATGGTGGAAGCTATCTCTCACCACAAGACCACATCCACATCCTTACTACATCCAATGGTTCAACAACAGCGGCAAAGGTTAAGGTAACACGTCTTGTTTGTGTGCATTTAGTATCTCTACATATGCTGATTATCTTTGATTGTGATGTGGTACCTATGCAAGCATGTTCCTTATTACTTGGTAGACCATGGCAATTTGATAAAAATTTCTGTACACCATGGTAGAAATAATCGATATACTCTTGTTCATAAGGATAAAAATATTACTTTGCTTCCTATGACTCCTGATTCCATTTGAAAGATGATATTAATAGAGCTAATAAAGCAAAACAGGAGAAAAATAAGAGTGAAAATCATATTGTGGCAAAAGAATTTGACGACAAGCTGAAGCCTAATAGTAAACCATCTAGTGTTGTTTCTGAAATTAAATTGAAAAGTGCATGTTTACTTGCCACTAAATCTGATATTGATGAGCTAGATTTCAGCAATTCTGTTTGCTATGCTTTTGTGTGCAAGAGGCATTATTTTCATTCGAGGGGCGTGCCTTCCTCTTTGCCTCCTGCTGTCACTAACATTTTGCGGGGAGTTCGTTGGCGTCTTTCCACAAGGCGTGCCGCAGGATTACCTCCCATTCGAGGGATTGAGCATCAGTTGACTTAATTCCCGGTGCATCATTACCCAACCGTGCACCATCTGGTACCAATCGAGGAGAGGCAGAAGGAGATTATCGTCAAGAAATGCAGGAGCTGCTTTCGACCAAAGGTTATATCTGCGAATCCCTTAGTCCTTGTGCTGTTCCTATTATTCTAGTTCGAAAAAGGATGGTACATCACGTGTGTGTTGATTGTAGAGGCATTAATAATATTACTATTAGTTATCGTCATCCTATTCCTAGGCTAGATGATATGTTTGATGAATTGAGTGGCTCTACAATATTCTCCAAAGAGATTGATTTGCGTAGTGGATACCATCAAATTCGTATGAAATTGGGAGATGAATGGAAAACAGCATTTAAAACTAAGTTTGGATTATATGAGTGGTTAGTCATGCATTTTGGGTTAACTAATGCACCTAGTACTTTCATGAGATTAATGAAGAATTTTTACTTGCTTTCATTGGACGATTTGTGGTAGTTTACTTTGATGACATATTGATTTATAGCGAGATCTTTGGAGGAACATTTGGAACATTTACGTGCTGTTTTTATTGCTCTACGTGATGCCGTTTGTTTGGTAACCTTGGGAAGTGCACCTTTTGCACCGACCGAGTATCTTTTCTTGGCTATGTTGTTACTCCACGAGGTATTGAAGTTGACAAAGCCAAGATTGAAGCTATTGAGAGTTGGCGGCAGCCCAAAGCAGTCACACAAGTGAGGAGATTTCTTGGCCTCGCTGGATTCTATAGGCGTTTTGTGAGAGATTTCAGCACCATTGCTGCACCTCTCAACGAGCTTACAAAGAAGGATGTGCCTTTTGTTTGGGGTACCACCACGGAAGAAGCCTTCCACGGTATTGAAAGATAAGTTGACACATGCTCCTTTACTCCAACTTCCTGATGTTAATAAGACTTTTGAGTTTGAATGTGATGCTCGTGGAATTGGATTAGGAGGTGTGTTATTACAAGATGGCAAACCTGTTGCATACTTTTATGAAATATTGAGTGGGCCTAGTCTGATTTATTCTAATTATGATAAAGAATTATATGCTATTGTCCGGACTTTAGAAACATGGCAACATTATTTATGGCCCAAAGAATTTGTTATACATTACGATCATGAATCTTTGAAACATATTAAAAGTCAAGCTAAAAGATAAATCGTAGACATGCTAAATGGGTTGAATTCATTGAGACTTTCCCTTATGTCATTAAACACAAGAAGGGTAAAGAAAATGTTATTCTTGATGCATTGTCTCGTCGCTATACTATGCTTTCACAACTTGACTTCAAAATATTTGGTTTGGAGACCATCAAAGATCAATATGTGCATGATGCTGATTTTGAAGATGTATTGCGAGAATTGTAAAGAAGGAAGAGCGTGGAACAAGTTAAATGCGTTAATGATGGATTTGTGTTCCGTGCTAACAAGCTATGCATTCCAGCTAGCTCCGTTCGTCTTTTGTTGTTGCAGGAGGCGCATGGAGGAGGACTAATGGGACACTTTGGGCGTGAAGAAGACGGAGGATGTACTTGCTACACATTTCTTTTGGCCAAAGATGAGGCCAGGATGTTGGCGTTTGTTGCTCGTTGCACTACATGTCAAAAAGCTAAGTCACGACTCAATCCTCATGGTTTATATATGCCTTTGCCTGTACCTAGTGTTCCTTGGGAGGATATATCTATGGACTTTGTTTTAGGTTTACCTAGAACAAAGAAGGGGAGGGATAGCATATTTGTTGTCGTGGATAGATTCTCGAAAATGGCACACTTTATACCATGTCATAAAAGCGATGATCTTTGTTAATGTTGCTGATTTGTTCTTTCGTGAAATTATTCGCTTGCATGGTGTGCCAAATACTATTGTTTCAGATCGTGACACTAAATTTCTTAGCCACTTTTGGAGATGTTTATGGGCTAAGTTGGGGACTAAACTGCTTTTCGTACTACTTGTCACCCCCAAACCGATGGACAAACTGAAGTAGTCAATAGAACATTGTCTACTATGCTTAGGGCTGTTTTGAAGAATAATAAGAAAATGTGGGAGGAATGCTTGCCTCATATTGAATTTGCTTATAATCGTTCATTGCATTCTACTACTAAGATGTGCCCTTTTGAAGTTGTGTATGGTTTCTTACCTCGTGCACCTATTGATTTGTTGCCTCTTCCATCTTCGGAGAAGGTTAATTTTGATGCTAAACAACGTGCTGAATTGATTTTAAAAATGCATGAGTTAACTAAGGAAAACATTGAGCGTATGAATGCTAAATATAAACTTGCTTTGGAGATAAGGGTAGAAAACATGTTGTGTTTGCACCGGAGATCTTGTTTGGTTACATTTATGTAAGGATAGATTTCCTGATTTGCGCAAATCAAAGCTAATGCCACGCGTCGATGGTCCCTTTAAGGTGTTGGAGAAAATAAATGATAATGCATATAAACTTGAGCTGCCTGCAGATTTTGGGGTTAGTCCACTTTTAACATTGCAGATTTGAAGCCTTATTTGGGTGAGGAAGATGAGCTTCCGTCGAGACGACTTCATTTCAAGAAGGGGAGGATGATGAGGACATCAATACCATTGTTACACCCACAGCCCCTCTTGTTACATATCTTTGGACCAATTACTAGAGCTCACAGACGCCAATTTAAATTATCGGTACTTTCGTTTCTTGGTAATGATTCTAATGTTCATGAGAATATGATGCTGCCTAAATTGGATACATTTGTTTTGCTTACAAATGAAGGGCCTAGCTTGGAGAAGGATGGACATTGGAGCAAGAACAAGCATGGAGATGATGCCATGCACAAGGGGAACAAGAACGGAGTTACAAGTGATGATTTCAGGACTTTGAAGCCACCATAATGGGTGCATGAAGCCTTGGACGAAATATACAAGATGCTACTTCATAAAATTTCGTCCCGAGGCTATTCTAGGTGCTACGTCACCTTATTATTGGGCCAGGCCCTTGTAATTTCGAAATACACAAGTCTAGGCTATTTTTAGAGTCCGTATGTGTGGGGAAACAAGAGATAGGGTTGACTTCGGACCCCTCCACCAAGGGCCACGAAATTCCCCCCTCTTCCTCCATATATACAGCCCTTAGGGCACCGTTTAGACTTTGGGGTTTTGTTTAGATTAAAAGTTCGCCATAGCTGCAACTTGGCGTGCCGTTTGTGTTCAAAGACCGGACAAAGGCGTCCACGTAACCCCACCTTGATCAATAAAGCTTTCATCTTATATTCGCAATATCTAGATTGCAATCTCAGTTTCTTGCTTGTTCTTCGTTTGCTCGCAGGAAGCAGACCCTCGTGGTCGGGTTGATGCGATGCTTTCGGCGTGGTCAATAACCTCTCGGAGTTGGTTTAGCGATTGCTAAGGCGCGGCGATCCTCGCCGTTAAGTAGTCGGATCGTCAAAGTTGACTTCCTCCAAAGCGAAAACCAACATTTCATCGAAAGACGGGACACCTTTGCCTCTATCATAAGGTAGCGCTGGGAGAACCACTGCGATTGTGCCCCGGTTGAGCTGGGTTGAGCACCTCAGTGGAGAAAGCTAAGCGAAACATCATGATAAAGCGAGAGTCGGTCATTGTTAGAGAGGTTTCTTCGAGTCCCTAAAGACTTATGCCGCTTAGAGCAAGGAACCGGCATTGTCCGCCAAAGGCGTGGATAAGCGCCCGAACTCGGTCTTTCCGAATACTAGGGCTTTGCGAAATTTAAAATTATAGAATTCTATGGCTAAGTGAGAGTGTTCAAGCACTATAAGTCCGGTTGCCTTGTTAGTTGCGTTGGCGCCTCCTCGAAGGACCCAAGAATGGGAACAAGAGCCCTCAAGTTTATCCGAACACCCCAAAGCACTTGTGGCATGGGGCTGAAGCCAACGACTTGCCATCTCTCAAATTTTGATAAACAACCGCCTGTAAGGTATTATTTAAATTCACAAAGCGTTGCTTAGCGCATATGAACAAGTTTTCAGCGTCAGGGATAACAAATGCGAGTCTATTCAAAAATTACATCTTTGGAGCATTCACCCGCTATCGAATGGGCACCCTCGGGGCGCCCTCATAATACATTTCGGCTTGTGATGCTCCTTGCCCGGTGGTGGTCCGTCCTTCACAAGCTTCTCACCGTCCGGCTTGCCCGGTGCACCTTAGCTTGCGGGCAAGGACCCTCTGAGCACCTTCGATGCAGACAGGCGCTTGATCACTTCAAGCCTTGGGCGAGGCATCCACCGGCCGCCACCAACCCGAAGTAACTCCAGGCGCATGGCTTACGGTAGCCTGACCCGAACTATGAGGCCCTTCATGGCACATTGGCGACCTTGTGGAGCTTCGACCCAGCAGTTTCAGGTGGTCGCTCGAGCACCGGATGTCCGGCCTCGGCATCACGAGACCGAACACCTTCTCTGTTGAGCTCCCCTCTTGGCTCGGTAGAAAGCGGCGGCATCGGATACAACTGCAGGCAGATCTGCGAAAGGCTCTGAGAGCTCCGGATTCAGGTAAGTAACAGATAATTGACTTCTACATTCTTCCTCTGCATAAAGAATGCCTTACCCGCCGCTATCTTCCTCATCGCCTCAATCTCCTGGAGGGCTTTCTGGGCTTCGGCCTTAGCGGCCTTATGTGACACTCTAAAAATTTTTAGTTGGTTTTCTTCGAAACTTTGTTGGATTTGAAGAAGGTCATTTAAACCCTTCCAAAAATCCTTCTCTCAAAGACTTTTCTCTTGGCAAGGGTTTTATTTTGGCATCTTCTTCAACTCTGGTGTTTGGTTATTAAAAACTTTCTTCTGTTTGCCCTCTTCTCAAATTCAAATTTTTTGAGTTTTATTTGTCTTTTAAAAAGAAAAACCCTAGGAGTCTTGTGCCTTCTCCAATATTGAAATCCCTCATGATTCTACCATGATGCCCCACTTGGTAAAACCTCCCAAAAACCCTCCTTCCACTCTTGGGCAATCCAAATATTCTGTCCCAACAAGTCCAACTCATTTCTGGATTTTATTTCATTTATTTCTTCTCCCAAATCTTTCTCATCATTATTTTGAGCCTTGGTGATTTGCAAAGCAAGTACCATGATGCATTTGAGTTTGGACCTCAAACCAACTCCCCTGGATAGTCCTTGGTACCCATAGCCTAGAACTATCAAGATCCACTCTTCTTCTTTTCAAAAATTTCAAATTTCAGTCTCTGCAAGTTTGGACCAGATTTTGCCAAATTTGGTGAAATTCATATGTCCTCTTCTCCAAAAATTCCACCAAAATTCAGGCAGCCCCAGGATGCAATGAGAGGCCACTCCACCAAAAATCAGCTCGTGGAGAAACTCCCTCATACCAAAATCATTACGTCGAACACCTGGCCAGCCTTTGTTTCTTTGCATTTTCAGAAATGTTCAGAGTTTGAGTTCATGTCATTTCCCTTCGTCGGGAAGTTCAGTCACGCTTGTCGACAAGTGCGCTGGCCAGCATTCGCGCAAGCCCTCCTCCCTGTCCAGGCGCCAGACGACGCTTGGCAGTTCCCGGCATCGGTGGCACCTGGCCCGCCCGCCGGCGTCTTCTGCGGCGTCGGGACCTCCCGTGGCGTCGACGAAGGCACCCTACGGCACTGCGCCGTTGGCGCCGCCTTAAGCCACTGGGAGCTCAGCGTGGCCGTCTCCTTGCGGTACGCCGCGCGCAAGCACATGCCGTGGCACAACGCACAGGCGAGCGCGCTCCACGCCACGGCGTGCCGCACGGCCGTTCTGTTGAGATCAGGCCGTAACCTCCCCACCTTGCTGAGTTGGGCACCGGGACGGGCTCGTTACGACGTCTAGTCAATGCTCAAACCCCTAAACCAACTGCCCAGCCACAGCGCCGCCGTAATCACTCGCCGGACTTATCCCGTTCACGGTAACCACCTCGGGCCGGCTATTTATAGCGCCTCCAAGCTCACTCTCGCCCCCGCACACCTCCACCACCTCACCAGACCCCGCCCAGCCACTGGAAGAGCCTCGAGGAGCCCTTCTTCCTCGACTCCGGCCAACTCCGTCCGCTTCGGGCTCCAGCAACGTTCTCGCTGGTGAGAGCTTCTCCACCGCCCTGGACTTGCCCGTAGCCTCATGGCACCTATAGAAGTCTAACCCCCTCCTCAATTTGACCTCCGGCAAAGACTCTCCGACGAGGCCCACGATCACCCGAACCACCGTCCGCCGGAGCAAGGGCCGTTGCCGACGTGGTGCTCGGCCAAGCGACCTCTACCACCACCCACCGGACGCGGAAGGTGTAATCAACCTTTGGAGGTACTCTTCCGATCTCCCCGCCGCTGTGGATCGCATCGCCACGGCTCACCGCGGCTCTCGGACACCAGCTCTCTGCCCGTTTGAATATTCAAACCCGACGGGTGGACCACCGTCAACCTCTCTGTTCTGCTTTGAACCGTTTTCTGAAAGCGTAGTCTGGCAAAATACGCTTTCCCCAACTGAATCGTTTTCTGCACTTTTTTGCTTTGGCCCCTGAGAGTTTTCTATTTCATTACAGATGGGTCCTTGGACAAAAACCCTTATAAATTTTTAACAGAAAGAGGTTTTTGAGTGATTCTTTTTCTGCCCTCTTCAAAATTTTGTCTAGTTTTTTATCATATTTATTTGAAAAATATTTGGATTAATTTTCTGTACTCCACGGTATATACGTTAGCGCATGTGTTTTGTGTACCGTATATACCGAAGGAGGTGACAGAATTGCGAACTTCAATTTAGCTAGACCTCGACTACTCCGAACCAGGCAAGCATGTTTGAACTCTTGATATGATGAGTGTCTTGGCATGTTTGCATTTAGTAGTTTCATGGCACGTTCATGAGCATCTCGATGAAAGTTTATCTCGTAAAAGTCGAGACAAGTGAGTTTCGGAAATCCATGAGTTAATGGAAATGAGGTTGCATGGCCACGTGATGGCATGAAATGGGTAAGATGGCAGTGTTGTAGCATGCCAGTCCTATGCCAGATTATTTGACTCCAAAGATCCACTCCCGTCCATTTCCTTTTCCGTACTACCACATGTTTTCCGCATAGGGATATGGCTTAGTAAGTTGCAAACAACTTTCTGGTACACACCAAATCGAGGAGGCGGGATGAGAGTTCCATGGCCTGGATTAAAGCCTATCATCCGGTCAAGGGGCATGGGTGTTTCCGTTGGGACCGAGAGGGGCACCCCTTAGAGCGCGCTGCAGATATAAATTTGATCCCATGCTATTCGAGATCGTGATCTCCCGTCTCAAAGTTTTTATTGATCGTTGTCTAGGGTGATCCTCAGTAACGTGAGGTGGGATGGGTGTGTCTTTGGATTGTTGTGTTTTCTTCCGAATACCAGAACGGAACTAGTCCTTCGTGACTACGAAAATCCGTTGGCTATGGGCATTTTAGTACAAACTCTGCAGAGTCAAAAATTTCGTTGCATCATCTTATCTATGTCCAAGTTCGGTGTCCTTATTATCTTGTCAATTATCAGTCTCGATGTCAAAGACCCCGGTAAGCCATATGAGTGTTAAGTCCGGTTAATGTTGATTCTTGTGATGGACTAACCCTGGCAAGCATTACCACGTATTGAATATTTTTCCTGTGAGCATTAACCCTTGTACGTTGTGAATAATGAACTTAAGCCCTTTTCGTGACGCTTACGGCATCATCGTCCTAATCGCAAAGAGATTATTATTATTTACTTTTATAAGCCCTTTCTATGATGTCGCCCGACGTCGACCCTTGAATTATTATTATTTACTTTCTACGATATAAGCCCTTTACGGCGGACGTCGCTCAGACGTTCGATCGCTGCATTGTTATTATTTACTTTTGATATAAGCCCTTTACGTGGCGTCGCTCGGACGTCCATTATCAACATTGTTATCATTTACTTTTGATATGAGCCCTTTACGTGATGTCGCCCGACGTCCGATCAAGGCACTCATGTCTTTTACTTTCAAGACAAGCCCTTTATGTGGTGTCGCTTAGACGCCTAACTGCGGCATATTTTATTTATTTAATTTTCCTTTCGGTAAGGCCGCTGCATAATCTGATCGGCTTGCGATTTATTTTGTTGGGTTTTCGAGCGGACTACCGCCGACTCCCTTTTTACTTACCTTGTTTTTATGAATTAAATGTGCATTGTTAAAAGTACTCTTGGCGCCTTCATGCATGCATTTGTTATATCTATTGTCCGAACTGTCTTGCGAGTACTTTCAAAGTACTCACCTGGCTTGTTGATGTGGCCAGATGCTGACGAAGGCGATCTCATGGATGAAGAGTTCGATAGCGAGTCCGACGCCTAGAGGAGTCCTGCGATCTCGTGCGACCCTGGATTTGGTCACTGCATTATATTCGCTTCCGCTACCCAAATAAATTCATCGAGCCTCACCTCGACGCTCGATGAGTCACCAGTTAGTAGTCACGCTACCCACCCCACTGTGTTATTCCACCAATCACTTTTATTTCGAGTCAGTAGAAATGCCACCCCCACACCTTTGTGTCATATCCGCCATTATGTATAATTATTGGTGCGCTTGTAATAATTTGTTGAGCAACCTCAGCTCGACCCTGTAATATATTAATGCTACTGGCTTATTGTATCAAATATTTGTCTACGAGTGAGGAGGATTTTCCTCACACTGGAAACTAAAAGATCGGTTTCTCGATAAATATTTTTATTGGAAAACCGGTCGTGACAAGCTTGGTACCAGAGCCAGGCTGACTGTAGGAAACCACTAGGCGCGATTGCTAATCGGTTATTAGCATAATAGAACTAATTCATATTTTTGCAAATGTAGTCATTTTCCGACAACAAGATAGATTTATGATCGACCATTCAGAATTTCTGCCTACTTTTGTAGATGGCAGCAACAATCTGCGAGTCTCGGATGTTCGCCAACGAGCCCGATGGGTTTGTCAAGCTTCTCTCCTTCATCGTCCAGTGCGCAATGGGGCCATCCATGCGCCCGATCTTCACACTCTATCAGCACAAGATCAACGCATCGTCTGACCATGCACCAGGCCGCGGTGCAATTCAAGGGAGGGCGTGCTGAGTTACACCGCTTCCGGTTCTTGCGAAGAGCCATGCCTACGGAGAAGCATGCGATGCAGATGGCAGCCCGTGAGGCGATAGCTCGTCTCAGGGAAGTCCCCTGCCGTCGTCACGACTCGTCGTTACCGCTACCTTCCATGCCACGTGCCGTACACCTGCGACTACTCATACTCTTGCCCCAGAGGAGAGCGAGACGAGGCTTTAGAGATGCTCGTCGGGTATCTCCGAACTCTGGAGGCAGCCTTCGACAACCTGGTGGATGACTTCGTGGCTGCCCACATGGACTCAGTCCATGGCTGTACCGCCAACAGGAGGGAACTCCTGCACACGACACCACCACTGACTTTCGTCTGCGTCCTCGGCATCTTATGCACCTACCACTCCCGCCACTTTGCTTCACGCCTCGCCATCCACCGAAGAATTCAACTAAGTTATTGCGCCAACACCAGTCCGCTCTGCACCACCCATGGCGCCACTCCTGTCCGTGTTGTTCCACATAGGGCACCCGCTCCATCTACTCAGGCCAAGCGCTTCACGTCTGGAGCCTATTAGCGAGGAGGAGGTTGAGTCCCCTGACCTCTCTGCGCCTCACCCGGCAGTGGCAAAGGAGATCCTCACCATCTCCTCCCGAATCGAGTACGCTTTAGCGCCATGCGATGTACCGCTTCCTGCATCATATGTTTATATGTAAATAGGCTGTGAGAAGTAGCTTGCTTGCGCATCATGTAGGATCTGGAGAAGTGCACTAGCCTAAATAACATGTCGGGATTATGTACGCATATCCCGAGTGATGTATTGTATAATTACCTTGCTATGATGTAATATATGTAATGAGCAGTCCTTCTCCGTGCATAACGTTTATTCTCTTGAAAAAATCTTGTAGCATTTGAAACTTCTTGTCTTCATGAATTTATTGACTTTTGCGACTCAATTTATTTTCTTATGAGTTTCACAAAATGTATCCCCAGAGTGAAAAATGTCTCGTCCTTGGACGCGCTCCATGCCAACACCGCCAGAGGAAAATTATGGCACACAACCAAGCAGCAATGTCACACAGGGACAGTCGAATCAACAGGAACGTGAAATAGCACTTTCCCAAATGTGCCGCCTTTATGAGCAAAGTCAGCAACAACATCAGGAAATAATGAACCAAGTCATCAATATGGGAAATCACCGTGGACAGTATCAGCAACAATCCAAGTTATCTGAGCTACAGAAGACGTGTCCCCAAACATTTTCCCATACTGACAAACCTCTTGAGGCCGAAGACGGCTTCGGACATGGAAAGGAAATTAATTATTGCACGATATTCAGACCTCGAAAAAGTGCTATATGCACCGCACTATCTCACCGGAGCAGCTGCATCGTGGTGGGAAAATTTCCTACACATGCACCCCAATGAAAATAATATAACTTGGGAGGATTACAAAGAAGGTTTTCATGTGGCGAATATTCCTAAATGTCTAATGAAGATCAAGAAGAGAGAATTTGATGACCTCAAACAAAGTACCATGACAAAGGTCGAATCACAACAACGATTTACTCTATTATCTCGCTTCATGCCAACGAAGAGCGTATGTCTGAAAACAAGAAGATGGAGAAATTCCTAGACGGTCGGGCGCCCGCTTAAATGCCAACAACTGTTGTGCACACCTTTCCGTATTTCAAGACAACCGGTGGATAAGGCCATTACTTTGGAAAATGAGAGACGCAGCTGGAAGATTTCCATAGCGAAAAAGGACCAGACTAATCTTGCCCGCAACCATTGAAGCAAGACGGATTTTCGTAAAGGTGGGACACACAAACCCACGACAAACGTCTACGCTACCAAAGAAAGAATTTCCATGCGAGGGACAAGGAGTTCACGTATCGCCCAGCGCGTTACTTTCGCCTGTGGAGGAGGAGAAAGGGCACCTCGCCAAGCAGTGTCCCAAACCAAGGAACTCTACCCCAAAGCCGAACAACGGTGGCAATAATTCAGCACCCAAGCGAAACAATTTCAACCCCTAATAACAACCACATGAAGGGTCATCTGAACCACGTGATTTAAAGAGGAAGCACAGAATGCCCGGAGATCATACTGCACGTTTCCTGTCAACACGATTAGACCTTGCCATGGTTTTGTTTGATTCTGAGCTTCTCACTCATTCGTTTCAAAAGTTTTGCCTTGCAAAATAATTCTTTTCGATGCTCCCTTTGAAAAATCTATGATCGTCAAGTCCCCCGATTAAGCAAGTTACCCGTGAGTTACTGCCAAGGTGTGATTATTGAGTTTGAAGGATTGAAGTTTCACGCCAACCTTATTGTTTTGGAAAATAAAGGACTGGATGTCATCTTGGGAATGGATTGGTTAACCACCAACAAAGGTTTTATTGATCGCTTCAACCGGACCGTGATTCTCACCCACCACCACGGGAAGACCATAAAAGTTTCAGCCAAGGAAAGAAAAATATCCCGCAACCAAGATTGAACAAGGTGGATATTTCTGAATTAAGCAAGGTTCCAAGATGGTGTGTGAATTTCAGACGTATTTCCGAAGAACTACTGGGCATGCCACCAGACCGAGAGATTGAATTCAGCATTGAGCTAGCACCCTAACCGCCTCTATATACAAGAAACCATACAGAATGGCACCATCTGAATTGGTAGAATTGAAGAAGCAAATAAAAGAATTATTGGACAAAGGATATACTGAGCCAGCTCCTCACCTTGGGGTTCACCAATTTTATTTGCCAAAAGAAGGATGGAACATCGAGACTATGTATCGACTATCGAGCACTAAACATGGTCACAATCAAGAACAAATATCCAATGCCGCGAATAAATGATTTGTTTGATCAGCTCGCTCAAGCCAAGGTATTCTCAAAATTTGACTTAAGGTCGGGATACCATCAATTAAAAGTACGCACAGAAGATATTCCCAAGACAGCCTTCACCTCCAGATACGGATTGTATGAGTTCCACAGTAATGCCATTTGGACCGATTTAACGCCCGCATATTTTGTTCACCTCATGAACAAAGTATTTATGAAATTTATGGACAAGTTTGTTGCGGTATTCATCGATTTATATTCTCGATATACTCCAAGACACCGGAAGAGCACCTGAACATCTCCGAATTGTACTAGGAGAACTCGTGAAACATCAATTATACGCCAAGTTCAGCAAGTGTGAATTTTGGCTAAGACAGATGAGTTTTCCGCCACGTCTTGACCCAAGAAGGTATTGCCGTGACCCGGAAAAAGTCAAGGCCGTATTTGGCTAAAACCACCAGCCAGCAGAACGGACGTCTGAAGTTTTCTTCGAATGGCAGGTTACTACCGAAGATTTATTGAAGGATTTTCCACTATAGCAAAGCCAATGACGCAGCCTACTCAAGAAAAGACAAGAAGTTTGAATGGACTAAGCTTGCGAGAAAAGTTTCCAAGAACTAAAAAGCGAAACTAACGACAAAGACCAAAGATTAATTGTGCCGGACATACACAAGAATTTTGAGGTATATTGTGACGCATCTCGAAAAGGGCCTCGAGTGCGTATTGATGCAAGAAGGCAAGGTAGTCGATATGTCTCCGGACAACTTCGCAAGCATGAGGAAAATTATCCTACTCATGACCTAGAATTAGCAAAGCAGTTATTCATGCACTCAAGGAATGGAGACACTTTTTACTTGGAAATCGTTGTGAAATATACATGCACCATAAAAGCCTCAAGTATATTTTCACACAACTAGAACTGAATCTCTGACAGCAACGACGCTGGTTAGAATTAGTGAAGGATTATGATGTCGGAATCCACTACCATCCGTGCAAGGCAAATGTTGTAGCAGATGCACTAAGTCGGAACCCCGATCCGAACAACGACAGCCTACCAAACACTCAAACCCGAATTCCAAAGAGGAATTTGCTAAACTCAACTTGGTGATGGTCACCGAAGGCGATTATGTCGAATTTGGAAATACAGCCTACCCTAATAGAGAGAGTTAAAGAAGCGCAAGCATGGGCACCCCAAAGATTGAAGGCATAAAAGCGGAAAGTAAGCTTGGGCAAGACCTCGAATTCGTTATCGATGAGCAGGGAATATTGTGGTACGGACATAGACTTTATGCATTAAATATTAATGACCTTAAACAAAGCAAATCTTAGTCAAGGCCACACCGCCCGTGTTCAATCCATCACGGAGGAACAAAATGTACAAGGATCTTCGTGAAACATTTTGGTGGCACGGTATAAAGGGACATAGCCACGTTTATTGCGTGTTGTGACTCATGTCAATGCATCAAGGCCGAGCACCAGAAACCGGCGGACTATTGCAACCAAATAAGATACCCGAATGGAAATGGGACGAGATTGGAATGGATTTCATTGTTGGGCTACCTCGGTCACGACACGGACATGATGCCATATGGGTCATCACTGATAGACTGACTAAAGTAGCACACTTCATCCCCGTGAAGACAACTCACACCACTCAGAAGCTTGCAGGCTTTATCTCTCCGTGTGATACCGCTTACATGGAGTCCCAAAGACTATAATATCTGACAGGGGCACACAATTCATCTCCAGATTTTGGGGTCACCTGCAACAGGCTCTGGGAACTCAACTAGCCTTCAGTACAGCATACCACCCCCAGATTTTAGAAGACATGCCGAGAGCATGTGTCCTCACTTATGGAACCAGTTGGGAGGAAAGCTTGCCATACGCAGAGTTTGCATACAACAACAGCTACTGTGCCAGCCACAGATGGCACCCTTTGAAGCCTTATGCAGGCGGAGATGTCGCACCCGCTAAATTGGTCGAGACCGGATGTGACAGCCGTATCTTCGGCCCAGACATGCTCAAAGAAGCCGAGGAAAAGGTCAAGCTAATCAGGGACCGACTCAAAACAACTCAAAGCCGACAGAAGAGTTATTATGATTAGAAACACCGTGGGATCAGTTTCGAACCCGGTGAGTTTGTATACCTATGAGTATCTCCTATGAGAGGCATGCAACGATTCAAGATTAAGGGGAAGCTAGCCCCAAGATTCATTGGACCATTCTACATAGTGGCACGATGAGGCTCGGTAGCCTACCAGCTAGACTTACCCGAAGAATTATCCGATATCCACGACGTGTTTCATGTCTCCCAATTAAGGAAGTGCGTAAGCAACCCGTAGAAGCAAGTATCCCATGAAAACATTGACGTGCAACCACACCTCACCTATCGAAAGTGCATCCAAGAAAATATTATAGGAGTCCTAAAGGAGGACCCGACGTAAAACCATCAAGTTTTTAGAGTTCAAAGGAGCAATCACACAAAGAGTGAAGCCACTTGGGAAAGAGAGGATTTCCTTGAGCAGAGCACCCACACTTATTTGAGAATCGGCTGAAATCTCGGGGCGAGATTTTTCCTAAGGGGTAGGTGTTGTGACACTCCAAAAATTTTAGTTGGTTTTCTTGAAACTTTGTTGGATTTGAAGAAGGTCATTTAAACCCTTCCAAAAATCCTTCTCTCAAAGACTTTTCTCTTGGCAAGGATTTTATTTTGGCATCTTCTTCAACTCCGGTGTTTGGTTATTAAAAACTTTCTTCTGTTTGCCCTCTTCTCAAATTCAAATTTTTTGAGCTTTATTTGTCTTTTAAAAAGAAAAACCCTAGGAGTCTTGAGCCTTCTCCAATATTGAAATCCCTCATGATTCTACCATGCCCCACTTGGTAAAACCTCCCAAAACCCTCCTTCCACTCTTGACAATCCAAATATTCTGTCCCAACAAGTCCAACTCATTTCTGGATTTTATTTCATTTATTTCTTCTCCCAAATCTTTTACATCAATTATTTTGAGCCTTGGTGATTTGCAAAGCAAGTACCATAATGCATTTGAGTTTGGACCTCAAACCAACTCCCACGGATAGTCCTTGGTACCCATAGCCTAGAACTATCAAGATCCACTCTTCTTCTTTTCAAAAATTTCAAATTTCAGTCTCTGCAAGTTTGGACCAGATTTGTCAAATTTGGTGAAATTCATATCTCCTCTTCTCCAAAAATTCCACCAAAATTCAGGCAGTCCCCAGATGCAATGAGAGGCCACTCCACCAAAAATCAGCTCAGGGAGAAACTCCCTCATACCAAAATCATTCTGTCGAACACCTGGCCGACACTGTTTCTTTGCATTTTGAAATGTTCAGAGTTTCGTAGTTGATGTCGTTTCCCTTCGCCGAGTTCGATCCTGGCGTCAACAAGGCGCCTTGGCGCGTTCGCACAGCCCTCCTCCTCGGCCCAGAAGCGCCGACGCACGCTTGGCGTTCTCTCGGCGTTGGTGGCACCCAGCCCACCTCGCCGCCGGGCTGCTCTTCGGCGTGGACCTCCCGTGGCGGCCGGCTGTAAGGCACCCTATGGCACAACGCCGCTCGGGCGCCGCCCAGCCACAGGAGCTCCGCGTGGCCGTCTCCTTGCTAACAAGACGCATGCAAAGACTGTCAGCCGTCGGGCTCTGGCACGCATGCGCGCCTCCACGCCGACGTGCCGCGACGGCCGTTCTGTTGAGATCGAGCCGTAACCTCCCCACCTTGCTGAGTTGGGCACCGAACGGGCTCACACGACGTCTAGTCAATGCTCAAACCCCTAAACCAACTGCCCAGCCACAGCGCAGCCGTAATCACTCACCGGACTTATCCCGTTCCACGGCAACCGCCTCGGGTGGCTATTTATAAGCCTCAAGCTCACTCTGCCCCGCACACCTCCACCACCTCACCGGACCCGCCCACCACTAGAAGAGCCTCGAGGAGCCCTTCTTCCTCGACTCCGGCCAACTCCGTCGCTTGGCTCCGGCAACATTATCGCTGGTGAGAGCTTCACCGCCCTGGACTTGCCCGTAGCCTCATGGCACCTATAGAAGTCTAACCTCCTCAATTTGACCTCCATGACACTCTCCGACGAGGCTCACGATCACCCGAACCACCGTCCGCCGGAGCAAGGGCCGCCGTCGACGTGGTGCTCACCGGCGACCTCTACCACCACCAACCGACGCGGAAGGGTGCACTGAACTCGGAGGTACCTTCCGATCTCCCTGCCTCGCCGTGGATCGCCGACGGCGACCACCGCGGCTCTCGGGCACCGACGAGCTCGGCCGTCTCGTTTGAATATTCAAACCTGACGGGTGGGACCCGCCCGTCAGCCTCTCTGTTGTTCTGTTTGAACCGTTTTCTGAAAGCGTATTCTGGCAAAATACGCTTTCCCCAACTGAATCGTTTTCTGCACTTTTCTGCTTAGGCCCCTGAGAGTTTTCTGTTTCATTACAGATGGGTCCTTGGACCAAAACCCTTATAAATGTTTAACAGAAAGAGGTTTTTGAGTGATTCTTTTCTGCCCTCTTCAAAATTTTGTGTAGTTTTTATCATATTTATTTGAAAAATATTTGGATTACTTTTCTGTACTCCACGGTATTTACGTTAGCGCTGCGTGTGTTTTGTGTACTGTAGTAGACACCGAAGGAGGTGACGGAACCGCGAACTTCACCGAGCTAGACCTTGACTACTCCGAACCAGGCAAGCATGTTTGAACTCTTGATATGATGAGTGTCTTGGCATGTTTGCGTTTAGTAGTTTCATGGCATGTTCATGAGCATCTCGATAAAAACTTTGTCACGTGAAAAGTCGAGACAAGTGAGTTTCGGAAATCCATGAGTTAATGGAAATGAGGTTGCATGGCCCGCGTGATGGCATGAAATGGGTAAGATGGCAGTGTTGTAGCATGCCAGTCCTATGCCGATTATTTCACTCCAGTATCCACTCCCGTCCATTTCCTTTTCCGTACTACCACATGTTGTCCGCAAGGGATATGGCTTAGTAAGTTGCAAACTGATTTCCTGGTACACACCAAATCGAGAGGCCGGGATGAGGGTTCCATGGACCTGGATTAAAGCCTATCATCCGGTCAGGGGGCATGGGTGTTTCCGGTTGGGACCGAGAGGGGGGCACCCCTTAGAGCGCGCGTATATAAATTTGATCCCATGCTATTCGAGATCGTGATCTCCCCGTCTCAAAGTTTTTATTGATCGTTGTCTAGGGTGATCCCTGGTAACGTGAGGTGGGATGGGTGTGTACTGGATTGTTGTGTTTTCTTGTGAAATACCGTGTGAACTAGTCCTTCGTGACTACGGAAATCCGTTGGGCTGTGGGCATTTTAGTACAAACTCTGCAGAGTCAAAAATTTCATTGCATCATCTTATCTATGTCCAAGTTCGGTGTCCTTATTATCTTGTCAATTGTCAGTCTTGATGTCAAAGACCCCGGTAAGCCATATGAGTGTTAAGTCCGGTTAATGTTGATTCTTGTGATGGACTAACCCGTCAGTACCACGTATTGAATATTTTTTTGTGAGCATTAACCCTGGCACGTTGTGAATAAAGAACTTAAGCCCTTTACGTGGCGTCGCTCGGGCGTCCATTATGACATTATTATTATTTACTTTTATAAGCCCTTTACGTGATGTCACCCCGACGCCCCGATCATGCATTATTATTATTTAATTTTTGATATAAGCCCTTTACGTGGCGTCGCTCGAGACGTCCGATCGCTGCATTGTTATTATTTACTTTTGATATAAGCCCTTTACGTGACGTCGCTCGGGACGTCCGATTGTGGCATTGTTATCATTTACTTTTGATATGAGCCCTTTACGTGATGTCGCCCTTGACGTCCATTGCAACACTCATGTTTTTTACTTTCAAGACAAGACCTTTATGTGGTGTCGCTTAGACGCCTCGATTGCGGCATATTTTATTTATTTAATTTTCCTTTCGAGGCGTCGCTTCAGACACCCGATCGGTTTGCAGTTTATTTGGTTGGGTTTTCGAGCGGACTACCGCCGACTCCCTCTTTACTTACCTTGTTTTTATGAATTAAATG
This sequence comes from Aegilops bicornis, assembly GCA_021605145.1. Lineage (NCBI taxonomy): Eukaryota > Viridiplantae > Streptophyta > Magnoliopsida > Poales > Poaceae > Aegilops > Aegilops bicornis. Next base: position 260,498,125 of record CM038669.1, read on the forward strand.
TGCATTGTTAAAAGTACTCTTGGCGCATTCATGCATGCATTTGTTATATCTATTGTCCGAATCTGTCTTGCGAGTACTTTCAAAGTACTCACACGGCTTGTTGATGTGGCGAGATCTTGTGAAGGCGATCTCATGGATGAAGAGTTCGATAGCGAGTCCGACGCCTAGAGGAGTCCTGACCAGCCTCGTGGTAATTCCACGGATTTGGTCATCAGATTATATTCACTTCCCTACCCAAATAAATTCATCGAGCCTCACCTCGACGCCGATGAGTCACCAGTTAGTAGTCACGCTACCCACCCCACTGTGTTATTCCACCAATCACTTTTATTTCGAGTCAGTAGAAATGCCACCCCCACACCTTTGTGTCATATCCGCCATTATGTATAATTATTGGCGCGCTTGTAATAATTTGTTGAGCAACCTCAGCTCGACCTCATAATATATTAATGCTACTGGCTTATTGTATCAAAGATTTGTCTACCAGTGAGGAGGATTTTCCTCACACTGGAAACTAAAAGATCGGTTTCTCGATAAATATTTTTATTGGAAAACCGGTCGTGACACCTTGGCACTCTCAAGAGCCGAGGCAAGCTCGGACTCTCGGGTCTTCGAGTCATGCTCCAAACCCTCGTGTTTTTTCACGAGAGCCTGGAGCTCTTGTCGGACCTCCGCCACCTGCGCCTCCCCCTTCTCTCGCTCGGTGCACTCCGCGGCCGCTTTGTTTCGGCCGCGGTCACCGCTTCCTTCAGGGTCGCCACCTCGTTCGTGGCCCTCAGCACTGCCACGTTATTCCTGTTATCTTTTGCAACCACATTTTAACAATTCCATAAGGTATTACTTACCTTCCTTGTCCTCGAAATTTGCTTCTTGGCTTGGCCAGGCTCGTTCTCGGACCGCTCGACGCTCTCCTTCAATGCATTGACCTCCACAGTCAGTGCGGCAGAGGTCAGCAGGGCAGCCTGCATTCCCATATTGACATAATTATGTTAGACTCCTGCGTATATCTTTTTAGATCCTCAGTCCAGATTTTCTCTCCAAACATCGAACTAAGCATCAGGGGCTATTGTCTATGCGGTAATATTTTTACATATTCTAAACTTACCTCAAAGCCTGTTAGAAGGCTGGTACAGAGCTTGATCAGCCCGCTCTTGGCGGACGAACTCTCTGGATCACCGCACTCATAATGTTGGTGCTCCTCCTCGATGGAGGCGCCTGCAGCGCCTCCAAGAAGCTATCCGATGCCTCGGTTGGGACGGAGGACACGGCGTCTTACCCTTCTTACGAAGGGCCGCTTACCGAACTTCGAACCGCTGAAGGTTCGGTATGGAGTCCGGACAAGGGTCGAGCTTAGAGCCCCACAGGGGTCTCGCTCGCTCGGCGCTGGAGTGCAGGAGAGGCTGCCGTGTGGCGCCTCCTGCGCCACCTCCTCTTGACCAGGCCCCCCTTGGGGCCCCACCTCGGCGTCGTTGGCGGTGCGAGGCGAGGAGGCGGGCGGAAGAGAAGTGCTCTCCACTTCGGACGAATTTAGGGACCCGCTTGACGAAGCGGCGAGCTTGCCCTTGGGCGGGCTGCATGATTGTTCGGCATTAGAGAACACTATGCAATGAATATAAAAAAACCATGGGTATCCGGACACTTACGATCTCGCCAGGGGCTTGGCCCTCGAGGGCCACTCCTCCTAGCCATCGTTGGCATTGGTGGAGACGTTCGGAGGAAGGGTTCTTCCCTTCTTGGACCCTCCGGCCTCCCCAGTCGGGGCGGCCTTCCTTTTCTTCTCTTTCCCCGCTGGGGGAGAGGCTTCGTTTTCCTCCTCCTCGTTCTCAGGAGAGGATTACGCTTGAGAATCGACAAAGACTGGCGTCAGGGAGCTCCTTGAGTTCCCGTGGCCTCCTTCTTGGCCTTCTTCTCCGTCACCACGTGAGTGCCGGAACCAGCAGCCCGTCAGCGGGCGTCCGGCTGGTCTTCGGGCAAAGGAGCCGGACAATAATCTGTCGGGCGTCTTCCGCCGATCTGTCAAAGGTAAGGGAGTTATAGATCCCGCATAGAGTCAAAATATGAAAAAAGAGTACCATAAATCGTAAAATAAATTACCTCGCTGGCTTGACGCTGGCGAAATGAATCCAGCGATCTTCGGTGGCGGATGCGGAGAACCGGCGCCCTTGAACGACATCTTCCGGGCATCTTCGTGCGTGGTGTCGAAGAGCCGGCTCAAGGTCCGGCTGTGCGGATCAAACTCCCACAAATTGAAGGCCCGTTGCTGGCATGGGAGAATCCGGCGGATGAGCATAACCTGGACTACGTTGACAAGCTTGAGCTTCTTGTCCACCAGGTTTCGGACACATGTTTGGAGTCCGGTCAGCTCTTCCGAATCACCCCACGTCAGGCCCGTCTCTTTCCATGATGTGAGCCGTGTGGGGGAGCCAGATCTGAATTCGGGGGCCGCCGCCCATTTGGAGTCGCGCGGCTCGGTGATGTAGAACCACCCCAATTGCCACCCCTTTATGGTCTCCACGAAGGAGCCCTCAAGCCATGTAACGTTGGGCATCCTGCCCGCCATGGCGCCTCCGCACTCCGCTTGTCGGCCGCCCACTATCTTCGGCTTGACGCTAAAGGTCTTCAACCATAAACCGAAGTGGGGCTGGATGCAGAGGAAAGCCTCGCACACGACGATAAACGTCGAGATATTGAGGATGAAGTTTGGGGCCAGATCGTGGAAATCCAGGCCGTAGTAGAACATGAGCCCCTGGACAAATGGGTGAAGTGGAAAACCTAGTCCACGGAGGAAGTGGGTGAGGAACACCACCCTCTCATGGGGCCCGGGTGGGGATGAGCTGCCCCTTGTTGGGGAGCCGACACGCGATGTCGCCGGACAAGTATCTGGCCTCCCGCAGCTTTGTGAGGTGCCCCTCCGTGACGGAGGAGGCCATCCACTTGCTTCCCGCTCCGGACATAATTGGAGAAGGTTGAGGTGGGATGTGCGGACTTGGGCGCTGGAGCTCGAGTGCGCGGAAATGGATGACAAAGGAGGAAGAAGGCATAGGCGGAAAGGTGGATCATTATCCCCTTATATGGATGGATGCAACTAAGCACCCCCACCAGCCTGGTAAAACTCGTTTGCCTCCCAAGCGCCGCAATCAATGGCGCGGTTGGGTTACCCACATCCGTATTGATGAGAATCCCGGAATAAGGGGGACACGATCTCTGCTTTGACAAGACGTGCCAAGGAAACCGCCTCGCTAAACGCGCTGAGGTGGTACAGTAAAAACGATTCAAACGAAGACTTGGTTGTGGCGTGATGGCACGCCGCGGAATACGCCGCCAGATTGATTTTGTGTAAATATTATTCTCTCTACGGTGTTATGTGGAAATTATTTTTGCGAGCGGACACCGTCCTTGTGTTCAAAATCTTCTATGAAGTATTCGAGGAGGAACCCGCCTTGCAATGCCGAAGACAATATGCGCCGCCGGACTCATCGTCATTGAAGCCTGGTTCGAGGGCTACCGAGGGAGTCCTGGACTAGAGGTGTCCGGATATCCGAACTATCATCTTTGGCGGACTCTGGACTATGAAGATACAAGATTGAAGACTTCGTCCGTGTCCGGATAGGACTTTCCTTGGCGTGGAAGGCAAGCTTGGCGATACGGATATGTAGATTTCCTACCATTGTAACCAACTCTCATGTAACCCTAACCCTATTCGTGTCTATATAAACCGAAGGGTTTTAGTCCGTAGGACGAACAACAATCATACCATAGGCTAGCTTCTAGGGTTTAGCCTCTCGATCTCGTGGTAGATCTACTCTTGTACTACCCATATCATCAATATTAATCAAGCGGGAGTAGGGTATTACCTCCATCGAGAGGGCCCGAACCTGGGTAAAAACATCGTGTCCCTTGTCTCCTGTTACCATCCGCCTAGACGCACAGTTCGGGACCCCCTACCTGAGATCCGCCGGTTTTGACACCGACAGCTTCCTTCTCGTCGCAGCGGATGGTGAGGGTGCCGCTGCAGCCGGGCATCTTGACAAGGCCGTATGCGTGTTGGGTCACAACCATGAACTTGGAGAGCCCCAGATAGCCCAGGATGACGTTGTAGGGCAGGTCGATGTGGGCCACATCGAAGGTGATGAAATCCATACGGTAGTTCTTGCGAGTGCTGAAGGTGATGGGAAGGCGCACCTGCCCCAGGGGAAGAGTGTAGCCGTCGGTGACACCAGAGATGGGCTAGTGGGCTTCAGGTGCTTGGAAGGCACTTGAAGCATCTCGAAGGTCTCCACAAATTGTACGTCGAGGCCTGCTTTCGGTGTCAAAACCGGCCGATCTCGGGTAGGGGGTCCCGAACTGTGCGCCTGAGGATCGAAGGGAACAGGAGACAAGGGCATACAATGTTTACCCAAGTTAGGGCCCTCTTAATGGAGGTAATACCCTACTTCATGCTTGATTGACTTCGATGTGTATAGGGGTTACAAGAGTCGATCTACCTCGAGATCGTAATGGCTAAACCCTAGATATCTAGCCTATGTCAAATCTGATAGCCTCTACGGACTAAACATCCAGTTTATATAGACACCGGGGGGCCTAGGGTTGTACAGAGTGGGTTTACATAGAAAGGAAACTACACATCCGGACGTCAAGCTTGCCATCCACGCAAAGGAGAGTCCCATCTGGACACGGGGGAAGGCCTTCTGCCTTGTATCTTCATGGTCCACCAGTCTGGCCCATGTCACATAGCCCGGACACTCGAGGACCCCTTAATCCAGGACTCCCTCAGTAGCCCCTAGACCGGTCTTCAATGGTGATGTATTCGGCATGCATATTGTCTTCGGCATTGCAAGGCGGGTTCCTCCTCCGAATACTTCAAAGCAGTCTTCTAAGCAAGAGAACTATATCCGGCTCTATATAACAGTTACAACCCTCGACCACAAGGGCACAATACTTAATCAAAATAAGGCATGTCCACTGACAGCTTTTTCGGTGAAACGTTACGTCTGACCTTTTTATAATTTCGAACCGTTTTTTGACCTCCCGCTTCGCGTTTCAAAGCGCAGCCTCCATTGACACGTCTTGTCAAAGCAGAGACCATGTCCCCTTATTGTGGGATTCTCATCAATACGGGTTTTGGTAATCCAACTGCGCCGTTTGCATGACCCCTTGGGAATAGGCGAGTTTTAAGGCTAGTGGGGCGGGCGCTTGATATTCACGGCCTATATAAGTGGGTAAATATCCCCTCTTTTCACCCCACGCCTTCTTCCTTCCTCAGCCTTCCCATCCGGCTCTCAAGGCAAGAGGGTGGCTTCCTCCGTGACGGAGAAGGACATCAAGGAGCTCCGGGAGGCGGGGTACTTGAGTGCTTACGTTGCGCACAACATCCCTGCCAAGATGCTGTCATCCCCACTCCAAAGCCCGGCGAAAGGTTGGTATTTATACCCCACTTCCTCCGCGGACTAGGGTTTCCACTTCACCCTTTTGTCCACGGCCTCATGTTCTATTACGGGTTAGATTTCCATGATGTTGCCCCAAACCCCTTCCTCCACATCTCGGCATTTATCGTCGTGTGCGAGGCGCTCCTCCGCATTCCCCTCCCCCCACTTCGGCCTATGGCTCAAAGTTTTCAACATGAAGCCGAGGGTGGTTGACAGGAAGCACGCAGACTGCGGAGGTGCTATGGTGAGCAAGCTCCCCAACGTCACCTGGCCCAAATGGGCCTTCATGGAAACTACCAAGATATGGAGCAGGAGTGGTTCTACATCACCGAACCCCGCGGCGCCAACTGGGCGGCCACTCTTGACTTTAGATCCGGATCCCCGATGCGGCTCGCATCGTGGACCAACAAGGGTCTGGACTGGGGGTCGACCGATGAGGTGTTAATTCTGCAAAAGCGCATCAAAAAACATTATAGAAAAGAACACCAGCCTCATTGACGTGATCGAGGTGATGCTATTTCGCCGGACCCTTCCCTGCCAGCGCCGACCTCTCCACATGTTGGAGTTCAATCCGGAAGGGCCGCGGACCCTGTAGTGATTCTTCGGTGCGACGCATGAAGAGATCTGGAAGCTGCTTTTCAAGGCCCAGAAGTCGTGGCCAGAGAAGACCGATGACATCGGCCTCGACCGCGCTCATCCGGCCACCCCGGTAAGTTTTTTAGTTTCTGAACATAACTTAGTTCACAAATCAAAGGGGTATGCTGAGACTTCCATCCTTTAATCAGGGCTGAAGGAAGAAGGCGGAGCGGATCAAGTGTCCGGCTCCGCTGCCCGAAAACCCAGCTGATCCTCTGCTGACAAGGATGCTGGTCCCGAGGCTGGAGAACAAGGCCTAGAAGAAGGGCAAGGAGGCCAAAGGTGGCCTCCGCCGTAAAGGTACTTCGGACGCTTTGTCCGGAGGTACCAAAGCTCTCTCCTCCCACGTGGGATATGAAGACAAAGAGGAGGAGGAGGAAGAGAGCAATTCTCCCCTTCAGGGGAGGAAGAAGAAAAGGGTGGCCTCCGTAGACCCAGAGGCGGAGGCGTCCAAGAGGGGGAAGATATCCCTCTCGGACGGCTCGGATTCGGATGCCGACGCCATCCCCGAGTGGCGCCCCAGGTTGAAGCCCCTGGCCAATTCGTAAGTATCCAAGGATGCTTTACATATATCTGGTATTTATGATTGTAGTTTTAACACATTGTATTGTGTGCTTTAGTCTGGCCCGCGATCTTCCCCAACTATCATCATCTTCGGGGAACTCGCTGGAGCCGGGGATGGTGGAGAGTGAGACGCCTCCACGAGCCTCTCCGCCAATCGCTGCAGACGACACCGAGGCGTTGTCCCAAAGGGCCTCTCCGGGCCACGGAGAGGTGCGGGAGGCGGCCCAGACGGCGCCGGAGGGTAATGCCTTGGCTGCCAAGAACATGGGGGGTACAAACCCCATGGAGACTGACGACAGGGACCCTGACCAGTCCGGCCCCCAGCAAAACATCATTCTAGAGACCCATGTGGCTCCGGAATCGAGCGAGCAACCTGATACGTCTCCAACGTATCTATAATTTTTGATTGCTCCATGCTATATTATCTACTGTTTTGGGCAATATTGGGCTTTATTATCCACTTTTATATTATTTTTGGGACTAACCTCATAACCGGAGGCCCGGCCAATTTGATTTGTTGTTTTTGCCTATTTCAGTGTTTCGAAGAAAAGGAATATCAAACGAAGTCGAAACGGAACAAAATCAACTTGAGAAGTTATTTTTGGAAGGAAAGCTACCGGATGGACTTGGCCCCACGTCAGGAGCAAAGGGAGGTGCTCACGACGGTGGGGGCACGCCCACCCCCCTAGGGCGTGCCCCCTGCCTCGTGGGGCCCCCGAAGCTCCACCGACGTACTTCCTGCACCCATATATACCTACGTACCCTAAAACTTCCAGTAGGGAGAATAGATCGGGAGTTCCGCCGCAGCCCAAGCGCGTCAGAGCCACCAAAAACCTCTCGGGACCCTGTTCAAGACCTGCGGAGGGGGGAACCCTCACCGGTGGCCATCTTCATCATCCGGCGCTCTCCATGACGAGGAGGGAGTAGTTCACCCTCGGGGCTGAGGGTATTTACCAAAGAGCTATGTGTTTGATCTCTCTCTCTCTCGTGTTCTTGATTTGGCACGATCTTGATGTATCGCGAGCTTTGCTATTATAGTTGGATCTTATGTTTCTTCTCCCCCTCTACTCTCTTATAATGGATTGAGTTTCCCCTTTGAAATTATCTTATCGGATTGAGTCTTTAAAGATTTGAGAACACTTGATGTATGTCTTGCCGTGCGCATCTGTGGTGACAATGGGATATCCCGTGATTCACTTGATGTATGTTTTGGTGATCAACCTGCGGGTTCCGCCCATGAACCTATGCATAGGGGTTAGCACATGTTTTCGTTGTGATTCTCCGATAGAAACTTTGGGCACTCTTTGAGGTTCTGTGTGTTGGTTGAATAGATGAATCTGAGATTGTGTGATGCATATCGTATAATCATACCCACGGATACTTGAGGTGACATTGGAGTATCTAGGTGACATTAGGGTTTTGGTTGATTTGTGTCTTAAGGTGTTATTCTAGTACGAACTCTAGGGCTGTTTGTGACACTTATAGGAATAGCCCAACGGATTGATTGGAAAGAATAACTTTGAGGTGGTTTTGTACCCTACCATAATCTCTTCGTTTGTTCTCCGCTATTAGTGACTTTGGAGTGACTCTTTGTTGCATGTTTGAGGGATAGTTATATGATCCAATTAAGTTATTATTGTTGAGAGAACTTGCACTAGTGAAAGTATGAACCCTAGGCCTTGTTTCCTATCATTGCAAAATCGTTTACGCTCACTTTTACCATTAGTTACCTTGCTGTTTTTATATTTTTTAGATTACAAAAACCTATATCTACCATCCATATTGCACTTGTATCACCATCTCTTCGCCGAACTAGTGCACTTATACAATTTACCATTGTATTGGGTGTGTTGGGGACACAAGAGACTCTTTGTTATTTGGTTGCAGGGTTGCTTGAGAGAGACCATCTTCATCCTACGCCTCCTACGGATTGATAAACCTTAGGTCATCCACTTGAGGGAAATTTGCTACTGTCCTACAAACCTCTGCACTTGGAGGCCCAACAACGTCTACAAGACGAAGGTTGTGTAGTAGACATCACAACCCCCTTCAAAGGAGGGGGAACGCCCACTCCGATGGCGACCTCCACTCATCCGAAGGCGCCGAACCCTCTGATGGACGCACTGCAACGTGCTTCCGTCGAGGAGGAGCACCGTACCCTCATGAGTACGGTGGTTGAGAAGGTTCAGTCCGTGAAAAGCGGGCTGAACGAAGCCTTCACTAGCCTATTAACAGGCTTTGAGGTATGTGATGTAATACTCTTAGCCACTTATGCAAAAAATATGCCTGTGTATAGATAGTAGCCCCTGAGACTCTGTTTGGCTTTTGAAAAAAATAGGCTGAACAGAGGATCAAGTAATATTCGCAGGAGATAACGTACTTGTCTATTCTGACAAATAGACTTCACTGTTAGCGGCGACCGCCCAGGCCACCGAAGTATCCCATATCAAGCGGAAGCTAGAGCTGGCCGATGAGGATCTCGGCAAAATCAACAAGCGGTTTGATGAGGCGCAAGGCACGTTTGAAAAATTGTTTACACATGTGAAGTGATATGCCAATGCAGAGTCTAATCTCCTGTGTTACCCTGATCATACTTACAGGTAGTGTGGTCGAGGTCGAGACCCTGAAGAGCGCCCTCGCCCAAGCCAAGGAGTAGACACGGGTGATCCAAGTGTCCGTTGACAAAGCGGCTGTGGATTTAAAGGCCAAGCAGGTCACCCGCCGCAAGTATGAGGAGTGGGTGACTGAAGTGGAGCAGGAGCTCAAGGATGCCGCCAGCAAGTGCGAGGCCTTGGAGGAGAAGAATAAGGCCCAAGCGGTCAATCTCACCAAGGCTTTCAGGAGGCCAAGGAGGTGCGAACCGAGTCCCGGGCGGCTCCTGGGGAGATCAAGCAGGCCGGACAGATAGTGGCTGGTAAGCCCTTTTTTTACAGAGTATATTTGGCGGTCAGAGATATGCCTTGCTTAATCGACTATGGAGTTCTCTAGACGCCTTTGCGGATCTTCCAAGGAGTGCTGCCGACGTCGCACAGTATTTCCGGGCCCAAGAAGGGAACACGACGGAGAAGCTCTTCTGGTCACAGTACCTGGCGCCGGAGCGGCCAGCGCTGCTGAACAACCAGATGATGCAGCTGGCGGAGCTGCATAGGATGCCGGTTTGGCCATGAAGGACACCATAGTCTGACTATGGCTAGCCGGACACATTCCTAGCAGCTACTTCAGCCTGGTCAAGCGGATCGGCGATGCCTTGCCCCGAGTTGAAGCTGTGAAGCGCTCGGCGTGCATAGAGGGTGCGCGGATGGCCTTTGCCCGTGTCAAGATGCACTAGGCGAAGATGAAGGCTGCCGTCGTGGCAGTCGAGGGGCCACCCAAAGGCAAGGACTACCACAATCCAGAGCGATATTTTGAAGATGTCCTAGAGGGTGCCCGTTTAATAGAGGGTCAATGCTCGAAGGATATAAATGTTTGAATGAATGTATCCGGGCTGCCCAGACTTTGTTTTATGAACCAAGGCTTTTGTAATATATTCGTGCCTTTATCTGAAATTATTTCCCTTCTGTGCGGCCGTTTTTATTTCTGAAGTTTGCCAGTTGTCGGCTTCAGCCCCCACGTAGATACTACGGGGTTTTTCGGAACTGCACATGACCACACCTGACCCAATGTCTTGGTCCATAAAGGAGGTGTATGTGCAGTGAACCAGGCAATCAGACTATGCGGCTTTATCACTCTCACTTAGCCATAGGAGTTTGACAATAGGACTCTGAGCTAGCCCCTAGTGCGTGTGCGGATATCCGAACTTGGATGCCTTAGGCGCGTGACTGGGTGGACGCCAGTCCTTCGTACAATACGGAAAAATTGCAAGAGATTTAGTAAGTCACCGAACCGCTGACCAGCTCTCGCTATATCATGACAGTTAGTTTTTGGCTTTCTCTACTGAGGTGTTTGACCGGACGAACCAGAAACAAAATCGCAGTAGTTCTCCCTTTACTATCTTAGCCGAACAAGCGGAACATAAGGTGGTAACTACAGGAACCGGGCAACCCAACTATTGGCGAAAGACATGATTCAGAGCTAATGCATATAATGCAGTATTCGGGATTCCGAAGTATACTGTGAAAGTGTTCGGACTTTTTTGTTTTTGGAAAATATATGTGGCCGAATAGAGCCCCTGGCAATTAATGCCAAGTTGTATATGTTAGTCTGACGTGAAGAGGGAATATAGATTATGAAATAAGCCAATACCGAATAGGGTTGGACAAAACTGTTTCCACTATAGTCTGATTGATACGTCAAAACATGCTCTTATGGAGAATGCCATAAGCACGAAGATCTTTCTCTCCCCCTAGCTGACCCACTCACCAAGATCTCAAAGCTCAACTCGTCGAACTCGAAGAACAAGGGACACACGAGTTTATACTGGTTCGAGCCACCGATGTGGTGTAATACCCTACTCTAGTGTGGTGTGGTGGATTGCCTAGTAGGCTGAGGTTGAACATGTACAAGGGAAGAACAGCCTCCTTAGGAGAGGTCTTCTTGAGCTCGATGAGCTTGTGTGTGTGAGGGTGGAATGGATCCGATCCAAGGTTCCTCCCCCTCCTATGGTGGTGGCTAGTCCTATTTATGGAGGCCCCGGTCCTCTTCCCAAATGTTAGGCGGGAAGGGATCCCACAACGGCCAATTTGAAGGGGGACAGCTACTACAAGCTTATCCTGAGAAAAGGTGCTCTTCGCCTGCCAAAGGCTCTCGTGGTGACGACGCCATGGGCTCCGTGGTGACCTCCGTCCTGTAGTCTTGCTGGTCTTGGTCTTGTTGCACCAATATGGAAACCTTTGCCTGATGCCTCGGGAATCTTCGCCTGTGCCTGCTCCTTTAGCACCAAAGAGGAAACGAGTACTCTGCACCCACTGGTGCCTCCTGGCCTTGGTCGCCATGGCTCACGTCATGGGAACCTCACGAGGTGCCCCTCGCCTTGATCTCTCCGCTCCTCGCGAGCCAGTCTAGTGAGGCTGCCCCTGAGGAGGTCTTGTGTCGTCCACCTTGCGAGGCTAGGCCCCTCGCGTGGGTCTTGAGTGTTTGCTGGTGAAGATGGGCCATACCAGGCCACTAGAGGAGCCACGCCGTGGGCCGCAGGTAGGCAAGTCTGGGGACCCCCGTTCCCAGAACACCGACAGTAGCCCCGGGGCCCAAGGCACGTTCGGACTTGGCTTCAGGGCGAAGCCAAGGGGCAAGTGCGGAGCGCCGCAGGCCCCAATAGCGTGCAGCCTTGATTGACGCGTGGCGACTGACGGGACGTGGGCGTCTCTGCTTCCCCATGCTGTCTCGGCAACTGCCCGACTTGAAGAGTCCCTGGTGCATGTAGAAAAGCCATCATTACCTGCGATCGTGGGGGTCGCCGGTTGGCCTTCTCCTGCTATAAATGGGGAGGGGGTAGAGCACCTGTCGCCCATCTCTTCCCGTTTCGCTTGTTTCTTCTTCCTTGCTTCACTGCTAGTAGCGACATCCATGGCGCCGATAAAGAGGTTCTCTGCCGCAGAGAAAGGAAAGGCTCGCCAAGAGGGGCCCGGCTCTGCTCCACCCAAGAGGGGGGGGGCGGTCACCCTCGTAAGCATGTCGCGACCCCTGCTGTGGTTCCCCACGGGCGAGGGCAAGTGTCTTCGGGGTCCGGTGCCGCTCCGGGCGTCAGAAGCGGCGCTTCTCATCCTGATGGAAGCCGCTTGAGGCGCGGAGGCCTTGTTGACGAAGGCTCCAGCAGCGGCGGCTATGACCAGCCGCCCCGCCGCCGCGCTCGCTTCGAGGATGATGGTGGGTCGTCGCGCCACGGTGAAGCATGAGGAGGACTCTGGCTGAGTTGGAGGGAGCGCTAGGGACTGATTCTGAGGAGTAGCCGCGGGTGTAAGGGCCGGTTTTGCCTGTTTTTCTTTCTTTTCTTCCTGCATCGCAAGAAACAAGTATGGGGCCCCGTGGGGGCATATGATGAACCGTAACGCTTTTCCTGCCTTTTGCTATGTTTATCATTTCTGAGTTGTGCCGCAACATCAGAGCTTTACGTAGGCGTGTAAAGATAACTTAGCTCGGTGTGTGTGAAGTAGTTTCCGCCTCGTGAGGCGCGCATCTCCAACACCTGGTGAGACCTCCTTGCTGCAGACTTGGGGGGGCGTCGAGGTACTGCAAAAATTTGTTAAGAAACCCTTATTCTTCCTTGCTGAGGGCCCCAGGCGTAGCTGGTCATGACCCAGCGCTCCACATCGCGGTACCCATGGGGCACAGACTTAAGAGAGTTGGGTGCGTCAGTTTGCGAGCTCGAACGAGGGTGCCTCGTGAAGACCAGGGGAAACGCTTACGCACACACCTGTCCAGCCCCCTCGCGAGGCATGCGAGGGAGAGTGCCGGTCAAAACAAAGAACTAAGGGAAGAAATAGAGAGAAAAAGGGAATCGAACCAAGCCAACTAGAAACACCAGAATGCGAATTTCCATTAAAGAGGGGCAAGCCAACTACGGAAAGCAAATGAACAGCCGCGTCCAGCACCTAGTCTAGTCTTCTCACCAGCGCGGAGCTAAGTGCTGCCACTAGGACATGGTAGGGAGCCCCCGAGGCCCGAGGGCCGCACTCCGGAGACTCCGGGGCATGTACAACCCCACTCATTATTACGTGAGAGTGTCATGAGCGGAGACCTTCAAAGGCACTGGGCCTTGCTTCATGGGTAGAACTTCCGGAGGTGCTGGATGTTCCAGGCGTTCTCGTTGGGGACCCATTCCTACGTCTCCAGGCGCACAGCGCCAGGCCTGGAGACGTGGGCAACCCCAAACGGGCCCTCCCGCAAGGGCGAGAGCTTATGCAGCCCTTCCCTGCAGAGCACCCGCCTTAGGACGAGGTCACCCACCTCAAGCGTCCTGGAGCGGAAGCTGCGGCAGTGATACCGTCGCAGCACCTACTGGTATCTTGCCGCTCGGAGCGTGGCTTCACGGCGGCGTTCATCCCCCAGCACAAGGTCCAGCCCCCGCATGGAGTCCTGCTGCGTCTCATCAAACGCCAGGACTCGCGCGGAGCAATGCTTGACCTCGTGAGGGAGAACTGCTTCTGCTCCATAGACGAGGAAGAACGGGGTCTCGCCTGTTGGCTTGGTGGTGGTGGTGCGGATGGACCATAGCACGGACTGGAGCTCCTCGTGCTAGCCCCTATCGTGGGACTCGAGCTTCTTCTTGAAGGCCTTGGTCTTGAGGCCTCTCAGGACCTCCGCGTTGGCGCGTTCGACTTGGCCATTGCTCCTGGGGTGTGCCACCGAAGCATAGCAGATCTGCGTTCCAAGGTTATCACAATATGTCTTGAATATATTGCTAGTGAACTGCGAGCCGTTGTCGGTGATGATGCGGTTAGGGACCCCGAACCGGCTCACGAGGCCCTTGATGAACTTAACTACGGACCCAGCCGAGATGGTGCAGACGGCCTCCACCTCTGCCCATTTGGTGAACTTGTTGATGGCGACGTAGAGGTAGCGGTAGCCCCCAGGCGCTCGAGGGAATAGGCCTAGGATATCCAGCCCCCAGACAGCGAATGGCCACGAGAGCGGGATGGTCTGGAGGCCCTGAGCTGGCTGATGGATCTGCTTGGCGTGGAATTGGCAGGCCTCGTAGGACCTCACCAGCTCGATCGCGTCGTTGAGTGCCGTAGGCCAGTAGAACCCGCTGCGGAACGCCTTGCCGACTAGGGTACATGACGACGAGTGGTGCCCGCAGTCTCTGCCGTGTATGTCAGCTAGCAACTCATTCCCCTGCTCCCTGGATATGCATCACAAGGAAACATCATTTGGCCGCTTCCCGTATAGCTCACCGGGCCCCGATGCGATGTCAGAAGTCACAGGCCACGCAGCTCGAGTCCTCCTCTTTTTCCGGCAGCGTCCCTCGCGTCAGGTATGCCTTGAACTCCTCGGTCCATCACCCCTCCCGAGGCTCGAGCGCCAGAGCAAAGCGCTGGCCCTATGGTCAGGCCCGCAGTGAGGGCTCCCGAGGCCGGTGGTTGAGGGAGTTCCTCCCAAGGCGACGCCTGCCTCGCAGATGGGGGTGCTGCTAATGGCTTGAAAAGCCGCACTTCGAAGACGCTGGGCTCCTGGGGCAGACGCTTGGATGCCCTTCTGGCGATGTCAGTGGCTTCCTTGTTCGTGCCGCAAGGCACATGCTGCAGCTCCTGGCCCAAGAACTGCTTCTCTATATTGCGCACCTCCGCGAGGTACGCCTCCATGTGCTCGTCCTTTGGCTCGTACACCTTGTTGGAGAAGTTGACGAGGACCCCCAAGGCCATGGCGGCCTTGAGACCGACGATCAACCCCTTGTACTCCGTGATGTTGTTGGAGACCTTCTCGCCCCGCTAGAAGCAGAGCTGCATGGCGTAGTAGAGCTTGTCTTGGGTGGGCGAGATGAGCACGGCTTTAGCCTCCGCGCCTTGGCGTGCGAAGGCGCCGTTGAAATACATGACCCAACCATCTGGTGCTTCACTCCGCGGCGAGAGGGATCGGCCCTCGCTGACCTCGGAGTTACAGGCGTCGGTCCATTCGCCACGAAGTCGGCTTGGGTTGCCTTGATGATCCTGGTTGTCTTTGAACTTGAGCTGAAATGCCTCAAGTTTGATGTTCCATTCGCGACCCTGCCATGGACATTAGGGCTCCGAAGCACCCTCTTCAGTGGGTAAGCTGAGACAACTTTAATCGGGTGGCCTTGGAAGTAATGGCACAGCTTGCGTGAGGCCACCAGGAGTGCGAGCAGGAGCTTCTCTGGCATAGGGTACTGATACGTCAACGTATCTATAATTTTTTATTGCTCCATGCTATATTATCTACGGTTTTGGACTATATTGGGCTTTATTTTCCACTTTTATATTATTTTTGGGACTAACCTATTAACCGGAGGCCCAGCCTAGAATTGCTGTTTTTGCCTATTTCGGTGTTTCGAAGAAACGAAATATCAAACGGAGTCCAAACGGAATGAAACCTTCGGGAACGTGATTTTCTCACCGAACGTGATCCAGGAGACTTGGACCCTACTCCAAGGAAGCAAAGAGGCGGTCACGAGGGTGGGGGCGCGCCCCCTGCCTCGTGGGCCCCTCGAGCTCCACCAACGCATTCCTTCCTCCTATATATACCTACGTACCCCCAAACGATCGACACGGGCCAAAAACCTAATTCCACCGGGCCGCAACTTTCTCAGATCCACGAGATCCCATCTTGGGGCCTGTTCCGGAGCTCCGCCGGAGAGGGCCGTCATCACGGAGGGCTTCTACATCATCATAGCCTCTTCGATGAAGTGTGAGTAGTTTACCTCAGACCTTCGAGTCCATA
Organism: Aegilops bicornis; assembly: GCA_021605145.1. Taxonomy (NCBI): domain Eukaryota; kingdom Viridiplantae; phylum Streptophyta; class Magnoliopsida; order Poales; family Poaceae; genus Aegilops; species Aegilops bicornis. The sequence goes on from CM038669.1 coordinate 260,514,081, forward strand.
GTTACTAGCTGGATGGCTTCTTCTCTCTTTTTGGATCTCAATACAATGTTCTCCCCCTCTCTCGTGGAGATCTATTCGATGTAATCTTCTTTTTGCGGTGTGTTTGTTGAGACCGATGAATTGTGGGTTTATGATCAAGTCTATCTATGAATAATATTTGAATCTTCTCTAAATTCTTTTATGTATGATTGGTTATCTTTGCAAGTCTCTTCGAATTATCTGTTTGGTTTGGCCTACTAGATTGGTTTTTCGGCCATGGGAGAAGTGCTTAGCTTTGGGTTCAATCTTTGCGGTGTCCATTCCCAAAGGATCAAGGGTCAAGAAGGCATGTATTGTATTGTTGCCATCGAGGATAACAAGATGGGGTTTTTATCATATTGCATGAAACTATCCTCTACATCATGTCATCTTGCTTAAGGCGTTACTACTGTTTTTTAACTTAATACTCTAGATGCATCTTTGGATAGCGGTCGATGAGTGGAGTAATAGTATTAGATGCAGGCAGGAGTCGGTCTACTTGTCTCAAGCGTTATGCCTATATACATGATCATACCTAGATATTCTCATAACTATGCTCAATTATGTCAATTGCTCAACAGTAATTTGTTCACCCAATCAGAAATACTTATGCTCTTGAGAGAAGCCACTAGTGAAACCTATGGCCCCAGGTCTATTCTCATCATATCAATCTCCATCACTTTATTATTGCTTTGCCTTTTACTTTTTACTTTGCATCTCTATACCAAAAATAACAAAAGTATTATCTATCATCTCTATCAGATCTCACTCCCGTAAGTGACCGTGAAGGGATTGACAACCCCTAATCGCGTTGGTTGCGTTGAGCTATCGTTTTGTGTAGGTACGAGGGACTTGCGCGTGGCCTCCTACTGGATTGATACCTTGGTTCTCAAAAACTGAGGGAAATACTTACGCTACTTTGCTGCATCATCCTCTCCTCTTCGGGGAAATCCAACACAGTGCTCAAGAGGTAGCAAGAATAATTTCTGGCGCCGTTGCCGGGGAGTCTACGCAAAAGTCAACATACCAAGTACCCATGACAATCCCTTATCTCTCGCACTACATTAGTTGCCATTTGCCTCTCGTTTTCCTCTCCCCCACTTCACCCTTGCCGTTTTATTCACCCTCTCTTTCCCTTTCTCCTCCTCTCTTTTCCGTTTGCCTTTTTCTCACTTGCCTTTTGTTTGCTCGTGTGTTTGATTGCTTGTTTGTCGTGATGGCTCAAGATAATACCAAATTGTGTGACTACACCAATACCAACAATAATGATCTCCTTAGCACTCCGATTGCTCCTCTTGCCAATATTGAATCTTGTGAAATCAATACTGGTTTGTTGAATCTTGTTATGAAAGATCAATTCGCCAGCCTTCCTAGTGAAGATGCCGGTACTCATCTGAATAGCTTCGTTGATTTATGCGATATGCAAAAGAAGAAAGATGTCGATAATGATATTGTTAAATTGAAGCTATTTCCTTTTTTGCTTAGAGATCATGCTAAAGCTTGGTTTTTGTCTTTGCCTAAAAATAGTATTGATTCTTGGAACAAGTGCAAAGATGCTTTTATCTCTAAGTATTTTCCTCCCGCTAAGATCATCTCTATTAGAAACGACATTATGAATTTTAAGCAACTTGATCATGAACATGTTGCACAAGCTTGGGAGAGAATGAAATTAATGATACGTAATTGCCCTACTCATGGTTCGAATTTGTGGATCATTATACAAAAATTTTATGCCGGATTGAATTTTGCTTCTAGAAATCTTTTAGATTCGGCCGCGGGAGGCACTTTTATGGAAATCACTTTAGGAGATGCTACTAAACTCCTAGATAATATTATGGTTAATTATTCTCAATGGCACACTGAAAGATCTACTAATGAGAAAGTGCATGCGATAGAAGAAATTAATGTTTTGAGTGGAAAGATGGATGAACTTATCAAATTATTTGCTACTAAGAGTGTTTCTTCTGATCCTAATGATATGCCTTTGTCTACTTTGATTGAGAATAATAATGAATCTATGGATGTGAATTTTGTTGGTAGGAATAATTTTGGTAACAACGCCAGATAGAGGGAATTTTAATCCTAGGCCTTATCCTAGTAATCCTTCTAATAATTATGGAAATCCCTACAACAAATCTTATGGAAATTTTAATAAGATGCCCTCTGAATTTGAGAATAGTGTTAAAGAGTTTATGAATTCACAAAAGAATTTTAATGCTTTGCTTGAAGAGAAATTCCTTAAGGTTGATGATTTGGCTAGGAACGTTGATAAAATTTCTCTTGAGGTTGATTCTTTAAAGCTTAGATCTATTCCTCCTAAGCATGATATCAATGAGTCTCTCAAAGAAATGAGAATTTCCATTGATGAGTGCAAGGAAAGAACCGCTAGGATGCGTAAGGCTCTGAAAGATGCCTTTATTAAAGCGTGTTCTTCCAATTCCTATGAAAATCAAGATGAAGATCTAAAAGTTATTGATGTGTCCCCTATCAAATCTTTGTTTGGCAATATGAATCTTGATGAAACTGAATATGATCTTCCTTTACCTAGAAGGCGTTCCAAAAATTCGGAGTATTTAGATCTTGATGATGAAATTGATGAAAGTGGGATTGAAAGAAATAAAACCCTAGATGTTGCTAAACCCACTATATTGAATTTCAAGGAATTTAATTATGAAATTTGCTCTTTAATTGATTGTATTTCCTTGATGCAATCCGTGCTAAATTCTCCTCATGCTTATAGTCAAAATATAGCCTTTACCGAACATATCGTTGATGCCTTGACGCAATCTTATGAAGAAAAACTTGGAAAATTTCTATCCCTAGAAAACATTATGATGAGTGGGAACCAACTATTGAAATTAAAATTAAAGATCATGAGTTTTATGCTTTGTGTGATTTGGGTGCTAGTGTCTCTACTATCCCCAAAACTTTGTGCGATTTGCTAGATTTCCGTGATTTTGATGATTGCTCTCTAAACTTGCATCTTATGGATTCCACTATTAAGAAACCTATGGGAAGAATTAATGATGTTCTTATTGTTGCAAATAGGAATTATGTGCCCGTCGATTTTATCGTTCTTGATATAGATTGCAATCCTTCTTGTCCTATTATTCTTGGTAGACCTTTCCTTAGAACGATTGGTGCGATTATTGATATGAAGGAAGGGAATATTAGATTCCAGTTTCCATTAAAAAGGGCATGGAACACTTCCCTAGAAAGAAAATAAAATTACCATATGAATCTATCATTAGAGCCACTTATGGATTGCCTACCAAAGATGGCAATACCTAGATCTATCCTCGCTTTTATGCCTAGCTAGGGGCGTTAAACGATAGCGCTTGTTGGGAGGCAACCCAATTTTATTTTAGTTTTTTGTTTTTTCTTCTGTTTAGGAATAAATAATCCATCTACCTTCTGTTTAGATGTGGTTTTATGTTTTAATTAGTGTTTGTGCCAAGTTAAACCTATAGGATCTTCTTGGATGATAGTTATTTGATCTTGCTGTAATTTCCAGAAACTTTGTGCTCAGTGCCCAAATTGTTAAAAATCACCAGAACGTGATAAAATACTGATTCCAATTTCTTCTGATCAATAAACAAATTGCCTAGGTCGTCCTATTTTGGTTGATTTTTTGGAGTTCCAGAAGTGTGCGTTAGTTACAGATTACTACAGACTGTTCTGTTTTTGACAAATTCTGTTTTTCGTGTGTTGTTTGCTTATTTTGATGAATCTATGGCTAGTAAAATAGTTTATAATCCATAGAGAAGTTGGAATACAGTAGGTTTAACACCAATATAAATAAAGAATGAGTTCATTATAGTACCTTGAAGTGGTCTTTTGTTTTCTTTTGCTAACGGGGCTCACAAGATTTCTATTGAGTTTTGTGTTGTGAAGTTTTCAAGTTTTGGGTGAAATCTTTTGATGGATTATAGAACAAGGAGTGGCAAGAGCCTAAGCTTGGGGATTACCATGGCACCCCCAAGATAATCTAAGGACACCAAAAAGTCAAAGCTTGGGGATGCCCTAAGGATTCCCTCTCTTCGTCTACTTCCATCGGTAATTTTTCTTGGAGCTATATTTTTATTCACCACATGATATGTGTTTTGCTTGGAGCGTCTTGTGTTATTTGAGTCTTTGTTTGTTAGTGTGCCACAATCATCCTTGCTGTACACACCTTTTGAGAGAGCCATACATGAATTGGAATTTGATAGAATACTCTATGTGCTTCACTTATATCTTTTGAGCTTTATAGTTTTGCTCTATGTGCTTCACATCTTTTGAGCCTTATAATTTTGCTCTATGTGCTTCACATAGATCTTTTAGAGCACGGTGGTGGATTTGTTTTATAGAAACTATTGGTCTCTCATTCTTCACTTAGATTATTTTGAGAGTCTCTAATAGCATGGTAATTTGCTTAATAATAATAATATGCTTGGTATTCAAGATTTGTGAAACTTTCTTTTGAGTGCGTTGAATACTAAGAAAAGATTGATACTTGATAATGTTTTTGAGATATGAAGATGGTGATATTGGAGTCATGCTAGTTGAGTAGTTGTGAATTTGAGAAATACTTGTGTTAAAGTTTGTGATTCCCGTAGCATGCACGTATGGTGAACCGTTATGTGATGAAGTCGGAGCATGATTTATTTATTGATTGTCTTCCTTATGAGTGGCGGTCGGGGACCAGCGATGGTCTTTTCCTGCCAATCTATCCCCCTAGGAGCAGGCGCGTAATACTTTGCTTTGATAACTTGTAGATTTTTGCAATAAGTATATGAGTTCTTTTTTACTAATGTTGAGTCCATGGATTATACGCACTTTCCTTCCTTCCACCATTGCTAGCCTCTCTAATACCGCGCACCTTTCGCCGGTATCATACACCCACCATATACCTTCCTCAAAACAGCCACCATACCTACCTATCATGGCATTTCCATAGCCATTCCGAGATATATTGCCATTCAACTTTCCACTGCTCCGTTTATTATGACATCGCTCCATCATTGTCATATTGCTAGCATGATCATGTAGTGGACATCGATTTGTGGCAAAGCCACCGTTCATAATTCTTTCATACATGTCACTCTTGATTCATTGCATATCCGGTACATCAGGAGGCATTCACATAGAGTCATATTTTGTTCTAAGTATTAAGTTGTAATTGTTGAGTTGTAAGAAAAATAAAAAGTGTTATGATCATCATTTTTAGAGCATTGTCCCAAGTGAGGAAAGGATGATGGAGACTATGATTCTCCCACAAGTCGGGATGAGACTCCGGACGAAAAAAAAGAGGCCAAAAAAAGAGAAAAGGCCCAAATAAAAAATAAAAAAATGAGAGAAAAAGAGAGAAGGGACAATGTTACTATCCTTTTACCACGCTTGTGCTTCAAAGTAGCACCATGATCTTCATGATAGAGAGTCTCTCATTTTGTCACTTTCATTTACTAGTGGGAATTTTTCATTATAGAACTTGGCTTGTATATTCCAATGATGGGCTTCCTCAAATTGCCCTAGGTCTTCGTGAGCAAGCGAGTTAGATGCACACTCACTTAGTTTCTTTCGTTGAGCTTTCATATACTTATAGCTCTAGTGCATCCGTTGCATGGCAATCCCTACTCACTCACGTTGATATCTAGATGGGCATCTCCATAGCCCGTTGATACGCCTAGTTGATGTGAGACTATCTTCCCCTCTTTTGTCTTCTCCACAACCACCATTCTATTCCACACATAGTGCTATGTCCATGGCTCACGCTCATGTATTGCGTGAAGATCGAAAAAGTTTTGAAAATGTTAAAGTATGAAACAATTGGTTGGCTTGTCATCGGGTTGTGCATGATTTAAATACTTTGTGTGGTGAAGATAGAGCATAGCCAGACTATATGGTTTTGTAGGGATAGCTTTCTTTGGCCATGTTATTTTGAGAAGACATAATTGCTTTGTTAGTATGCTTGAAGTATTATTATTTTTATGTCAATATGAACTTTTGTCTTGAATCTTTTGGATCTGAATATTCATACCACAATTAAGAAGATTTACTTTAAAATTATGCCAAGTAGCACTCCGCATCAAAAATTCTCTTTTTATCATTTACCTACTCGAGGACGAGCAGGAATTAAGCTTGGGGATGCCTGATACGTCTCCAACGTATCTATAATTTTTGATTGCTCCATGCTATATTATCTACTGTTTTGGACTATATTGGGCTTTATTCTCCACTTTATATTATTTTTGGGACTAACCTATTAACCGGAGGCCCAGCCTTGATTGCTATTTTTTGCCTATTTCAATGTTTCAAGAAACGGAATATCAAACGGAGTCCAAACGGAATGAAACCTTCGGGAACGTGATTTTCTCACCAAACGTGATCCAGGTGACTTGGACCCTACTCCAAGGAAGCAAAGAGGTGGTCACGAGGGTGGGGGGTGCACCCCCCTAGGGCGCGCCCCCCTGCCTCGTGGGCCCCTCGGAGCTCCACCGACGTACTCCTTCCTCCTATATATACCTACGTACCCCCAAACGATCAGATACGGAGCCAAAAACCTAATTCGACCGTCGCAACTTTCTCAGATCCACGAGATCCCATCTTGGGGCACATTAGGAGCTCCGCCGAGAGGACCGTCATCACGGAGGGCTTCTACATCATCATAGCCTCTCCGATGAAGTGTGAGTAGTTTACCCTCGGACCTTCGGTCCATAATTAGTAGCTGGATGGCTTCTTCTCTCTTTTTGGATCTCAATACAATGTTCTCCCCCTCTCTCGTGGAGATCTATTCGATGTAATCTTCTTTTTGTGATGTGTTTGTTGAGACCGATGAATTGTGGGTTTATGATCAAGTCTATCTATGAATAATATTTGAATCTTCTCTAAATTCTTTTATGTATGATTGGTTATCTTTGCAAGTGCTTAGCTTTGGGTTTAATCTTGCGGTGTCCTTTCCCAGTAACAGAAGGGGCAGCAAGGCACGTATTGTATTGTTGCCATCGAGGATAACAAGATGGGGTTTTTATCATATTGCATGAAATTATCCCTCTACATCATGTCATCTTGCTTAAGGCGTTACTCTGTTTTTAACTTAATATTCTAGATGCATGATGGATAGCGGTCAATGAGTGGAGTAATAGTAGTAGATGCAGGCAGGAGTCTGTCTACTTGTCTCGGACGTGATGCCTATATACATGATCATACCTAGATATTCTCATAACTATGCTTAATTACATCAATTTGCTCAACAGTAATTTGTTCACCCACCGTAGAAATGTTTATGCTCTTGAGAGAAGCCACTAGTGAAACCTATGGCCCCCGGGTCTATTCTCATCATATCAATCTCCATCACTTTATTATTGCTTTGCTTTTTTACTTTACCTTTTACTTTTTACTTTGCATCTCTATACCAAAAATACCAAAAATATTATCTATCATCTCTACCAGATCTCATTCCCATAAGTGACCGTGAAGGGATTGATAACCCCTAATCGCGTTGGTTGCGTTGAGCTATCGTTTTGTGTAGGTACGAGGGACTTGCGCGTGGCCTCCTACTGGATTGATACCTTGGTTCTCAAAAACTGAGGGAAATACTTACGCTAGTTTGCTGCATCATCCTCTCCTTTTCGGGGAAATCCAACGCAGTGCTCAAGAGGTAGCAGGTACCATGCCCTCGCAGCTCGCAGTACCATGCTCACAAAGTACATTGGGTGCTCGACGAGGGCGGGAGCGTCGATGGAGCCTGCGTCTGCCGGAGGTTGGGGCGCTCCCTGAGGTGACGAGACCCCAGGAGCCTCGCCATCCATTGTGGTCTCTGCCCGAACGCAGGAGCATGCCGTCTTCTTTGGACCTGATCATTCGTTAGCGTTGTGGCGGCCCTTGTGGCATCCTCTTGGTGCCGCCGCCTCGATTGAAGTGCGGCTTGACGCAATGGCCAGACTCTAGGCCTGGCGCTCCTCCCGTACTGCCACTAGCGCTGCGCTGGTGGAGTAGGGAGTGGCGGCAAGGTAAACCACCAGGGGCTCGTGGGGACGAGGCGCCACCATCACCGGAGGGCTAGTCAGGTATCTCTTGAGGTCTTGAAACGCCAGGTCGTCCACCTGGGTCCACTCGAACGGGACCTTCTTCTTCATCAGCTTGAAGAACGGCAAGGCGCGCTCCCCCAGCTTGGAGATGAAGCGCCCTAGTGAGGTCACGCAGCCCACAAGCTTCTGTCTTTCCTTGAGAGTTTGTGGTGGGCTCATGTCTTCTATCGCCTTGACCTTGGTTAGCCTCGATCCCCCTGTGGGACACGACGAAGCCCAGCAGTTTGCCGAAGGGAACACCGAACATGCACTTCTCTGGGTTGAGCCGCAGGTCCACCTGGCACAGGCTTGCGAAGGTCTCCTCCAGGTCCTGAATCAAAGTTCTTACCTCCCGAGATTTTACCACGATGTCTTTGACGTAGGCTTCAGTGTTTCTCCCGAGCTGCTGACCTAGGGCGATGTGCATCAGCCGTTGGAAGGTCGGCCCTGCGTTGCGCAGCCTGAACGGCATGCAAGTGTAGCAGCACATCCCACATGGGGTCCGGAAAGCCATCTACTCCACATGCTCCACCGCCATCTTGATCTGGTGGTAGCCCGAGAACGCGTCCAGGAAACACCACAGGTCGCACTTGGCGGTGGAGTCGACAATCTGGTCAATGCGCGGAAGCGGGAACGGGTCTTGGGGACAGGCCTTGTTGAGGTTGGTGAAGTCGACACACATGCGCTTCTTCCCGCCTTTCTTTGGCACGACGACGGGGTTCGCCAGCCACTCCGGGTACCGGACCTTGCGAATGACACCTGGATCTTCTAGCACTCGTGTTTCCTAGATGATGAAGGACTGCTTCTCCGTGGACTGTCGCCGCGCCTTCTGCTTCATAGGGCGCACATTGGGGTACACCCTTAGGTGATGCTCGATCACCCCCCTCGGGACCCCTACCAGCTGCTTGGGTTCCCAGGTGAATACCTCCTTGTTCGCGCGCAGGAACCTCACCAATGCCTCCTCTTGATCCGGGTCGAGGTTGGCGCCTATGGTGAAGGTGGCTCATGAGGGTCGACCTTCCTCGACCGGCACTTGCTTAGTTTCAGGCCCGATCTTGAGTGAACAACTGCTTCTTCTTTGCAGGTGCGGCCTCCTTCGCTCCGGGGGTGGTCTCGTCGGCTGGGCGTGCTGTCGCGGCAGCTTTGAGGGCAAGCTTGAGCGCCGCTAGAGCCTCCTTGGTGTCTCCAGCTACGGTGAGGACGCCCTTGCTCCCGGGCATCTTCATGAGGTTGTAGGCTGGATGAGTTGCCACAATAAACTGAGCCAGGGCCGGGTACCCAAGGATGGCGTTGTATGGGAGGCCAATGCGGGCGATGTCGAAGTCAATCAGCTCGGTGGGGTAGTTGTCGCGAGTGCCAAAGGTCACAGGAAGGCGGATCTGCCCTAGGGGGCGGGTGGAGCCACCGCCAACTCCGGAGGAGGGCTTGGTGGGACGAAGCCGTTCATGCGGCACATGAAGCAAGCCAAAAGCCTCCACGGAGAGCACATTAAGGCCGGCCCTGCTGTCGATGAGGGTCTTGGTGGCAGCTACGTTGCGAGATGGTGGTAGCATAAAGCATTGGGAGCACGCCCAGCTGAGTGGTGGTGACGGGTGATCCCCCCGAAGTCGAAGGTGAGGTCGGCCTTGGGAGCCGCCCAACCCGGGGGAGCTCCTTGCTGCATGGAGGCGGCACCGATCTGGCGGAAGAACTGCTTGGTGTGATGGTCCGGGGGCGGTGCCGCAAAGGAGGGCTGTGACGGCGATGGGCGCTGGTGCTGCAAAGCATGTGACGAAGAGGCCACGCAGCTCCTCCCAAGATGCCACTGAGGATACTGGGAGGGTGAGCAGCCAGGCGCGCTGTGCGCTAGCGAGGGCCATGGGAAACCAATTGGCCATGACCTTGTAAATGCGCCTCCGACCTCCGGACAGACCTCTTCGTATGCCTGAGGAAGGCCAGCCAGGTCCTTGTCGTAACACGCTGCAATGGCATCTCGGCTTGAACACAGGCGACCACTGTACCCCGCCATAGGCGAGGTCACTCTAAGCCCCCTGGTGCCGTTGTGGGCGTCCGTCGTCCCAGTCGGAGGAGCAACGCCAGCCATGGGGACAAAGCGTGGAGGTGGTGGAGCGTGGATCGACCGAAGGAAAGCTTCAGCGCACACCCTACCTAGCGTGCCAAATGTTGGATTGCGGTTTCCGGCAAAACCCCTAAGGTTCGAACTCTGGGGTGCACACGAAGATCTCTCTCTCCCCCTAGCTCACCAACTCACCACAATCTGAAAGCTCAGCTCATCGAACTCGAAGAACAAGGGACACAAGAGTTTATACAGGTTCGGGCCACCGATGTGGTGTAATACCCTACTCCAGTGTGGTGTGGTGGATTGCCCAGTAGGCTGAGGATGAACAAGTACAAGGGAAGAACAACCTCCTTAGGAGAGGTGTTCTTGAGCTCAGAGAGCTTGTGCGTGTGAGGGTGGAATGGATCTGATCCAAGGTTCCTCCCCCTCCTATGGTGGTGGCTAGTCCTATTTATAGAGGCCTCGGTCCTCTTCCCAAATGTTAGGCGGGAAGGGATCCCACAGCGGCCAATTTGAAGGGGGACAGCTAGTACAAGCTTATCCTGACAAAAGGTGGTCTTCGCCTGCCAAAGGCTCTGGTGGTGACGATGTCGTGGGTTCCGTGGTGACCTCCGTTCTGCCGTCCTGCTGGTCTTGGTCTTTTTGCACCGATATGGAAACCTATGCCTGATGCCTCGGACTCTTCGCCTGTGCCTGCTCCTTTAGCACCAAAGAGGAAATGAGTACTCTGCGCCCACTGGCGCCCGCCTGGCCTTTGTCATCATGGCTCACGTCATGGGAACCTCACGAGGTGCCCCTCGCCTTGATCTCTCCGCTCCTTGCGAGCCAGTCTAGTGAGGCTGCCCCTGAGGAGGTCTTGTGTCGTCCACCTCGTGAGGCTTGGCCCCTTGCGAGGGTCTTGAGTGTTTACTGGTGAAGATGGGCCGTACCAGGCCGCTAGAGGAGCCATGCTATGGGCCGCAGGCAGGCAAGTCTGGGGACCACCGTTCCCAGAACGCCGACACAGGTCCTAAAAAGAGGTGGTCTGGAAGATCCCTTGGACACCCTGTCGCACGTCTGTGCTGCTTTTCACCTTGGTGAAGGATCCTTTGAGAGAATCAACGATCGTATATATAGAAGGGTCTTGGGAAAGGGCCCTCATACCACCGAGAAGTGATCTAGGTTTTAAAGAACCTGAAATAAGAGAGAAACGGGGAAAAGAGAGAAGAAGAAGATTAAGGTCTGAATTGGGTCGAGTCGTATTGTGGACCTTGTCCTTAGTGTGCCTCCGTCCTTGCCCATGGTATTTTTAGTGCGTAGTTATGCACGCGCGGTACGTATGCCGCGATTTGGTGCTGGTTTTGACGGAGGCCGAATTGCTAGTCCAGCTCTGGATGAACCGAACTGTCGTTCTGCAGGGTAGACCGGACTCGTTTGATAGTGTTCGGGGCCTTGATGGCCGATGCAGTATTCGGCTTGATAAGGCCATCCTGTACCTCAGTTGCGAGGGCCACGGTATGCTCCTCAGTATGGAGGGAGCGCTCCATATTTCCATTGACTGTTATAACACCACGTGGTCCGGGCATCTTGAGCTTTAGATAAGCATAGTCTTGAGGCTGCATTGAGCGAAGCGGCTGTTCGTCCGGCAAGCATGATAACCATCATGCGGAAGGGGACGATGTCGAAGATCAAATCTTCGCTTCGAAAATTATCCGGTGAGCCAAAGACTACTTCCAGCATTATTGACCCTGTGCAGCAGGCCTCCACGCCGGGTATTACTCCTTTAAAGGTGGTTTTAGTAGGCTTGATCCTTGATGGATCTATACCCATTTTACGGACAGTGTCCTGATAAAGCAGGTTAAGACTGCTGCCGCCGTCCATGAGGACTCGCGTGAGGTGGAATCCGTCGATGATTGGATCGAGGACCAATGCTGCCGAACCTCCATGATGGATACTGGTCGGGTGGTCCCCGCGATCAAAAGTGATCGGACAAGCCGACTATGGGTTGAATTTTGGGGCGACTAGATCTATGGCGTAGACGTCCCTTAGTGCGCGCTTGCGCTCCCGCTTAGGGCTATGCATGACGTAGATCATATTCACTGTTTTTACCTCGGGGGAAAATTTCTTTTGCCCCCCAGTGTTCGATGGGCGAGGCTCGCCATCATCCTCGCTAGGCGGCTCCTTCCCCTTACGTTAGGTATTTTAACATACCGGCCTATTTGAAGACTCAACAGTTTCTGTTGGAATGATTGGCAGGCTTGTCAGGGGTGCCATGAATCTGCCAAGGCCGGTCGAGTATTTTTTCCAAACTGGATGGGCCATCTTTGTTTCCTTCGAATGGTTTCTTCCGCTGACCGGGTTTAGAGCCGCTGAATCCGGCGTTGACCGTTGTGTCTTCGGTATCCTCATTATTGCTTCGACACGTGTGTTTGTTCCGTCGTGGCCTACCATTGCAATCTCTGGCTTCGGAGGTGCCAGGGTCGCTGGTACTGTTTCTTCTACGAGCTAACCAGCTGTCTTCTTCCGTGCAAAAGCGGGTCATGAGTGCGGTGAGAGCTGCCATCGACTTTGGTTTTTCTTGGCCGAGGTGTCGGGCGAGCCATTCGTCATGGACGCTGTGTTTAAAAGCCGCGAGGGCTTCGGCGTCCGGACAATCGACAGTTTGGTTCTTTTTAATTAAGAACCTAGTCCAGAGTTTTGGGCTGACTCTCCTGGTTGCTGGACTATATGACTAATGTCATCGACGTCCGGAGGCCGGACATAGGTACATTGGAAGTTGTCTCTAAAGGCATCTTCTAAATCTTGCCAGCTACCAATGGAGTTCTCTAGGAGGCTGTTTAACTAGTGCGCGCTGGTCCTTTCAGCTTTAAGGGGAGATATTTGATGGCATGGAGATCGTCACCGCGAGCCATGTGGATATGGAGAAGGAAATCTTCAATCCATACCGCGGGATCCGTCCTGCCGTTGTATGATTCGATATTTACGGGTTTAAACCCTTCTGGGAACTGGTGCTGCATTACCTCATCGGTGAAGCATAAGGGGTGTGCGGCGCCTCTGTATCGGGCAACGTCACGACGGAGTTCGGATGACGTCCGTATGCGGTTTTTGGCCAGGGTGAGGTTGTGCCTATCGTGCCAGGCTTGATGGCAGTCTTATCACGTTGGGGCACGCCCCCTTGATCCATAGATTGATCTGGCTTGGCCTACTCTATTGTCCAGGTCCTGCCATAGGTCGTAGGTGTATCCTTGAGCCATTGTCTCTCTGCCTCTACGGCGTGGTGGTGCGAGTTGGTGTTCGGTGTAGGTGGCCGCTTTATCTTGCCCACGTGGTGGCCGGTCTAGTTCATCAGCGAGGTCATGTCTTGACGGTACTGGCTCGAGGGCCCCGTCGTCAAATTGTGGTAGTAGCCGATGCTTCAGATAACTCTTTGTTGGGCGTTGGAGGCCATATTCTTCGGCAGCTAGGACCTGGGTCTATCTATTGTTGAGTGTATCCTGTTCGGCTTGGAGCTGTTGCTACTTCTTTTTAGGCTTCTCGTAGTGGCGATTAGCTGGCGCTTAAAGCGCTCTTGCTCGAGGGGTTCCTCTGGCACGATGAAGTCTTTGTCGCCGAGGCTCACATCATCCTCAGAGATCGGTAGATAGTTACTATCCTCCGAGTCCTCGTTCCCGACCAGATCGTCGGGGTTAACTTGCCCCTCCTCCCAATCATCTTGTTCGGATGTGGGCTCAACAGGGGCTTCGGGGTCTTCGGCGTTCTCCGGAGTATTGTTGTCTCCGGTGCCGGTATTGCTGTCCTTTTTGCGACGCGATTTTGATCGGCGCTGCTGGCGTCGACGTTTCGGTGGTGCCTCAACAGGCTTGTCCTCAACTGGATCCTTCCTACCTTCACCGTTGTTTTCTTTGGGTGTATCCACCATGTACACGTCGTATGTGGATGTGGCCATCCAATGTCCGGTAAATGGTGGGTCTTGGCTTTGTGTGTCTCCGGCATCGTCATCCATGCCGTCGATGTCTTCGGAGGCGTAATCCAGCATCTCCGTTAGGTCTTCGATAGTGGCTATGAAGTGGGTGGTGGGTGGGGCGTAAAATTCCTCGTTCGCAGCCCCTAATCCAGGCTGGGCGTAGTTCGGAGGTGATTCTTCTGTAATGGCAAGGGATCGCATTAAGTCCAGAGCCTCGTCTAAGAGCAAAGTTTGGACGGGGAAACGAGAGTCCGCGGAGCTAGGAAGGGTAAAAGCCTCCTGGCCATGCTCACTTGGCACGGATTTCAAGAGTTCGGAGCTAGAGTCCGGGGCGAGTCCGGCCTTCCAATGATAGGGGGAACCCAGTCTGACTTCAGGCTTGCCGATGACACAATCGCCTCTGGATCTCCGATAGTGAGCTTCATAATAGCAGAGAGTCCGGTGGGCTCCAAACTCTCCTCTTCAGACCCAGCAGTTTGTTCCGGATCTAAGGCCAGAGCGGTGGTCGAGGCTGCGAACCCTTCGAAGATCAAGTCTCCTCGAATATTAGCGACATAGTTCAGGTTCCCAAAACTAATCTGCTGACCAGGGGCGTAGTTGTCGATCTGTTCGAGGTGGCCAATTGAATTGGCACGCAGAGCGAAGCCTGCGAACACAAAAATTTGACCGAGGAGAAAAGTTTCCCCGGAAACAACATCATTGTTGATGATCGAATGAGCCATCGAGCCTTCTGTTGACAGCACAGTGGAACTCTCAATGAAAGCATCAATGTCGGTGTCAAAACCGGCCGATGTCGGGTAGGGGGTCCTGAACAGTGCGTCTGAGGATCGAAGGTAACAGGAGACAAGGGGACACAATGTTTACCCAGGTTCAGGCCCTCTTAATGGAGGCAATACCCTACTTCTTGCTTGATTGAGTTTGATGAGTATAGGGGTTAAAAGAGTCGATCTACCTCGAGATCATAATGGCTAAACCCTAGATGTCTAGCCTATGTCAAATTTGATAGCCTCTATGGACTAGACCTCCAGTTTATATAGACACCGGGGGGGCCTAGGGTTGTACAAAGTCGGTTTACAGAGAAAGGAAACTACACATCCGGACGTCAAGCTTTCCATCCACGCAAAGGAGAGTCCCATCCGGACATGGGGGAAGGCCTTTCTCCTTGTATCTTCACGGCCCACCAGTCCGGCCCATGTCACATAGCCCGGAGACTCGAGGACCCCTTAATCCAGGAGTCCCTCACCTGCGCCGCCTTCGATGAGCGTCTTGGTGATGGGCACATTGCTGATGGTGGCGCTCAGTGCTGCCCTCACAAAGCAGCTTAAGCTTGTGGTAGTCTTCAGTGCTGTGGGAGTTCATGTTGTTGTAGGCGCAAAAAATACGGTTGTCCTTCTTGGCCTCACTATGGTCGTGGCCGCGCTTCTAGTCCGGCTCATCCGCAAGCATGGCAGGGCCCTTGCACTTGGCGTCCTTTCCCTTGACTTCTTTGACGGGCTTCGGCCGCCAGGGATCATTGTGGAGAAAGAGGTGGCCCTCCTCAGCCTTGGCACAATGGTCTGCGAGGACGAACAGTTCTTCCGCGGAGTCGAGCTCGTGGTTGATGGAGAGCTTCTCGCACATCTTCACGCCTGTGATGTCGCTGGTGAAGGTGGAGATGATCGTGGAGTCTGAAGCGCTGGATGAACTTGCGAAGGGTCTTGCTGGGGCCCTGCCGCATGACTCACATGTTGTTGAGTGTGAGAGGACGGTCACTCATGCCCACAAAGTTGGCGACGAACATCTTGCACAGATCGCCCAACGAGGAGACGGACGCCTCTAGAAGGATCATGAGCCACAGCGCGCGGCGTCCTTGAGGGCCATGGGGAACCAGTTCGCCATGATCTGATCGTCCCCCTTTGCAACCTCGATGATGATGGTGTAGAGCAGGAGGAACTCCATTGGGTTGGTGGTGGCGTCCTAGCATGGTGGAAGCTCAGGCTTGAACTTGTTGGGCCACACCACGCGATGCAGCTCGGGGGAGATGGCTAGGTAGCCCCCATTAGTGACGGTGCCGCCGGCCAAGGCCGTGCAGTTCTGGCACCCAGCTGCAGCAACGTCATGGAGAACGCGGTCTGGCGGTTGCACTGCTTCTCGAGGATCACACGCGCATTCAGGGGTGTGCAGCAGACGATCTGGCAGCTATCGTCAGCGTTGGCCGGTGCGGATGAACCGTGGGGCTGCTTTCCGGTCGCGCGTTACGCATGGCGTCATTCGGTCTTGTCATGGCCCGATGGAGGCGGAGGAGGCGCATCATGCCCTGCCCGCTCGACGCATGATGGTGGAGCAGGCAAGAAGCAGGAGGGCGCCGCTATCGCCAGCGGCGCCGTCGGCGAGCTTAGTCTTGCGGTGAGCGAGCTTCATAAGCTGTCCTTGGTGGGACGATGGCGCAGGAGCTCCTGCGCCATGAGCAGCGTGGCGTGCGGAGCAGGAGGGTTGCGACTCGCGAGCGAGGAGGTGGTGACTGAGCGGACACGCGCCTGGTCGTTTACCGGCGGGAATTGGGCGGAGAACCACGATCTAGCAGCTCGGTGGCGGCGCGAGGGCGCCTTCCAGGGGCTCCACGGGCGGCGGGTGCCGCATGAACCCTAGCGGCAGCTCGGCGTGCAGCGCGCTACCGGCAAGCGGTGACATCGTCCATGTCGATATCAATGTCGAGGTCGAAGGTGTGAAGACGAGAAGTCCCCCCACAGGGCGCGCCAAATGTCGGAGTCTGGGATCTGCGTCCAAGAAACTCTCCATCAACAGGGGTTCAAACTCTGGGGGGCTTTGCAAGGCAACCTATGACCTGATGAGGACTATGGCGAGATCACGATGAGCATGCTCACTCACACCAGACGCGACGGGGACGCGCGAGCAACCTAGGTTCGGGCCACCGTGCGGTGTAATACCCTACTCATGCTTGTGTTGGATTGCTGTGTAATGGAGCACTTGGAGCTCGAGGTACACGAGATGTGGGGAGAGTATGGCTCGATCTCCTTACATGGAGGTGGCCCTGCCCCTTTGTAGTGCCTTGGTCCAGTTCCCTGAAAATACGAGTGGGAAAGGGTGGCCATAGGGTGGCAACTCAAAGGAGGGACAGGCGCCCAGGCTAATCCTGACTAAATGCGGTCTTCGCTTTGCCAAAGATGCCATCTGACACACTTGTGGGCTCAGCGATGACCTCCACCCTAACACGTCGATCAGTCACGATCTCCTTAGACCAAAGCGGAATGCTTTGGGGAGGCTGACTCCTGCTCCCCTGTCACGGAATGGAAACTTGTCTTGGTCATGCCCTACCGTCCTTATCTTGACAGTGGGACGTCACCCACGTGATGGACCTGGAGCTTCACAGCTAGCACCGTACGACCTGCTTCGTGAGGCGTCCTCGCAATGCAACCTGGTACTTGACGGTCTTGGCGGGGCTTAGCCTGGCGGCGAGGGGCCTCGTGGAGGGGCTGCCTCCGGGGCGGTCAAGGCAGGGCCATCCCTCATGGAACGGCCCAAGTGTTGCCTCCTGGGCTGGAGGCAGACGGGCCGTGGTGCCCTGGTTCCCACTGGCCGACAGTGCGCTTTGATTTATATGTTGAACATCATTGGATACCACATGCTAAATTTTGCGAGATATGTTTGATTCCCTCTGATGGGGAAATAAGAGAGCCTAGACCGGAGGAGTTTGAGGGTTTCCTCCACACTTTAACTGTGGGAGAGGAAAGGGGCATGTCGAAGGCCCGAGCCACAAGCTTCAATTTCCTGGTGTCCATTACTTTGCTTTATTCATAGGGAAATGCTTTACTGCTAGAGATCAAGGTGGCACGCTATGCATCCCTGACTTTGCCATTTTACGCCGCGCACTTCATAATGACAACACTTATAACCTTTGAGCTATCTATCGGATTCAGGGCTCCGCAGACCCAAGAAAGGTTCGAACTCTGGGGCGTGTGCAAAGAACTCAACCTCTCCAGCCAACTAGTTTGTCACCCCCACGGCCTAGCTCGATGAACAAGAAGGAAGATTGACACAACACTTTACCCAGGTTCGGGCCACCTTGCGGTGTAAGACCCTACTCCTGCTTTGTGGTGGATTAGCCTCACGAGGGACTGAGGATGAACTAGTACAAGGGAAGAACAGCCTCACGAGGTCTGCTTTGGTGTGGGTGTGAGCTAGTGAGGAGTGGATCTGTTCCAGCCAGAGCTCTCTTTCCTACGGTGGTGGCTAAGCTATATTTATAGTGGCCTCGGTCCTCTTCCCCCAAAGCGTAGGCGGGAAGGGATCCCACAGTGGCCAATTTGAAAGGGGACAAACAGTACATCTTATCCTGATGAAAGGTGGTTTTCTCCCGCCAAGCTTACAGTCGTGTATTTGCGGTGGGATCGGTGATGACATCCGGCGTCTTTGTCTGGCGGTCTTGGTCTTATTGCATGGAATGGAAACCTTGGGATGATTCCTGGGACCACTGCGCTTCGCTTGCCTCCTTAGCGGCGAAGAGGAAATCTGCTCCCTCTGCGCCCTCTTGGCACATGCACGGCACAGGTCATCAAGGCTGGCGTCACCTCAACGTCACGAGGTGGGCACCCGCCTAGATATCTCCGCTCCTTAGGAGGCAGCCTGGGGAGGCTGCTCCCTCCAGAGGTCTTGATGTCGCTCGCCTCGCGAGGCCTGGCCCCTCGTGAGGGTCTTGTCTTAACGGTGTCATAGATGGGCCATACCAGACCATCAATGGAGCCACGCCATGGGCCGCTGGTAGGCAAGTCTGGGTACCCTGGTTGCCAGGACACCAACAGTAGCCCTCGGGCCCAAGGCGCGCTGGGACTTGGCTTCAAGGCGAAGCCAAAGGGCAAGGGCGAAGCGCCGTGGGCCCCAATCGCCGGTAGACCCAGCCGACGTGTGGCGCTTGATGGGACGTGGGCGTCTCCACTTCCCCACACCGCCTTGGCAACCGCCCGACTTGACAACTGCTTGATGCATGCAGAAAAGCCATCATTGCCTGGAATCGTCAGAGGCCAGTGATTGGCCTCCCTCCAGCTATAAATGAGAGAGGGGGCAGAGCCCCCAGCTCATCCTGCCAGAGCGTTCATGGCGCCAGTGAGGACGTTTTCCGCCACGGAGAAAGGAAAGGCTCTCAAGGAAGGACCAGGCTCGCGGGCGCCCCCGCAAGTATGTTGCGACACAGGCGGTGGCTCCCCGCGGGCGTGGGGCACCCCCTTGAAGGCTGGCGCCGCCTCCTGCAGCCATGGGGGTGTGTCCTCCCACGGCGGAAGTTGCCACGACCGGGTTGGCCGTGGCGATGGGGTGAGGCTTGTGGCGGCCGTTCTGCCACCACGCCCGCGATCCCACACGGTCGACGTGTCCTCGGAGTTCGTGTTGTGGGCGGAGAGGCCCGCACGCATCTGGTTCTAGCTCCCGTGCTTCTTTGCGGGTGCCCTACCGGCCGGGGGACCCAGTGGCCTCTGGCTAGAGGGGCGATGGCTTCTGTAGGAAGGCCTCCTAGGTGGAGGTCAAGGTCACCACCGGCCCGCAACGTGTTCCTCAACCGCTGGTGGCAGTCGTTTACCATGCCTTGTGCCCACAAGGGAATTGCACCCTCCACTTCAGGTGTGACGGTGCCACGACCCTCTACGTTAGGGTCTTCGGGGGAGATGGCTGGCACCTGGGGTGCTGCCCGGAGATAGCAACGACAATGACGACCAGAGGGGCGGCATCATCGCTGGTAGTGAGCTTGCCCTTGGCGACGGTCGCGCCGTCTCCAGCAGTGGCGGATCCTCTTCTGGGGAGAGCACGAGCGATGGCGACTATGACGAGCTGCCTCGCTGCCGAGCTCAGATCGGGGAGGGTGATGAGCTGCATCGCCGGTGCACCCCGGTGAAGTAGGAGGAAAACTCCGACTGAGCTCGGGCGCTGCTGGAGCCGGGCCTCAGGAGCCGCTGTGGTCGCGCGGCTGCTTTTGTTTCTTTCTTTCTCGTGCATCGAAAAAAGTAGAAAGGCCTGTCGAGGCGTGTAATGAACCATGGCGGTATGCGCCATTATGTTATCGTTCTTATATTGCACCGTGATATCTGTGTTGCTGCTAATTGTGATTGGGGTGACTTAGCTTAATATGCTTGTGGTAGACTCCCTTGCCGTGATAGCATGCCTCTCTAGGACTCGGGTTTCCTGTACACCCCTTATTCCTGAAGATTCAGAAGTCGTCAAGCCTCGGGAGGCA
This sequence comes from Aegilops bicornis, assembly GCA_021605145.1. Lineage (NCBI taxonomy): Eukaryota > Viridiplantae > Streptophyta > Magnoliopsida > Poales > Poaceae > Aegilops > Aegilops bicornis. The sequence continues at coordinate 260,534,369 of CM038669.1, forward strand.
CCCTATGGTTGCAGGATTAGGAAACCTCCAGAGGTGCCACACCTCGTGCGAGCCCCTAAGCGTGGGTTGGCCTCCACTAGTACATCACGTCGTGATGCCCGGAGGCACGGACTCAATAGGGCGTGTGTGCCCGTGAGCTCGTTTGAGAGCGTTGCGCGAGTATAAAGACGCCAAAGGCCAGGGCACCGAGGCTTTGGCGAGGTGTGTTCATGGGCGAGCCCGAGCGCACACATCATGCCCAGCCCCCGCGCGTGAGAGGCACGAGGAAGAACAACGGGCAACCGCCACTCTCCCTAAGGCGAGAGCTGGAAGAGCGAACAATGCAAGGAGAAAAAAATTCCCAAACCCTCTCAAAAAGAAGATGCGAAAACTTCAAATTTCATTCAAGAAGTTGCAAACCAGCTACAGAAAGCAAGCAAAAGAACAGCCGCGTCCGGCACCTACACTAGTCTTCTTGTGTTCCCACCAGCGCGGAGCATGGGGCCTCCACTAGGACGTGGGTGGGAGCCCCCGAGTGGCCCAGGGGCGGCGCTCAGGAGACTCCGGGGCATGTACAGCCCCAACTCATTATTACGTGAGAGTGTCACGAGCAGAGACTTGAGGGATGCATGGCCTTGATCATGGATAGAACATCCGGAGGTGCTGGATGTTCCAGGTATTCTGGATGGCGACCCCGTCCTGTGTCTCCAGGTGCGCGACGCCAGGCCTGGAGACTCGGGCGATCCTGAACGGCCCCTCCCACATAGGCGAGAGCTTGTGAAGCCCCTCCATGGAGAGCACCCGCCTTAGGACGAGGTCACCCAACACGAGGTCCATCCCCTGTGAGGCGTACTGGCGTGCATCGTCAAATGCCAAGACCCATGGGGAGCGATGTTTGACCTCATGAGGGAGGACCGCCTCAGCCCCTAGACGAGGAAGAACGGGGTCTCGCTCGTGGGCGGTGGTGGGGATGGACCATAACATAGACTGGAGCTCATCGAGCCAGCCCCTGCCATGGTCCTCGAGTTTCTTCTTGAAGCTCCACCCCTTGAGGCCCCTCAGGACCTTCGCGTTGGCTCGCTCGGCTTGGTCGTTGCTCCGTGGGCGTGCCACCTAAGTGTAGCATATCTGTGTTCCAAGGTTAGCACAATATGTTTTGAAAAGGTTGCTCGTGAACTGAGAGCCATTGTCAGTGATGATACGGTTGGGGACGCCAAAGCGGCTCACGAGGCCCTTGATGAACTTGACGGCCGAGCCAGCCGGAATGGTGCACACGGGCTCTACCTCCGCCCACTTGGTGAACTTGTCGATGGCAACGTAGAGATAGAGGTAGTCCTCGGCTGCTCGAGGGAATGGGCCCAGGATATCCAGCCCTCAGACCGCGAAGGGCCATGACAGTGGGATTGTTTGGAGGCCCTGAGCGGGTTGGTGGATCTGTTTTGCATGGAACTGGCATGCCTCGCAGGATCTCACCAGCTCAGTGGCGTCGTTGAGCACCATGGGCTAGTAGAACCCCCTAAGGAACGCCTTGCCTACAAGGGTACGTGATGAGGAGTGATGCCCGCAGTCCTCGCTATGGATGTTGGCCAACAGCTCGTAATTTCACGCCTTGGAGATGCACCACAGAGAGACGTCATTTGGGCGCCTTCGGTAGAGCTCGCCGTCCTGGATCCAGTACACGGTGGCCTGGCGGGCCACGTGTTCTGCGTATTTCTCCTTCTCTGGCAAGGCGCCTCGGAGCAGGTACGCCTTGAATTCCCCGGTCTAGCACCCCTCCCGAGGTTCAAGCGGGCCCTCGAGGTCGGGCCGCAGGCTGGGGGGCCCGAGAAGGGTGCCATGGGAGGATCCTCCCGTAGCAGCTCTGGTCCTATAGTGGGGGGGAGCCCCCGACGGCTTGAAGAGCCGCTCCTCGAAGACGCCAGGCTTTTGGGGGTCGTGCTGGGACGCCCTCTTGGTGATGTCGTCCGCCTCCTTGTTTGTGCCATGCGGTACCTGCTGCAATTCCAAGCCCACGAATAGTTTCACAATTTTTTGTACCTCTTCAACGTATGCCTCCATGTGCTCGTGTTTTGGCTTGTACGCCTTGTTGGAGAAGTTGATGAGGAGCTGCAGTCGCCCTTGATGGTTAGGCGCTGACCCCCGAGGCGCCCCGCAGCCTTGAGGCCAGCAATCAGACCCTCGTACTCAGCAATGTTGTTAGAGACCTTTTCGCCTTGCTGAAAGCAGAGTTGCATGACGTAGTAGAGCTTGTCCCGGGTAGGTGAGATGAGCACGGCTCCAGCCCCCATGCCTTGGTGTGCGAACCTGTCGTCGAAGTACATGACCCAACCATCCGGTGCTTCGTCTCCGGGTGTGAGGGAGTGGTCCTCGCCCTCCCCTCACTCAGGGGCATCAGTCCACTCCACCACAAAGTCAGCAAGGGTTGTGCCCTTGATGACTGGTGGTCCCGAATTCTAGCTGGAACGCCTGTAGCTCGATGTTCCACTCAGCAACCCTTCCCGCGGCATTGGGGCTCCAGAGCACCTTTTCCAGGGGGGTATGCGGAGACAACCTTGATGGTATGGCCTTGGAAGTAGTGGTGCATCTTTCTAGAGGAGACGAGGAGCACGAGCAGGAGCTTCTATGGCATGGGGTAACGTGCACGCGCGTCACGCGACATCGTGCGGACGAAGTTGTCGGATTCGGGGTTCGGCAGACCCTTGAGAGGTTCGAACTCTTTGGTGTGTGTGAATAACTCGTCCTCCCCAGTCTGCCTACTCACTAATCCCATGGCCTAGCTCGATGAACTGAATGAACAAAAAGACATAGCAGTTACCCAGGTTCGGGCTACCTTGCGGTGTAAAACCCGACTCTTGCTTTGTGGTGGATTGGCCTCGAGGGGCTGAGGATGAACTAGTACAATAGAGATCAGCCTCTAGAGGAGAGGTGTTCTTGTGCTCGATGAGCTGGTGGGTGTGAGGATGATCTGAATCATCCGTCCCCCACTATGGTGGTGGCTAACTCCTATTTAGAGTGGCCTTGGTCCTCTTCCCAAACGTAAGGCGGGAAGGAATCCCAGAACGGTCAAATTTGAAGGGGGACAGCCAGTACATGCTATCCTGACAAAAGTAGTCTTCGCCTGGAAAAAGCCTCTGGTTGTGACGTCATGGTGAGCTCGACGATGGCCTCCGCTCTGCCGTCCTGGCGGTCTTGGTTTTGTTGCACCAGAATGGAAACCTTTGGCCAATTCCTCGGGACTCTGCGCCTGCGCTTGCCTTCTTAGCACAAAAGAGGAAACTGGTACATTGCACCCGTTGGCGCCCCCCTGGCCTTGATCGTCATGGCTCACGTCATCAAAACCTCGCGAGGTGAGCCTTGCATAGAAATCTCCGCTCCTCGGGAGCCAGCCTAAGGAGGTCGCCCCTCGAGGAGGTCTTGGTGTCGTCCGCCTCGCGAGGCTTGGCCCCTCGTGAGGGTCTTGAGTTGTTGATGTTGAAGCTGGGCCGTACCAGGCCATTGATGGAGACACGCCATGGGCCTCAGGCAGGCAAGTCTGGGTACCCCCGGTCCCAGGAAGACGACAGTAGCCCCTGGGCCCAAGGCGCGCTCGAACTTGGCTTCCGGGCGAAGCCCAGGGGCAAGTGCGGAGCGCCGGCGACCCTAACCGCCTGCGGCCTCGGTTGACGCATGGCGATTGATGAGGCGTAGGCGTCTCCGCTTCCCCATACCGGCTCGGCAACGGCTCGACTTGACAAGGCTCCAGCTGAATGCAGAGGAAATCCATCATTATGTGCGATCATGGAGGTCGGCGGTTGGCCTCATTCTGGCCATAAATGAGGGAGGGCGGAGCCCCCTTTCTCATTCCCATCTTCTCGCCGCCCGCTCATTCTTCTTCCTGTTCGCCTTAGCACCCATGGTGCCGACGAGGAAGTTCTCCGCCGCCGAGAAGGGGAAGGCCCCCAAGTAAGGATGGCAATGGGTAGGGTATGGGGCGGGTAAAGCAATACCATAACCATACCCGTGTAATCAATGGGTACAAAATTCTACCCATACCCGTACCCATGGGTATGACCCTTTACCCATACCCATACCCGATGGGTAGACATACCCATTGGGTACCCAACGGGTAGATCAAATAATACACAAGTTATTCGCAATTTGACAATCATCTATAGCACATTTGACAAAAAAATATTGACTTCAACTCAATAACAGTTAGATGAGTACATGATAATTATCTCAATTCAAATTGACAATTGGTGACAACTTTAACATAAGTTCATAAGCTCATGACACAACTTTAACATAGGTACACTAGTGAATCATGGGTAAAACTCACATGTTATTATAAATGGTTAGGGTATGAGTATATCCATGGGTAAAAGGCTATACCCATACTATACCCATGACTTAACGGGTAGGGTACGGGTACTACCCATGGGTATAAAATTGTGCCCATACCCTACCCATGCGGTACGGTATCCACGGGTACCCGTACCCATGGGTAAACTTGCCATCCTTACTCCCAAGGAGGGACCGGGTTCGCCGCCGCCAAAGAGAGGGCGAGGCCACCCCCGTAAGCACACCGCGACCCCTGCAGTGGCTCCTTGGGGTGTGGGTGCACTCCCTCGGGGCAGCGTCACCACAGGCGGCCCGTGGCGGTGCTTCTTCTCGCGGTATGAGCCGCCAAGGGCGAGGCAGCCCCTGCGATGAGGGGAGGCAGGCCATGGTCGTTTGGCCTCCTCGGCCGTGCTTCCACTCGGCGGAGGTGCTCCCGGAGTTCATGGTGTGGACGGAGAGGCGACCAACAACTGGCTCCCGCTCCCTCGCTTCTTCAGGGGTGAGCTACCCCGGTGGCCAGAGCTTGGCCGGCCTCGCTTCCCGAGCCCGGCAGCTGGCAGCAAACTTCATGGGTTGGGGTTGAAGTTACCACCGCCGGGAGCGTGTCCCTGGCCCGCGGCTAGCAGGCGTTCGCCGCGCGCCCGGCCTGAGTAGGCGGTGCATCCTCCACTTCAAGTTCGACGGCCTCGCGACCCTCTACGTGAGGGTGTTCGGGGAAGACGGCCATCGTGAAGGGTGCTGCCCTGAAGACGGTGGCGGCGACGATGAGCTTGGCCTTGACGACAGCCGCGGGGACGCTGAGATTGAGCTTGCCCTTGGCGACAGCCATGCTTCCTTCAACATTGGCGGCTCCTCCTCAGGCGAGAGCATGAGCAGCGGCGGTTATGACCAGCCACCATGTTGCCGGGCCCGCATCAGGGAAGGTGGCGGGTCGTCTTGTCGCAGTGCTCCAGTGAAGCGGGAGGAAGGCTCGGACTGAGCCCAGGGGCCACCAGAGCCAGGGCTTGGGAGCTTCTGTGGTCGTGTGGGTCGCTTCTTTTGTTTAGCCTTTCCTTTCTACTGCATTTAAAAAAAAAAGTAGAGGGCCTTGCCGGGGTGTGTAATGAACCATGGTACTTATGCTACTATGCTATGTTTATTGTTCTGATGTTATGCTGTGATGTTCATGTTCCGAGTAGGTGCGGTAGGATATCTTAGCTTGATATACTAGCGGTAGCCTCCCACCTCGCGAGGGCGCGTCCTTCAGCATCTAGTGAGGCCCCCTTGCTACTAACTCAGGAGCCGTTGGCCTCAGGAGACATCATAAAGCTGCAGAACTGTTAGGAAATTTGTTGGGTGTCCTGTTCTTCCTTGCGCGAGCCCTCGGGCATGGGCTAGTCGTGGCTTAGTGCATCGTCGCTATGCATTCGGGTGGCACACGGACTTAAGAGGGTGCGAAAATCATGAGCTCATTCGAGGGCGCCACGCAAAGATCTAGGACGCCAAAGCTCTAGGGTGACCGGGCTTTGATTAGGTGTGCTCGCGGTGTGGGCGAGCTCAATGCCAAGCTTACACCTGCCCAGCCCCCACGCGAGACGCACTAGGAAGAGCAACGGGTAGCTGCCGCTCTCCCTGTTCCAAAACAAAAAGGCGAGCGGAGCAAAAGGAGAAAAACCCAACTTGGCAATAGAGAAACGCTAGAACTCCAAATTCCATCAAAAGGTTGCAAACCAGCTACAGAAAGCAAGCAAATGAACAGCCCCGTCCGGCACCTAGTCTAGTCTTCTCACCAGCGCGGAGCTAAGTGCTGCCACTAGGTCGTGGGAGGGAGTCCCCGAGGCCCGAGGGCGGCACTCCGGAGACTCCGGGGCGTGTACAGCCCCACTCATTATTACGTGAGAGTGTCATGAGCAGAGACCTTCCACGGGCCTTTGGGCCTTGCTTCATGGGTAGAACTTAGGAGGTGCTAGATGTTCGAGGCGTTACGGATGGGGATCCCGTCCTGCGTCTCAGTCTTGTGATGCCAAAGCTTGGAGACAAGGGCGATCCTAAACAGAGCCCTCCCCAATGGGTGAGAGCTTATGCAGCCCTCCACGGAGAGCACCCGCCAGATTTAGATCGCTGGCCTCGGCGTCTTGGAGCGGACGTTGCGGCAGTGGTAATGCGACCCTTGATGCCCTCGGGTACCTTGCCGCCCGGAGCGAGGCTTGACAGCGTCGTTCCTCCCCCAGCACGAGGTCCATCCATCGCGTGGCGTCCTGACGTGCCTCGTCAAATGCCAAGACCCGCGCGGAGCGATGCTTGACCTCGTGAGGGTGAACCGCTTTGGCTTCACAAACAAGGAAGAACGGAGTCTCACCCATCGGCTTGGTGACGGTGGTGCGGATGGTGCACAGCACGGACTGGAGCTTGTCGAGCCAGCCCCTGTCGCAGACCTCGAGCTTCTTCTTGAAGGTTCTTGTCTTGAGGCCTCTCAGGACCTCCGTGTTGGCGCGCTTAGCTTGGCCGTTGCTTCTGTGGTGTGCCACTGAGGCGTAGCATATCTGCGTTCCAAGGTTAGCACAATATGTTTTGAAGAGGTTGCTAGTGAACTATGAGCCGTTGTCAGTGATGATACGATTAGGGACCCCAGAGTGGCTCACGAGGCCCTTGATGAACTTGACTACCGAGCCAGCTGAGATGGTGCGGACAGCTTACACTTCCGCCCACTTGGTGAACTTGTCGATGGCGATGTAGAGGTAGCGGTAACACCCGGGCGCCCGTGGGAACGGTCCCAAGATGTCCAGGCCCCAGACCGCGAACGTCCATGTGAGCAAGATGGTCTGGAGGCCCTGTACGGGCTGTTGGATCTATTTGGCGTGGAACTGGCAGTCCTCGCAGGACTTGACCAGCTCGGCGGCATCGTTGAGCGCCGTGGGCGAGTAGAACCCACCGCAGAATACCTTTCCCGCGAGGGTGCGTGATGAAGAGTGGTGCCCGCTGTCCACGCCATGTATGTTCGCTGCAGGTCACGTCCTCGCTCCACGGAAATGCATCGCAAAGAGAGGTCGTTTGGGCGCCTCCGATAGAGCTCACCATCCTGGACGTAGTACGCTGCAGCCTGACGTGCCACCCGCTCTGCATCTTCCTCCTTCTCTGGTAGGGCACCCCGCAACAGGTACGCCTTGAACTCCTTAGTCCAACATCCCTCCTGAGGTTCCAACGCAAGAAGGAGGTGAGCTCCAGAGGCCGGGCCATAGGATGGGCGCCCGACGGAGGGGCCTGAGGGAGGTCCTCGTGAGGCAGTGCTGGTTGTGCTGGGGGCGGAGCTGCAGACGGCTTGAAGAGCCGCTCCTCAAAGACGTCGAGCTCTTGAGGCAGGCGCCGCACGCCCTCTTGGCGATCTTGTTCTGCTTCCTTGTTTGTGCCAGCCTTTGGCACATGCTGCGATTCCGTACTCCAAGAATTTTTTCCGTTTTGCGTACCTTCCAAGGTATGCCTCCATGTGCTCGTCCTTCGGCTCGTATACTTTGTTGGAGAAGTTGACGAGGAGCTGAGAGTCTCCCTTGGTGGTGAGGCGCTTCACTCCCAAGGCTGCCGCAGCCTTGAGATCGGCGATCAAGACTTCGTACTCCGCGATGTTGTTGGAGACCTTCTCGCCCTGCTGGAAGCAGAGCTGCACGGCGTAGTAGAGCTTTTCCTGGGTGGGCGAGATGAGCACGGCTCCAGCCCTCGTGCCCTGACGCGCGAAGGCGCCATCAAAGTACATGACCCAGCCGTCTGGCGCCTCGCTTCCTGGTGAGAGTGGGCGGTCCTCGCCTGGTTCGGGGCTGGGAACATTGGTCCATTCCACCATGAAGTCGGCGAGTGCGGCTCCCTTTATGACTCTGGTGGTGCTGAACTCCAACTGGAACACCTGCAGCTCGATGTTCCATTTGGTGACTCTCCCTATGGCATTGGGGCTCTAGAGCACTCTCTAGTGGGTAAGCCAAGACGACTTTGATGGGGTGTCCCTGGAAGTAGTGGCGCAGCTTGCAGGAGGCGACAAGGAGCGGGAGAAGGAGCTTTTGCGGCTTGGGATAGTGTGCTCGTGCGTCATGCAATACCGTGCTGACTAAGTACACCGGGTGCTCGATGACGGCAGGAGTGTTGATGGGGTCTTGTACCTCCTGAGGTTGGGGGACCTCAAGAGCTTGGCTACTTGCGGGGGTAGCCAGGGCCTCAGGAGCGCCATCCCATGGGGCTTGGTCATCTGCTAGTGCCGCTGAGGCCTCAGGAGCACCCTTGCGTTGTCTTGTCCTGTCATGGGGCGTTGCCTGGTGGGCCCTTGGCCTGGTGCTCCTCTTGGACTGCCACACACGCTGCGCTGGTGGAGTGTGGCGTGGAGGCCAGGTAAGTACCAGGGGCTCAAGAGGTCGCGGCGCCACCATCACTGGTGGGCTGGTGAGGTACCTCTTGAGGTCTCGAAATGCTGCGTCGACCTCACGAGTCCACTCGGTGCCCTTCTTTTTCATCGGATTGAAGAACGGGAGGGCGCGTTCTCCCAACTTGGAGATGAAGTGCCCCAATGAGGTCATGCAACCTGCCAGCTTCTGCATCTCCTTGAGAGTCTGCGGCGTGCTCATCCTTTCTTTGGCCTTGACCTTGTCTGGGTTTTCCTCGATTCCCATGTGTGACACCAGAAAACCTAGCAGCTTGCCGGAGGAAACACCAAACACGCATTTCTCTGGGTTGTGTCGGCATTCTGGGAACGGGGGTCCCTAGACTTGCTTGCCTGCGGCCCACGGCATGGCTCCACTCGCTGCCCAGTGCGACCCATCCTCACCGGCCAAGCCTCGCGAGGCGGACGGCACAAGAACCCCTCGGGAGCGGCCTCACCAGGCTGGCTCGTGAGGGGTGGAGAGATCAAGGCAGTGAAACCTCACGAGGTTCCAATTACGTAAGCCATGACGACCAAGGCCAGGCGGGCGCCAGGTGGGCGCCAGCGCGCACAGTGTCCTCGTTTCCTCTTTGGTGCTAAGGAGGCAAGCGCAGGCGATGAGTATCGAGGCATCACACAAAGGTTTCCATATCAGTGCAACGAGACCACGACTAGCAGGATGGCAGGACGGAGGTCACCGTGGAGCCCAAGATGGCGTCACCACTAGAGCCTTTGGCAGACAAAGACCACCTTTAGTCAGGATAGCTTGTACTAGTTGTCCCCCTTCAAAATGGCCGTTGTGGCATCCCTTCCCGCTCAATATTTGGGAAGAGGAGCAGGGCCTCTATAAATAGGACTAGCCACCATAGTAGGAGGCAACTGAGCGGGGACGGATTCAGATCATCCTCACACCCACCAAGCACAAGAACACCTCGCCTCAGGAGGCTGTTCTTCCCCTTGTACTGTTCATCCTCAGCCCACGAGGCAATCCACCACACCACACTGGAGTAGGGTATTACACCACAACGGTGGCCCGAACCGATATAAATCTCGTGTCTCTTGTGTTGCGAGTTCGTCGAGCTAGTTGATATCCCGGCGAGGGTGAGGGAGTGATTAGGTAGGGGGAAATCTTCGTGCGCACGCCAGTGTTCGAACCTCAAGGGTTTTGCCGGAACCCGAAATCCAACATTTCGCAAGCTAGGTAGGGGTGCGCCGGAGCTTTACTTCCGTCGATCCGCGCTTCGCCACCACCACGCTTCGCCCCCATGGCAGGCGCCGCGCTTCCTGCTTCGACGACTGATGCCAGCGGCGGGGCCAGGGGGCTCCGAGCCTTGGTCGCCGCCTTGCGGCAGGTGCACTGGCCACCCAAGTTCAAGCCGGAGATGCCACCGGCACGGCGGACCCTGTGGCTTGACTACTGGCATACGAGGAGGCTGTCCTTAAGGCCGGGGGCGAAGACAAGGTCATGGCCATTTGGCTTCCCATGGCCCTCAGCAGCATCTTGCAGCGCACGGCTGCTCAACCTCCCGGATCCATGGTGGCATCCAGGAAGAGTTGTCAGGCGGCCTCTTCGCAGCAAGGCCATGGCACCGGCACACCATGCGGTCGCGGCCCTCCTCGGCGGCTCGCAGGCGCCACTCTCAGACCGTCACGCAAAGTTGTTCTTTCTCCAGATCAGCGCCGCTTCCGCGCGGCAGGGGGCTTCCCCGGTTGGGTGGCTCCCAAGGCCGACCTGACCTTCAATTCGGAAGATCACCCCGTCACCACCGTCGGCTCGGGCATGCTCCCAATGCTTTGCACGCCCACCATCTGCCACGTAGCCGTCACCAAGACCCTCATCGACGGTGGCGCTTCGCCCTCAACGCAGCTCTCGGTGGAGGCCTTCAGCCTCCTTCATGTACCACTCGAGCGGCTCCGCCCCAGCAAGCCCTTCTCCGGCGTCAGAGGCGGCTCCTCCAGCCCCCTGGGCCAGATCCATCTTCCCGTGACCTCCGGCACCCGCGACAACTATCGCACCGAGCTGATCGACTTCGACGTCGCCCACATCGGTGTGGCACCCCGACTCAGAGCAATCGGTTTACCTTGCATTGCCAGCCCAGAGATCAAGTCTTCTGGCAATATGCAACAACATGGTACAAAAACAACCGCTTTATTGATGCTAGAGGATTACATAAGTCTGATATTACATCGAGCTACAAGGCCAAGCGGCACGCACGGTGTCATGCTAGGACAAGATGTACATTATTTAATGAACATGACGGGGCCTCGATCACACTTAACTACGCTGGCAGCGAAGAACGCGGCAAGTGGAACTCCTTAGCACAGGGACAACCACGTGGACACGGCTTCAGACGCGATGCGCTCCGATGCGAACCGACTTGCCTGAAAGCTGGCATAACACGCCAGGTCAGTACATTGAATGTACTTGCATGCTCACAACAAACATAAGCACGATGACAGACAATATCATGATATTTAATTAGATTAATGCAATGCAAGAACTACTACCGATGCAATACAAACGATACGTGCACTGAGTCCAACAGACTACCGCTTACTGAGACGGTTACCTTCAGAATCAAACAAAGGACTATACCGGGTCACATCTGAAACCATTCAATCATGAACAAGTCCCGAGTTCATGAACCACACGAATCACAATGCATCACAACAATCATTTTAGTTTGCAAGATTAATTATAAAAGTTGATCCATGGTGTGACTTACTCACGAGTTATGCCCATTACCGAGGACACGGCTATCGATAGATTAAATACACTCTGCAGAGGTAGCGCACTTTACCCACACTACAGAACACCTGGCCTCGTGATTCCCATTCGGGTGGACCAAAGCTGCCCGAATTTAAACCCTCCCTTTTTCATGCACTCTCCCCGGCCACTCCGGCCAACTCCCTCTCAATGCTAGGTCTTGGGTGGCCCCGTGTCTACCAAAGACACCAACGGCCACCGTCATGGCAAAACAGTCCCAAACGGGGACAAGGTACCATAAAAACAAAAACGAGCACACAAGGATATGTCTGCCTACCAGGCCAGAGTACGCACGCCCATAACCTTCCCTCGCGGGAGGCATTGGTGAGAGTCACAAAAAAGACCGAATCAAGACCTTCCCACAAGGTAAATGTGGTCGCAATGAATAAAAACCCGATTCAGTGGCACCATGATGTGATCAACATCATATTCAAGTTGAACTTAATCAAATTTAACTCTGGTAAAAACTTTTTATCAATAATATGATATAATGTCATAATCATGCAACTTCTCTGGTTATAACTCATTTTTATTATCAAGCAATATTTTTATTAGTTCATCATTTAAATAAAAGTATCGCTTAATAAAAGAACTTTCGTTATTTACAATAACAATATAGCTAGTGCAAAGTCTTATTCTACTTGACCAAACAAGTTCATGCATTCAACCAAAGAATTCAAAACAAGCATATGAAGCATGATAAAATAATTAATAATTAACCAAATTTATTCATCAAGTTTTAAATGCAAATAAGAACTCATATTCAAGTAGAAAATCATAGATATTGAAATAACACCATCCAAATGCAGGTGTGGCTTGTCTTAGTGTAGAGGAGGATCACACCCCTTTTGGTTTGCTTCAAGACAAGCTTCTCCCTCTGAAAAGAATTTTAAACCAAAAAAACAATTATCAAAAACCACTCTGAAATCACCAAAAATTCTAGACAGCTAGGAAAAATCCACCTTTTGGTGTGCTACTAGAGTTTTGTAAAACAAAGATAATGCAAAAAGAATCAAATCATTTGGACTTATGGTTTAGAAATGGTGGCTGGTCAAAGTTTAGTCAAATTTCTGAATAATATTTGAATTAAAAGCGAAATCCACAGGGGGGTGACGTCGAGGCGTAAATAGAAAAGCGCCTCCACTTTCGTGCACCGCCTTGGTAGCAGTGGTGAGGCCGGCAGTGTGGGTCCCAAGGCGTTAGGAGAGAGAGAGGGGAGCGCAAGATCAAATAGAGGCGGGGCTTCGCCAGAGCTCACGCCGACGGGGAGGGGGTTTGAGGCTAGGCTAGAGGGATAGGATTGAAGCTGGACTCATGGCGCACCTGCCCGTATCCGTGGCTTGGCATGGGGTGGACGGAGCTGCTCGTGGTTGAGCTCGCTAGCCTCGGTGGTGGATGGGGTTCACGGAGAGGTTGAAGACGACAACTAGGGGCGGCTCCAATGGCTCGGGGTCCGCATCCAGCAGCACCAACAGGTCCCCGATGCCCTGCCCGAGCAGCTGCTTGAGCTCGAGAGCCACCGGAGAGCGGCAGCCGTGCTGTGGAGGTCGCCGGAGTTCTTCGGTCGGGCGACGGCCGAGGTCTTGCCATTGACTGAAAGGCCTCGCTCACGTGTTCGCCGAGGTGGTGTGGAGTGGTGCTTGGCTAGAAATAGAGGAGGGAAGTGCTATATATAGCCGGAGAGAGGTGGGACATGTCGCCGCGCCAGAGCTCTTTGGACACGAGCTAACGCTTTCGATTTAAAAGCTTTCCAGCTTGAGGGGGCAAACACTCAGCGTCAACGCAGGAGCTTGCCCACGCTCGCGGACGAGCACACGAGGCGGTGGAGGAAGCGGACAAGCACACGCGCGCTCTGTCGCTTTTGGCCACAACGTGCCCGTGCTTGCTGTGGCGGCTCCGGCATCGGTGAGCGCCAGGGAGAGGTCAAGAGTGATGGGTCGACGCTGTAGGTGTGGCGCGGCAGGTGTCGGCGAGCACTGGAACGAGCATTGGCGAAACAGAGAGGAAAGCGCCAGCTAGAGCGCGTCGAGACGTTGCCAGGCATCGTTTCTTCACGCGGTCACCACGCTGGCATGGTCAAGACGACGCCCAGGTGCATCCAAACCTTGTCTACGCTTTCGTCTATGAAGTGTTTAGTCTAGGAGTGGTGATAGCTCATACCCAGGCCGACCAGATTGGACTCCAATAAGCTGACAAGTTTCTAACCAGAAACTTGGTCGCCAAGTTAAGCAATCTCCTAGAAGGTAATTAGGGCTGATCTCCTGGGGTTTAGGTTTTCTTAGGAGGGTGTTTAAGCTCAAGAAAGATTAGGGCCAAAAGATCAGGGAAAAAATGTACTTGCTGTACAAACTGGAATTTTGGGCCAAAAGAGAAATGATTTTCTATAGCAAAAATATTACAAAAAATCATGCAATATTTTTGCTTGGGAAGGTGTGCCAAGGTTCAAAGAATATTAAGGATTTATATTAGATTTTTGGGAGCAAGAAAAATTAGGGTTGCTTTGGAGCACAAGTTTCTGAATTGAATTTCAGAGAGGAAAATGAATATTTTTGTTTTATGAAAATATTCATTTGATTATTTTGGGGATTTATCGTGAAAAATATAGTTGAATGAGGAGGATATGCCCAAGTGACAAGTCCATTTGAAATGATTCAAAAACCCAAATCAAAGCAAGGCAAAAACCAAGTTCGGAAACAGGGAGAAGGCAAGTCTGAAAAAAGAGAGAAGGCAAAATCCAGGCTGTCACAATCCTCCCCCACTTAGGATGAATCTCGTCCTCGAGATTCGGCTGCTTGGGAAAACCATTCTGGGTATACAGTCCTTCAAAATTCCTCTCTTTCCTGTGTGGTTTCCTAAATCGGTCATGTGATGCTCCCACCGAACCTTGTAAAACCTTATTTCTTTGTTGCGAGTGACCCTTTTCATCGATCCAATATCCTCGATTGGCTTTTTCCTCATAAGTCAAATCCTTAGCCAATTCTATCTCTGTCATATCAGTCCTCTTTTCAGTGGCGAGATGCATCTCCTCACCACGAGATATGAAACACATTGTGCACTTCGACAGTTCGGTGGCAACTCCAAGCGATATGCAACTGTTGGACTACGGCCATGACTGAAAGCGGACCCGATGTATCTGGGTGCCAACTTTCCGCTGGTCTCAAACCTCTTGACTCCTTTCATAGGGGTGACTCGAGAGATACGTGTTCTCCGGTTAGAAGCTGATCCGACGGTGTTTGGCATCATAGTAGCTTTTTGTGTCGGATTTGGCCACCGCGATCTGTCTCGATTTCCTTGACTTGCTTCTCCGCTTGAGCATTAAATCAGTCCCCAAATATGACTGCCTCGGGTTTGAGACCAGTTCAATGGAGTGCGGCATTTCGGCCATACAGAGCTTCATAGGGTGACATCTTTAAGCTGGCACAGAAACTGTTGTTGTAGGAAAACTTCGGCATGACGTGCGCATATCCGCCACTTGGTTCCTTGGGCCAATACACATGCCCGGAGCATATCTTCGAGTATTTGATTTACTCGCTCATGTGTCCATCTGTCTGAGGATGATAAGTCGTGCTGTACTTCAGAGCGGTCCCCAAGGCTTGATGTAGTCGAGACCAAAATGCGAAGGTGAAGAGAGATCCCCTGTCGGAGGTGATAGTATTAGGTACTCCATGCAGGCTGAAGATTCTTGACACATACAAATTGCAAGCGAAGTTGATTTTGCACTTATGTGGTCCTGGATAGGAGGAAGTGTGCCACCTTTGTTAAGGTGTCCACTATGACCCATATTGCGTCATTTCCTTGGTGAGACCTTGGTAATCCGGTGATGAAATCCATGCAGATGTCGTCCCATTTCCATTCGTTCATCGGCAGAGGTTGAAAGAGTCCGGCGGGTTTCTGGTGTCCTGCCTTTACCTTGTTGCATATATCGCAACATGCCACAAAGTATGCGATGTCTTTCTTCATTCCATCCCACCAAAACACTTGACGAAGGTCCTCATACATTTTGGTACCACTGGGGTGAATTGAGTATGGCGCTTCTTGTGCTTCTGCCAATATTTTCTTCTTTAGACTTTCTTGATAGGGTACGCAAAGTCTTCCTCGGAATCTTAGCGAACCTCGCTGATCACTAGAGAAATCCGGTGCATGCCCATGGTGCATCTTCTAGACATATATTTTCAACATTTTATCATCTTCATGAGCACTGCGGATTTCTTCTTCGAGAGTAGGGGCAACATCCAATATGTTGGCAAGGCGGGCATCGGTGATTACCAAATTGAGCTGCATGATTTCTTCATAAAGCTCGTGGAGGCAAGGAATCCATTGGAGCATTAAGGTTGGCTGGTTTATGGTCGAGGGCGCTACCACCACATTAGCTTTGCCGGGTGATAATTTATTCCGAGGTCATAGTCCTTAACCAGCTCGAGCCATCTTCGTTGTCGGAAGGTTCAAATCGGGCTGAGTGAATATATACTTGAGACTCTTGTGGTCGGTAAATATCTGGCACTTCTTTCCAATCAGATAGTGTCTCCAGATCTTTAAAGTGTGCACCACCGCGGCCAATTCCAAATCATGAGTAGGATAGTTTCATTTTGTGTTGCCACAGTTGTCGGGATGCATAAGCCACCACTTTGCCATCTTGCATGAGTACACATGCCAACCCTTTTTGGGATGCGTCGCAGTAGACATCAAAACTGCGGTAGATGTCTGGGAGAGTTAATACTGGTGCTGATGTCAGCCTGATTTTTAACTCATTGAAACTCCGTTCGCAGTCCTCAGTCCATTCAAACTTCTTGTCCTTCTTTAGGAGCTCAGTCATGGGCTTGGCGATCTTGGAGAATCCTTCAATAAAACGGCGATAATAGCCAGCTAGTCCAAGGAAACTCCAGATTTAAACTGCTGTGGGTGTGGACGTAATCAAGTACATCATTCACCTTGCTTGGATCCACTGAGTTTCCTTCTGCCGAGAGGACATGCCCAGAAATCCCACTTGCTGGAGCCAAAACTCACATTTGCTGAATTTGGCATAAAGTCGATGGTCGCGAAGCCTTTGTAAAACTGCTCGGAGATGTTCCTTATGTTCGTCCTTGCTCTTGCAGTAAATGAGGATGTCATCAATGAACACCACCACAAATTTATACAAGAAATCCATAAACACCTTGTTCCTCACATGCATGAAGAAGGCTGGGGCGTTGGTGAGGCCGAAGGACATAACGGTATACTCATAAAGGCCGTACCGGGTTGTGGACGCGGTCTTCGGAATATCTTCCTTCTTTATCTTGAGCTGATGATATCTGGTCCTCAAATCAATTTTGGAGAATACTTTAGCCCCGCTGAGTTGATCAAACATATCGTCAATCCTTGACAGTGGATACTTGTTTTTGATGGTGATGTCATTCAGCTGTCAGTAGTCTACACACATTCGTAGACTGCCATCCTTTTTGTCCACGAAGATCGCTGGTGATCCCCATGGTGAAGAGCTTGGACGGATGTATCCTTTTGTAGGATCTCATCCAGCTTGTTTCTTCAATTCCACCAATTACGAGGAAGGCATCCGATAATATTTCTTGTGTATCGGGTGGTTCCAGCACCAAGTCAATTGCAACTCCAACTCTCGGTCTGGCGGCATGCCTGGTAATTCTTCAGTAAATACATCTGGATACTCACTGACCACTGGAATTAACTGCACTTCTTCTGCCACTTCTGCGAAAACCATATCCTTCGTGGGTATGCGCTTGCGGGCATAAAAACTTGTGGTGCGACCTTCCATGTTTTTCAGGGTAACTTCTCTGGTCGCACAGCTGATGCATACTTGGTATTGGGTTAACCAATTCATGCCCAGAATAACATCCAATTTTTTGGAGTCGATGGTTATCAAAGATGTTGGAAACTTGACGCCCTTGATGTCAATTTCCAAATTACAGTAGAAGAGATTGCTTCTGAGTAGGGATCCCGGGGATTGTACCAGCATGTGCTTTCCCAAAATCGAACAAGGAAATTTTTTTTGGGAAGCAAAACTCCGCGAAATAAAAGAGTGGGAAGCCCCAGAGTCAAATAAAATTATGGTGGGTATGTCATGAACAAGAAACATACCAATGACGACTTCCGGGTCCTCTTGCGCTTCGTCTGTGGAGATATGACGAATTTGCCCTTGTATCATATCTGGTGCGGAATACGGCTCCATGTAGTTGACTTGCGGATGGAATGGAGCTGCTTGTTTGTTGTTCTTGGGACACTGCCTAGCGTAGTGTCCTGTTTGACCACAGCTGAAGCATGAATTGTTGCGCTGACAATCTTCACGCACCGGGCTGGTCACAACATTTTTCACTTGAGTGGTAGTCTTGTTGACATTCTGCTGCCAGTTGGGTTTGTACTCAACTTGAGTCTGTTGCCAAGTACGAGCCTTCTACACTGGTTGCATATCCTTCTTTGGTCGAATTTGCGCTTGTGGTCATTAACAGCTGGCTTGTTGTCGTGGAGGAGCTTGTGTTCCCTTTCTGCGATGAGGGCCTTGTTCACCAGAGTCAGGAAGTCCAGAAAATCAAACATGCTGAGAGTGCACCTGAGATGCTGATTCAGTCCTCCAAGAAACCTGTCGATCTTCCGTTCTTCTGTGGCCACATCGTGGAGAGAATAGCGGGCCAAATTGTTGAATTTATTCAGATACTCGTTGACTGTCATGCTACCTTGAGTGAGGACGAGGAATTCGCTCTGCTTGATTTTCATAATCCCGGTGGGAATATGATACTTGAAGAAATGGTCCTTGAATTTTATCCAAGTAATTTCCTCGTCCGCGGGCCATATTGCCTTGGCATTATCCCACCATATTGCGGCAGCTCCTTCGAGATAATGCGTTGCAAAGGGAACTTTGTCTCCCTCTTCAGTGCGAGCAATCTCCAGTTTCCTCTCGATAGTCCTAAGCCGCCGTCAAAGATCCAATGGATCAATAGCTTGCTGAAGTCGAGGCTTGGTTCGCTAAAATCGACAGCCTTGGAGTGATGGCCATTCTGGTTTCCATTCCGCCCAACCATAACTTGCACACTTGTCAGTATTTCCAGCAGATCGTTGCTCCTTCTTTCTTCAAACATGCGCAGGATTTGCTCAGTGGATGGCGGATTTGGCGATGGAGATGGAGGTGGCTGGTAAGGCTCGGGGGAATGTCGTGCCTGCCTTGTGGGGCGACGGACAGGGACATCATCAAAACCTTGACCGCTGCTGCCTCCACGCGTCATCCTATTATTTGTTTTTCCCAATAATAGCAACCATGATGAGAAAATTCCAAAGTGGGAGGAAAGTCAATGGCAAATCCCTAAGAAAACAAATAATGAAAACCAAAGCGAATAAAAGGTTCCAACATAATTATACATAGGCTCAACATGAAAGTAAACATCACAACGGGTCTACTACCCTCATACATGAAACTAAGCATCATGACACGCGCGATTACACACATACATAATACTTCTGACGAAAGTGATACTCTAACGGTCTATTGCTCGGACTACGCTGCTGTCGGCTCCTCTCCTGAGCCGGACCCAGATCCTGAACTGATAGTAGAGACCTCCGGGTTAAGAGTGACGCGACGGCGCTGCCTCGAGGGCTCTCCCTCAGGGGCAGGCACGGAATGGGACCTAAGCATAGGAGCGGCAGGAGTAGCGACAAGGGAAGCCCACACAGCAGGAGCACTACGAGGGGTCACCGTCAGAGGGTTAACGGCACCCTGAGACGTCACCGGTGGAACGGGGACTGGAGGAACTGAAGAAGTATAGATGACAGTGGGAAGAGGGTTCCTCATACGAGTAGCGGCGAGAGCTGTCCGGGCGCGTGAAAGGTTCCGAGCTAACTCATAGTTCAGGAGATAACTAGCAGTGATATAGCGAGAAAGGTGGCTAGTGGGATGATCGCACGCCAGATTAATCAAAGGAAAGCGGATTCACCCATTCTCGTGCAGAGATGTGTAGTAGAAGAAACCTGGGTGGGTGTGCATGCGAACCTCAAGTAGCGCAAGTCTACAAGAGCCTCGATAGCGACAAACTGAACCATCGAGATGGCGAGAAGCAATACCACCCTTAGAAGAACGAGTGTAAGCGCTGGAAGGGGAACTGTGGTGTAGAGTGACCTCAAGCATAATACTCATACAATGCACCGCCGATGCTCCGGTGACACCCGATACTGGATCGGCACCCTTCGATAGAGTCATCGCCACATCGCTTCGGCAGTTAGTGCGGCGATGTGTACGGAGCTGGCTCAGGATGGTACAAGAACGGTACTGGAGCCATCTACACTCACAAATCATACAGTTAGTAATAACAACAAATAAACATGCATGCGGTGCAACAACCAGTTTCTAGGACTACCGGCATTCAAACGAAGCTACCTACCGTTTCACTATCGCACTAACGGTCAAGCATATCCTCATAATCAGCGCTGCTCGATACGTCACGAGCGTTGTGGCACCCGCCGTAGCAACTGGTTTACCTTTGCATTGCCAGCCCGTAGATCAAGTCTTCCGCAATACACAACAACATGGTACAGAACAACCGCTTTATTGATGCTAGCGGATTACATAAGTCTGATATTACATCGAGCTACGAGGCCAAGCGGCACGCACGGTGCTGCTAGACAGTATGTACATTATCTAATGAACATGACGGGGGCCTCGATCACACGAACTATGTGGCAGCGGAAGAACGACGAAGTGGAACTCCATAGCACAAGGACACCAACGTGGACACGGCCTAGACGCGAGATGCGCTCCTATACGAACCGACTTGCCTGAAAGTTGGCATAACACGCCAGGTTAGTACATTGAATGTACTTGCAAGCTCACAACAAACATAAGCACGATGATAGACAATATCATGATACCTAATCAGATTAATGCAATGCAAGAATTACTACCGATGCAATACAAACGATACGTGCATCGAAAGTCCAGCCGGACTGGCTACTGCATTTAAGTTACTCGTTACTAAATGGTGACCATACCGGGTCACATCTCGAAACCATTCACTCATGAACAACTCCCGAAGTTCATGAACCACATGAATCACAATGCATCACAACAATCATTTTAGTTTGCAAGATTAATTATAAAAGTTGATCCATGGTGTGAATTACTCACGAAGTTATGCCCATAACCCGAGGACGCTGGCTATCGATAGATTAAATACACTCTGCAGAGGTAGCGACTTTACCCACACTACGGAACACCCGCCTTGTATTCCCATTCGGGTGACCAAAGCTGCCCGACGAACCCTCCCTTTGTCATGCACTCTCCCCGGCCACTCCGACCAACTCCTTCTCAGGGCTAGGTCTTGGGTGGCCCCGTGTCTACCAAAGACACCAACGGCCACCGTCATGGCAAAACGGTCCCAAACGGGGACAAGGTACCATAAAAAAACGAGCACACAAGGTTATGTCTCCGCCCATCGGGCCAGGGTATGCACGCCATAACCTTCCCTCACGGGAGGCAGTGGTGAGAGTCACAACAAAAGACTGAATCAAGACCTTCCCACAAGGTAAATGTGGTCGCACTGAATAAAAACCCGATTCAGTGGCACCATGATGTGATCAACATCATATTCAAGTTGAACTTAATAAAATTTAGCTTTGATAAAAACTTTTTATCAGTAATACTATATAATGCCATAATCATGCAACTACTCATCATGCAAAGCAATCAACTCATAATCATGGATCAAACTTAACAATATAGTTATCTTACAATAATTAGAATCAAAACTTCTCTGGTTATAACTCATTTTTATTATCAAGCAATATTTTTGTTAGTTCATCATTTAAATAAAAGTATCACTAAATAAAAGAACTTTCATTATTTACCATAACAATATAGCTAGTGCAAAATCTTATTCTACTTGACCAAACAAGTTCATGCATTCAACCAGTAACTAAAACAAGCATATCAAGCATGATAAAATAACTAATAATTAACCAAATTTATTCATCAAATTTTAAATGCAAATAAGAACTCATATTTAGGTAGAAAATCATAGATATTGAAATAACACCATCCAAATGCTGGTGTGGCTTGCCTTAGTGTAGAGGAGGATCACACCCCTCTTGGTTTGCTTCAAGACAAGCTTCTCCTTCTGAAAAGAATTTTAAACCACAAAAACAATTATCAAAAACCACTTTGAAAATCACCAGAAATTCTAGACAGCAAGGAAAAATCCACCTTTTGGTGTGTTGCTAGAGTTTTCTGAAACAAAGATAATGCAAAAAGAATCAAATCATTTGGACTTATGGTTTAGAAATGGTGGTTGGTCAAAGTTTAGTCAAATTTCTGAATAATATTTGAATTAAACAGAAATCACTGGGGTGTGGATGTCAAGGCGTGAACAGAAGGCGCCTCCACTCGTGCACTGCTTGGGCGCGAGTGGTGAGGCTGACAGTGGGTCCCACAAGGCCAGAGAGAGAGGGGAGCGCAAGATCGAGAGAGGCGGGCTTCGCCAGTTGCTCACGCCGGGCGATTTAGGGGTTTGAGGCTAGGCTAGAGGATAGGATTGAAGCCGGGCCTGTGGGCGCACCCGCCAGCA
The DNA here is from genome assembly GCA_021605145.1 of Aegilops bicornis. Classification (NCBI taxonomy): domain Eukaryota; kingdom Viridiplantae; phylum Streptophyta; class Magnoliopsida; order Poales; family Poaceae; genus Aegilops; species Aegilops bicornis. Next base: position 260,556,366 of record CM038669.1, read on the forward strand.
CTGTGGCTTGGCGTGGGGTGGACCGGAGCTGCTCAGCTTGAGCTCATAAGCCTCGGTGGCGGACGGGTTCACGAGAGATTGATGACGACGGCTAGGGGCGGCCCGAGGGCTCAAAGTAGGCCCAGCAAAGACCAAGAGGTCCCCAATGCCCCGCCCGAGCGGCTGCTTGAGCTCGAGAGGCACCGGAGAGCGGTAACCGTGCTGCGGGGCTCGCCGGAGTTCTCTGGTCGGGGCGATGGCCAGAGGCCTGACCGGCCGAGCTGCTACTCGTCTACGTGTTCGTGGAGGTGGTGTGGAGTGGTGCTTGGCTAGAAATCGAGGAGGGGAGCGCTATATATATAGCCGGAGCGAGGGGGGATGTGTCGCCGCCGGAGCTCTCTGGATGCACGGCGAACGGCGACGAAAAGCTCCAGTGCGAGGGGGAAAATACTCAGCGTCAACGCAGGAGCTTGCCCACGCTCGCGGACGAGCACCTGAGGCGGTGGAGGAAGCGGACCAGCACACGCGAAAGCATCGTGGCTTTTGGCCACGACGCGTCTGCGTGCTTGCCGCGGGCGGTTCGCAGACGGCGAGCGCCAGGAGAGGTCAAGAGTGATGGGTCGACGCCAGTAGGTGCGGGCGCAGATGGCGCCGGCGAGCGCTGGAACGAGCACACGCGAAACAGAGAGGAAAGCGCCAGCCAGAGCGCGACGAGACGTTGCCAGGCGCCGTGTCTTCACGCGGTCACCACGCTGGCATGGTCAAGACGACGCCTAGGTGCATCCAAACCTTGTCTATGCTTTCGTCCTTGCAGTGTTTAGTCTAGGAGTGGTGATAGCTCATACCCAGGCCGACCAGATTGGACTCAACAAAGCTGACAAGTTTCTGACCAGAAACTTGGTCGCCAAGTTAAGCAATCTTGTAGAAGGTCATTAGGGCTGATCTCCTGGGGTTTAGGTTTTCTTAGGAGGGTGTTTAAGCTCAAGAAATATCATGTCCAAAAGTTCAAGGAAAAAATGTACTTGCTGTACAAACTGGAATTTTGGGCCAGAAGAGAAATGATTTTCTATAGCAAAAATATTACAAAAAGTCATGCAATATTTTTGCTTGGGAAGGTGTGCCAAGGTTCAAAGAATATTCAGGATTTATCTCATACTTTTGGGAGCAAGAAAAATTAGGGTTGCTTTGGAGTACAAGTTTCTGAATTGAATTTCAGAGAGGAAAACAAATATTTTTCTTTTATGAAAAATATTCATTTGATTATTTTGGGGATTTATCAGGGAAATATATTTGAATGAGGAGTAGATAGGTCACTTGGGTGAAAGTCAAGGATATGCCCAAGTGACAAGTCCATTTGAAATGATTCAAAAACCCAAATCAAAGCAAGGCAAAAACCATGTCCGCAAATAGGGAGAAGGCAAGTCCGGAAAAAGAGAGAAGGCAAAATCCAGGCTGTCACAATCGTCCTCCCATACAACGCTATCCTTGGGTACCCGGCTCTAGCTCAGTTCATGGCGGCGACCAATCCATCCTACAACCTCATGAAGATGCCTGGGAGCAAGGACGTCCTCTCCATAGTGGGGGATACCAAGGAGGCTCTAGCGGCACTCAAGCTCGCCCTCAAGACCGGCCGGCAAATAAGAACTGCCGCTATGGCACCTCCGAGCTAAGGTGGCCGCACCGACCAAGAAGGAGCAGTTGTTCACCCAAGACCGGGCAGAAACCAAGTAGGTGTCGGTCGAGGAAGATGGGTCCTCAGGAGCCACTTTTACCATATGCGCCAACCTAGACCCCGACCAAGAGGAGGCACTGGTGAAGTTCTTGCGCGCAAACAAGGAAGTATTTGCCTGGGGGCCCGATCAGCTGGTAGGGGTCCCAAGAGGAGTGATTTAGCATCACTTAAAGGTGTGCCCCAATGTACGTCCTGTGAAGCAGAGGGCGTGGCGCGATCCACGGAGAAGCAGCCTTCATCGTCCAAGAAACTCGCAAGTCGGAGGCAAGCAGGGCGCCATTCGTGAGGTCCGGTGACCTCAATGGTTGGCAAATCCTGTCACAGCCCAAGAAAGGAGGAAAGGAGCGATGTGTGTCGACTTCACCAACCTCAACAAGGCATGCCCCCAAGATCCGCTCCTCGCCCACGTGATTGACCGGGGATCGTCAACTCCACCGCCGAGTGTGACCTGCTGTGCTTCCTAGATGCGTTCTCAGGCTACCACCAGATCAAGATGGCAGTAGAAGACATCGAGAAGACAGCCTTCCTGACCCCGTGCGGGGTATACTGCTACACTTGAATGTCGTTCAGGCTGCGCAACGCGGGCGCGACCTTTCAATGGCTGATGCACATCGCCCTGGGTCGGCAGCTCAGGAGGAATGCTGAAGCCTACGTCGACGACATTGTGGTGAAGTCTCGGGAGGCGAGAACTTTAATTCAAGACCTGGAGGAGACCTTCGAAGCCCGTGGTCGTGTAGACTTATGGATTAACCCGAGAAATGTGTGTTTGGCGCCCCTTCCGGAAGTTGCTGAAGTTTCCTCGTGTCCCACAGAGGGATCGAGGCAAACTCAGAGAAGGTCAAGGCAATCGAAGACATGAGTCCACCGCAATCCCTCAAGGAGATGCAGAAGCTCGCTGGTCACGTGACTGCATTGGGGCGTTTCATCTCCAAGCTGGGAGAGCGCGCCCTGCCATTCTTCAAGCTGATGAAGAAGAAGGGCCCATTCGAGTGGACTCTGGAGGTGGACAAGCTTTTCAAGACCTCAAGAGATACCTGACCAGCCCTCCAGTGATGGTAGTGCCCCGACCTCTCGAGCCTCTGGTGCTGTTCCTTGCCGCCACCCCTTACTCCGCCAGCGCAGCTCTGGTTGCGGTCCGGGAGGAGCGCTGAGTCAGGGATGCGCCGCGCCGAGCCGCTTCCTTAACCGGAGCGGTGCAAGACCCGGAGGGCTCCGCGAAGGCTGTCGCCACGCCAGCAAAGGACCAGGCTCAACAAGACTACACGCCTGGGCCTGCGGATGCCCCAATGAGCGACCAGGCTTTGGGGGCTTCATTGTCTCAGGAGGCGCCCCAACCTCCGGAAGCCGCAAGCCTTGTCAATGCACCTGCTCTCGTCGAGCACCCTGTGTATTTTGTCAGCACGGTGTTGCTTGATGCGATGGCGCGGTACCCCATGCCTCAGAAGCTCCTGCTCGCGCTCTTGGTGGCCTCACGCAAGCTGCAGCACTACTTTCAAGGTCACCCCATCAAGGTCGTCTCGGCCTACCCGTTGCAGAGGGTGCTCAGGAGCCCCAACTCCGCCGGGAGAGTCGCTGAGTGGAACATCGAGCTACAGGCATTCCAGTTGGAGTTAAGCACGACCAGGGTCATCAAGGGAGCCGCGCTCGCTGATTTCGTGGCGGAATGGACAGATGCCCCAGGGCTTGAGGAAGGCGAGGATAGGTCTCTCTCACCGGGGAGTGAAGCGCCAGACGGCTGGGTTATGCATTTCGATGGCACCTTTATGCCGCCAGTACACGGGGCTGAGCAAAGGTTTCATCTCACCCACTCGGGACAAGCTTTACTATCTTGTGTGCAGCTTCTGCCTTCAGCCAGGCGAGAAGGTCTCCAACAACATAGCAGAGTACGAAGGCCTCATAGCTGGCTTCAAGGCTGCGGTGGCCCTCGGGGTGAAGCGCCTCACGATCAAGGGCGATTCGCCGCTCCTCGTCAACTTCTCCAACAAGGTGTACGAGCCAAGGATTTGAAAGCACATGGAAGCGTACCTCATGAGGTGCGCAAGATGGAGAAGCAGTTCTTGGGCCTGGAATTGTAGCATGTGCCCCATGGCACCAACAAGGAAGACGACGACATCGCCAGGAGAGCGTCCAAGCAGCTACCCCAAGAGCCTGGCGTCTTCGAGGGGCGGCACTTCAAGCCATCGGCAACACCACCGCTTTCAAGAACAGCGTTGCCTCGGGAGGAACTCCCTCAACCACCTGCCTCGGGAGCCCCGGCCTGTGGCCCGACCTCAGGAGCGCGCTTGCTCTTGGCGCTCGAGCCTCAGGAGGGGTGCTGGACCAAGGAATTCAAGGAATACCTGACGCAAGGGACGCTGCTGGCGAAGGAGGAGGACGCGGAGCATGTGCACCGACAAGCCACGTCATACCGCATCCGGGACGGTGAGTTGTACAGGAAGCGGCCGAATGACGTTTCCCTGCGTTGCATCTCCAGGGAGCAGGGGAAAGAGCTGCTGGCCGACATACACGGCGGGGACTGCGGGCACCACTCGTCGTCACGGACCCTCGTCGGCAAGGTGTTTCGCAGCGGATTCTACTGGCCTACGGCACTCAACGACGCGACTGAGCTGGTGAAATCCTGCGAGGCCTGCCAGTTCCACGCCAAGCAGATCCATCAGCCGGCTCAGGGCCTCCAGACCATCCCACTCTCGTGGCCATTCGTGGTCTGGGGGCTGGATATCTTGGGCCCGTTCCCTCGAGCGCCTGGGGGCTACCGCTACCTCTACGTCGCCATTGACAAGTTCACCAAGTGGGCGGAGGTAGAAGCCGTCCGCACCATCCCAGCCGGCTCCGCAGTCAAGTTCATCAAAAGTCTCGTGAGCCGGTTTGGGGTCCCCAACCGCATCATTACCGACAACGGCTCGCCGTTCACTAGCAATCTCTTCAAGACGTATTGTGCTAACCTTGGAATGTAGATCTGCTACGCTTCGGTGGCGCATCCCCGGAGCAATGGCCAGGCTGAACGCGCCAACGCAGAGGTCCTGAGAGGCCTCAAATCCAGTACCTTCAAGAAGAATCTCGAGGCCTATGGCAGGTGCTGTTACGACGAGCTCGAGTCCGTGCCGTGGTCCATCCGCACCACCGCCACCAAGCCGACGGGCGAGACCCAATTCTTCCTCGTCTATGGAGCAGAGGCGGTTCTCCCTCACGAGGTCAAGCATCGCTCCACGCGGGTCCTAGCGTTTGATGAGACACAGCAGGACGCCATGCGGGGGATGGACCTCGTGCTGGGAGACGATCGCCGCCGTGAAGCCACGCTACGGGCGGCAAGATATCAGCAGGCGCTGCGACAGTACCATCGCCAGGCGTCCGCCTCCAGACGCCGAGGTGGGTGATCTCATCCCACGGCGGGTGCTCTCGTGGAAGGGCTGCATAAGCTCTCACCCATGTGGGAGGGTTGCTTAGGGTCGCCTATCGCCTCCGGGCCTAGCGCCACAAGAGCCTGACAGCAGTAACGGGTACCCATCCGTAATGCCCGAACATCCAACACCTCCGGAAGTTCTACCCATGAAGAAAGGCCCAGCGCCTCGTGAAGAAGGCCCGTGCTCGTGAAGGTCTCCGCCGTGACACTCTCACGTAATAATGAATGGGGCTATACATGCCCGGAGTCTCGTGGAGTGCCGCCCTCGGGCCTGGTGCTCCCTCCCACGTCCTAGTGGCAGCACTTAGCTCCGCACTGGTGAGAAGACAAGAAGACTAGACTAGGTGCCGGACGCGGCTTTTCATTTGCTTTTCATAGTTGGCTTGCCCCTCTATAATCGAAATTTGCTTTCTGGTGTTGCTCACGATCTTGTTTCGCCGACTTCGCTTCGCTTCGCCTTCGGTTCTTTGTCCGACCTGTACCTTCTCTCTCGTCCCTCGCGAGGGGCTGGACAGTGCCCTCGTAAGCGCCTTGTCTGTTTTTTTCATGAGGCACCCTCGTTAGTGCCAAGTCGGGCGCACCTCTCTCAATCCGTGCCCCTCGGGTACCACGATACGAGGCACTGAGCCATGGCCAGAGGTGCCTGCGACCAGGGCTTGGATCTCCTAACAAATTTTTGTAGTTCCTCCTCGACAGGTACTGAGAAACGCGCGCCTCGAGAGGCAGAAACTACTTCAAGCGCGTCAAGCTAAGTTTTTCCTACGTGCCTATATAAAACATTGATATTGCGACGCAGCACATGAATGATAAACACAGCATAACAACCTGGAAATCATAGTTTGTTGCACGCCCCCACGGGGCCCCATACTTGTCTCTCTCAATGCAGGAAGGAAAAGAAGAATGAAACAAAAGCGGCGCGTGCCCCCGCAGCAGCTCGCAAGGACGGGCCCATGGCGCTCTCCCGAGCTCAGTCGGACCCTTCCTCGCTTCCACTGGGCGCTGGGCGGCGACCAGCTGCCACCTTCAAGCGAAGGCTGCGGGCGTGGCTCGTCGAGCCACCGGCTGGAGCTGTCGCCGGAGGGAGAACCGTCGTAGCTGGGCGCGAGATCGTCCTCACCCTCATCCCGACCGTCGCCAAAGCCAAGCACTTCGTCACCGTCGTTTTCCTCGGGGCAACACCCGGCGCGACGGCCGTCTTCTCCGAACACCCTCACGTAGAGGGTCGCGTTGCCGTCGTACTTGAAGTGGAGGGTGCACCGCCTGCCCAGGCCACGAGCTAAAGCCACATTGCCAGTGATGGAGGTCTCGACCGCGACCCACAAAGCTTTGCTGCAGCAGCCGTCCGCCTATAGCAAGAGCCCGCCTGGACCTGTGGCCGACAGTTCGCCGGCGAAGAAGCGCGGGAGCTGAAGCCAGGAGCCGGTAGGGTTCTCCGACCACACCACGAACTCCGGCAGCATCTCCGTCATGTGGAAGCACGGCCGGGGAGGCCATGCGACCATGGTACGCCTCCCTTCATCGACGGGGCTGCTTCGACATAGGCGACTCCCTCCACGTGAAGGGGCACCGCCGCGGCCGCGGGGGGGGGGGGGGGAGGGGGGGTGGGCGGCGGGGGTCGCGGAGTGCTTACGAGGACGACCGCGTCCACGCTTGGGCGGCGGAGAGCCGGGCCCCTCCTGGCGAAGCTTCCCTTTCTCCGTGGCCGAAAACCTCTTCGCAAGCGCCATGGGAGTCGCTACTGGCAATGGAGCAAGGGTGGATAAGCGAGCAGAATGGGAAGAGATGGGCGACGGGGGCTCTGCCCCCCTCCTCATTTATAGCAGGAGAAGGCCAACCAGCGCCCCCCACGATCACAGGTAATGATGGTTTTCCTTGCATGCAGCAGGGACTCGTCAAGTTGGGCAGTTGCCGAGGCAGCGTGGGGAAGTGGAGACGCCCACGTCCAATCAATCGCCACGCATCGACCAAGGCCGTAGGCTGTTGGGGCCTGCGGCGCTCCGCACTTGCCCCTTGGCTTCGCCTCGAAGCCAAGTTCGAGCGCGCCATGGGCCCGGGGGCTACTGTCGGTGTTCTGGGAACGGGGGTCCCCAGACTTTCCTGCCTACGGCCCACGGCGTGGATTTACCCGTGGCCCAGTGCGGCCCGTCCTCACCAGCTAACACTCAAGACCCTCGCGAGGGGCCAAGCCTCGCGAGGCGGATGACACAAGACCTCCTCGGGAGCGGCCTCACCAGGCTGGCTCATGAGGGGCGGAGAGATCAAGGCAGGGCAAATCTCGCGAGGTTCCAATGACGTAAGCCATGATGACCAAGGCCAGGCGGGCGCCAGCTGCAGCACAAGGTCCTCGTTTCCTCTTTGGTGCTAAGGAGGCAAGCGCAGCGATGAGTACCGAGGCATCGTGCAAATGTTTCCATATCAGTGCAATGAGACCAAGACCAGCAGGACGGCATGAGGGAGGTCATCGTGGAGCCCAAGACGGCGTCACCACCGGAGCCTTTGGCAGGCGAAGACCACCTTTAGTCAGGATAGCTTGTACCAGATGTCCCCCTTCAAAATGGCCGTTGTGGCATCCCTTCCCGCTCAATATTTGGGAAGAGGGCCAGGGCCTGTATAAATAGGACTAGCCACCACAGTAGGAGGCAACTGAGCAGGGACGGATTCAGATCATCCTCACACCCACCAAGCACAAGAACACCTTGCCTCAGGAGGCTGTTCCTACCCTTGTACTGTTCATCCTTAGGCCACAAGGCAATCCACCACACCACACTGGAGTAGGGTATTACACCACAACGGTGGCCTGAACCAGTATAAATCTCGTGTCTCTTGTGTTGAGACTTCGTCGAGCTAGGCTTTGAGATCGCAGCGAGGCTGAGGGCGTGATTAGGTAGGGGGAAATCTTCGTGCACACCCCAGTGTTCGAACCTCAAGGGTTTTGACGGGACCCGAAATCCGACAGGTTGAGCCGCAGATCCACCGCGCACAGACTGCCAAATGTTTCCTCTAGGTCCTCGATAAGGGTCCTTGCCTCCTGAGACTTCACTACTATGTCGTCGACATATGCCTCAGCATTCCTCCTAAGCTGCTGGCCCAGGCCAATGTGCATTCGTCGCTGGAAGGTTGCCCCGGCGTTGCGCAGGCCGAATGGCATGCAGGTGTAGGAGTACACCCCGCAGGGGGTCAGGAAAGGCCATCTTCTCAACATCTTGTACCGCCATCTTGATTTGATGATAACCCGAGAAGGCGTCCAGGAAGCACAGCAGGTCAAACTCGGCGGTGGAGTCGACGATCTGATCGATGTGTGGGAGCGGAAAGGGGTCTTGAGGGCAGGCCTTACTGAGGTTGGTGAAGTCTACGCACATGCGCTCCTTCCCGCCTTTCTTGGGGGGCTGACGATCGGGTTCGCCAACCATTCGGGTACCGCACCTCCCGAATGACACCAGGCTATGCAGCTTGCGGGTTTCTTGGACAATGAACGATCGCATCTTCTGTGGACTGCCACCGCCTTCGCTTCACCGGGCTGCCGTGCGTTAGGGCACACCCTCGTGTGATGCTCGATTATACCCCTCGGGATCCCAACCAGGTCCTTGGGCTCCCACGCGAACACCCCCTTGTTCGCGTGCAAGAAGTCGACCAACGCCTTTTCCTGATCTGGAGGAAGGTTGGTGCCTATGGTGAAGGTGGCACCCGATGCTCCATCTTCATTGACCGTCACCTGCTTCGTTTCAGCCCGATCTTGAGAGAACAACTGCTTCTTCTTTGCTGGCGCAGCCCCAGGGACCTGTGGGGCCCCTTCTTCGATCGGGTGCGCCGCTGCTGCGGCCCTGAAGGCGAGCTTGAGGGCTGTCAGGGCTTCCTTGGTATCTCCGGCCACGGCGAGGACGCCGCTGCTCCCCGGCATCTTCATGAGGTTGTAGGCAGGGTGAGTTGCCGCCATGAACTTGGCCAGGGATGGGTACCCTGTGATGGCGTTATGCGAGAGGCGATCGCAGGCGATGTCGAAGTCGATGAGCTTGGTGCGGTAGTTGTCGCGGGTGCCGAAGGTGACGGGGAGGCAAATCTGCCCCAGGGGGCTGGTGGAGCAATCGACAACCCCAGAGAATGGCCTTGTGGGGCGGATCCGCCCATGCGGTATGTGAAGCAGGACGAAAGCCTCCACGGAGAGTACATTAACGCCGGCTCCGCCGTTGATGAGAGTCTTGGTAACCGCCACGTTGCAGATGGTGGGGGTGCAGAGCATTGGGAGTGCGCCTGTCCCCGCCGTGGTCGTTGGGTGGTCCCTTTAGTCGAAGGTGAGGTCGGCCTTTGGCGCCACCCACCCCGGAGGGGCTCCCCACTGCATGTGGGCAGTGCCCATTTGGCGGAAGAACTGCTTGACGTGGCGGTCCGAGGGAGGTGCCTGCGAGCCGTCGAGGAGGCCTGCAACGGCATGGGGCGCTGGTGCCACGAAGCGCGTGATGAAGAGGCCAAGAACTCCTCCTGTGAGGCCACGGAAGATCCCAGGGTCGAGCAGCCAGCGCAGCGGTACGCCAAATGAGGTCCATGGGAAACCAGTTGGCCATGACCTTGTCGCTGCCACCGGCCACCCAAAACGGCCTCCTCGTATGTCTAAAGAAAGGCTGTCGGGTCCGCCGCACCGTCATAGAAGGGCGGCATCTCTGGCCTGAAGTTGGGCGGCCACTGCATTTGTCGTCGGGCGGGGGTGAAGGCCCGAAGGCCTTCATCAAGGCCTCCGTTACGCCTTCCGTCGATCTAGCCGGAGCGGCGGCGCCTGCCATGAGAGCCGAACGGAGGGATGAAATGGAGGGATGAAATAGACGGAGAGGCGGAGCAGGCAGAGAGGCAAACCTTCGAGCACCCCTACCTGGCACGCCAAATGTCGGATTCAGGGTTCCGCAGACCCTTGGGAGGTTCAAACTTTGGGGTGCGTGCGTAGAACTCATCCTCCCCAGTCTGCCTGCTCGCTAATCCCACGGCCTAGCTCGACGAACTGAATGAACAAAAGACACATCAGTTACCCCTGTTCGGGCCACCATGCGGTGTGAAACCCTACTCCTGCTTTGTGGTGGATTGGCCTCGAGGGGTTGAGGATGAACTAGTACAGTAGAGAACAGCCTCTGGAGGAGAGGTGTTCTTCTGCTCAATGAGCTGGTGGGTGTGAGGATGATCTGAATCATCCGTCCCGCTATGGTGTCAAGCTAAGTCTTATGTATAGTGGCCTTGGTCCTCTTCCCAATTGTAAGCCGAAGGGATCCCATGATATCGCCCATTTTGCATGATGCTTTTATATCGATATTTATTGCATTATGGGCTGTTATTACACATTATGTCACAATACTTATGCCTTTTATCTCTTATTTTACAAGGTTTACATGAAGGGGGAGAATGCCGGCAGCTGGGATTCTAGGCTGGAAAAGGAGCAAATATTAGAGACCTATTCTGCACAACTCCAAAAGTCCTGAAATTGAACGAAAGTCAGTTTTGGAATATATGAAAAATATTGGGCGAAGAAAGCACCAGAGGGGGGCCACACCCTGTCCACGAGGGTGGGGGCGCCTACCTCGGGCGCGCCCTGCCTCGTGGGCCGCTGGTAGGCCTCCGGTGCCCATCTTTTGCTATATGAAGTCTTTACATACGAAAAAAAATCAGAAGGAAGCTTTGGGACGAAGCACCGCCGTCTCGAGGCGGAACCTGGCGAAACCAATCAAGGGCTCCGGCGGAGCTGTTCTGCCAGGGAAACATCCCTCCGGGAGGGGGAATTCATTACCATCGTCATCACCATCGATCCTCTCATCGAGAGGGGGTCAATCTCCATCAACATCTTCACCAGCACCATCTCATCTCAAACCCTAGTTCATCTCTTGTATCCAATCTTTGTGTCAAAACCTCAGATTGGTACCTGTGGGTTGCTAGTAGTGTTGATTACTCCTTGTAGTTGATACTAGTTGGTTTATTTGGTGGAAGATGATATGTTCAGATCCTTCATGCATATTAATACCCCTCTGATTATGAACATGAATATGATTTGTGAGTAGTTACATTTGTTCCTGAGGACATGGGAGAAGTCTTGCTATAAGTAGTCATGTTGAAGGATGAGAAGCCAGGTACACATCTGTGGAAGGATTGCAGTATAATGAGACACTTTAGGGAGTCTGTCCAGCACAACCATGGCCCGAACGACGGTTCAGGATCCAGCTCTCATGGTCCGGGTCATGGAGGCGACGGTTCAAATTCCAGGTTTCATGGCCAGGGCAACCAAGGTGGTTACAACCAGCGAGAGTAATCAGGAAATCGATGTCAAGAAATGCGGTTATCGAGCAACCGAAGCAATTGAATAGTGGGCGATATCACGTCTTCACCACCGATCTGTGTAAGCGATCAGAAGCTTCACAAGAGGGCAGTGAATGCTGTTGAGCCGGCGGTGCCACGTTATTTACGGTGGTCAGAACAACCTATTGTGTGGAGTCGTGAGGATCACCCGCCCCGGGTTGACAATCCGAGTCACGTGGCACTGGTGGTGGCGCCTCAGGTTGGAGGTTATAAATTTACTAAGGCACTCATGGATGGAGGCAGCCGTATTAATATACTTTATTATGAAACCTTCCGTCGCATGGGCTGACTGACAAAAATCTTAAGCCGTCGAACACCGCTTTTCACGGAGTGGTGCAGGGTAAGTCGGCGTATCCAGTGGGTAAGATATCTTTGGAGGTTGCCTTTGGAGATGAGCATGATTCCAGATCTGAGACTCTGACCTTCGAGGTGGTTATGATCAAAAGCCCTTACCATGCCCTGTTTGGGCGGCCGGCTTATGCTAAATTCATGGCAAGGCCCTGTTATGTTTATTTGCATCTTAAGATGCCGGGTTACAAGGGCACCATTACGGTGCATGGGAGTCGCAAGGTGGCCTTGGAGTGTGAAGAGGGTGATGCTGCCTATGCTGAACCAGTTTGGGCAACAGAGGAGCTGAAATTTTACAAAGATAATGTTGAACCGGCGGACATGACGTCCTTAAAGAAGCGAACCACGGAGCAGGATCCTTTATTAAAGTTTAAATCGGCAGATGACACTAAATTGGTTGATTTTGTTCCTGGCGACTCATCCAAGAAGTTCAGCATCAGTGCCAATCTAGATCCGAAATAGGAAAGCGCGCTCATCGAGTTCTTCCGTGAGAACCGGGACATCTTTACATGGAAGCCTTCAGACATGCTGGGTGTACCGAGGGAACTCGCTGAGCACACTCTTAATATTGATCCGAAATTTAAGTCGGTCAAGCAATTCCTCCGTCGTTTTAACAAGGAGAGGCGGAAGGCCAATGGTGAAGAAGTGGCCCGGCTCTTAGCAGCCGGGTTTATCGTTGAAGTTTTTCATCCTGAGTGGTTGGCTAACCCGGTGTTGGTACTCAAGAAGAATGGCACTTGGCGAATGCGTGTGGATTACACGGACTTAAACAAGGCTTGTCCTGCTGATCCGTTTGCTCTCCCTCGTATTGATCAAATCATTGATGCTACAGCAGGTTGTGAGCGTTTGTGTTTTTTGGACGCTTATTCTGGTTATCATCAGATCAATATGGCAGTTAAGGGCTAGGAGAAGACAACTTTCATCACTCCGTTTGGAGCCTTCTGCTACGTGTCTATGCCTTTTGGGCTCAAGAGTACCCAGGCAACTTACCAGCGGTGTGTGCAAAATTGCCTTCACAATCAGAATTGGGCGTAATGTTCATGCTTATGTAGATGGCATTGTGGTGAAATCCAGGAAAAAGGAGACCTTGATTGATGATTTCAAGGAGACATTTGACAATCTTGGGGTCTACAAGATGATGCTTAACCCGGCCAAGTGTGTTTTTGGTGTACCAGCAGGCAAGCTCTTGGGCTTTCTGGTCTCTAACAGAGGCATTGAAGCTAACCCGGAGAAGATCAAAGCCATTACTTCCCTAGCTAAGCCTCCATGCGTCAATGATGTTCATCGTTTGGCGGGTCGTATTGCGGCCCTAAGCCGGTTCATAAGCCGGTTAGGTGAGAAGGCTATTCCTCTTTATTAGATGATGAAGAAGACAGATCATTTTGATTGGAGTGATGCTGCTAATCAAGCGTTTGAGGATCTGAAGAGGCAGTTGGTGGAGCCGCCCGTTCTGGTTGCCCCTATTGATAAGGAGCCTCTGTTGTTGTATGTGGCTGCCAATAGCTGGGTCGTCAGCGTAGCTATTGTGGTGAAAGGAAAGAGGCAGGCAAGGAATACCCGGTTCAATGGCCGGTTTACTTCATCAGTGAGGTACTTATTGAGTCCAAACAGAGGTATCCGCACTGGCAGAAGCTTGTGTATGGGGTCTTCATGGCAAGCCTGAAGCTTAAGCAATATTTTCTCGGTCATCCCATTACTGTGGTTAGCTCTGCTCCTTTGGGGGACATCATGCACACGGGCCATCGAGCTTGGACCCCATGGTTTGAAGTATGTGCCTCGTACGGCCATCAAGTCGCAAGCACTCGTGGATTTTATCAATGATTGGACAGAGTTGCAGACACCTGAGGAAAAGCCGGACAATACATACTGGACCATTCACTTTGATGGGTCTAGGTAGTTGGAAGGCTCGGGGGCTGGAGTTGTCCTGACTTACCCACGAGGTGATAAGTTTTCTTATGTTCTCCGGTTAATGTTCCCTTGCACTAATGAGGCAAATGAGTATGAGGCCTTGCTCAACGGTCTTCGGATGGCGAAAGAGATGAACTTAAGCCGGGTGAGGTGCTTTGGCAATTCAGATCTGGAAGCTCAACAAGTCTTTGGCACCTGGGATTCTAAGGATCCACTCATGGCGGCTTATCGCCGAGAGGTTGATTCTATTGCAGGTCATTTCAAGGGTTATCAAGTTGAACATATTGATCGCAGGAAGAATGAGGCGGCTGATAGTTTAAGCCGGTTAGGGTCTTAGCGTAAGCCGGTGCCACCTAATTCGTTCCTGGATATTCTGCTTAACCCATACACAAACTACCTACGAGGAGGATCTTGCTATCCACGACCGGAGGTACAATTGGTGGCGGTTCTTCATGCTATTCCTGGTTGGACAGTTCCGTATTTGGCTTACATGACCCGGGGCAAGTTGCCAGAGGATGAGATGTTCGCTAGACAGATAACCCGACGGTCTAAGTCAATGTCAATTGTCAATGGAGAGTTGCACCATCACAGTGTCACAGGGGCGTTTCAGCGTTACGTCTCTCCTAAAGAAGGCTGAGATTCTACGGGAGATTCATGAAGGAGATTGTGGTCATCATGTCGGCTCTAAATCTATTGTTGCCAAGGCTTTTCGTCATGGGTTCTATTGGTTGACGGCTCATGCTGATGCTATGGATTTGGTCAGCAAATGTAACGGTTGTCAAAAGTTTTCACGACGAGCTCATGTGCCGGCTCAAGAATTGAGGATGATTCCAATTACTTGGCCATTTGCAACTTGGGGGCTTGATATGGTTGGGCCTTTTAAGAGGTCCAAGGATAAGAAGCCCACCTTTTGGTGGCAGCTGATAAGTTTACTAAGTGGGTTGAAGCACAGCCGGTTAGTAAGCGTGACGCAGTAACGGCGGTTCAATTCATGAAGAAGGCGATCTTCCGTTTTGGGTTTGCACACAGCATTATAATAGATAATGGTACTAATCTCTCTAAAGGCGCTATGAAAGAATTTTGTCAACGGGAGCATATCCGGCCTGCCGTTTCCTCTGTGGCTCACCCTCGGTCAATGGTCGCGAGCAGGCAAATCAAGAGATTCTGCGAGGTATAAAGCCCCGGCTTATGGTTCCTTTGCAAAGAACGCCGGGTTGTTGGGTGGAGGAGTTACCCTCAGTATTATGGAGTATCAATACAATCCCCAACAGATCTACGGGTTACACACATTTCTTCATGCTTTACGGAGCAGAGGCGGTTCTCCTAGTGACATCCGTCACGATTCCCCCCGGGTGGTGGTTTACGTTGAGGCCGATAATGAAAAAGACCGTCAAGATGCACTTGAACTGTTAGATGAGGAGCGTGACCTCAGGGCGGCTCGTTCGGCGATTTATCAGCAAGACCTACGTCGTTATCACAGCCGCCGGGTCAAAACCAGAACCTCTCAAGAAGGCGACGTAGTGCTCCGGCTCATCCAGGATCAGACAGATATGCATAAGCTCTCACCGCCTGGGGAAGGACCTTTTGTGGTCAGCAAGAATCTGCA
Organism: Aegilops bicornis; assembly: GCA_021605145.1. NCBI lineage: Eukaryota > Viridiplantae > Streptophyta > Magnoliopsida > Poales > Poaceae > Aegilops > Aegilops bicornis. Next base: position 260,571,666 of record CM038669.1, read on the forward strand.
TAATGGGTCATATTATCTTATTGACATTCAAGATCACAAGGACTCACGTAAGTCGGAGGAGGAGACACGTCGGCCGTGGAATATTGCTCATCTTCGGCCCTACTATACTTGACCCATCGGCTCTCGTGTTGTACATAGTTTGATGATGTATATATTATAAACAGTATAATAAAGCTGGCATCCCTGATAATTCAGGGTCTCTGTCGTTTCACTTCCTCGATGTTGAGTCTTTAACGTCATCTTACATGTTCACTTAAGAGGCTTGACGCCCAAACTACAGGGACCAAAGAGAGTTGGATGCACAGCACAACTCAAACATAGGTCCTCGATGAGCACAATTTGTAAGTATGTCACTTGGGGGCTTCCTGTTCAAACATAGGGTGTATTCGACCAAAGAGAACATAGCGTGACAACCCTCTTGACCAGGTTCTATTGTTCAAACATAGGCGTATTCGACCAAAGAGAACATAATCTTTCCGGGTCATCCTACCTGTAGCCAGCTGCTTCAACTCCATCAGGTAATCCTGATTGACCCACCGAACTCTTAACAATCAATCTTTTACGGCGTATTCGACCAAAGATCCTGAGCTCGTTAAGAATCAAACGGTGGTTTGTCATATGCGGCGCATTTACGCCATGTGATAGTCGGGGATAGATCCGGGCTTCCTAAGCCAGAATCGTCTCCAACGTATCTATAATTTTTTATTGTTCCATGCTATTATATATTCTGTTTTGGATGTTTAATGGGCTTATTTATGCACTTTTATATTATTTTTGGGACTAACCTATTAACCCAAGGCCAGTGCAAATTGCTGTTTTTTTGCCTATTTCAGTGTTTCGCAGAAAAAGAATATCAAACGGAGTCCAAACGGAATGAAACCTTCGGGAGAGTTATTTTTGGAACAAACGTGATCCAGAGGACTTGGAGTGGATGTCAAGAAACATACGAGGAGGCCACGAGGCGGGGGGGCACGCCTACCCCCCTGGGCGCACTCTCCACCCTCGTGGGCCCCTCGTGGCTCCACCGACCTACTTCTTCCTCCTATATATACCTAGGTACCCCGAAACCATCGAGGAGCACCATACTTATTACCTAGATGGCTTCTTCTCTCTCTTTGGATCACAATACAAAGTTCTCCTCGATGTTCTTGGAGATCTATTCGATGTAACTCTTTTTGCGGTGTGTTTGTCGAGATCCGATGAAGGGTTTATGATCAAGATTATCTATGAACAATATTTGAATCTTCTCTGAATTCTTTTATGTATGATTGGTTATCTTTGCAAGTCTCTTCGAATTATCAGTTTGGTTTGGCCTACTAGATTGATCTTTCTTGCAAGGGAGAAGTTCTTAGCTTTGGGTTCAATCATGCGTTGCTGTTCGATCCCAAAGGATGAGGGGAAACTACACGTATTGTATTATTGCCACGAGGATAAAAAGATGGGGTTTATATCATATTGCTTGAGTTTATCCCTCTACATCATGTCATCTTACCTAATGCGTTACTCGTTCTTATGAACTTAATACTCTAGATGCATGCTCGATAGCGGTCGATGTGTGGAGTAATAGTAGTAGATGCAAAGGAGTCGGTCTACTTGTCGCGGACGTGATGCCTATATACATGATCATGCCTAGATATTCTCATAATTATGCACTTTTCTATCAATTGCTCGACAGTAATTTGTTCACCCACTGTAATACTTATGCTATCTTGAGAGAAGCCACTAGTGAAACCTATGGCCCCCAGTTCTATTTTCCATCATGTTAATCTCCCGTCAACAAGCTATTTCTATCGCCGTTTATCTTGCTTTCTTTAATTTTAGTCTTTATCGTAAAAATACCAAAAATATCATCTTATCATCTCTATCAGATCTCACTTTTGCAAGTGGCCGTGATGGGATTGACAACCCCTTTATCGCATTGGTTGCAAGGTTCTTATTTGTTTGTGTAGGTAGGAGGGACTTGCGTGTGGCCTCCTACTGGATTGATACCTTGGTTTTCAAAAACTGAGGGAAATACTTACGCTACTTTGCTGCATCACCCTTTCCTCTTCAAGGGAAAACCAACGCAGTGATCAAGAGGTAGCAAGAAGGATTTCGGCGCCATTGCCGAGTCTACGCACAAGTCAAGACATACCAAGTACCCATCACAAACTCTTATCCCTCGCATTACATTATTTGCCATTTGCCTCTCGTTTTTCTCTCCCCCACTTCACCCTTGCCGTTTAATTCGCCCTCTCTTCCGTTCGCCTTCTCTTTTTTGCTTTCTTTTTTTTTGCTTGAGTGTTGGATTTCTTTCTTGTCTCGATGGCTCAAGATATTACTGAATTGTTTGACTTTGCCAATACCAACAACAATGATTTTCTTAGCACTCCGATTGCTACTCTTACCGATCTTTGGATCTTCCGGGTTAATGTTGCTTTCTTTGAATCTTGTCATGAAGGATCAATTCGCCGCCTTCCTAGTGAAGATGCCGCTACCCATCTAAATAGCTTTGTTGATTTGTGTGATATGCAAAATAAAAAAGATGTGGACAATGATATTGTTAAACTGAAGCTATTTCCTATCTCGCTTAGAGATCGTGCTAAAACTTGGTTTTCGTCTTTGCCGAAAAATAGTATTGATTCTTGGAATAAGTGCAAAATGCTTTTATTTCTAAGTATTTTCCTCCCGCTAAAATCATCTTTCTTAGAAACGATATTATGAATTTTAAGCAACTTGATCATGAACATGTCGCACAAGCTTGGGAGAGAATGAAATTAATGATACGTAATTGTCCTACACATGGTTTGAACTTATGGATGATTACACTATGCCGGATTGAATTTTTCTTCTAGAAATCTTTTAGATTTGGCCGCGGGAGGCACTTTTATGGAAATCACTTTAGGAGAAGCTACTAAACTCCTAGATAATATTATGGTTAATTATTCTCAATGGCACACTGAAAGATCTACTAGTAAAAAGATGCATGCAATTGACGAGATTAATGTTTTGAGTGGAAAGATGGATGAACTTATGAAATTGTTTGCTAATAAGAGTGTTTCTTCCGATCCTAATGATATGCCTTTGTCTACTTTGATTGAGAATAATAATGAATCTATGGATGTGAATTTTGTTGGTAGGAACAATTTTGGTAACAACGCTTATGGAGGAAACTTTAATCCTAGGCCGTATCCTAGTAATCCCTCTAATAATTATGGTAATTCCTACAACAACTCTTATGGAAATTTTAAAAATATGCCCTCTGATTTTGAGACTAGTGTTAAAGAATTTATGATTTCTCAAAAGAATTTTCAATGCTTTGCTTGAAGAAAATTGCCTAAGATTGATGAATTGGCTAGGAACGTGGACAGAATTTCTCTTTATGTTGATTCTTTGAAACTTAGATCTATTCCACCTAAGCATGATATCAATGAGTCTCTCAAAGCCATGAGAATTTCCATTGATGAGTGCAAAGAAAGAACCGCTAGGATGCGTGCTAAGAAAGATTGCTTTGTAAAAGCGTGTTCTTCTAGTTTTCATGACAATAAGGATGAAAAAAGTAATTGATGTGTCCCCTATTAAATCTTTGTTTTTCAATATGAATCTTGATAATGATGGGACTGGAGATGAGTCAACTTTAGTTAAAAGCCGTCCCAATGATTCAGAGTTTTTAGATCTTGATGCAAAATTTGGTAAAAGTGGGATTGAAGAGGTCAAAACTTTAGATAGCAATGAACCCACTATCTTGGATTTCAAGGAATTTAATTATGATAATTTTTCTTTAATAGATTGTATTTCCTTGTTGCAATCCGTGCTAAATTCTCCGCATGCTTATAGTCAAAATAAAGCTTTTACTAAACATATCGTTGATGCTTTAATGCAATCTTATGAAGAAAAGCTTGAATTGGAAGTTTCTATCCCTAGAAAACTTTATGATGAGTGGGAACCTACTATTAAAATTCAAATTAAAAATCATGAATGCTATGCTTTGTGTGATTTGGGTGCTATGTTTCCACAATTCCAAAAACTTTGTGTGATTTGCTAGGTTTCCGTGAATTTGATGATTGTTCTTTAAACTTGCACCTTGCGGATTCCACCATTAAGAAAACTATGGGAAGAATTAATGATGTTCTTATTGTTGCAAATAGGAATTATGTGCCCGTAGATTTCTTTTTTCTTGATATAGATTGCAATCCTTCATGTCCTATTATTCTTGGTAGACCTTTCCTTAGTACAATTGATATGAAGGAAGGGAATATTTGATCCCAATTTCTGTTAAGGAAAGGCATGGAACACTTTACTAGAAAGAAAAATAAAATTACCTTATGAATCTATTATGAGAGCCACTTATGGATTACATGCTAAAGATGGCAATACCTAGATCTATCCTTGCCTTTGTGCCTAGCTAGGGGCGTTAAACGATAGCGCTTGTTGGGAGGCAACCCAATTTTATTTTAGTTTTTTGCTTTTTGGTTCTGTTTAGTAATAAATAATCCATCTAGTTTCTGTTTAGATGTGGTTTTATGTTTTAATTAGTGTTTGTGCCAAGTAGAACCTTTGGGAAGAATTGGGTGAAGTCCTTTTGATCTTGCTGTAAAAAACAGAAACTTTAACGCTCACGAGATTAGCTACAACTTTTTACTGGAGAGTGATATTTAGTTGATTATTGTTGAAGATGATTAATAGATAAATTCCTCACGTCCAGAAATTTATTTTCGAATTTTTGGAGTTCCATAAGTTTGCGTTAGTTACAGAATACTACAGACTTTTCTATTTTTGACAGATTCTGTTTTTCGTGTGTTGTTTGCTTATTTTGATGAATCTATGGCTAGTAATGGAGTTTATGAACCATAGAAAAGTTGGAATAAATAATGAGTTCATTACAGTACCTTAAAGTGGTGCTTTTTTTTCTTTCGCTAACGGAGCTCACGAGATTTTCTGTTAAGTTTTGTGTTGTGAAGTTTTCAAGTTTTGGGTAAAGACTTGATGGATTATGGAACAAGGAGTGGCAAGAGCTTAAGCTTGCGGATGCCCAAGGCACGCCAAGGTAAAATATAAGGACAACCAAAAGCCTAAGCTTGGGGATGCCCCGGAAGGCATCCCCTCTTTTGTCTTCGTCCATCGGTAACTTTACTTGGAGCTATATATTTATTCACCACATGATATGTGTTTTGCTTGGAGCGTCTTGTATGATTTGAGTCTTTTCTTTTGAGTTCACCACAATCATCCTTGATGTACACACCTTTTGATAGAGACACATATTAATCGGAATTTATTAGAATACTCTATGTGCTTCACTTATATCTTTTGAGCTAAACAATTTTGCTCTAGTGCTTCACTTATATCTTTTAGAGCATGGTGGTGGTTTTATTTTATAGAAATTATTGATCTCTCATGCTTCACTTATATTATTTTGAGAGTCCTTTAGAACATCATGGTAGTTTGCCTTGGTTATAAAATTAGTCCTAATATGATAGGCATCCAAGTTGGATACAATAAAAACTTCCATATAAGTGCATTGAATATTAAGAGAAGTTTGATACTTGATAATTGTTTTGAGATATGATGATGGTGATATTAGAGTCATGCTACTTGAGTAGTTGTGAATTTGATAAATACTTGTTCTAAAGTTTGTGATTCCCGTAGCATGCACGTATGGTGAACCGTTATGTGATGAAGTCGGAGCAGGATTTATTTATTGATTGTCTTCCTTATGAGTGGCGGTTGGGGACGAGCGATGGTCTTTTCCTACCAATCTATCCCCCTAGGAGCATGCGTGTAGTTCTTTGTTTCGATAACTAATAAATTTTTGCAATAAGTATGTGAGTTCTTTATGACTAATGTTGAGTCCATGGATTATACGCACTCTCATCCTTCCACCATTGCTAGCCTCTATAATACCACACAACTTTCGCCGGTATCATACACCCACAATATACCTTCCTCAAAACAGCCACCATACCTACCTATTATGGCATTTCTATAGCCATTCCGAGATATATTGCCATGCAACTTATCACTGTTTCCTTTATTATGACACGTTTCATCATTGTCATATTGCTTTGCATGATCATGTAGTTGACATCGTATTTGTGGCTAAGCCACCTTTATAATTCCTTCATACATGTCACTCTTGATTCGTTGCATATCCCGGTACACCGCCGGAGGCATTCACATAGAGTCATATTTTGTTCTAAGTATCGAGTTGTAATCCTTGAGTTGTAAGTAAATAAAAAGTGTGATGATCATCATTATTAGTGCATTGTCCCATGTGAGGAAAGGATGATTGAGACTATGATTCCCCCACAAGTTGGGATGACACTCCGGAGAAAGAAAAAAAAGAGAGAAAAAAAGAGGCCAAAAAAAGAAAAAAAAAGGGAAAGGCCCAAATAAAAAAAAATGAATGAGAGAAAAAGAGAGAAGGGACAATGTTACTATCATGTTGCCACACTTGTGCTTCAAAGTAGCACCATGATCTTTATGATAGAGAGTCTCCTATGTTGTCACTTTCATATACTAGCGGGAATTTTACATTATAGAACTTGGCTTGTATATTCCAATGATGGGCTTCCTCAAAATGCCCTAGGTCTTCGTGACCAAGTGAGTTGGATGCACACCTACTTAGTTCCTTTTTTGAGCTTTCATACACTTATAGCTCTAGTGCATCCGTTGCATGGCAATCCCTACTCACTCACATTGATATCTATTGATGGGCATCTCCATAGTCCGTTGATACGCCTAGTTGATGTGAGACTATCTTCTCCTTTTTGTCTTCTCCACAACCACCATTCTATTCCACATATAGTGCTATGTCCATGGCTCACGCTCATGTATTCCGTGAAGATTGAAAAAGTTTGAGAACATCAAAAGTATGAAACAATTGCTTGGCTTGTCATCGGGTTGTGCATGATTAAATACTTTGTGTGATGAAGATAGAGCATAGCCAGACTATATGATTTTGTAGGGATAACTTTCTTTGGCCATGTTATTTTGAGAAGACACGATTGCTTTGTTAGTATGCTTGAAGAATTATTATTTTTATGTCAACATTAAACTTTTATCTTGAATCATTCGGATCTGAGCATTCATGCCACAATAAATAAAATTACATTGAGAAATATGCTAGGCAACATTCCACCTCAAAAATTCTGTTTTTATCATTTACCTACTCGAGGACGAGCAGGAATTGAGCTTGGGGATGCTTGATACTTCTCCAATGTATCTATAATTTTTTATTGTTCCATGCTATTATATATTCTGTTTTGGATGTTTCATGGGCTTCTTTATACACTTCTATATTATTTTTGGGACTAACCTATTAACCCAAGGCCAGTGCAAATTGCTGTTTTTTTGCCTATTTCAGTGTTTCACAGAAAAAGAATATCCAACGGAGTCCAAACGGAATGAAACCTTCAGGAGAGTTATTTTTGGAACAAACTTGATCCAGAGGACTTGGAGTGGACGTCAAGAAACATACGAGGAGGCCAAGAGCCAGGGGGCGCGCCTACCCCCCTGGGCCCCTCGTGGCTCCACCGACCTACTTCTTCCTCCTATATAAACCTAAGTACCCCGAAACCATCGAGGAGCACCACGAAAACCTAATTCCACCGCCGCAACCTTCTGTACCTGTGAGATCCCATCTTGGGGCCTTTTCCGGCGCTCCATGCTACCTCTTGAGCACTGCGTTCGTTTTCCTTGAAGAGGAAAGGGTGATGCAGCAGAGTAGAGTAAGTATTTCCCTTAGTTTTTGAGAACCAAAGTATCAATCCAGTAGGAGGCTACACGCAAGACCCTCGTACCTACACAAAACAAATAGCTCCATGCAACCAACGCGATTAGGGGTTGTCAATCCCTTCACGGTCACTTACGAGAGTGAGATCTGATAGAGATGAATGATAATATTTTTGGTATTTTTGGTATAAAGATGCAAAGTAAAATAAAAGGCAAAGTAAAAAAGCAAAGCAATCATAAAGTGATGGAAGATTGATATGATGAGAATAGACCCCGGGGCCATAGATTTCACTAGTGGCTTCTCTCAAGAGCATAAGTATTCTACGGTGGGTGAACAAATTACTGTTGAGCAATTGATAGAATTGAGCATAGTTATGAGAATATCTAGGTATGATCATGTATATAGCATCACGTCCGAGACAAGTAGACCGACTCTGCTGCATCTACTACTATTACTCCACTCATCGACCGCTATCCAAAGATGCATCTAGAGTATTAAGTTCAAGAAAACAGAGTAACGCTTAAGCAAGATGACATGATTTAGAGGATAAATTCATGCAATATGATAAAACCCCATCTTGTTATCCTCGATGGCAACAATACAATACGTGCCTTGATGCCCCTCATCCTTTGGAAAGAACAACGCAAGATTGAACCCAAAGCTAAGCACTTCTCCCATTGCAAGAAAGACCAATCTAGTAGGCCAAACCAAACTAATAATTCAAGAGACTTGCAAAGATAACCAATCATACATAAAAGAATTCAGAGAAGATTCAAATATTGTTCATAGATAAACTTGATCATAAACCCACAATTCATCGGTCTCAACAAACACACCGCAAAAAGAGGATTACATCGAATAGATCTCCACGAGAGAGGGGGAGAACATTGTATTGAGATCCAAAAAGAGAGAAGAAGCCATCTAGCTACTTACTATGGACCCAAAGGTCTGAGGTAAACTACTCACACTTCATCGGAGGGGCTATGGTGATGATGTAGAAGCCCTCCGTGGTGGATTCCCCTTCCGTGAACTCAAACAGGCCCCAAGATGGGATCTCGTGGGTACAGTAAGGTTGCGATGAGTGGAATTAGGTTTTGGCTCCGTGTCGATCGTTTGAGTGGGGTACGAGGTATATATAGGAGGAAGGAGTACGTCGGTGGAGCAAGGGGGCCCACGAGGTAGGGGGCGCGCTTTGAGGGGCGCCCTCCACCCTCGTGGCCACCTCCTTTCTTTCTTGACGGGGTCCAGTCTCTGGATCATATTCGTGAGAAAATCACGTTCGAAGGTTTCATTCCGTTTGGACTCCGTTTGATATTCCGCTTTCTTTGAAACACTGAAATAGGCAAAAAAACAGCAATTTGGGCCTCCGGTTAATAGGTTAGTCCCAAAAGTAATATAAAAGTGGGAAATAAAGCCCAATATGGTCCAAAAGCAGTAGATAATATAGCATGGAGCAATCAAAATTATAGATACGTTGGAGACGACGTGCATCCCCAAGCTTAATTCCTGCTCGTCTCTCGAGTAGGTAAATGATAAAAAGAATTTTGATGCGGAGTGCTACTTGGCATAATTTCAATGTAATTCTTCTTAATTGTGGCATGAATATTCAGATCCGAAAAGATTCAAGACAAAAGTTCATATTGACATAAAAACAATAATACTTCAAGCATACTAACTAAGCAATTATGTCTTCTCAAAATAACATGGCCAAAGAAAGTTCATCCCTACAAAATCATATAGTTTAATCATGCTCCATTTTTGTCACACAAGATTGCTCTCATCATGCACAACCCCGAGTACAAGCCAAGCAATTGTTTCATACTTTAATAATCTCAAACTTTATAAACCTTCACGCAATACATGAGCGTGAGCTGTGGATATAGCACTATGGGTGGAATAGAATGTGATGATGGGGGTTATGTGGAGAAGACAAAAAGGAGAATATCTCACATCAACGAGTCTAATCAATGGGCTATGGAGATGCCCATCGATTGATGTTAATGCAAGGAGTAGGGATTGCCATGCAACGGATGCACTAGAGCTATAAATGTATGAAAGCTCAAAAAAAGAAACTAAGTGGGTGTGCATCCAACTTGCTTGCTCACGAAGACCTAGGGCATTTGAGGAAGCAAATCGTTGGAATATAAAAGCCAAGTTCTATAATGAAAAATTCCACTAGTATATGAAAATGACAAAACAAGAGACTCTCTATCATGAGAATTATGGTGCTACTTTGAAGCACAAGTGTGGAAAAAAGGATAGTAGCATTGCCCCTTTTTATTTATATATATATATTTTTTGGGCCTTCTTTTTTTTCTTTGGCCTTTTTTATTGGGACAATCCTCTATTAAATGATGATCATCACACTTCTATTTATTTACAACTCAATGATTACAACTCGATACTAGAACAAAGTATGACTCTATATAAATGCCTCCGGCGGTGTACCGGGATATGTAATGAATCAAGAGTGACATGTATGAAAGAATTATGAATGGTGGCTTTGCCACGTATACTATGTCAACTACATGATCATGCTAGCAATATGACAATGATGAAAGTGTCATGATGAACGGAATGGTGGAAAGTTGCATGGCAATATATCTCGGAATGGCTATGGAAATGCCATAATAGGTAGGTATGGTGGCTGTTTTGAGGAAGATATACGGAGGTTTATGTGTGAAAGAGCGTATCATATCACGGGGTTTGGATGCACCGGCGAAGTTTGCACCAACTCTCAATGTGAGAAAGGGCAATGCACGGTACCGAAGAGCCTAGCAATGATGGAAGGGTGAGAGTGCGTATAATCCATGGACTCAACATTAGTCATAAAGAACTCATATACTTATTGCAAAAATGTATAAGCCATCAAAAACCAAAGCACTACGCACATGCTCCTAGGGGGATAGATTGGTAGGAAAAGACCATCGCTCGTCCCCGACCGCCACTCATAAGGAGGACAATCAAATAACACCTCATGTTTCAAATTAGTTACATAACGTTTACCATACGTGCATGCTAAGAGACTTGCAAACTTCAACACAAGCATTTCTCAAATTCACAACTACTCAACTAGCACGACTTTGATATTATCACCTCCATATCTCAAAACAATTATCAAGCATCAAACATTTCTTAGTATTCAACGCACTCAAAAGAAAGTTTTACAAATCTTGAATACCAAGCATATTAAGATTTTTAAGCAAATTACCATGCTATTTAAGACTCTCAAAATAATCTAAGTGAAGCATGAGAGATCAATAGTTTCTATAAAACAAATCCACCACCGTGCTCTAGAAGATATAAGTGAGGCACTAGAGCAAAACTATAAAGCTCAAAAGATATAAGTGAAGCACTAGAGCAAAACTATAGAGCTCAAAAGATATAAGTGAAGCGCATAGAGTATTCTAACAAATTCCAATTCATGTGTGGCTCTCTCTAAAGGTGTGTACAACAAGGATGATTGTGGTAAACTAAAAGAGAAGACTCAAATCATACAAGACGCTCCACGCAAAACACATATCATGTGGTGAATAAAAATATAGCTCCAAGTAAAGTTACCGATGGAAGTAGACGAAAGAGGGGATGCCTTCCGGGGCATCCCCAAGCTTTGACTTTTTGGTGTCCTTAGATTATCTTGGGGTTGCCATGGGCATCCCCAAGCTTAGGCTCCTGCCACTCCTTATTCCATAATCCATCAAAAGATTTCACCCAAAACTTGAAAACTTCACAACACAAAACTCAACAGAAATCTCGTGAGCTTCGTTAGCAAAAGAAAACAAAAGACCACTTCAAGGTACTGTAATGAAATCATTATTTATTTATATTGGTGTTAAACCTACTGTATTCCAACTTCTCTATGGTTTATAAACTATTTTACTAGCCATACATTCATCAAAATAAGCAAACAACACACGAAAAACAGAATCTGTCAAAAACAGAACAGTCTGTAGTAATCTATAACTAACGCAAACTTCTGGAACTCCAAAAATCAGCCAAAATAGGAAGACCTAGGCAATTTGTTTATTGACCAGCAGCAATTGAAATCACTATTTTATCAAGTTCTGGTGATTGTTAACAATTGTTTTCGTGAACAGAAAGTTTCTGGAAATTACAGCAAGATCAAATAACTATCATCCAAGAAGATCCTATAGGTTTAACTTGGCACAAACACTAATTAAAACATAAAACCACATCTAAACAGGAGGTAGATGGATTATTTATTCCTAAACAGAAACAAAAAGCAAAAAACTAAAATAAAATTGGGTTGCCTCCCAACAAGCGCTATCGTTTAACGCCCCTAGCTAGGCATAAAGCAAGGATAAATCTAGGTATTGCCATCTTTGGTAGGCAATTCTTCAATGAGGCATCTATCTTCCTTAGGATTTTCTTTCTTTTTAGTACTTATCAGACTTTTAGGCACAAAATCGAAAAATTCATTTGTAGCAAATGGTTCCTTAATGATAGAAAAAAGGTTGGGATGAATACTTATAGATTTAAGATCCGCAGTTTCCTTACTAGAGGATTCACCCTTATTTTTAGGAATATACATAAGTTTGGCAACTTTAGTGGGAGGACTAGGAGTATTTTTTACGGAAGAAAAAGCGGTTCCCAAATTGGTAGTGATACCCCCATGTTTATCGATTCTTATAGAATCTAGATTTATTCTCTCATTAACTATGGGTTCCTTCTCCTTAATATTTTTCAAAGTTACTCCTACCTTAGATCCATATTGTGTAATTTGGTTCTGGATCTTTTTATCTAGATTTTCAATTAACTCTACGGTAGCAACTTTGTTTTCAATAATTTCAATTCTTTGCATTACGTGTTCCAAAGTTAACATAGTTCCATTAACCAAAAGAGGGGGTGAGCCAAACAAATCTATCATAGCATTATAAGAATCAAAAGTATGGCTACCCAAGAAATTCCCTCCGGTAATGGTATCAAGGATATATCTATACCAAGGATTAGCACCTACATAAAAATTAGAAGAAGAATCAAGTAGATTGCTTCCTGGTAGATCTATTTTGAGCATTGCAAATTCCATACCAAGCATCTTTCAGATTTTCTCCCTCCCTTTGCTTAAAATTTAGAACTTCATTCTCGGGAGATAACAGAGAAGATAGAGGACTAGCCATGACAACAGGCAAGATGGAAAAAGGCAAACGGAAAAGAGAAGGCGAATAAAACGGCAAGGGTGAAGTGGGGGAGAGGAAAACGAGAGGCAAATGGCGAATAATGTAATGCGAGAGACAAGGGATTGTGATGGGTACTTGGTATGTTGACTTTTAAGTAGACTCCCGACAATGGCGCCAGAAATCTTCCCGGTACCTCTTGAGCATAATCGCGTTGGATTTCCTTGAAGAGGAAAGGGTGATGCAGCAGAGTAGAGTAAGTATTTCCCTCAGTTTTTGAGAACCAAGGTATCAATCGAGTAGGAGGCTACACGCAAGTCCCTCGTACCTACAAAAAACAAAAAGCTCCATGCAACCAACTCGATTATGGGTTGTCAATCCCTTCACTGTCACTTACGAGAGTGAGATCTGATAGAGATGATAGATAATATTTTTGGTATTTTTGGTATAAAGATGCAAGGTAAAATAAAAGGCAAAGTAAAAAGCAAAGCAATAATAAAGTGATGGAAGATTGATATGATGAGAATAGACCCGGGGGCCATAGATTTCACTAGTGGCTTCTCTCAAGAGCATAAAGTATTCTACGGTGGGTGAACAAATTCTTTGTTGAGCAATTTATAGAATTGAGCATAGTTATGAGAATATCTAGGTATGATCATGTATATAGGCATCATGTCGAGATAAGTAGACCGACTCACCTGCATCTACTACTATTACTCCACTCATCGACCACTATACAAGATGCATCTAGAGTATTAATTTCAAGAAAACAGAGTAACGCCTTAAGCAAGATGACATGATGTAGAGGGATAAATTCATGCAATATGATAAAAACCCCATCTTGTTATCCTCGATGGAAACAATACAATATGTGCCTTCCTGCCCCAAATCCTTTGAGAAAGGACCATCGCAAGATTGAACCCAAAGCTCAAAGCACTTCTCCCATTGCAAGAAAGACCAATCTAGTAGGCCAAACCAAACTGATAATTCGAAGAGACTTGCAAAGATAACCAATCATACATAAAAGAATTCAGAGAAGATTCAAATATTGTTCATAGATAAACTTGATCATAAACCCTTCATCGGATCTCGACAAACACACCGCAAAAAGAGTTACATCGAATAGATCTCCAAGAACATCGAGGAGAACTTTGTATTGAGATCCAAAAAGAGAGAAGAAGCCATCTAGCTACTAACTATGGACCCGAAGGTCTGAGGTAAACTACTCACAATTCATCGGAGGGGCTATGGTGATGATGTAGAAGCCCTCCATGGTGGATTCCCCTTAGGGCGGAGCTCTAACAGGCCCCAAGATGGGATCTCATGCATGTAAGGTTGCGGCGGTGGAATTAGGTTTTTGGCTCCGTGTCGATTGTTTGGGGGAATGCGTAGGTATATATAGGAGGAAGGAGTACGTCGGTGGAGCAAAGGGGGGCCCACGAGGCAGGGGCGCGCCCTCCACCCTCGTGGCCACCTCCTTTCTTTCTTGACGGGGGGTCCAAGTCTGCTGGATCATATTCGGTGAGAAAATCACGTTCCCGAAGGTTTCATTCCGTTTGGACTCCGTTTGATATTCCATGTCTTCGAAACACTGAAATAGGAAAAAAAACAGCAATTCTGGGTTGGGCCTCCGGTTAATAGGTTAGTCCCAAAAGTAATATAAAAGTGGAATAAAGCCCAATATGGTCAAAAACAGTAGATAATATAGCATGGAGCAATAAAAAATTATAGATACGTTGGAGACCTATCACTCCACCGGAGGGGGAATCAATCACGGAGGGCTTCTACATCAACACCATAGCCTCTCCGATGATCTGTGAGTAGTTTACCACAGACCTTCGGGTCCATAGTTATTAGCTAGATGGCTTCTTCTCTCTCTTTGGATCTCAATACAAAGTTCTTCTCGATGTTCTTGGAGATCTATTCGATGTAACTCTTTTTGCGGTGTGTTTGTCGAGATCCGATGAAGGGTTTATGATCAAGATTATCTATGAACAATATTTGAATCTTCTCTGAGTTCTTTTATGTAGGATTGGTTATCTTTGCAAGTCTCTTCGAATTATCAGTTTGGTTTGGCCTACTAGATTGATCTTTCTTGCAATGGGAGAAGTGCTTAGCTTTGGGTTCAATCTTGCGGTGCTCCATCCCAGTGACAGTAGGGGAAACGACACGTATTGGATTGTTGCCATCGAGGATAAAAAGATGGGGTTTATATCATATTCCTTGAGTTTATCCCTCTACATCATGTCATCTTACCTAATGTGTTACTCTGTTCTTATGAACTTAATACTCTAGATGCATGCTGGATAGCGGTCGATGTGTGGAGTAATAGTACTAGATGCAGGCAGGAGTCGGTCTACTTGTCGCAGATGTGATGCCTATATACATGATCATGCCTAGATATTCTCATAATTATGCACTTTTCTATCAATTGCTTGACAGTAATTTGTTCACCCACCGTAATACTTATGCTATCTTGAGAGAAGCAACTAGTGAAACATATGGCCCCTGGGTCTATTTTCCATCATATTAATCTCCCGTCAACAAGATATTTCTATCGCCATTTATTTTGCTTTCTTTACTTTTAGTAGTTATCATAAAAATACCAAAAATATTATCTTATCATCTCTATCAGATCTCACTTTTGCAAGTGTCCGTGACGGGATTGACAACCCCTTTATCGCGTTGGTTGCAAGGTTCTTATTTGTTTGTGTAGGTACGAGGGACTTGCGTGTGGCCTCCTCTTTGGATTGATACCTTGGTTCTCAAAAACTGAGGGAAATACTTACGCTACTTTGCTGCATCACCCTTTCCTCTTCAAGGGAAAACCAACACATGCTCAAGAGGTTGCAGTCGCCTTCCTTGAAACTTGGATAAATCGGCCCGTGATGAATGCTGCGAATCTGACCCCGCGTACTCCTGATAAGTCTATCTTTAAACAAGACCTGACTTTATCTGGGTTCAAATGTCAATTGGGTACTGTGAGTGCCGACTCACGGAAAGCACGTACCTTCCAGTGGCTCAGGCTAGTTTCATCGAAGAAGATACTTTGGCTTGACGCCCTTTAAAAAGCCTCAAATTTTTTGATTTTCCTTTCTTTATATGATCTCTTTTTTGCCATCTGGTTTTTACACATCAGGCCAAGCTGCCCTACTTATGGCTCATATTTGAAGCATCTTTTGGGTCTCTACAACCCACCAGGATGGCAGACTCTAAGTCATTAGAGTATCATAATACTAGGTTTGGAGTTATAGTTCTACAAACTCTAAACTGCATAAAGCTGCTAAGCTGGCAGTCTAAGCACATGCCACAGGTATGATATTTTATTATGTTAAGCATTATGGCTAGACCAGCCCTGGTTATGGACTATTCGTCCCTAGTGGCTTTAATTGGGTATCGTGACCCGCCCGGCGGTAAACCGCCAGGGCACTTGTGATTTGTTTGTGTGCAGGAGAATAATCAAGTCTGATCTGCATAAATCAATACTATCATAAGAATAAAATGATCGCTCTTTCAAATTGGCGGATCAAAGCCAGATTACAAGAAATAGAAGCGTGCCACGATGGCACGACAGATTCAAGTTTTACTACCCTATTACATGACTCCATGAGCCAAATGGGACAAATGTTTTTCAAGAATCAAATATGTAAACCACCCGTGGTTCACTCTTCTTGGCCTTGCTGGCACGAGGCTTACAGGTCATCCTTTTCCGGCTCTTCATCTTCTTCTGTCATCTAGAAGTTTGGTGATGACCAGTCGATGTCACATAAAGCATGAAATTCAGCTCCATCATCTATAAGATCAGACGTCCCAACTTCAGGGGCAAAAGTATGCTTACAGATTGGAGGAATTAGGTCCATCGCTCTATAAGCCGGGGTCGGCATCTTCTGATTTTCCTTGTTGTAAGCCGGATGGTACTTTGAAAGGTCCGAGTCATTAGCAATCATAGTTTCCATTGGACGTATCTCTTTCACGCAAGCCGAGAAGTCCTTCTGATCAAATGGTGTACCATCTTCTTTCAAGCTTGGGTACCCAGTGGCTACCTCAGACGGGTCAAGTTCTGGTACCCATGCCTTGGCCCGGCTCAAAGCCGTCACAGCACCGGCTCTTGCAGACGACCGCTTCATCTCATCAATCCTGGCAGGTAGCACAGAAAGTCTTTTCAAGACATCTATCAACAGAGTTGGTGCTTGATTAGTCGGAGATATTGTAGCCAGTGTACGTTGAGCTCCAGTATACAGCTGTTCAACAAGGGTGTAAACCGCCTTCAGCTTCACAAGCATGTCTTGGTTCAGGTTGCTGCTCCTAGGACCTGCGTAAGTTATAAGATTGGTTAGAGGCGGATTTTTACTATCACAAGAAAAGATTCTCATTTGATGTTTAAGAAGGCGACTCACCAAAGATAGCAGAAACCATCTGAGATACACGGTGTTTTAAGCCGGTGAGCTCAGTGGTTACCTCTTGAAGAGCCGCCTCCGGTTTTTCAACTCGCTGGGTTGAAGCAGTCTTTTCTTCAACCCAACTATTTCTCTCCGCTCAAAGTTGGTTTTCAGTTTTTCCTTCTCAGATATGCTGAACTGGAATTTTGACTCAGCCTTCCGGGTCTCAGACTCTTGATTCTTCAGTTAGGTCTTTGCATCAGACAATTGTGCTTGGAGATCAGCAGTGGCATCCTGCATAAACACAAAAATTGCAAACAATATTCACCTCTGGATTACAGAAGTATAAGTCCCAAATCTTTTGAAAGCAACAACAGTTGGCACTTGGGGGCTAATGTCTGCCGAAAATCTTTTCATATACCGGCTCATGACAGTAAGTCGAAAGCACTTTGCAAGCAAGAGTACTTGGCACTTGGGGGCTAATGCTTATCGCTTGTGTCTATTTACTGCTTTATGATAACCCCGTTATGTTGTAACAATCATAGCCGGGTCATGGGGGCTATACAGGTCAGTTCTTTTTATCAACAATAATGCAATAGGACCGGCTCATTCATGTTGATTAAACCGGCCCTTGGGGGCTACGGATGCAAAGTTAATTGTCAGAAAATCGAGCTCAATTATAAAGACGAAAGCTGGTTTTGGAATGATTTCACTACAGATGTTTACAGTTATTCTAAGTCTACAGCCTATTCAATCTCATCATACCCAGTAGACTTGGGGGCTGGCTAGATGGACGTAATTTATTTAAGCAGGAAGTCATACCTCATATTTCTGATGCATTTGCTTCACCATATCAACTTCAAGATCGTGGCTGGAGTGTACTTGGCTGAGGTAGCCAGAAAGTATCTTACTGCTGCTCAATTGTGCATAATGGGAGACGTCAAATTTCATTTTCCGCCTTTCAATAACCTCTTGCTTGGCAGTATGCTTGGCCAAAGCTGTTGGATTTCCCAGTTCTGTAAAGCCGGTGCCAGTGATCAGAACATCATCAGTATGAGTCTCTGACGGCTTAAGCGGGCTTGATGGTGCAGGGTTCAAAGAATTGATATTGGTGTCATCAATGCATAGATCCGGAATCTCAGGTGGAACATCAGGGGCAGGGTCATCTAATTTTTTTCCAGAAGCATCAGGTGCAGAGACTTGCTGTTCCGGTCCAACAACATTAGGATCCTCGGCTGGCTTGGAAACCCTTGTTTTCTTGCTAGGCTTTGCTTGTCCACTGCACAGGTGGTGACAAATCAGTATAATTGTAAGAGTATAAAGAGGTACAGAATAAAAGGTAATTATTGTTGGCCAGGGGCGGTTTTAAAAGCTGGCAACTAGGTTTGCGATGAGTCGCCAGAGGAAGAACGGGCAATCTCCTGGTCAGTTGAATCAACAGAGTTAAGTGGTTAGCAAATGAGACCCACCAACGGGTAAAAAAGAGTTTAAGTTAAGAAGAACCTCATTTCGACGTTTTTGAGGAGCGAGAGTGTTCGGTAAGCCGGAGGACAATTCTTCACCTTCACTGGTCCGGGTCTGAAGTCGATTCTCATGTTGCTGTTGCTTCAAAAGAAAGTGAGGATCTAAATGAGCCAAGGGGTGTGAAAACCTTACTTTCCGGGTTAATTGTCGAAGTTTCTGTCTTAGCGAAGGTTCTGAGCCGGAGGAAATAATAGTTACCTCTTCTTCAGCTGCTTGGCTAGCTCCCGTGTCATCTTGATAATAGTCAGTGTCAATAAGATGATTGAAAAAAGAGCGAAGAGAGTCAAGGGCTACCTACGACTCAGAGGTATCATCCAGATTAAGCATGTCAGAGGCGCTTCGTTTCTTCTTTCTCTTGGTGGTTGTCGGTGTCAAAACCGGCGGATCTCGGGTAGGGGGTCCCGAACTGTGCGTCTAGGCGGATGGTAACAGGAGACAAGGGACACGATGTTTTTACCCAGGTTAGGGCCCTCTCGATGGAGGTAAAACCCTAGTCCTGCTTGATTAATATTGATGATATGGGTAGTACAAGAGTAGATCTACCACGAGATCGTAGAGGCTAAACCCTAGAAGCTAGCCTACGGTATGATTGTTGTTCGTCCTCTGGACTAAAACCCTCCGTTTATATAGACACGGATAGGGTTAGGGTTACACAGAGTCGGTTACATTGGTAGGAGATCTACATATCCGTATTGCCAAGCTTGCCTTCCACGCCAAGGAAAGTCCCATCCGGACACGGGACGAAGTCTTCAATCTTGTCTTCATAGTCTAGGAGTCCGGCCACCGGTGATAGTTCGGCTATCCGGACACCCCCTAATCCGGGACTCCCTAAGTAGCCCTGAACCAGGCTTCAATGACGACGAGTCCGGTGGCATATTGTCTTGACATTGCAAGGCGGGTTCCTCTTCGAATACTTCATAGAAGATTTTGAACACAAGGGCGATTAATCCGCCTCGCAAAATAATTTCCACACAACACCGTAGAGAATAATATCTACACAAAATCACTCTTCTGTGGACGTACTCATGGCGTGCCATCACGCCACGCAGCCAAGTCTTCGTTCAATCGTTTTCTTTGTACCTCGGTAGCGTTTAGCGAGGCGGTTTCCTTAACGCGTCTTGTCAAAGCAGAGATCGTGTCCCTTATTCCGGGATTCTCATCAATACGGAACTGGGTAACCCAACCGCGCCATTGATTACGGCGCTTGGAAGATAAGAGAGTTTTACCAGGCCGGTGGGGGCGCTTAGTTGCGTCCGTCAATATAAGGGGATAAGGATCCACCTTTTCACCTACGCCTTCTTTCTCCTTTGCTCATCCATTTCCGCGCACTCAAGCTCCAATGCCCGAGTCTGCACATCTCTCCTCAACCTTCTCCAGCCATGTCCGGAGCGGAGGCAAGTGGATGGTCTCCTCCGTCACGGAGGGGCATATCACAAGATTGCGGAGGCCGGATACTTGTCGGCGACATCGCGTGTCGGCTCCCCACCAAGGGCAGCTCATCCCCACCCGGGCCTCATGAGAGGGTGGTGTTCCTCACCCACTTCCTCCGCGGACTAGGTTTTCCACTTCACCCATTTGTCCGGGGCTCATGTTCTACTACGGCCTGGATTTCCACGATCCGCCCCAAACTTCATCCTCAATATCTCGACATTTATCGTCAGTGTGCGAGGCCTTCCATCGCATCCAGCCCCACTTGGCTTATGGTTGAAGACCTTTAGTGTCAAGCCGAAGATAGTGGGCGGCCGACAAGCGTCTTGGAGGTGCCATGGCGGGCAGGATGCCCAACGTCACATGGCTTGAGGGCTCCTTCGTGGAGACCATAAAGGGGTGGCAATCGGGGTGGTTCTACATCACCGAGCCGCACGACTCCAAATGGGCGGCGGCCCCCAAATTCAGATCTGGCTTCCCCACATGGCTCACATCATGGAAAGAGACGGGCCTGACGTGGGTGTGATTCGGAAGAGCTGGCGGACTCAAACCTGTGTCCGAACACGGTGGACAAGAACCTAAAGCTTGTCAACGTAGTCCGAGTTATGCTCATCCGCTGGATTCTCCCATGCCGACAACGGGCCTTCAATTTGTGGAATTGATCCGCACAACACGGACCTTGAGCGGCTCTTGACACTACGTCTGAAGATGCCGGAAGGTGTCTTGTTCAAAGGCGCTGAAGCTCCCGCATCCGCTACGGAAGATTGCGGATCCCGCCAGAAGGCGTCAAGCCAGCGAGGTAAATTATTTTGCCCTTTATGGGACTCTTTGTTCATAGTTTGACTCTATGCGGATCTAAAACTCCCTAACCTTTGTGACAGATCGGTTGAAGACGTCGGACAGATTAATTGTCCGGCTCCTTTGCCCGAAGACCAGCCGACGCCTTGACTTGGCCAGGGCTGCTGGTTCCGGCACCTCACGTGGTGTCGGAGAAGAAGGCCAAGAAGGAGGCCACGGGAACTCGAAGGAGCTCCCGGCACCAGGTGCTGTCAGATTCTGAAACCGAATCCTCTCCTGAGGAGGAGGAAAAAGAAGCCTCTCCCCCAGCGGGGGAAGAGAAGAAAGGAAGGACGCCCCGGACCGGGGAGGCGGAGGAATCCAAGAAGGAAGAACCCTTCCTCGGACGTCTCCACCAACGCCAACGACGGCGTAGGAGGAGTGGCCCTCGAGGGCCAAGCCTCGGCGAGATCATAAGTGTCCTGATACCCATGGTTTTTTTTCTTATTTATCGATAGTGTTCTCTAATGCCGAACAATCATGCAGCCCGCCATAAGGGCGAGCTTGCCGCTTCGTCACGGGTCCTGAACGTCCAAGTGGAGAGCACTTCTCTTCCGCCGCCTCCTCGCCTTGCGCCGCCGGACGACGCCGAGGTGGGGCCCCAAAGGGGGCCTGGTCAAAGGAGGTGGCGCAGAGGCGCCACAAGGCAGCCTCCCGACTGCAGCGTGAGGGGAGCAAGGCCCCGAGGCTCTAAGCCCGACCCTTGTTCGGACTCCATACCGAACCTTCAGTGGTTCCGAAGTCCGAAGCGGCCCCTTCGTAAGAAGGGTAAGACGCCGTGTCCTTCGTCCCAACCGGAGGCACCGGACAGCTTCTTTGAGGCGCTTAACAGCGCCTCCATCGAAGGAGCACCGCCTTGTTATGAGTGCGGTGATCGAAAGTTCAGTCCGCCAAGAGCGGCCGACTGGTAAGCCTAATAGCCTTCTAACGGGCTTTGAGGTAAGTTTTCAATATATGCAAGAAGATTACCGCATAGACAAGAACCACGATGCTTAGTTCGGTGTTCGGAAAGAAAAGCGGACTAAGGATCTAAAAAGATATACGCAGGAGTCTAACATAATTATGTCAATATGGGAATGCACGGGCTGCCTGCTCACCTCTGCCGCCTTGACCGCAGAGGTCAATGTATTAAAGGAGAACCTCGAGTGGTCCGAGAGCAGGCTCGGCCAAGCCAAGAAGCAGCTCGAGGAAAAAGAAGGTAAAAATACCTTATTAAAGTAATACCTTATAGAAAGGAGTTGGTTGCAAAAAAGACAGGAATAACATGGGTATTGTAGGGGCCACGAACGAGGTGGCGACCCTAAAGGAAGCGGTGACCGCCGCCGAAAACAAAGCGGCCGCGGAGGGCACCGAGCGAGAGAAGGGGGAGGCGCAGCTGGCGGAGGTACGACAAGAGCTCCAGGCTCTCGTGAGAAAACACGAGGGTTTGGAGCGGGACTCGAAGACCCGAGAGTTCGAGCTTGCCTCGGCTCTTGAGAGTGCCAAAGCCGCTAAGGCCGAAGCCCAAAAAGCCCTTCAGGAAATCGAGGCGATGAAGAAGATAGCGGCGGGTAAGGCATTCTTTATGCAAAGCAAGAATGTAAAAGTCAATTATCTATTACTTACCCGAATCCGGAGCTCTCCAGGAGCCTTCGCAGATCTACCCCGCATGATGTATCCGGCGCCGCCCGTTTTCTCGGGGCGAAGAGGGAGCTCGACGGAGAAGGTGTTTTGGTCTCGGTATGCCGAGGTCGAACATCCGGTGCCTTTGAGCGACCAATCAAGCAATTGGTCGAGCTCCACAAGGTCGCCGAACAGGCCATGAAAGGGCCTTATAGCTCAAATTGTGGCCAAATGAGGCCATGCACAGGAGCTACTTCGGGCTAGTGCGGCGGCTGGTGGACGCCTGTCCGTGGATCGAAGTAATCAAGCGCTCTGTCTGCATCGAAGGTGCCCGTAGGGCCCTTGCCCATGCTAAGGTGCACTGGGGCAAGCTGGATGGCGAGAAGCTTGTGAAGGACGGACCACCAGTGGGCAAGGAGCATCGCAAGCCCGAAATGTATTATGAGGGCGTCACGGAGGGTGCCCTACCGATAGCGGGTGAATGCTCCAAAGATGTAATTTTTGAATAGACTCGCATTTGTTATCCCTGTCGCTGAAAACTTGTTCATATGCGCTAAGCAACGCTTGTGAATTTAAAATATTACCTTCGTGCGGCCGCTTATCAAATCGAGAGATGACAAGTCGTTGGCTTCGCCCCCATGCCATGAGTGCTTTGGGGTGTTCGGATAAACTTGAGCGCTCTTGTTCCCATTCTTGGGTCCCACGAGGAGGCGCTCAACGAACGAACCAGGCAACCGGACTTATAGTGCTTGAACACTCTCACTTAGCCATAGAATTCTATAATTTTAAATTTCGTGAAGCCCCTAGTATTCGGAAGACCGAGTTGAGGCGCTATCCACGCCTTGGCGAGACAGGCGGCTCCTCGCTCTAAGCGGCATAAGTCTTTAGGGACCCGAAAAAACCTCTCGAACAGCGACCAGCTCTCGCCTTATCATGACGGTCAGTTTTAGCTTTCTCCTTTGAAGTGCTCAACCCAGCTCAACTGGGCACAATCGCGTTGGTTCTCCCAAAGTCTACCTTAGCCGATATAACGGAACGTAAGGTACCAAAACATGGGAGCCGGGCAAACCCAACTATTGACCCAAGACATGATTCGGAGTCGATGCATATAATGCTATAAGTTCGGGGTGCCGCACTTGTGAAAGTGTTCGGACTTATCACACCATTCTGTGGGGTACTCAAGCCCCTGGTGTATTGGCCGTACCAAAGTGTACGGGTGCAACGTGTCATAGATGAACATATATGGAAAAAAGGGAATGCAATAATAAGCAAAAGCTATGTATTGTTTATTCAAAAGGTACTGCAATGAAAGCGAGCGATACAAATAGTCACGGTAAGCAAGGGATGGGACTATTTAGCATATCCCCTCCAGGGTAAGCTGCGGGTGGTATGTAAAACAGGTATATGCTCATAGTAGAGACCACTGGACACTCGGACGTAGCTACGCTTCCACTGGCTGTTGCATCGTGAGTTCGGCAATTCTAGTGCGGACAGGGCTTCTGGAAAGCGGAGTCCTCGAAAGTAAGAAAAAAGAAAAAAGAATGACACAATCAGAGGCCCACAGTGCGGTTGAGCCGCACTGGCGCAGCGTGTGGTCATGCCCTCCCCTTATGCCTATCGTATCTCCGAGGCGTAGTTATGTACGCGTAGTAATCGCTTCGTGATTTCGCGAGGGCTGGGGTTAGCCGCATTGCTACGCTTTGCTTGGATCGTGCAGCGGTCTTCTTGTAGGTTACTCGGGCGCGCTTGACGGTGTCCGGACGTTTAATGGCGGACTCAAGAATTGCCTTAAGAGGTTGCTTTGCACTTCGCCGCTTAGGGGTCGCCAGATGCTCCTCCGCTCGAGAGAAGCGCTCGGTGTTCTATCGACCGTGATTACTTCTCGAGGCCTGGCATCTTGAGCTTGAGATATGCGTAGTGCAGCACCGCATTGAACTTTACCAAATGCGGTGCGTCCGAGCAAAGTGCATGATAGCCTGCCATGAACGGGACTATGTCGAAGATTAACTCTTCGCTTCGGAAGTTATTCGGGATCCAAGACCACTTCAAGTGTAACGGAGCCTCAGTATAGTTGGCCTCTACACCTGGAATGACGCCTTTAAATGTCGCCTTTGTGGGTTTAATCCTTGAGGGGTCTATGCCCATTTTGCGACCGTATCACCGTAAAGCAGGTTCAAAGTTGCCGCCGCCGCCCATCGACTCTAGTGAGGTGGAATCCGTCAATGATTGGGTCAAGAACCAATGCGGCGAATCCGCCGGTGTCGGATGATGCTAGTGGGGTGGTCCCTTGATCCAAAAGTGATCGGGCAGGAGGACCACGGGTTGAACTTTTGGGGCGACCGCTCCATCGCATATACGTCCCTTTAGTGCACGCTTCCGCTCCCTTTTGGGTATGTGGGTTGCGTATATCATGTTCACCGTCCGCACTTGTGGGGAAAGCCCTTTGTCCTCTATTGTTCGGGCGATCGGGGCTCCTCCTCGTCATCGCTTATGCAGCCCCTTGCCATTGAGTTCGGCATTTAACTTGCTCACTGCTTGAACACCCAACAATCTCTGTTGGTGTGGTTGGCTAGTTTTTTCGGGTGCCATGTATCCGCACAAGCGATCGAGTATTCGGTCCAAGTTGGGCCAGACCTGGGTATTTCTTTTGAATGGCTTCTTCCACGACCGGGTTTAGAGCCTCTGAATCCGGCATTTCTTGTCAGATCTTCAGAATTTTCACCGCACGCGGCGTTTATTCTTGTTGCGACGCCGACCTCGCCATTGCTGTCCTCAGATCCGAACTACCGGTGTTTTTCCAAGTTGTTGCTTCGAGCTAGCTAGCTGTCCTCTCCTGCATGTGGCGGGTCATGAGTGATGTGAGGGCTGCCATGGATTTCGCTTTTCCCGTCTGAGGTGCCGAGCAAGCCACTCTTCGCGGATGTTATGTTTGAAGGCTGCAAGGGCCTCTACATCCGGACAGTCAACGATTTGATTTTTCTTGGTTAAGAACCATGTCCAGAATTGTCTGGCCGATTCATCTGGCTGCTAAATTATATGGCTAAGGTCATTTGCGTCGTGGTCGCACATATGTGCCCTCGAAGTTATCGAGGAATGCGGCTTCGTGTCTTCCCAACAAGCAATTGATTCTCTTTGGCAAGCTGTTGAGCCAATGCCGAGCTGGTCCTTTAAGCTTGAGTGGGAGGTATTTGATGGCGTGTAGATCATCACCATGAGCCATGTGGATATGGAGGAGATAGTCCTCGATCCGCACCGCAGGATCTGTGGGTACCATCGTGATGATTCAATGTTTACGGGTTTGAAACCCTCGGATTTGATGATCCATTACTTCATCTGTGAAGCATAGTGGGTGTCTTGGCGCCTACATGTTATTGGGCAATATCACGGCGTAGCTCATATGAGCTTTGTTCTGCTGTGTTCGCCCGGCGGGTTGTCAGATCCGCTGCGGACGGTAATCATCCCGAGTCGTTAGGCGCCCACGCCGATTTGTAGATCGATCTTGTTTGCTTTTGCCTTATCGCCCGATGGAAATCTACTTAGAAGTGCGGCGCGTTTCTCCCGTGCCTTCGGTACTTTTTGAGCGGCATCGGGCGTGGCTTGAGCGGGAGGGTTGAGAGGCCTCTCTGCCGCCACCACGGGTGGCCGGGTCTGCCATGTCATGCACTTGGTGATGCGGGTGCTTCCTCCTCCGATCGAGGCAACGGCCCTCGTTTGGGGTAGCTTTTGGAGGCGTTCGAAGTTCGTACTCCTCGGCTGCAAGGACTTCACCCATCTGCCGCCTAGCAAGTCTTGGTCAGCTCTAAGCTGCCGCTGCTTTTTCTTGAGGCTGCTTGTCGTGGCCATAAGCCTGCGTTTGAAAGCAGCTCTGTTCGGCGGGATCCTCCGACCACGACAAATTTAAATCAGTCGAGGCTTGCCTCATCTTCTGGAGGGAGGCATATAATTATCGTCCTCTACCTCTCTGTCTGCCGCCTATCATGAGGGCTGGCTTCTCCCTCCTCTGTCTGAATCCTGCTGGAGGGGTTGTCTTCAGACCGCCCGGGGTGTTATTATCTCCCGTGCCGGATTCGCTGCTTTTTCTTTGTGGCGGGATTTAGAGCGCGCCACTGACGCCGCCGCTTGGGTTGTTTCTTGGAGGGTCATCCTCCGCTGTTCCATCGCCATTCCCATCTTTTTGGGATGTCCACCATGTATATGTCATATGACGAGGTGGCCTTCCAAAGGCCCGTGGGCGCCGGCTCTTGATCGACTCCCGCACTGCCGTCCCATACCGCCTATGTCTTCGAGTCAAGTCGAGCATGTCGGTTAAATAATCGGCAGTGGCTACAAAGTGGGTGGTGGGTGGGCGTTGAATTTCTTCATCGTCCGAATCCCAACCTTTCTCGACCATAGTTCGCCAGGCTCCCTGACAAAGAGAGAGACTTTAATGAGTTGGGATATCGCCAAAGGGCGAGTGCCGAAGATGTTCTGCGGCGGTGAACTCCATAACCGCGCCCAGCCGATTCGATCGGGCAGGAGCGGAGGTTCGGAGTCCGGAGAGGAGTCCAGCGCCTCGGAGTCACGGCTCTGCAAGGACAGGATGGTGTTCGGCTCAATCGCCGTAGATATCATAGCCCCCCGAGGCGGTGTCCAACCACTCGCCCTCGATCGGCGTAAATCGGCCCGAACTAAGGGTCGGAGCGGACGCCGGAAATCGCGGCCTCCGTGACACCGCTGACCGGCGCAGAGCTAGATCATACCCATCGAGACATTGCGGCGCGCCGATGGCTCATGGCTCGAACCCGTCCCAAGATCAAGTCTCCGCGGATGTCACCGTGTAGTTCAAACTTCCAAACCCTGACACGATGGCTGTGGGCATAGCTTTCCATCTGCTCCGGATGGCTGCTTAATTGGCCCGCAGTGCAAAGCCGCCGAATCTGAAGATCTGTCCGGGAGAAAAGTCTCACCCTGGACCACGCCGTTGTTGATGATCGAAGGAGCCATCGGGCCTAAAGGCTGACGACGGAGGAACTCTCAATGAAAGCACCAATGTCGGTGTCAAACCCGGCGGTTCTCGGGTAGGGGGGTCCCGAACTGTGCGTCTAGGCGGATGGTAACAGGAGACAAGGGACACGATGTTTTGACCCAGGTTCGGCCCTCTCGATGGAGGTAAAACCCTACCTCCTGCTGATTAATATTGATGATATGGGTAGTACAAGAGTAGATCTACCACGAGATCGTAGAGGCTAAACCCTAGAAGCTAGCCTATGGTATGATTGTTGTTAGATCCTCTGGGACTAAAACCCTCCGGTTTATATAGATACCGGATAGGGTTAGGGTTACACGTAGTCGGTTACATTGGTAGGAGATCTACATATCCGTATTGCCAAGCTTGCCTTCCACGCCAAGGAAAGTCCCATCCAGGACACGGGACGAAGTCTTCAATCTTGTATCTTCATAGTCCGTGAGTCCGCCACCGGTGATAGTTCGCTATCCCGGACACCCCTTAATCCGGGACTCCTCGTTGGTCTTCTTGGCGGCTTTCTTAGCGGCTTTCTTGGCAGCCCTGACCTTTTTGGCAGCTTCATGATCATATCTCTTTTTCCAAAAGTCAGACTTAGCCTGTAAAGGTCATCAAGGGTTGAGTTAATAAAGTATTTGAATAATGAGGTAAAGGTAAGTAAGTTTAGAGACTCACATCCGTGGCGGGTTAAGTTTCAAGAAAGGGTCCAGACCCACTTTAATGCAATCTTCTGGATCTTCATTCAAAAGGGACTTAACCATTTTGTTAAGTGCCTCGTCAGTTAATGGCGCAGAGTTGTGGCGCAGTGGATCCTTTACACCACCAGTGTAAGTGCACATTAAGCCGGTGCGGCGACTCAAGAGTATGATCCACCAAGAAACCCAACACCTGACCAAATCAACGTCGATTAACCTGTTTCCTAGCAGAGCTTTAACCTTTGTAATGGTAGGAGCAATTTTTTCCCGTTTGGCAGTGGTAAGTTCTTCAGGAAGATTGTGCTTTGGGTCTAGGTGCTCGACACGGCAAACCGGCAGTGGATTCTCGTCAGCCGGAGAGGTATGTTTGCAGTAAAACCACATCTGGTTCCAATCCTTGGGGTGACTCGGCAGGCAGGCATAAGGGAAGATGGCATCTCTTCTGCGTTGAGTCGAGATTCCGCCAAGTTCGAAGCTAGGCCCGTTCGTGAACTCATTCTGGCGGTTCAAGTAAAAATATTCTCTAAAGAGGTCGACGTTGGGCTCCTCTTGAAGGTATATTTCACAGAAGACTTGAAAGTTGCAGATATTTGACACGGAGTTGGGTCCAATGTCTTGAGGATGGAGTTGGAAGAAGTGCAGAACATCTCGGAAAAACTTAGAGCCGGGTGGTGAGAAGCCCTGGTTCATGTGATCAGTGAATACAATGACTTCGCCATCCTTTGGTTGAGGTCTTTCTTCGCCCGGTTCAGGGGCACGATAGTGCATAACACTCTTTGCGGGCAAGTACCCGATTTTGACAAAGTCTTTGAGTGAGCCCTCGGTGATGATGGAGGGAACCCAATTGCATGTATAGACTATCTTTGGCGGCATTGTGAAAAGAGAAAGCCTAAAGGAAAGGAAAAAATTCCAGTTGAAATCAGTTGGTGAAATCACAAGTTAACAATTACAGTATATATTCAGAATGGCGGCTTAAGTGAGGACTAATGATATATCAGTAATTGTAAGCCGGTCAGGTAAGCCGCCATGACACGTACTGGTATTCAAGATCTGACAAGAGCAAAATTTTATTAAGTGTTGGGACAAACAGGTTTCACAGATTGAAGCTATAAGATTGGATCTGCAGCTATTCAGAAAATGGAATAAAATCTAAACCTAAGGTGGCGGCAGCAGAGAAGTGGGGATGCCTAGACGAGATCTGTTATTATGAGGATATATTCTAATATTGTAAAACAAGTGCTAAAACTGCTACCGCGCGAGATCTGTGCTATTCTCAGATCAAAACTGTGCGATCTGGGACGGAGAAAGGGAAGAATGGTGATGAACACCAACGAACAGAGAAACCCTAACACAAATCTATGAAGAGGAAAGGGGAAGATTTACCTATGCTAGTTGACAGCGGAGGAGCGCCGAGGCGTTCTGGTCCTTTCACGGTGATGCAGCGGCCAAAGTCGAAGCAGGAGACGAAGGTCGACGGCGGCGGAGCTCGACACATAGGAGCGTCGCGAAGAGGAAGAAGAAGGCGAGAAGGCAAAGGGGGAGAATGAAAAGTGAACTCGTGGGCCTATTTATAAGGCTGGAAGGATAAGTGGCATGCGCGGGAATCGAGGAGACGGGAAAATGGATATGTGACGGCGTGGGCGCCTCGATTTTCGGAGGGTCAGTAAAGGAAAAGATTTATTAAGATTCGGGCTGTGTGTAGTATTAATCACAGGTGATGTCACGGCGGGTTACCGCAATTTCAGGAGATGACGTCATGGCGGGTTACAATATTTTATAGGAAGATGAAGAAGGATTTTTCTAAATGATGAAGATTAACATGAACAAGTTCAAATCAACCTGGGGCCTAATGTTGGGGATATGACCCGCCCAGGAGGGGCCGGGTTATCTCAATGGCGGTTCATCTAGACAAAGCCCATGAGTGTGTTGAAGATGGCGGTTCATGAAGTAGGCCTGTCAAACCCGAAAGCGGCTTAAGGCCCGTAAGTATAAACCGCCATGTATATGTAACTTGTATTATAAGGCATGTAAGATAAGTCACCGAGCCGGACACGTTTGTATAAGCCGGCCGGGACTCTGTAGGCTACAGGGCATTAACCCATGTATATAAGGGGACGATCCGGCAGCGGCTTAGGGCAAGAAACAATAGATCGCAAGCTAGGCAAAGCGTATTCGTTCCCTGGTAATCGAAACCCAAGCAATACCACCTCAAATTGGATTAGGCTTTTACCTTCACCGCAGGGGGCCGAACCAGTATAAACTCCTCGCGTCCTTTTTCCCTTTTTAACCCCTTTAAGCTAACCACGTCGCCATGGCTCCACAACTAAGTCCTTTCGCTAGGACATCTGCCGTGATAACTCCACGACACATGGTTTAGGCTATGCGATGATATTGGATCATGGAACTACAACCGATTGAAATTGGAATTTCATCAGAAGTTTTATACTATGCATCTGGTACATTGTGATCGTAATTATATATATAATTTTTGGCCTCGCGAAGCAGAAAGCATCGCTTAAGCTTGGGGGAGGCTTAAGTCAATGTTATATTCATGCCCCAATCATGAGCTCTCAAGATAAATTATTATCCAAGATTTTTATGTTCGGATTTCTCTCAATAATCGCTCCATGCTCTATACTTCTTGTACTGGTCCTTTTATGATGAAGACTATTGAATTCAGATGGGATTTATTAGAAAGAATTAAACGCAACTCTGAAGATTGGGAACTCGATGAAGATAAGGAGTCAGGTATAACACCTAATTATGATTGTGTTAAATCTTTTATGGATACCGATGCTTTTCGTGAATTTAGCACTAAATATGGACTTGAATCTGACATAGTAGCTTCTTTCTGTGAATCCTTTGCTACTCATGTTGATCTCCCTAAGGAGAAGTAGTTTAAATATCATCCTCCCATTGAAGTAAAGGTAGTTGAACCTATTAAAGTTGAGGAAAATACTATCACTTATAATGTTGATCCTATTGTTCCTACCACTTATATTGAGAAACCACCTTTCCCTGCTAGAATAAAGGATCATGCTAAAGCTTCAACTGTGGCCAACAAAAGTAAATTAGAACACCCAAACCCTCTGAGCAAATTAAAGTTGAACCTAGTATTGCTATGGTTAAAGATCTCTTGGTTGATAATATTGATGGGCATGTTATTTACTTCTGTGATGAAGCTGCTAGAATGGCTAAACCTGATACTAAAGATAAACATAGACCTGTTGTTGGCATGCCTGTTGTTTCGGTTAAAATAGGAGATCACTGTTATCATGGCCTATGTGATATGGGTGCTAGTGTCAGTGCAATACCTTATACCTTATATAGAGAAATCATGCATGATATTACACCTGCTGAGATAGAAGATATTGATGTTATTATTAAGCTTGCCAATAGAGATACTATCTCACCGGTTGGGATTGTTAGAGATGTTGAAGTCTTGTGTGGGAAAACTAAATATCCTACTGATTTTCTTGTTCTTGCTTGCCCACAATATAACTTTTGTCCCATTATATTTGGTAGACCCTTCTTGAATACTGTTAATGCTAAGATAGACTGCAAAAATGATATTGTTTTTGTTGGTTTAGGGGATATGTCTCATGATTTTTGTTTTGCTAAATTTCATAGACAACCCCATGATAAAGAATTGCCTAGTAAGGATGAAATTATTGGTCATGCTTCTATTACCGTGCCTCCTAATGATCCTTTAGAACAATATTTGTTAGACCATGAAAATGATATGTTTATGAATGAAAGAAGGGAAATAGATGAAGTATTCTTTAAACAGGGACCTATTTTGAAACACAACTTGCTTGTTGAAATTCTAGGGGATCCTCCTCCACCCAAGGGTGACCTCGTGTTTGAGCTTAAACCATTACCTGATACTCTTAAATATGCTTATCTTGATGAAAAGAACATATATCCTATTATTATTAGTGCTAACCTTTCAGAGCAAGAAGAAGAGAAATTATTGAAAACTCTAAAGAAGCATCGTGCTGCTATTGGATATACTCTGGATGATCTTAAGGGCATTAGTCCCACTCTATGCCAGCACAAAATGAAATTGGAGAAAGACGCTAAACCGGTTGTTGATCACCAACGGTGGTTAAATCCTAAGATGAAAGAAGTAGTAAGAAATGAAATACTAAAGCTTCTGGAGGCAGGTATAATTTATTCTGTTGCTGATAGTCAGTGGTTAAGTCTTGTCCATTGTGTCCCTAAGAAGGGAGGTATTACTGTTGTTCCTAATGATAAAGATGAATTGATTCCACAAAGAATTGTTACGGTTATAGAATGGTAATTGATTTACGCAAAATAAATAAAGTTACTAAAAAGGATCATTACCCTTTACCCTTTGTTGATCAAATGCTAGAAAGACTATCCAAACATACACATTTTTGCTTTCTAGATGGTTATTCTGGTTTCTCTCAAATACCTATGTCAAAAGAGGATCTAGAAAAGACCAATTTTACTTGCCTTTTCGGTACCTTTGCTTATTGACGTATGCCTTTTGGTTTATGCAATGCACCTGCTACCTTTCAAAGATGTATGACTGCTATATTCTTTGACTTTTGTGAAAAGATTGTTGAGGTTTTCATGGATGACTTCTCCGTATATGGAACTTCTTTTGATGATTGCTTAAGCAACCTTGATCGAGTTTTGCAGAGTAGTGAAGAAGCTAATCTTGTCTTGAATTGGGAGAAGTGCCACTTTAATGTTAATGAAGGTATTTTCTTGGGGCATAAAATTTCTGAAAGAGGTATTGAAGTTGATAAAGCTAAAGTTGATGCTATTAAAAAGATGACGCGTCCTAAGGACATTAAAGGTATAAGAAGTTTCCTTGGTCATGTCGGTTTTTATAGGAGGTTCATTAAAGACTTCTCAAAAATTTCTAGGCCTCGACTAATCTCTTACAAAAAGATGTTCCTTTTGTCTTTGATGATGATTGTGTAGAAGCATTTGAAATACTTAAGAAAGGCTTGATTTCTGCACCTATTGTTCAGCCACCTGATTGGAATTTACACTTTGAAATTATGTTTGATGCTAGTGATTATGCTGTAGGTTCTGTTTTAGTACAAAGGGTTGATAATAAATAAAAAGTTATCCAATATGCTAGTAAAACTCTAGACAAAGTGCTCGGAGAATTATGCTACTACCTTTTGAAAAGAATTTTCATAGCTTGTATTTGCTTGTGATAAGTTCGGACCTTATATTGTTGATTCTAAAGTAACTGCTCACACTGATCATGCTGCTATTAAATATCTGATGGAAAAGGAAGATGCTAAACCTAGACTTATTAGATGGGTTCTCTTGCTACAAGAATTTGGTTTGCATATTATTGATAGAAAGGGAGCTGAGAACCCTCTTGCAGACAACTTGTCTAGGTTAGAAAATGTTCTTGATGACCCACTCTGATGTAGGGAGGAACCCTAGGGGCCGATCTTTCACGTTTGGAGTGGATCCTACGGAGAAACACGAAGAACGCGCGGAAGAACACAAGGAAAAACACGGGGAGAAACGAGAGAGTCACTCAACCAACAAGATCAATCACACATGTGCTAGATCGATGAACACAAAGGGAAATACGTGATCCAAAGTCAACAACGGACGATACAAGTGGCTGTAGCTCATCTCCGAGAGGAGGTCTTGAATCCACAAGGGATCTTCCCATAAAGGGGTCTTGAATCCATGGTGGATCTTCTCCGAAGAGGCCGCGGTCTCTCACGAGGAGGAGATCCGATATGGATGAGCGAAGCTCTATCTCTAACTTGAGCTAAATCAACGCTAACCCTAACTAGGAGGAGGTGGTGGAGTATATATAGGCCTTGGCCACGAAGGGGTAAGTGAGAGGGATACATGGGCCCTTGGCCCATTCATCTTGTGAGGCAGACAGCGCGGATGTCCGGGCTGGGGGCCGGATGTCCGGGTTTCACGACGGCCGGATGTCCGGCCGCCTGGTCTTCGGATGCATTCGGTGATGGAGGGGCCGGATTTCCGGGAGGAGGGGCCGGATGTCCGATGGCTCGCGAGGGGCCGGATGTCCGGGATGGATTGGTCGATTCTGGAGCTCCCTGGATAGAAGGGGGCCGGATTTCCGGGCGATGGGCCGGATGTCCGGTCCTGGCCGGATGTCCGGGCTGTGGCCGGATGTCCCAAGGCTGTAGCAGCCGGTTCTTCTTCCTTCTCGTCTTCCATGCTTCCGCCGCACGCTCGCCTTGGTCCTTGGGTTCTCCATGGTCTCCTCGGGTGTACCGAGTATGCATAAGGTCCGCGCTGAAGTAGCAACCATGTCTCACGTCTAAGGAAAGTGAAGGGAAGCATTTAGGAACGGGTTCACCTTGTGTCCAATGGCGCATAGTCGAGGTCTCATCTTATGTATCCTTGGGGCTTGGAGAGTAGTCGGAGTGTACATGGGGATGAACGTGGGATGCTCCGCATCATCTCCCCCCCCCCCTTGGGAAAGATCCGATCTCGGATCGTGATCCTCATCACAATGGAAACGGTTGTCGTGGACGGACTTTTAGTTGGACAAATGTGAGGGCATGGTGCAATCCAAGTATTCCAAGGTGTCGCCGGAGTGGTATACATGCAAAAGGAGCAAACCCAAACAACACTCGGAAATACAATGGTTAGCGCACACAAAGTGTCCATTCATGTAAGAATGAGTCCGTGCGGTAAGATAGTTCATGACAAAGCGCATGAAGCTTATCAAGATGATCAAGAATGGTATGCAAAGCGTTCATGGGAACAAATGCAATCATTGTGCACACAATTGTGTTATGAGTATGAGCAATGCAACCACGGTGCAAAATGATGTCATAATGGGATGGTGCACCAAAAGCATGAACATAGCAATGGATGCTCAATATGTGAATGTCATCATGCAATTGATGAAGGACCATATGATCATGATGTATGAAAATGCCATCACGGAAGATCACAACAAATTTGCTAAGGAAGTGAATAAGCTCAAATATCATGGATGACATGGGAATAGAAGATGCAACAAGGTAATCATAATGTGTGTCAATCCATGCATAGGGTGCAAACTTGTGGTGAGAATGATATGTCCATCGAGCATGACATGTATGAGCACAATCAACAAATATGGAGGTGGTGGTGTACCAATGCTCGATGTCGTGGCATGAGTGGAATTCCAAAGATGCATCCAATAAGTGCGAGCGCTCCTCAATGTGAAGGTCCAAAGAGTCCATCTCCAATGCAGGTGCTCCATCCAATAGATGTATCATGTAGACAAGAAGAAGGAGACAACAATGAAAGAATGACCCATACAATATGCATATGTGAGGGTGGCTCAACGGGAAGGAGTTCACCTTTATGAGGATGTCAAAAATATTGGTGTTGCACATCATGTATGCCTTCACATAGCCAATATGTCTCATGACGGTAATGCCTTGTGAATCCTTCAAAACGAAAGAACATGACAAACACTCGGAAAAACAAATGAGGTTAGCGGAAGTGCAAAACCTATCATTCGTGTGGTAAGATACCCAACAAGTGTATGCATCATGCTCATCATAAGAAAGGACAAGGGAGCATTTCATAGTATGGAGGCATATGATGCGATAACAACCAAATGCAATAGGCTCAAGTAAACAAGCATGCATCACAAGTAATATGTCCAAGTCTCCAAGATCAATAAGCATGGCAAGTTGGTACTCAATACAAGGTGATATGAGAGATGCAACTAATGGAGACAAGAGGCAATGATCATGACAAATCAAGTGAGAGGCATGAGCATATATGTCATCAACCCAAGAAAGCAAGTAATAGTGGAACATGGGTGATGCAACCAAGCAAGCAATTATAGCAATCAAGTTAAGCAAGCTAGTAGTGCGAAGATGCAACATACTAGGAGGAATCATGGTAAGCATGTCATTGGTGCAAATAGTGTACATGAATAATTCACATGACATATCACAAGCATGAAAGCAAGATATGAGCAAAATATCATCAATGTATTGGCGAGAGGCCACATGTAAATAGCAATAGGGTATTATGACTCTCCCAACACAACAAGCATCAATAGCATGGGGCACAAAGAAATCATGACAATAGCAACAAGGATCTCCACCAAGCATGCAAATACACATAGGGGTAGCATAATGGTGAGTCATGGGTAGATGCAAGCAAGGGTCACAATTGCATGGCAAAATCATGTAAAGAGGCATAACATGCAAAGTGAACACGATAGTATGGGCATAAGGTGCCAAGTGGTAAATAGCCCATAGTCGTGTGAGAGCCAAGTAAAAGAGATGCGCGTAGTCCTTGCGCGAAGGGAACGGTGGTAAGGATAGTCCACGGGATCCCAAAGCATCGTTGCTCTCAAGAGCTCGTTTCGTTAACTCTTGGGATTGAGAAGTTGATGAGTATACATGAGTACCTACACAAAACAAAGACAAAGAGAAAATTGTGTGTGCATGGTATATGTACACATCATCCATCATGATGCATACGGGCATGTATCGGTTAGCACAAAATATCCAATGCTCAAATAAATGAGATGCATGATATAAAAACATGTCATCCATCATGATAGGTTTGTTATGATGCTTGTCATAATGGAGACTCAAAGGATGTAATCCATCATGAGAAATATCTAGAGCATTGTTATTCATGGAATGCATATGGTGCACGCAATTATGGGAATCATGCAAAGTATTAAATGCATCAAGATCTCCTAATATGTATGAGGAAACTATGGGGGTCTCCTCATGAGCAGGAGTAGAAACATCACGTGGAGAATATTGACAACATCCAAAATAATGCATATTTGGAACAATGTGATCATGGCATGGCATAGTAGATTAATTGCGCAAATCATGTAAAGGAAGCATGGCAATATCATCACAAGAGAAGCAAAAGCCAATGACCATCATCTCGTCATCTATGCCATAAGTGCAAATGGGATTGATTTTAATGGGGCATGCATAGTTACTATGTTGAGATTGTAATGATGCAATATGGGAGATCTCACTCATAGCATATGACAACTTCAATGGGTTGTCAAACATGATGTGACCAAAAGAATTTTCACATGATATCCTATGGAGCATAGCATCACAACTAGGCAACTCAACATGCTCATCATCATATTCATCATAAATAGGTAAGTCAAGGCATGAAGAAGTTTCACTAGCATGAAGCATTGGAATAGGTGGGTCAACATCATGGGAGCAATTGATGTCAAGAGAGTCCACTAGTGGGACAAGAGAAGTACCATCACCTATCTTACCTTTGGAGCATCGCTCATGTGTTGTAGGTGAGGTGTTGAAGATCCACTCGTTGTCATCTTCATCTTGATGGAACCATGTGGGGGGTTCATCATTGTCCACCATGGCCATCGGTTTTCCCTTTGGAGGGATGGACTCATCGAGGGTAGGCATGTCGTCATGTAGGAGACCTAGCACCAAAGAAGAAAACACACTAGGAGTAGAGGTTAAGTCATTAGAAATCAAAGTGGCCTCACATGCCGTGTCAACTACCTCACTCACTAAGTGTTGTGGCTCACTCACTCTCTCATGGATGCTCTCACTCATATGGTTGGTGGAGTCATTCAAATGGCGCTCAACCTCACATAGGATGTGTGGCATTCTCTCATGTGTGGGGCTAGTGGTGGTCACACTCATCCTCTCATAGGAAATGCTCTCAATGTCACGTATGGTGGAGTCACTCATGTCACTCATGTGGTGGTGGCTCTCCTCACATGGCACTTGGGGCATCTCAACATATGTGGGTGTCGGAGAGATGTTGGTGCAAATGTCTCCATGTGCGGTCGCGTAAGCTTGACTCGGAGTATGAGTCCAATATGGGCGCCTGCCTTCATGTTGTTGAAGAGGTTCGGCACAATGCCCGTGAGTCGAAGGGGATGGCCCTTTCTCGACTGGGGTCTTGTCACCGCCTTTGGTGTGGGAGGCCCATATGATGTGGCACCTCGTAGCTCGCCTCCATGATCGAAGGGAGTTTCCCATGCTCGGCCATCTTCCTTGAGGGGCTTCAAGATGGAAGTGTCGCCCTCGCCAGATGAGTAGTCGCCTTGGACTTGATGAAGTCGATGTAGGCGCACACGTGGGAAGTAGGCGAAGATGCAGACGTCCAAAGGCGAAGATGCCTTGAGAACACTTGGCGAAGATGCCAAGTGGTTGATGTAGCCGTAAGCGCCGCCTTGGTGGTGCTTTCGTCTCGCGGTCTTCTTTGTGCTCATGAAGCTTCGACTTGGCGTGAAGTTGGGCTTGTTGGGACTTGTGCATTTGCGCCAGAAGCATCTTCATGATGATGTCGTTGTCGTGCTTGAGCTCGTAGTAGATGTCGTTCATCGTCGCCGTGCACATGATGCTTGGAGGTGACTTGCCCTTCATGACAATGTTGATCACGAACGTGGTGGTGGTTGCCATGTAGATGTGGACTTGGACGACTTGCGCTTGCATCTTTTTCGTGCTCCGAAGTCTTGTGTCTTCAATGTCGCCGCCTTGAAGATGACGAAGGGGAAGAAGACTTGATCAAGGCCCGAATCTCCTCCATCCTTGCATCTTACTCCTCTTTATGTGCGGCAAGCTTCTTGTCGATGTAGTCCCTTCTCCTTGCTTCGAGTGACGTAATGTCGATGGAGATGTTCTCGATCGCGCCTCGCAATCTTGATTGTGCGCCTTTGCACTTGTGGTTGTAGATCGAAGATAGACACTTTGGTGATGTAGTTGTTCATGTAAATGCGTTGTTGTTATCGAGGACCGGAGATGAAATGCCTTGCCTATCCATCACAAAACTCGAGCAAATATGAGTGGGAGAAAGAGAAGAACTAGACCAAATGTACCTTGACCGATGTTGAAGATGGATCAATGATCACTCAATGTGTAACAAGGAAATAGCACAATTGGTACCAATTCTTGTCTGCTTTCACACCTACACAAGTAAGGCTTATGGTGGAGCTCGGTGAGGATAGTGGCACAAGAATTTGATGCAAAATGTTAGCAAAGTCAATAATGTTGAAAGAGATTCACAAATTCGCAAGTGAAACAAATGGACCAATAGCAATGAAAGGTACACGGAAACGCACACACGGATAGATAAATGGGGTCGTGCAACCAAGGAATGAGCTCAAAATGTGGAATCCACCAAAACGCTCGTGTTGCACAACTCAAGAGAGACGCTAGCACGATTGCTCAATAGGCGGATACGACACTTGTGCACAACCTATAAGATGCAAAAATGGATAAACTTCTATCCCAAGTATGCTATGTATGTATGGTTCCCGGTGTTTCTCTCAAGATGATCCAAGATGATCGGATATGACAATCTTATATGCAATGTGGTATGATGCTATGGCACTTGCTTACAAGCTTCTTTGCTCTCTCTTTTTCTTTTGCTTAAAAGCTTATTCTTCTTTCTCTTTTTTTTGTATGGCCACTTTGCACAATGCACAAACCAAGATAGCAATTGTGTATATGCGGGAACAAACTTGTGACACACGATATGATACCAAGATATGCACCACGATGATATGGTATGTATGCTATGGGAAGTATGATCACTAATGTGCACAAGTAACGTTGCCGGCAATACTCAAATGGCTAGTCTCGATAGGCAAGTAACGCAAAATGGGCTAGGGGTTAACAATGCAATTGCAAGGAATATACAATGGAGGGATACCACGATACCTATATGATATGGAGGTTACCGCCCATGGCGATGATGGTGGCGGTGTTCTTGATGTAGAAACCAAGATGATGGAGTCTAGATCCTAAAGTAGCAGAAACACCTTAGGGAAACGGAAAAACCGCGAACTCAAAATCTCAAACGTCAAATGTCAAAATGGTGGTAGCGGAAAGCGGTATTAGTTTGCACTTGGCAATGCGGAAGTGGAATGATGGGCTATACACGTGTCGTAGTTGAAGTTGTCGTCCCTAAGTCGCCGAAACACCTTAGGAGACACAAGCCACAACTCAAACAAAATTGGGTTAAGTTGGGTTGGAAATGTATGGTGGGCACGTCTATACGGAAGTGGTGGTGGTGGTTGATGAAGAAGCAACCGTCCCTAAGTAGCTGAAACACCTTAGGAGACTCGAATCACAACTCAAACAACCACTAATGATATAGTGAACAAAATGGGTTAGGTTGCGGAAGTCGGTGGTGGCTATGTGGATGATATGGTGGAGGGCCTAGGCAAACTTGCCAAATTTTCAAAATTTGATGGAGTCAAATGATGTTGGTGGTATTTTTGTGGGAAGGGGGATGTCAAGAGCTTCAAAACGAGCTAAAGAACGTCAAAATCGGACTGCGAATGAATTAGTTATGGCCGAAACGGTGAAACGGGAGGCTGAAATTCTGAGGACCGGATGTCCGCGGGGTTTGGCCGGATATCCGGTGGCTGATGTCCCGAATCGTGCAAATCTGGTGCTCAGGGCCGGATGTCCGGCGGATGACCCGGATAAACCGCCGAGGTCTGGATGTCCGCCCGATGAATCCAGATCGATTTGGACTTCAAACTTCGATTTGGGAAGCGGAAATTGACGATTTCGGGGCAAAATTATGGAGATTTCGTGGATGGAAAGTGGGAAAACTTGGGGAGATGCTAGATCCACTTGAAACCAAGCAAA
This sequence comes from Aegilops bicornis, assembly GCA_021605145.1. Classification (NCBI taxonomy): domain Eukaryota; kingdom Viridiplantae; phylum Streptophyta; class Magnoliopsida; order Poales; family Poaceae; genus Aegilops; species Aegilops bicornis. The sequence goes on from CM038669.1 coordinate 260,612,596, forward strand.
TCCATGGATCAAAATCAACAAAACATCATCAAAACCAACAAATCACAAAAAAATTTGGGGGCTATTTTTGGTGGGGATTTTCGGATTTAGGACGAAATCAACAAAATCAAGCTAGAAAACATGGGATAGGGGCTCCAAAAACATGATCAACGTGGCTCATGATACCATAGATGATGTAAGGCGGAACCCTAGGGGCCGATCTTTCACGTTTGGAGTGGATCCTACGGAGAAACACGAAGAACGCGCGGAAGAACACAAGGAAAAACACGGGGAGAAACGAGAGAATCACTCAACCAACAAGATCAATCACACATGTGCTAGATCGATGAACACAAAGGGAAATACATGATCCAAAGTCAACAACGGACGATACAAGTGGCGGTAGCTCATCTCCGAGAGGAGGTCTTGAATCCACAAGGATCTTCCCATAAAGGGTCTTGAATCCATGGTGGATCTTCTCCGAAGAGGCCGGTCTCTCACGAGGAGGAGATCCGATATGGATGAGCGAAGCTCTATCTCTAACTTGAGCTAAATCAACGCTAACCCTAACTAGGAGGAGGTGGTGGAGTATATATAGGCCTTGGCCACGAAGGGGTAAGTGAGAGGGATACATGGGCCCTTGGCCCGTTCACTGTGCGCAGACAGGCGCCGGATGTCCGGGCTGGGGGCCGGATGTCCGGGGCTTCACGACGGGCCGGATGTCCGGGGCTTCACGACGGGCCGGATGTCCGGGCTGGGAGGCCGGATGTCCGGGCTGGCCTGGGTCTTCCAGATGCATTCGGTGATGGAGGGGCCGGATTCCGGGAGGAGGGGCCGGATGTCCGGTGGCTCGCGAGGGGCGGATGTCCGGGCCTGGAGGCCGGATGTCCGGGCTGCCTTGGTCGATTCTGGAGCTCCCTGGATAGAAGGGGGCCGGATTTCCGGGTGATGGGCCGGATGTCCGGTCCTGGCCGGATGTCCGGGCTGTGGCCGGATGTTCGGTGCCTGTAGCAGCTGGTTCTTCTTCCTTCTCCTCTTCCATGCTTCCGCCAAGACGCCGCCTTGGTCCTTGGGTTCTCCATGGTCTCCTCGGGTGTACCTAAGTATGCATAAGGTCCGCGCTTGAAGTAGCAACCATGTCTCACGTGCGGAAAGTGAAGGGGAAGCATTTAGGAACGGGTTCACCTTTTGTCCAATTGCGCATAGTCGAGGTCTCATCTTATGTATCCTTGGGGCTTGGAGAGTAGTCGGAGTGTACATGGGGATGAACGTGGGATGCACCGCATCACACTCCCTATTGATGATAGTTTTCCTGATGAACAATTAGCTGTCATAAATGCTTCTCGTACTGCTCCATGGTATGCTGATTATGCTAATTACATTGTTGCTAAATTTATACCACCTAGTTTCACATACCAGCAAAAGAAAAAGTGTTTCTATGATTTAAGACATTACTTCTGGGATGACCCACACCTTTATAAAGGAGTACATGGTGTTATTTGACGTTGTGTACCTGAGCATGAATAGGAATAAATCCTACGCAAGTGTCACTCCGAGGCGTATGGAGGACACCACGCTGGAGATAGAACCGCGCATAAGGTATTGCAATCCGGTTTTTATTGGCCTAATCTTTTCAAGGACGCCCATAAGTTTGTCATGTCTTGTGATGAATGTCAAAGAATTGGTAATATTAGTAGACGTCAAGAAATGCCTATGAAATATTCACTTGTAATTGAACTATTTGATGTTTGGGGCTTTGATTATATGGGACCATTTCCTCCCTCTAATGGGTATACACATATTTTAGTTGCTGTTGATTACGTTACTAAGTGGGTAGAAGCTATTCCAACTAGTAGTGCTGATCATAACACCTCTATTAAGATGCTTAAAGAAGTTATTTTTCCGAGGTTTGGAGTCCCTAGATACTTAATGACTGATGGTGGTTCACATTTTATTCATGGTGCTTTTCGTAAAATGCTTGCTAAGTATGATGTTAATCATAGAATTGCATCTCCATACCACCCACAGTCTAGTGGTCAAGTAGAACTGAGTAATAGAGTCAAATAAATTTTGCAAAAGACTGTTAATAGATCTAAAAAGAATTGGTCTAAGAAACTTGATGATGCATTGTGGGCCTATAGAACTGCATATAAAAATCCTATGGGTATGTCTCCGTATAAAATGGTTTATGGAAAAGCATGCCACTTACCTCTCGAATTAGAACATAAGGCATATTGGACCATTAAAGAGCTCATTTATGATTTCAAACTTGCCGGTGAGAAGAGACTATTTGACATCAGCTCACTTGATGAGTGGAGAACGCAAGCCTATGAGAATGTAAAAACTGTTTAAAGAAAAAGTTAAACGATGGCATGACAAAAGGATACAAAAGCGTGAGTTTAACGTAGGTGATTATGTTTTGTTATACAACTCGTTTGAGATTTTTTTACCAGAAAACTCCTCTCTAAATGGGAAGGTCCTTACGTTATTGAGGAAGTCTATCATTCCGGTGCCATAAAAACCAACAACTTCGAAGGCACAAATCCGAAGGTGGTGAACGGTCAAAGAATCAAACATTATATCTCAGGTAATCCCATAAATATTGAAACCAATGTTATTGACACCGTAACCCCGGAGGAGTACATAAGGGAACTTTCCAGAATGTTTCAGACTCCGAAAAGGAATAGGTATGTGGTACGGTAAGTAAACCGACTCCAAAACAGTTATAATAGCAAATTTTCTCCGTTTTGGAATATTTAAGGAAATACGAAAATAAGAAGTAGTCCGAAAAGGACACGAGGCATCCACAAGGGTGGAGGGCGCGCCCCCTGCCTCACGGGAACCTCGTGTGCTCTCCGGACTCCATTTTCTTGCATAATACTTCTTTTGGTTAGTAAAAGTTCATTATATAATCTTCCGAAGGTTTTGACCACCGTACCATGCAAATATCCTCTGTTTTCGTTTCAAGTTGTTTTTCTGACAGATCTAGATCATCATGACGTCTTCAAACACCCCCAAGGACAAGTTTTTCGGGAAGGTTATCAACCCCTACCTCGCGGAGGTGCTGCAACACCCTCAAACAATTAAGATACGTGTTGGGTTGTTGCACATCCACGATGTCGAGGGACCAAGGAGGACCGGAAGCGTGGCGACAAGACTCGAAGCAATGGAGCAACAAGTTTTCAAGTGCCAGGGGATGGTGGAACGCGGACTCAACGCCAACCACATGATGATCGCGGAGTTCAACAACAACCACAAGCTGGATGCTAAGAACATTGGGGAGACCATCTTCAAGCTTCACGAGAAAATCGAGCATCTCCAAGCCCGGATCTATGACCTGCAAAACCAAAAACTGTGAGTATGAATATAGATTCAAGAGGATGAGTTTGGCTGCAGATTTGAGGATCCCGGAGACTCGATCATCCTTCTATGATGGTGAGCCTATGCCTTGGAAGATGGACGACAAGCCTACATCATCAACAACTCCATCATCACCACCTTCGAGGAAAGAGACATAAGCACATGGGTATGGGCACTCCCCTTGGCAACTGCCAAGCTTGGGGGGGGGGTGCCCCGGTATCGTATCACCATCACACTCCTCTCTTTACCGTTTTTCTTAGTTCGATCCTTTTCGTAATATCTTGATCTAGTAGAATAAAGTTTTAGTATGATCTAGTTTGAGCTATGCTTTATGATCCTTCTATGTAATCGAGTCTGTGAGCTATATATAATAAAGATTAGTTTTGAGTCAAGGGCTTGATTATCTTGCTATGATCTTGAGGGAATAAAAATAAAAAAAAGAGAAAGAGTAAAAAGAATTAAAGAGATCATATTGATCTTATGGAGAGTAATGACTTCACATATAAAGAGTATGATGAATAAAAGTTGTTGAGAGTTGACAAACATATTTTTGGTCATTATTGCAATTAATAGGAAGTAATAAAGAAAGAGAGGTTCTCACATATAAATATACTATCTTGGACACCTTTTATGATTGTGAGCTCTCATTAAAATAGGACATGCTAAAAAGTTGATGTTGGACAAGGAAGACAACGTAATGTGTTATGTTTTCTTATATCCGAAATAAAGTATATTGTCATGGATCATCCAACATGTTGAGCTTGCCTTTCCTCCTCATGCTAGCCAAATTCCTTGGACCAAGTAGAGATACTACTTGTACTTCCGAATATCCTTAAACCCAGTTTTGCCATGAGTGTCCAGCATACCTACCTATGGATTGAGTAATATCCTTCAAGTAAGTTGTCATTGTTGCATACAATAAAAATTGCTCTCTAAATATGTATGATCTATTAGTGTGGAGAAAATAAGCTTTATACGATCTTGTGATATGGAAGCAATAAAAGCGACGGATTGCATAATAAAGGTCCCTATCACAAGTGGAAATATAAAGTGACGTTCTTTCGCATTAAGATTTTTTGCATCCAACCATAAAAGCACATGACAACCTCTGCTTCCCTCTGCGAAGGGCCTGGCTTTTATTTCTGACTTATACCTTATGCAAGAGTCGCGGTGATCTTCACCTTTCCTTTTTACACTTTATCCTTTGGCAAGCACATTGTGTTGGAAAAATCATGATATATATATCCAATTGGATGTAAGTTATCATAAACTATTATTGTTGACATTACCCTTGAGGTAAAAGGTTGGGAGGCAACACTATAAGCCCCTATCTTTCTCTGTGTCTGATAAAAACTCCATACCAATAAGTATTGCGTGAGTGTTAGCAATTGTGAAAGACTAAATGATAGTTGAGTATGTGGACTTCTTTGAAAAGCTCTTATATTGACTCTTTCCGATGTTATGATAAATTGCAATTGCTTCAATGATTGAGATTATAGTTTGTTAGTTTTCAATGAAGTTTCTGATTCATACTTTGCATTGTGAATAGATTGTTACTTTAGCATAAGAAATCATATGACAATATATATATATATATATATATGTTCTTTGTCATAAAAATGATCATGATGCCCTCATGTCCTCAGATTTTTATTTTATCGACATCTCTATCTCTAAACATTTGGACATATTTTTCGTTATCGGCTTTCGCTTGAGGACAATCGAGGTCTAAGCTTGGGGGAGTTGATACGTCCATTTTGCATCATGCTTTTATATCGATATTTATTGCATTATGGGCTGTTATTACACATTATGTCACAATACTTATGCCTTTTATCTCTTATTTTACATGGTTTACATGAAGAGGGAGAATGCCGGCAGTTGGGATTCTGGGTTGGAAAAGGAGCAAATATTAGAGACCTATTCCGCACAACTCCAAAAGTCTTGAAATTCCACGAAAGTCAGTATTGGAATATATTAAAAAAATTGGACGAAGAAAGCACCAGAGGGGGGCCACACCCTGTTCACGCGGGTGGGGGGCACGCCCTACCCCCTAGGCGCGCCCACCTGCCTCGTGGGCCCCCTGGCAGGCCTCCGGTGCCCATCTTTTGCTATATGAAGTCTTTCGCCCTGAAAAAAATCAGAAGGAAGCTTTCGGGACAAAACCGCCGTCTCGAGGCGGAACCTGGCGAAACCAATCTAGGGCTCCGGCGGAGATGTTTTGCCGGGGAAACATCCCTCCGGGAGGGGGAGATCATCACCATCGTCATCACCATCGATCCTCTCATCAGGAGGCGGTCAATCTCCATCAACATCTTCACCAGCACCATCTCATCTCAAACCCTAGTTCATCTCTTGTATCCAATCATTGTCTCAAAACCTCAAATTGGTACCTGTGGGTTGCTAGTAGTGTTGATTACTCCATGTAGTTGATGCTAGTTGGTTTATTTGGTGGAAGATCATATGTCCAGATCCTTCATGCATATTAATACCCCTCTGATTATGAACATGAATATGTTTTGTGAGTAGTTACATTTGTTCCTGTCGGATTTCGGGATCCGGCAAAACCCTTGAGGTTCGAACTCTGGGGTGCGCACGAAGATCTCTCCTCCCACTAGCTCACGCTCTCACCACAATCTCAAAGCTCAGCACGTCGAACTCCTAGAACAAAAGACATGTGGTTTATACTTTGGTTCAAAGCCACCGATGTGGTGTAATACCCTACTCCAAAGGTGTGGTGTGGTGGATTGCCTCTTGGTCCGAGGATTGACAAGTACAAGGGAAGAACAGCCTCTGAGGAGAGGTGTCCTTGAGCCCGGTTAGCTTGTGTGGTTCGTGATGAGCTGAATGGTCCAAGATCGCTGCCTCCTCTTTGTGGTGGCTAGTCCTATTTATAGAGGCCCTGGTCCTCTTCCCAAATGTAGGCGGGAAGGGATCCAACAACGACCAAATTTGAAGGGAGACAACCAGTACAGGTTATCCTGACTAAAGGTGGTCTTCGGCCGCCAAAGGCTGGTGGTGACGCCGCCCCTGGCTCCATGGTGACCTCCGTCCTGCCGCCCCTGCCGGGTCTTGGTCTTGTTGCACCAATATGGAAACCTTTGCCTGATGCCTCGTGACTCCTCGCCTGCGCTTTCCTCTTTAGCACTAAAGAGGAAATGAGCACCTGTTGCCCTAAGCGCCTCGCTTTGGCCTTGGTCATCATGGCTTGCATCACAAGGACCTCGCGAGGTTCCTCGCCTTGATCTCTCCGCCCCTCGAGCCACCGGTGAGGCCGTCCCGAGGACGCGTCTTTGCGTCATCCCTTCATCGCGAGGCTTGGCCCCTTGCGAGGGTCTTGAGTGTTTGCTGAAGAAGATGGGCCGTACAGGGCCGCTGGTGAAGCCACATCGTGGGCCGCAGGCAGGCAAGTCTGAGGACCCACGTTCCCAGGACGCCGACAGTAGCCCCCGGGCCCAAGGCACGCTCGGACTTGGCTTTGAGGCGAAGCCAAAGGGCAAGTGCGAAGCGCCGCGGGTCCCAATAGCCTGCGGCCTCGGTTCACACGTGGCGATTGATGGGATGTGGCGTCTCCGCTTCCCCTTGCTGCCTCGGAAACTGCCAGACTTGACGAGTCCCTGATACATGCAGAGAAAACCATCATTACCTATGATTGTGGGGTCGCCGGTTGGCCTTCTCCTGCTATAAATGAGGAGGGTGGCGGAGCCCCCATCCCCCATCTCTTCATGCTCCGCTCGCTTCTCCTCCCTTGCTTCATCGCTCGCAGCGACACCCATGGCGCCTGCGAAGAGGTTCTCGGCTGCAGAGAAGGGGAAGGCGCGCCAGGAGGGGCCCGGCTCGCCGCCTCCCAAGAGGGGGCGTGGTCGCCCGTGTAAGCACGTCGGACCCCCGCCGTGGATCCTTGCGGCCGCGACGGCGCCTCCTCGCATGGTGGGAGTCGCCCAGGTCGTGGCAGCCCCGTCGATGAAGTGAGGCGCCCCATGGTTGCGGGGCCTCCCTGGTCGCGCTTCCACTCGGCGGAGGTGCTGCCGGAGTTCGTTGTGTGGTCGGAGAACCTGGCCGGCACCTGGCTTCAGCTCCCACGCTTCTTTGCCGGTGAACCGCCGCCACAGTCCAAAGCGGTCTTCGCTGGCAAAGCGGACCATCGCAGCAGAAGGCTTCGTGGGTCGCGGTGGAGGTCTTCTTCACGGGCAACGTAGCCTTGGCCCGCGGCTGGCAGACGTTTGCCCGCGCGTGCGACCTGGGCAGGCAGTGTACCCTCCACTTCAAGTACGACGGCAACGCGACCCTCTACGTGAGGGTATTCGGGGAAGATGGTCGCCGCGTCGGGTGCTGCGCTGAGGATAACGATGGAGGCGAGGTGCTCGGGCTTGGCGACTGTCGTGTTCTTTCCTTTCTTCCTGCATATAAAAAAGAAACAAGTATGGGGCCCTGCAGGGGCGTGCAACGAACCGTGATTTCCAAGTCGCTATGTTATGTTTATCATTCCTGTGTCGTGTTGCAGCATCAGCTTTTTGTGTAGGCGTGTAGAGATAACTTAGCTTGATGCGTTTGAAGTAGTTTTCGCTTCGTGAGGCGCACATCTCCCAGTACCTAGTGAGACCTTCTTGCCATTGGCTTGGGAGGCGTCGAGGAACTGCAAAAATTTGTTTAGAAACTCTTATTCTTCCAAGCCCAGGTCGTAGGCTTAGCCGCCCATGACCCAGAGCTTTGTATCGCGGTACCCGAGGGGCACAGATTAAGGGAGGAGCGCCAGCTTGCAAGCTCGAGCGAGGGTGCCTCATGAAGAACAAGAAAAACGAACGCTCTGCACCTGTCCAGCCCCCTCGCGAGGCATGTGAGGGAGAGTACGGGCCAAAACAAAGAACCGAGGGAAGAACAGACGAAAAAGGCGATCGAACCAAGACGACAAGAAACACCAGAATGTGAATTTCCATTAAAAAGGGGCAAGCCAACTACAGAAAGCAAATGAAAAACCGCGTCCATCACCTAGTCTAGTCTTCTCACCAGCGCGGAGCAAAGTGCTGCCACTAGGACCTGGGAGGGAGCCTCCTGTCAGGACCGGTTTTCCGGGTATTAATTTCCAGAAAGTGGCCCTTGTGCTCACCAGCCCCAGGATTACTATTAGCTGATGAGGCACCAACTTGATATAGAAATTCCAAGCAAAATACAAAATATGTAGTACAAGACCATTCTGGCCTATGAGTACAACAAGTGGTTTCTAGTGGTTGATGGCGGAAGCGGTTTGTGGATCATCAGTGTCTATGGGACTCCATTTCCCAACAGGAACAGCTGACCAGGTTAACTCCTATCTTCGTGAGGCTGCTTTTACCATTGCTTAGGTTCCGGGGCCATCATCGCAACCCTCCCCTCCAAGCAAGAAATCTGGCCAAGACAATAGCCAGGGACAAGCCAACGAGTACTTTGAATGTACTCGCAAACATTTTGAACACGGGTATAATATAACAACCGATAATCATGCTCTAAAATATTTTATGCCCACCACGTCTACCATAAAATAATGTCCCCGATGCATGCAAGCAGGTTATTTATATACAATATAAATATGCAATAACAGGTAGTAATAAAATTCACCGATCGGGTGTCCAAGCGCCTCGAAGGATAGTAATTAAGCTGGCATGCCTCGATTCGAGGCGTCACGGCGACACCACATAAAGGGCTTATAAGGTAAACAACAAGAATGCTACGATACTGGTAGGCCCGAGCGACACCACATAAAGGGCTTATAAAGTAAATAAATAACAAGCATGCCACAGTCGGGCGTCTCAGCGACACCACCTAAAGGGCTTATAAAGTAATCACAGTAAATATCCAGGAGGTAGAACCGTCCCAGGGATACTCAATAAATCAAGTAATGAGAATAGTTAGTCCACAATAATAATAATCATAATTATTATATGTCACCGGTCATAATCAATGTTCTGAATTATTAGTTTCTCCTCCGAAGACCGACACTAAGACCGACACTAAGACCGACACTTGACCCGACCCAGACTGTAGTCCTTAACCATAGACACGGCTATTCGAATAGATATTATCTCTGCAGAGGGTGTACTCTTTACCCACGAGCAACGGATTCCTTTAGTCCATCGGGACTAATTCCGTCTACGGTCTTTTAATTGAAAACACACCTGACTTGCACACACCAGCTTAACTTACCGGTGTCTGGAAGCACCCACGACACTGTCGAGTAAAACTCTAAGTGGGGAGGCTACTACCTCGCGTAGCATGGGATCAAATTTATGACGCGCACTCTAAGGGATGCCCCCCTCTCGGTCCCAACCGGAAACACCCATGCCCCCAGACCAGGTGGCTTGCCTACCGGCTGCAGTCGGTATCTTCCACCGTGGCCTCTCTGTACGGTGTGTGCCAAGAAAGGGGTTGACAACTTACTGAACCGCACCCTACACGTGGCGGGGCAAGTGGTAGTACGAAACAAGTATGGGGGTTACTGGAACAAGACTCAATGTACGGTCGACTTAGGAGGATTATAAATTCCCTGCATGATATGTGTAACAAAAATATTTCAACCAACAGAATCACCACTCATTATACCTTACTATGCCATACCGGACATAACCGTCCCGACGGAGACCGGCGACAAGCTCACGCCTACCCAAGGCAGAGGCTTTCCCGGATTCTTTTCCGGCATGCATGCAAGGTATATGAGGACGATTACCATCCCAAGTATATCCATTCCCATTAGCAAGGAAATCACCAAAATGCATTCATGCAAATGATCGCGTCACTACTTAAAATAACGAGTTCACCGGATTAAGACGATGTTATAATCGTGTCAACCAACACACAAAAAAAAATATTATGCCAGTGTTCAGGATGCTTGCCTTCAAGGGTATGCAAGTGGGGTGCCTATTTGAAAATTGCCTTCTTCTTCAAAACCTATTTTTTAAATTATTCAAATTAATACATAGTTTCAAAACAGTGCAAAAAAGTTGTCTGAATTTTTTTCAAATAAATCTTAAAATAAACTAGACTAAATTTGAGAGAGGTAAGAAAAAGAATCAACTCATTTGGAGTTTTATTTAAAAATATATAGCCAGTCAAAGTTTAGTCAAATTTTGATTTTTAAATAAAAGCAGAAAAAAAAAAAAAGCGTTTAAAACGCATTACACGTCGGCGTACTCTGGAAATCGTTTCCACTTACGCCTGCATGGACCGGACGCTGGAGTCATCGGCAGTGAGCCCGCTGTGCCCACTTGGTCGCTTTGACCAGTCCACCAGCAGCGTCGCCTCCTCCCGACCGAACAGGCGGAGCTCCCGTGAGCTTCGCCGTAACGAGGCATCCTCGGTGATCTGAGCACACAGGTGTGCTCCGGTGGTCGAGACGAACCCATGGGTACCCTCCATGGTCGCCGACATGGAAGAAGTCGCTGGCGACGAGCTTCGCGGCGGAGAAGGCATTCGGGTGGATTTGGGGTTCTGGGCTATGGTGGCTCTTGGTCGGGGCTGAGGTGATGGGCGGCTCCGCACGATCACGTGGAGTTGGGTGGGCTGACTGGATTGCCGGGAGGTGCCTTGGTTTGCGTGACGAAATCGGCCGGGACTTGGCGGCGGCCGAACCGCCCAGTCGGGAAGATGGCCTTCCTCTCCTCGATCGGTGGCCATGGTAGCTCTAGGGGATAGTTTGAGGTTGCTTGAGGACTCTCGGTTGAGCTGGGGCCCTTATATAGGCGGTGGAGGTCGGTCCCAGGCGGCGTGCGATAAGGACTATGGCGAACCGCCATTATGTGCTGCAGGGCGACGTGGCGGCGACACGAGCTAGAGGACGACTTGCGGATAAGCTCGTGTTGTACCTGAGGGCAGCTGGCAAGCTGGAATTGGCTCGGGCCAGGCTACACGGGTAAAAGACACATCTGGCCGTCATTAGCTACGCCCAACCGACTGACAATGATGGCTGTGGGGTGCCAGGGTGGTCGGGGTGGCTTTTGCGGTCTCGGGAAGCGGGCGTGGCGTCTTGGCTGCGGTTGGCCAAGGGCAGGCAGGTGTGAGGCGAGACCACGGCGGCTGGTCTGGCTACATACAAACCTGGCGCTCTGGCGCGCCCAGTGACATGCCACGATTCTTGGGCAAAATGCAGTGCATGCCACAGGAGCTTGGGTGAGGCTGGATGATGGTGGAACCTAGGTTAGGGGAGCTAGGAGTTTAGTGGACAAAGGTGGTTAGGCAAAGGGAGCAGGTTCATTGCACGATCGTCGATTATGTCAAACCAGTCATGCCCATAAGGTGTTTGACAAAATGCCAAGGGCACTTAGGCATTTCTTGGGGTGGCCAGAATCTCCAGGTTGGGGTCTCTTTGGATGAATGAAAGGTTGGCAAAGTTAGTTTGTCAAAAGAAGAAACTTGTTAGTGCAAGTTTTGCAAATCTCCAGTTTTGGGCAGAAAGAAAAAGGCATGATAGCAAGTACTTAAAATCCTCAAATGGGTCCACTCTCCTGGACTTAAGGGTTTTGTAGGATGGGCTATAAGTAGGAAAAAGAATCACAACAAAAAGGGCAAGTTAAAATGTGGTTGCTGTACAAATCACCATGCTGGACCACAATGAAAAAGAGGTTGATTCACTCAATTTTTTTCAAAGGAAATCACTGGGTTTTTTGCAAAAAGTTGAATAATACACTCCTATTAATCTCTCATAAATTTGGTGGGAGTTTTAAACAAATATTTAAATAGGTTGTAGTGCAAAATTGCCCCTGGACCAGGTTTGAAAATTTGATGTAGAGCTCAAAATATCCAAAGAATGAAATATATTTTTGCATAAAAGTGATTTACAAACATCACATGACATCCCCAAATTTTGGTGGAATTTTTGAATGACTTTACAAAAGGGTTGCAGTGCAATGGAACCCTAGAACTTATGAAAAACTTATTTAGAGAAATAAAGCTCATGGAAAATAATTATATAGATAATCCCACTGATAAAAGAATTGTTTTATTTGAGATGGTAAGTAAGTCCAATAATGACTGAAAAGTTTTCACTTGGGGTAAAAACTCCTAATAATAAAGAAAAAGAATGGTTCTGAAATAAAAGGAAATCCAAAAAATACAAGTTTGAGTTTCCTGGCAAAATTTTAATTAACAAAACATTGTCAAATTTTTGGGGTGTTACAACACTACCCCCCTTAAGAAAAATCTCGTCCTCGAGATTTGTTAAGAGTTGTTTTGAAAAATATCTTTCCTGTTAGCTGAAATCAAAAGGTTTATTCATAGCACAAACTTGCGTCGTCGAGGTTGGTCTTTGGCAGCTACGGTCGGGTAAAAATGCAATCACGCATCATCATACTCGTGCATGGCTATTATTAAAAGCAGGGGTGCACAAGGAAACAGCATTAAATTTTGGCGATACAATATCACACAATTACGTATGCGTGGACACTAAGACTCGGTACTACCGGCGACTCTAGTCTACCTCGTTAATATCTAAGCGGGCTTGCCTTGCAGACGCCGAGGTTTCACCATGGTTTTCACCGTCGAGGATTAGGCCGGAGGGGTGGAGGGACTGCGAGGGTCGGGGTAGCGATGATGACCATCGCTTGAGGATTATTGGCCACAATCCCGTTGGAGTGTGCTCCCAAAAGCGTGGCTTACTTGCGGGGTCATCAAAGCACCTTGGTTGATGGCTGGGGCTGACCTCAAGGTCTCGCTCGGTTGTCCGAACAGCACGACTGGGTTGTCGGTGTCGGGCTCATCTTCTCTTCTTGCTGGGGCTCTGCGGATCAGTTCTCCATGAGCCGCGATCAGATCAAGGGTGATTTGATCGAACAGTTCTTCTAGTGCCCTTACATAGCGCCCTAGATGCAATAATGCAGGATCCGTCTCGTGATTTCCATTGGCGACACAGGGGTGGCCTACCATACCCATCACCGCTGGGGTAGTAGTAGAACGAGCTGACGATTAACTCGGGTGACAAGTGCCGAGATGAATTATAGCCTCTGAGCAGCTAGTTGGATGGCTTGTGGCTCAAAGGAAGTTGTCCTTCCGGTGAACCCGTAGGGGCTTACGGTGATAGACCCTCACCGTAGACGCAGTGCCTGATGGCCTGCACTGACGGCTCTCACCGCCCATGGGTCCTTGATACACAACATAATTCGGGGCTCTTCTAATGCAAAGGCACGACGGGTGAGGTTTGCTAGCACGGTCACAAAACCTCCAAGGTTGCTCGCCGTGGTTTCATTGTGAACAATGGGTCCCGCATTATAGCTCGGTTTGAGGAAGGAGTTTGTGCTGTGCTGTGTTGAGGCTAGCGTGCCCTTTTTATAGAAAAGGGGGCGGAGTCTTCCTTCGCACGCTTGCGAAAGAGACAAAATGGGTGTCGGCCACTGGCATGTGATTGACAAGCTAAGCTGATAGGTTGGGCATCGACTGCCAAAAGTGACGGGGTCACTGTGTGGCTATCTTGCACGAGAAGCTTGGCTGGGGTTAGGTTAAGGTCTGGTGGGTTGGTTTGCCTAAGTTTTTCGACCTGGCTAAGATAGGATTAGCCAATGGTCAGCTGACTCTCGATACCAAGTTTGTCAGACCGGTTTTACGGGTATTAATTTCCAGAAAGTGGCCCTTGTGCCACCAGCCCCAGGATTACTGTTAGCTGATGAGGCACCAACTTGATACAGAAATTCCAAGCAAAATACAAAATATGTAGTACAAGACCACTCTGTCCTATGAGTACAACAAGTGGTTTCTAGTGGTTGATGGCGGAAGCGGTTTGTGGATCATCAGTGTCTATGGGACTCCATTTCCCAACAGGAACAGCTGACCAGGTTAACTCCTATCTTCGCGAGGCTGCTATTACCATTGCTTAGGTTCCGGGGCCGTCATCGCAACGCTCCTCTCCAAGCAAGAAACCTGGCCAAGACAATAGCCAGGGACAAGCCAGTGAGTACTTTGAATGTACTCGCAAACATTTTGAACACGGGTATAATATAACAACCGATAATCATGCTCTAAAATATTTTATGCCCACCACGTCAGTCATAAAAATAATGTCCCCGATGCATGCAAGCAGGTTATTTATATACAATATAAATATGCAATAACAGGGTAGTAATAAAATGCCTTAGATCCGGGAATTATGCGAGGCGGCATACTCGAAGGATAGTAATTAGCGGGCATGCCTCGATCGAGGCCTCGAAAGCGACACCACATAAAGGGCTTATAAGGTAAACAACAAGAATGTTACCACAGTCGAGGCGTCGGCGACACCACATAAAGGGCTTATAAAGTAAATAAATAACAAGCATGCCACGATCCAGACGTCTCAAATGACACCACCTAAAGGGCTTATAAAGTAATCACAGTAAATATCCAGGAGGTAGAACCGTCCCAGGGATACTCAATAAATCAAGTAATGAGAATAGTTAGTCCACAATAATAATAATCATAATTATCATATGTCACCGGTCATAATCAATGCTCAATTAGTAGTTTCTCCTCAAGACCGACACTAAGACCGACACTTGACCCGACCTGCATCAGTAGTCCTTAACCATAGACACGGCTATTCGAATAGATATTATCTCCGCAGAGGTGTACTCTTTACCCACGAGCAACGGATTCCTTTAGTCCATCGGGACTAATTCCTTCTACGGTCTTCTAATTGAAAACACACCTGACTTGCACACACCAGCTTAACTTACCGGTGTCTGGAAGCACCCACGACACCTGTCGAGTAAAACTCTAAGTGGGGAGGCTACAACCTCGCGTAGCATGGGATCAAATTTATGACGCGCTCTAAAGTGCCCCTCTCGTCCCTACCGGAAACACCCATGCCCCCGGACCAGGTGGCCTGCCTACCGGCTGCAGTCGGTATCTTCCACCGTGGCCTCTCTGTACGGTGTGTGCCAAGAAAGGGGTTGACAACTTACTGAACCGCACCCTACCTGTGGCAGGGCAAGTGGTAGTACGAAACAAGTATGGGGGTTACTGGAACAAGACTCGATCTACGGTCGACTTAGGAGGATTATAAATTCCTTGCATGATATGTGTAACAAAAATATCTCAACCAACAGAATCACCACTCATTATACCTTACTACGCCATACCGGACATAACCGTCCGACGGAGACAAAGCGACAAGCTCACGCCTACCCAAGGCGGAGGCTTTCCGGATTCTTTTCTGGCATGCGTGCAAGGTATATGAGGACGATTACCATCCCAAGTATATCCATTCCCAACAGCAAGGAAATCACCAAAATGCATTCATGCAAATGATCGCGTCACTACTTAAAATAACGAGTTCTCCGGATTAAGACGGTGTTATAATCGTGTCAACCAACACACAAAAAAATATTATGCCAGTGTTCAGAATGCTTGCCTTCAAGGTTATGCAAGTGGGGTGCCTATTTGAAAATTGTCTTCTTCTTCAAAACCTAATTTTGAAATTATTCAAATTAATACATAGTTTCAAAACAGTGCAAAAAAGTTTTCTGAAATTTTTTCAACTAAATCTTAAAATAAACTAGACTAAATTTGAGAGAGGTAGGAAAAGAATCAACTCATTTGGAGTTTTATTTAAAAGATATAGCCAGTCAAAGTTTAGTCAAATTCTGATTTTTAAATAAAAGCAGGAAAAAAAGAAAACGTTCAGCATTACGTCGGCGTACTCTGGAAATACGTTTCCACTTACGCCATGCGGACCGACGCCGGGTCATTGACGATTAGGCTACCGGCCTGATCGGGTCGCTGACCAGTCCGCCAGCGCCGTTGCCTCCTCATCGGCCAGAGGCGAGCTCGCGTGAGGCTCGCCGTGACGAGGCATCCCTCGGTGATCTCGAGCACACGGGTGTGCTCCGGGTCGGTGACGAACCGTGGGTACCCGCCATGGTCGCCGACATGGACGGTCGCCGGCTGACGAAAACTTCCATGGTGGAGAAGGCATTCGGTGGATTTGGGGTTACGGGCTATGGTGGCTCTCGGTCGGGCTGAGGTGATGGGCGTGCCCGCATTTATCACGTGGAGTTGGGTGGAGGCGCTGGATTGCCGGGAGGGGCCTTGGTTGCGACAAAATCGGCCGGGACATGGCGGCGGCCGAACCGGCCGGAGTCGGGGAAGATGGCCTTCCTCTCCTCGACTGCTGGCCATGGTAGCTCTAGGGAGATAGTTTGAGGTTGCTTGAGGACTCGTTTGAGCTCCGGGGCCCTTATATAGGCGGTGGAGGTCGGTCCCGCGGCCGGGCGATATGACGACGGCGAACCACGATTCTGTCTTTGCCGAGGCGGCGTGGCGGCGGCGAGCTAGAGGGCGACTTCGGATAAGCTCGTGCTGTACTGAGGGCAGCTGGCGAAATGGGTGGTTTCAGGCGGCGCCCGACGGCGGGGCCTACATCACTTGGCCGTCGACTAGCCGCCAGGCCGACTGACGGTGTGGCGCCGTGGGGTTCGAGGGTGGTCAGGTGGCTTTACTGCGGTGAGGAGGAGGCGTGGCGTCTTGGCTGCGGTTGGCCAAGGCCGAGAATGGTGTCTTGAGGCGAGGCAGCGGCTGGCGGTCTGACACATGCA
This sequence comes from Aegilops bicornis, assembly GCA_021605145.1. Lineage (NCBI taxonomy): Eukaryota > Viridiplantae > Streptophyta > Magnoliopsida > Poales > Poaceae > Aegilops > Aegilops bicornis. Next base: position 260,629,464 of record CM038669.1, read on the forward strand.
AAACGCGCGCTCTGGGCGCGTCCAGAGCACGCCCACCAGGTGCTCGGCGAAATGCCAGTGCATGCCACAGAGCTTGGGTGAGGCTGGATATTAGCAGACCTAGGTTAGGGGGAGCTAGGAGTTTAGTGGACAAGGTGGTTAGGCAAAGGGAGCAAGTTCATTGCACAGATCAGAGATTATGTCAAAACTGATCATGCCCATAAGGTGTTTGACAAAATGCCAAGGGCACTTAGGCATATCTTGGGGTGGCCAGAATCTCCACGTTGGGGTCTCTTTGGATGAATGAAAGGTTGGCAAAGTTAGTTTGTCAAAAGAAGAAACTTGTTAGTGCAAGTTTTGCAAATCTCCGCTTTGGGCGTAAAGAAAAAGGCATGGTAGCAAGTACTTAAAATCCTCAAATGGGTCCACTCTCCTGGACTTAAGGGTTTCAGAGGATGGGCTATAAGTAGGAAAAGAATCACAGCAAAAAGGGCAAGTTAAAATGTGGTTGTTGTACAAATCACCATCTTTGGACCGTAATGAAAAAGAGGTTGATTCACTCAATTTTTTCAAAGGACATCACCGGGTTTTTTTGCAAAAGTTGAATAATACACTCCTATTAATCTCTCAATTAATTTGGTGGGAGTTTTAAAGAAATATTTAAATAGGTTGTAGTGCAAAATTGCCCCTTGGACCAGGTTTGAAAATTTGATGTAGAGCTCAAAATATCCAAAGAATGAAATATATTTTTGCATAAAAGTGATTTACAAACATCACATGACATCCCCAAATTTTGGTGGAACTTTTGAATGACTTTACAAAAGGGTTGCAGTGCAATGGAACCCTAGAACTTATCAAAAACATATTTAGAGAAATAAAGCTCAGGGGAAATAATTATATAGATAATCCCACTGATAAAAGAATTTTTTTATTTGAGAGGGTAAGTAAGTCCAATAATGACTGAAAAGTTTTCAGTTGGGGTAAAAACTCCCTAATAATAAAGAAAAGAATGGTTCTGAAATAAAAAGGAAATCCAAAAAAATAAAAGTTTGAGTTTCCTCGCAAAATTTTAATTAACAAAACATTGTCAAATTTTTGGGGTGTTACACCTCTGAGGCCCAAGGGCGGCACTCCTGAGACTCCGGGGCGTGTACAGCCCCACTCATTATTACGTGAGAGTGTCACGAGCGGAGACCTTCACAGGCACGGGGCCTTGCTTCACAGGCGCTGGGCCTTGCTTCATGGGTAGAACTTCCGGAGGTGCTGGATGTTCCAGGCGTTCTGGATGGGGACCTCGTCCTGCGTCTCAAGGCGCACGGCGCCAGGCCTGGAGATGTGGGCGACCTAAACGGGCCCTCCCACATGGGCGAGAGCTTATGCAGCCCTTCCCTAGAGAGCACCTCGAGCGTCCTGGAGCGGACGCTGCGGCAGTGATACCGCCGCAGCGCCTGCTGGTATCTTGCCACTCAAAGCGTGGCTTTGCGGCGGCGTTCCTCCCCCAGCACAAGGTCCATCCCCCGCATGGCATCCTGCTGCGTCTCATCAAACGCCAGGACCTGCGCGGAGCGATGCTTGACCTCGTGAGGGAGAACCGCTTCTGCTCCGTAGACGAGGAAGAACAAGGTCTCTTCTGTTGGCTTGGTGGCGGTGGTGCGGATGGACCACAGCACAGACTGGAGCTCCTCGTGCCAGCCCCTGCCGCAGGCCTCGAGCTTCTTCATGAAGGTCCTGGTCTTGAGGCCTCTCAGGACTTCCGCGTTGGCGCGTTCGGGTTGACAATTGCTCCTGGGGTGTGCCACCGAAGCGTAGCAGATCTGCGTTCCAAGGTTAGCACAATATGTCTTGAAGAGGGTGCTACTGAACTGCGAGCCGTTGTTGGTGATGATACGATTAGGGACCCCGAACCGGCTCACGAGATCCTTGATGAACTTGACCGCAGATCCAGCCGGGATGGTGCGGACAGCTTCTACCTCCGCCCATTTGGTGAACTTGTCGATGGTGACGTAGAGGTAGCGGTAGCCCCCAGGCGCTCGAGGGAACGGGCCTAAGATATCTAGCCCCCAGACTGCGAATAGCCATGAGAGAGGGATGGTCTGGAGGCCCTCAGCTGGCTGATGGATCTGCTTGGCGTGGAGTTGGCAGGCCTCGCAGGACTTCACCAGCTCGGTCGCGTCGTTGAGTGCCATAGGCCAGTAGAACCCGCTGCGGAATGCCTTGCCGACGAGGATTCGTGACGATGAGTGGTGCCCGCAGTCTCCGTTGTGTATGACAGCTAGCAACTCGTTCCCCTGTTCCCTGGAGGTGCACCACAAGGAAACGTCATTTGGCCGCTCTCTGTATAACTCACCGTCCCCGGATGCGATGCCGTAGTCTGTCGGGCCACGCGCTCACGCGTCCTCCTCTTTCTCCGGCAGTATCCTTGCGGCCAGTATTCCTTGAACTCCTTGGTCGGCAAAGACCTCCACGAGGCTCGAAGCGCCAGTAGGCGCCCTCCGAGGTCGGGCCGAGGCCGGGCTCCCGAGGCAGGTGGTTGGGGAGTTCCTCCCGAGCGGGCGCCGACCAGCGGAGTCTTTGCCGAAGGCTTGAAGAGCCGCTCCTCAAAAGACGCCTAGGCTCTTGGGGTTGTCACTTGGGCGCCTTTTGGCAATGTCGTCGGCCTCCTTGTTAGTGCCACGGGCACGTGCTGCAACTCTAGACCTGTGAAATGCTTTTCCATTTTATGCATCTCCGTGAGGTATGCCTCCATGTGCTCGGCCCCTCGGCTTGTATACCTTGTTGGAGAAGTTGACGAGGAGCTGCGAGTCGCCCCTGATGGTGACGCGCTTCACCCCCAGGGCCACGGCAGCCTTAAGGCCAGCGATGTTGTTGCAGACCTTCTCGCCTTGCTGGAAGCAGAGATGCACGACGTAGTAGAGCTTGTCCTGAGTGGGCGAGATGAGCACTGCTCCAGCTCCGGCGCCCTGGCGTGTGAACGCGCCATCGAAATACATTACCCAGCCATTTTGTGCTTCACTTCCTGGTGAGAGGGATCGGTCCTCACCTGCTTCAAACCCCGGGGCATCAGTCCATTCTGCTACAAAGTCGACGAGCGCGGCTCCCTTGATGAACCTGGTTGTGCTGAACTCTAGATGGAATGCTTGCAGCTCGATGTTCCATTCGGCGACTCCTCCAGCAGCGTTGGGGCTCCTGAGTACCCTCTCCAGCGGGTAGGCCTAGACGACCTTGATTGGGTGACCTTGGAAGTAGTGTCGCGGTGTCAAGACCCCGATCCTAAGTCACATCAACCTAGCATGTAACACATCATATCACTTTGCGGCCTCACGCACGGTATTCCCACGGGTGCCACCTTACCTGGACCGGGACCGTTTACACATTTTGGCTCATATATATGATATTGTCGCTAGCATGCATATGACAAAGAACCGGGGCCAACATGACTAGTCGTAAACCCAAAGTGGCACTAACTTACAGGGACAGGCATACATGACCCAAAGAACGAACGCGTGTCGGTCATCAATGAAGTTAATCCTGGGTCAGCAGTACGGGCTAACAGACTCCGAGAGAATCCTCGGCTGTAGCAGGCTAACAGGACTCCGGTAGACACCACGTGACATTTCCCCGAAGGGACAGACACAGGAACGAAGAAGGACACATGCCGGCCAACCTAAGTGTTCCGGAGCACTAGGATACATTTCCCCATAAGAAATGCTACCAAGAATAAACAACTAGGTTGTCGGATCCCACACATACCAAGCATTTCAATAACATACACACAATATGCTCGATATGTGCAAATACAACATGGCATCACAACATAACTCCATGACTCAAGTATTTATTCATTAGGCTCCGAGGAGCCAAGTATTACAAACATGGGTCTCCCCAACATACAGAGCATACAAGCAACAATCGGAAGCATAAACATGTCTGAGTACAGACAACTACAAATGAAATAGTCTGAGAAGCCCGACTATCTACAAGACCCTCCCAAGGTTACAAGATCGTAGCTGAGGTGACAAGCTAAACGTCGAAGTCCATGCGGTACTACTAGTGAGTACAGATGTACCCAGCAAGACTTACATCAGAACTATCTACATATGCATTAGTAACATCAAAGGGGGTGGTGGAGTTTAACAGCAGCAAGCCAGCTTTGATTCAGCGGCTATCCTGAACTACGACTGCAAGTAACTCTTTTCAGGTGGCGCACACGAGTCCACATATTCACCATATCAATACACCACTAGGATCCGCTCCCGTCTCCCTACGAGAACGCCATCCATAGCACTCACACTTATCTTGCGTGTTTTAGAGTATCCACTTTCACTTGTCTATGAATTGTATAGGCAACCCAGAAGTCCTTTACCATGGACGTGGCTATTCGAATAGATCATTGTAACCCTACAGGGGTGTACTTCTTCACACACGCTCTCGCCACTTACCGCCATGTAGACGTCATGTATCTCGGCAACCTTCAAGTGGAAGCCTGGCGAGGGTGTCGGCCACGACCTGACTAACCACACAACTCCCTAGTCTAGGTTTATCGCCTCTTCAGGATCCATCCCATGGGAGTCCGGCCGAGGTTTCCACATACCGCCCCGAACGATGTGTACAGGGTTCCCAGGCACCAAACGGGCGACTCGGTACACCGGGCCACATGCCTCACCGTGCATCACAAATTTCACCCCTTCGGCCCGCATTATGCCGCGCCTCCAAAGATACTACAAACACCGAAACTACTTGCAACTCCTCGACAGAGGACAGGCGATTAATAAGTCGAGAGAGTCAATTAAGGATCCCAATGTGTGGAAGTAGCTGTTCATGGATCACAAACAAAGAACTTCGGGGCCTCGAGGACAGCTTTCAATGAGACAACCCACCATGTACTCCTACATGGCCTCTCACCGCTACCTTTACCAAATCGTGTTAACACACTTAGCTCTCAACAAGAGGGACATGTTCACCACATTCCAATTCATTTCCCACTGAATCAGACCTGACTCAACTCTAAAGCAAAGAGCGTGCATGACAACCAAGATGAATGAGTAGGCACATCGTGGCTCAAACAACTCCTACTCATGCTAGTGGGTTTCATCTATTCTTGTGGCAATGATGTGTCATGCAGGGGAAAGGGGTTCAACTACCACAGCATGTAATAGTTGAATCGTTGTTGTCCTAATGCAGTAAAAGAGAGCAGGAGCGAGAGATTGGAGTTGTATCGGAATGAACAAGGGGTTTTTTCTTGCCTGGCACTTCTGAAGATAGTAATAGCACTTCATCGGTGGCATCGATCACATCATCGAAACCACGTCTACTGAGAGGGGACAAATACCGGTAAACAAGAAAGAACACAATCAATGCAATGCAACGAAATGATGCATGAATGTGACATGGCAATATGCTGTTGATTGAGCTAATGCAACTAGCAACAAGTTAAATGAAGTTGGTTTGTACCCTAGTTTCAAATTCAAACTCCATATGTGAAAGTTTAAATGCCCTTTATATGATTTGTCCTAAACAGTAGCCATAAGTTGTTCTAACCTGCATAAAAATGGTACAGATGGATATATTGGATTTTTTTGATAATTATTTATATATAAATCTTTTCAATCTGAGTTATAGATTAATTTCTATGATTTTTTGAAGTTTATAACAATTTCTGGAATTTTCTGAATAAGTTTAAATCCAGAAAATTCTTTACTGCGTCAGCCACTACGTCTCTGTGATGTCAGCAGGTCAATGGGGCAGTCCAGATCAAACCTGACGTGTGGGGTCCACACGTCAGTAACACAGGGCTGGTTAGTGTCGCTGGGAGGTGGGCCTGCTCAACGGCCACGTCAGTAGGTTCAATTCTGGCGCGTGGGTCCCGCTGGGTTATAAACTAATCTAAGGTGAAATAAACCCAGGTTAATTAAGTGTGGGGTCCATCCGCCGCTGAGCTAGGGGTTAGTTAGTGGCGTCATTAACATTTAATTAACCCGCCACGTCAATGCAAGTTATTGCCCATGTATCAGCACGCGGTGGCACACCGGAGTTGTTTCGGGTCGGTGCTACCGAGCACCAATTCATGAGTGGTTTATGCGGCTACGGCGAATGGGCAAAGGCGGCGATCTTCTAGGGCAAGCGCCTGTGAGAGCCGGGTGGCCTCATGAGACGGTAGCACTGACGAAAGCGGCGGCTGGAGCTCGGGCAGGACCGGCTACTCACTACGGCGCACGGGAAGGCGAGCTAGCAGGTGAGTTGGTCTCCTGGGAGCAGTCTGAGCACGATGACGTGCTCAGGGGCAAGCTGAGCTTGCTCTAGCCATGGTGACAACTTCACCGGCGGCGTGAAGCTCACAAGCTGGGCGGCTGGGCTGGTTAGAGCTCGTGTGCAGATGTTAGAGGAGAGGGGCGAGGAGCGGGAGGTCACGTAGAGTCTGCAGAGGTGGTTAGTGGGCTCGGGGAGGACTTGAGGCCGGCGAATCGAGTGACGGCATCCGGCGACCGTAGACGGGCAATAAGGTCACCACGTCGTCTTGGGGTCGTCCGAGCTATGCGTGGGTCGGCGGAGAGGTACTTGGAGCCCTGGCGGAGTTTCCTGGGCATGGCCACGTGGCAAGGGAATGACGATGGTCGCTGTTCTGCGGGGCACTGCTTCGAGCGCGCTGAGTTGGGGAGAGAGAGAGAGAGAGAGAGAGAGAGAGAGAGAGAGAGAGAGAGGAGGAGATGAGATCGAGGGATTGAGGGAAAGGGTCCGAAGTGCGTGGCGCTGGCGTGGCGCCAGGCAAGTGGCAACGTGGGAGGCAGGAGGTGGCGCGGCGCGTGGTCGCGCGCATGGGGCACACGCCTCCCATCCTTCTGGCGAGAGGAGGGAGATGACTGGCACGGGCCAGCACAGTGCTGGGCCGGCCAGATGGGCTGCACAGGTAAGTTGGCCCAGGTGAGTTTTGCTCTGTTTTATTTTTCCTGTTTGTTTTCTTTTATTCAATTGCCACAGAATTCAAATCAAACAAATAGAAAATAGTGCCAAAACTCCCCTGTATATTTTTATGTCACTTAATGGACTTCTCCACATATACATAAAATATCTCAGAGCATTTGAAAAAATATTCATTATGTATTATGAATATAACTCCAAATTAAAATAGAATGTTGATTTAAATTCAGAGACCAAATAATTCCTTAAAAATGTTCCGTAATTTTGGTTTGGTAAATAACTCCGCCAAAATTCACAAAGCTATTTTTAGGGCATTTTGGATTCACCGAATGCGCTTAAAGGGTTCTTGCCCTTCTTTTTAAAATAATTCATGAGGCTTAGAATATTCCTCAATTCAATTTATTGAATTTAACATGATGGATGATGCTCACTAATGCAACTATTTACACTCAGATATTCTAGGGTTGTGACAACTCACCCCACTAAACAAGAATCTCGTCCCGAGATTCAAGACGTAGGGTAAGCAGACAGAGGGGAACACAAAGCTAACAGAATCTTCTTGATCCAATTGCCCTTCTCGAAGATGTTGATTCATTGTTCCAAATTGATCTTGACATCTTTGCTTTTGAGATTTTCATCCAACATGATGACGATAGAAGGAAACTCTACAAGAATCGATCTTCTTACAGATCGAGCAACTCGAAATCAACCCATGAAATGAGATGTGGAAACATCTCTTGAGCTAGGATACAAAATATACATCAAGAGGGATGGATGGTAACAGATGACGAAAGTTCGAATTGGCAGGAAACAATTCCACGCTTGAGTAAGATGGTGCGTGCATTTCAATGTAGCGAGGATTGAATTGCCATGATTCCATAACGGGACACCGTAGGGAAGGTGACTCACAGAATTATTACCTTAAGTGGCAAAAAGGATTACTTTTGATATCTAGATCATAGAAACTCTCTATACCAGCCTAAGGCAATTCATAATTGATCGTTTGACGGAGTTCAAAGAAATGGCATACTCAGTTCGGAAAGGAAACTACGGTTATAGAATAGCTCGGCATATGGGAGCACATTCCAATTGACACCGGGGATATAACCTAGTGTCTGAGTGTGCTTTCAAGAACTTGAGCATCTCCATACTCATCAAGGTCTTACCAACATCCGTGTCGAGGATCCTGGCAACACATCATACTACCATGACGAATAGTGAAGGGTGATGCAGATGCAAAGGAAGACAACACTTTCTCAGATTTGTCCCTAGCAAATCCAAGGAACACCACCTGAATGGTCAACCGAGAGACATTTAGCACTCTGCTTCTAATGTTCTCGTTGATGTACTAGATACCATGATCATACTTAAAAGTATTAACATGGCCATCAAGTGTAGGTCGGACTTCGGGAGCACAAAAATCCATAAGGAACAACTTCTATAATAAGTCACTCGAAATCCTCATGGAGAAGATTTTCAAGTTGCTCAATCAAGATACTACAATGATAGATCTTCCGGCTAGGTGTGTCGGCCAGAACATCAACCTTGTCGGGGCCCACATCATAGATCTTGGAAAAGTTCCAACCATCGATTCTGCACGAGATTCGGATCTGGTTGGTAACAGAATATTTTAGACATCATGTCTGGAAAAGAAAGTTTGCAACACAAACTGACGAGATGACGTTGCGACATTCTTGGGAAATGAACTACGATAGCAAGCTCCAAAACATGAGCTGGTTCTGCTACATACATGTGAACACGATGTCCCAGACAAGCATGACCACGTAGTAGTCTTATAATAAAACACTACCGAGTTCAGGTTGGGAACCATCATTGAAGATAATGAAGTCATGTGCATGACCTAGGATTAGCACATGAGACTCCCTTTTCTTGAACAAATCAATTAGTGGCTTGGTGTGCGAGGGCATACATATGGAGTGGAGGTAATTAATCTACCAAACCATAGAATACATTCACACATGCACAACTGACTTGGGATGATTCCAAAGGAAACAAAAACAAACTTTCTCAAATTCATGGCAGCAACTTGTATCAAATGCATGTGAACTTAGAGGAAGTCACTTCTTACATCAAACATCTACTTCATGAGCTGGCATGAAGAAAATGCTTACACAAGTTTCCAACACTAGTTTAATGTTCAACATAAATCATGGAGGGGATGGAATGCTGTTGATGGGCTCAACAACAATTCATCGGGATTTCCATATCACTGGAATTCCGCCATTATGTGATCAAGGCGATAGTATTTGTCAGAACAAAAGATATAACGGTGCATGCTCCAGAAAAAAACCACGAGTAAGACAACATTATGAACATTGTTGGTACTGATTTGATTTGATGATAGCCCATGCGCAAATCAAAGATTGGATAAGATAATAGCACCGACAATTGATCACGAGGATCAATCGATGAAGATATCATCTTTCTTCAACAAACACACAAACACAAGGATATCCCTTTGGAGATGAACTAAGCGAGACAAGCTTTCATCTTCCAACTCTCTGAGTTGTTGTTTAGCTTAACCAACCAGCTCAGGGGTATCAAACACAGATTCTTGGAGAAAGGGGTGGCTACAAGAAACCAACTTGATCATGAACTCAAAGATAGCGGTCGTGTGACAACACAGGAACACTTTCGAGAAGATATTCAGAAAATCGTGAACCATCGATATGTTACTAAGCTCGAGAACAATCTTGCTTTTCAGGGCAAGACGATGTGACCAAGAGAGTGATGGATTGACACAATCTTATCTCATTGATCGAGGAGTGCACCAAGGAAAATGGACTAGATAGCACGATCAATATCAGGATGATGGTTCAGTAACCAACATGCTAAGAATGGAATTATCGTCCATTAAGTACCAAGCAACACAGTTGCTAGGGGTATTGATTTCACACATCATGATTCACTGGTCGGCATTCCGGTTACAATAACACGGGAACCGAGGAATTAACAATGATGGCGAGAAGTATCACTGCGTCAAGAATTCATAAGAGGTGGTGTAATTCTCATGACATTCTTGACATAAAGATGGTAACACTCCAAGGTAGAAACGAAAGCAAAAGCTGTATTGGCATTTTGATCCACGTATCACAACTACTTTGACACAATCCTCGAAGTCGACAAGGTAATCGGAGTTTGTTTTCTCCTAGTAATTCTTAATAGAATGGCTTGACGGACCACAAGAATAATAGGCATCGATAACACGAATGCACAACTAGTCCTGACTATCAATTGATAGACGGAGGTTAGAATACAACTAAAGAGAGACAACTCAAGGGAACATATGGTTTTCTGAGTTGCGGATGCATATATTTAGTATGTCAAACAAGTTCAACATATTTCTTCTAGATAATCCATGCAGAAAGGTAGGACTGGCAGATTCACAATGCAGAATGGAGCACTCATCAAGAGCACTCTGGTTGTGATCTTTCGGTTCGAAGAACTTCTGCCATAATGGTTCATGGTATTGAAAGAAGGATATACCACACACCTCGAGGACTATCACAAAGGTTACTAATATTCTAAAGGAACAAGCAAATACTATCAACATGAGGTAGGTAGGGTGAATCTTGTGTTTAAGAACCCAGAAATAGAATACCTACTTACTAAATGGCATCACGGGATGCTTTCGAGGATGGTGGCCAGAGTTATCACACTGGGAATACAAAACGTGGCTAGATTACTAGGTGATTCTCTAAGACACCTGGGGTCATAATAATAGCTTCAACATATATGTCGAGGCAATGGAGTACCTCAACACACCGATTAGTGTGCTTAATCTGGCCCAAAAGGGCATCGAGAACATGGAGGAAAGATTTGCAAGTGCATCAGATTATTTAAAAACCTGGGATGACTCGGACAGCATAACGGCTATAAATGCTCAAAAAGATTTGAGACATCCTGCAAAATAGTGGCATGACCACTCAACATCATAATATCAAGGTTACGAGATCAATCGTCAAAGCACATGGAAGTAGTAGGAACGGAGATGAGGCTTGGGACAAACAATCCTAAGAGCTCTACATGCATTAGTAACATGTGATCCTGATAGAAAGACGAGAAGCCTAGTTCTTAATCCCGTAGAAAAGAAGAGGTCAATTTCGCATCGTATGGGCATAAGGTATAAGGAGTGAAAAGAGCCTTATGTTCCTTCCACAATCAATTCCCTTACATAACTAAAGCATTTCTAGACTCAACTTCGACCAGTTTGGCTTGGTAATCCTACAGCAAAGGAGGCTCGATACCAAAAGTCATCAAGACCCCGATCCTAAGTCTCACAGATCTAGCATGTAACACATCATATCACTTTGCGGCCTCACGCACGGTATTCCCACGGGTGCCACCTTACCTAGCCCGGGACCGTTTGCGCCTTTTGGCTCACGTATATGATAGTGTCGCTAGCATCCATATGACAAAGAACCCAGGCCGACATGACTAGTCGTAAACCCAACGTGCCACTAACTTACAAGGACAGGCATACATGACCCAGCAACGAACGTGTCGGTCATCAGCGAGTGAATCCGGGCTATGCAGCTGGCTAACAGGACTCCGGAGAATCCGTGCTATAGCAGGCTAACAAGACTCCTAGAGACACCGCGTGACATTTCCCGAAGGGATGTACACGTGCACGAACAAGGACACATGCCGGCCAACCTAAGTGTTCCGGAGCAGTAGCAAGCTACCATGGCTCAGTGGAAGCAATATGAGACATTTCCCCATAAGAGAGGCTACCAAGAATAAACAAGTAGGTTGTCGGATCCCACACATACCAAGCATTTCAATAACATACACATAATATGCTCGATATGTGCAAATACAACATGTCATCACAACATAACTCTATGACTCAAGTATTTATTCATTAGGCTCCGAGGAGTCAAGTATTACGAACATGGGTCTCATGACCCAACATACAGAGCATACAAGCAACAAGCGGAAGCATAAACATGTCTGAGTACAGACAACTACATATGAAATAGGTTGAGAAGCCTAACTATCTACAAGACCCTCCCAAGGGTACAAGATCGTAGCTGAGGTAACAAGCTAAACGTCGAAGTTCATGCGGTACTACTAGTGAGAATGAAGTCTCTATGTAAAAACATAAATTAAGCAAACGTGAGTACAAATGTACCCAGCAAGACTTACATCAGAACTATCTACATATGCATCAGTAACATCAAAGGGGGTGGTGGAGTTTAACAGCAGCAAGCCAGCTTTTACTCAGTTGCTATCCTGAACTACGACTGCAAGTAACTCTTTTGAGGTGGCGCACACGAGTCCACATATTCACCATATCAATACACCACTATGGATCCGCTCCCATCTCCCTACGAGAACGCCATCCATAGCACCCACGCTTATCTTGCGCGTTTTAGAGTATCCACTTTCACTTGTCTATGAACTGTATAGGCAACCCAGAAGTCCTTTACCACAGACGCGGCTATTCGAATAGATCATTTATAACCCTGCAGGGGTGTACTTCTTCACACACGCTCTTGCCACTTACCGCCATGCACACGTCATGTATCTCGGCAACCTTCAAGCCTGGCGAGGGTGTCGGCCACGACCTGACTAACCACACAAGTCCTTAGTCCAGATTTATCGCCTATTCAGGTTCCATCCGCAGGGAGTCCGGCCGAGGTTTCCACATACGGCCCCGAACGATGAGTTCAGGGTTCCCGAGGCACCAAACGGGCGACTCGATACACCAGGCCACGTGCCTACCGCATCACAGCCCACCCCTCGGGTCCGCGCTGCGCACGGCCTCCAGCATACTACAAACACCAGAAACTACTTGCAACTCCTGGATAGACGACAGGGGCGGTTAATAAGTCACGATAGTCAATTAAGGATCCCAATGTGTGGTAGTAGCTGTTCATGGATCACAAACACAGAACTCAGTTCCTGAGGACGGTTTCAATGAGACAACCCACCATGTACTCCTACATGGCCTCTCACCGCTACCTTTACCAAATCGTGTTCACACACTTAGCTCTCAACAGTAGGACATGTTCACCACATTCCAATTCATTCCCGATGAATCAGACCTGACTCAACTCTAAGCAGTAGCAGGCATGACAACAAGCATGAATGAGTAGGCACATCAGGGCCCAAACAACTCCTACTCATGCTAGTGGGTTTCATCTATTCTTTGTGGCAAAGACAAAGTCATGCAGAGGAAAGGGGTTCAACTACCGCAGCATGTAACAGTTAAATCGTTGTTGTCCTAATGCAGTAAAAGAGAGCAAGAGCGAGAGAATGGGATTTTATCGAAATGAACAAGGGGGTTTTGCTTGCCTGGCACTTCTGAAGATAGTAATAGCTCTTCATCGGTGTCATCGATCACATCGTCGAAACCACGTCTACTTAGAGGGGACAAATATAGGTAAACAAGAAAGAACACAATCAATGCAATGCAACAATATGATGCATGAACGTGTCATGACAATATGCTTTTGATTGAGCTAATGGAACTATCAACAAGTTAAATGAAGTTGGGTTGAACCCTAGTTTCAAATTCAAACTCTATATGTGAAGGTTTAAATGCCCTTTATATGATTTGTCCTAAACAGCAGCCATAAGTTGTTGTAACATGCATGAAAATTGTACAGATGGATAGATTGGATTTTTCTGATAAATTTTCATATATAAATCTTTTCAATCTGAGTTATAGATTAATTTCTATGCTTTTTTGAAGTATATAACAATTTCTGGAATTTTCTGAATAAGTTTAAATCAAGAAAATTATTTACTGCGTCAGCACTACGTCTCTGTGACGTCAGCAGGTCAACGAGGCGGGCCAGGTCAAACCTGACGTGTGGGGTCCACACGTCAGTTACACAGCGCTGGTTAGTGTCGCTGGCAGGTGGGCCTGATCAACGGCCATGTCAGCATGGCCAATTCTGACGCGTGGGTCCTGCTGGGTTATAAACTAATCTAAGCAGGAAATAAACCCAGTGTTAATTAAGTGTGGGGTCCATCCGTCAGTGAGCTAGGGGGTTAGTTAGTGGCGTCATTAACATTTAATTAACCCGGCCACATCAGCGGTTATTGGCGGCGACCAAAAGCACGGTGGTGGCACGTCGGAGTTGCTCGGGTCGGCGCTACAGAGCACCAATTCATGTGTGGTTTGCGGTTACGGCGAGCTGGTAGTGCGGCGCATCTTCAAGGGCAAGCGCCAGGAGCTAGGGTGGCCTACAGAGACGGTAGCAACGACGGAAGCGGCGGCCGGAGCTCGGGCAGGACCGGCTACTTGCTATGGCGCACGGGAAGGCGAGCTAGTAGGTGAGTTGGTCTCCTGGGAGCAGCCCGAGCACGATGACGTGCTCAGGGGCAAGCTGAGCTTGTTTCTAGCCATGGTGACAACCTCGGGCCTGCACGAAGCTCACGGGCTGGGCGGCTGGGCTGGTTAGAGCTCGTGCATGGACGTTAGAGGAGAGGGGCGAGGAGCGGGAGCTCACGTAGAGTCTGTAGAGGTGGTCAGTGGGCTCGGGGAGGACTTGAGGCTGGCGAATCGAGCGACGACATCCGACGGCCATAGACGGGGAAGAAGGTCACCCCGTCGTCTTGGGGTCGTCCGAGCTTGCGTGGGTCGGTGGAGAGGTACATGGAGCCTGGGCAGAGCTGGGCACGACCACGGGGCAAGGGGACGGAGGTGGTCGTGGTGTTCTGCGGCGGCGCACTCCGGTGCGTTGAGTTGGCGAGAGAGAGAGAGAGAGAGAGAGAGAGAGAGAGAGAGAGAGAGAGAGAGAGAGAGAGAGAGAGAGCACAGGAGGGAAATGAGATCGAGGGAGTGAGCGAGAGGGTCCAGGGGGGTGCGTGGCGCCTGGGAGGGCGCCTGGGCAGCGGCGAGAAGGTGAGGTGGCGCGGGCGTGGTCGCGCCAAGACGGCACGCGCCTCCCATCCTTTTGTCGAGAGGAGGGAGATGACTGGCACGAGCGAGCACAGTGCTGGGCCGGCCAGATGGGCTGCATAGGTAAGCTGGCCCAGGTGAGTTCTGCTATGTTTTATTTTTCCTGTTTGTTTTCTTTTATTTAATTGCCACTCAATTCAAATTCAAACAAATTGAAAACAGTGCCAAAGCTCCCCTGGATATTTTTATGTCACTTAATGGACTTCTCCACATATATATAAAATATCTCAGGGCATTTGAAAATATATTAATTATATATTATGAATATAACTCCAAATTCAAATAGAATGTTGATTTAAAATCAGAGACCAAATAATTCCTTAAATATGTTCCAGAATTACGGTTTGGTAAATAACTCTTGCCAAAATTCACAAACTTTTTTTAGGGCATTTTGGATTCACCGAATGCAATTTAAAGGGTTCTTGCCCTTCTTTTTAAAATAATTCCTGAGGCTTAGAATATTCCTCAATTCAGTTTATTGAATTTAACATGATGGATGATGCTCACTGATGCAACTATTTACACTCAGATATTCTAGGGCTGTGACACGCAGTTTACGCGAGGCCACCAAGAGCGCTAGCAAGAGCTTTTGAGGCATGGGGTACCGTGCCCTTGCATCCCGTAGTACCATGCTGACAAAGAATACTAGGTGCTCGACGAGGGCGGGAGCATCGAAGGAGCCTGCGCCGGTCGGAGGTTGGGGCGTCTCCTGAGGTGACGGGACCCCAAGAACCTGGTCCCCACTGGGGCCTCTGCAGGCCCGCGAACGCCGCCTTGCTGGGCCTGGTCACACGTTGGGGTTGCTGCAGCCGTTGCGGTGCCCTCTTGGTCCCGTATCTCCCCGACTGAAGGTACGGCACGACGCGGCTGACCCTTGGCATGGTGCTCTTCCTGAACAGCCACTAGGGCTGCGCTAGGGGAGTAGGGAGTGGCGGCTAGGTAAAGCACCAGGGGCTCGAGAGGGCGGGGCGCCACCATCACCGGAGGGCTGGTCAGGTATCTCTTGAGGTCTTGAAATGCTTGGTCAGCCTTTGAAAGTGCGTTATATCGACTAGAGGGGGTGTGAATAGGCGATTTTTATGAATTCTTCACTGAGGAATTTGCCGGTGAGGAAATTCCTTAGCGAAGAACTACTTGCAGCGGAATAAGTACTCAGAAGTAAGCATAGCAGAATACATGTATGGTCATTGAGGGAGTCCTGGATTAGGGGGTGTCCGGATAGCCGGACTACCATCATCAGCCGAACTATCATTGGCCGGACTATCATCATTGACCGGACTCCAAGACTATGAAGATACAAGATTGAAGACTTCTCCCCGTGTCCGGATGGGACTTTCCTTGGCGTGGAAGGCAAGCTTGGCGATACGGATATGTAGATCTCCTACCATTGTAACCGACTCTATGTAACCCTAGCCCTATCCGTTGTCTATATAAACCGGATGGCTTTAGTCCGTAGGACTAGAATCACAACATCAACAACCCTTACAATCATACCATAGGCTAGCTTCTAGGGTTTAGCCTCCTTGATCTCTTGGTAGATCCACTCTTGTAAACATCCACAATATCAATATCAATCAAGCGGGACGTGGGTTTTACCTCCATCAAGAGGGCCCGAACCAGGTAAACATCGTGTCCCTTGTCTCCTGTTACCATCCGCCTAGACGCACGATTCGGGACCCCCTACCGGGATCCGCGGTTTTGACACCGACATTGGTGCTTTCATTGAGAGTTCCTACGTATGTCGTCACCCGATAGGCTTGATGGCCTCTTCAATCAACAACGACGCAGTCCCGGTGAGACTTTTCTCCCGGACAGATCTTCAGATTCGGCGGCTTTCGCGCATCTGGCCAACTCACTTGGCCATCTGGAGCAGATCGAAGCTACGCCCCTGGCCGTCGAGTCAGGTTTGAAGCCTAAACTTCACAGCCGATATCCGGGGACTTGATCTTCGATGGATCTGAGCCACGGTGGCGGGCCGCCGGCATCACGATGGGCTGCCGGACAGCACCTTGAAGCCGCTACGAATCCGCTCCGACTCATAGTCCGGAGCGATCGCTCGGATCGAGGGCGGATGGCTGGACACCGCCGAGAGCTGCAACTCCTCTGGCGATGGAGCCAAACACTTACCTTGTCCCGCATAAAGCTCGCGACTCCGAGGTGCCGGACTCTCTGCGGACTCGAACCTCCTGCGCCCGCCACGAGTCCGATTAGGCGCCGATCATGGAATTCACCGATGCGGACATCTTTCAAAGATTTCGCCCTTGACGATATCAGAATTCACTAAAGCATCTCTCGCTATCGGAGAGCCCTGGCGAACTACGCCAGGACGGTTGGGACGCAGACGGCGAAGAAATTCAGAGCCCACCCACCACCCACTTCGTAGCCACCGTCGATTTATTTAACCGACGTGACTGATTCGACTCCGAAGACATCGACGGTATGGACGACGATGCCGAGAGACTACCAAGAACCAAAGGTGCCTATAGGACACCTTTGGAGGACCACCTCGGCCATATCATATACATGGTGGACACCCCAAAAGATGGGGACGGCAAAGAAGCGGCGGAGGCCGATTCCTTAAAGAAACAGCCAAGCGCCCGGCGTCAGTGGCGCCGCTCTAAATCCCGCCAGCAAGAATGGAGATTCCGGCACAGGAGATAATAACACCCCGAAAGTGCCGAAGACAACTCCCTCCGGCCGCGATCCAGCGCGGGAGGAGGCGAAGCAAGCCCTCACGAGAGGCGGCGGCACGAAGAGGTCGAGGATGACAATTACTTACCTCCTCCGAGAGCGAGGAAAGCCTCGACGACGACCAATTCATCGTGCCTGAGGATCCCGTCGAACAAG
This sequence comes from Aegilops bicornis, assembly GCA_021605145.1. Taxonomy (NCBI): domain Eukaryota; kingdom Viridiplantae; phylum Streptophyta; class Magnoliopsida; order Poales; family Poaceae; genus Aegilops; species Aegilops bicornis. The sequence goes on from CM038669.1 coordinate 260,647,141, forward strand.
AGCGTTTGGACGCAGTGCTAATGGCCACGGCAAACAGCCTAAAGAAAAAGCAGCAACAGCTTCAAGCTGATCAAGACACCTGTTGGCCGACAGATGGACCGAGGTCCTCGCGGTCAAGAGTATGAACTCGAGCGCCCCTCCAAAGTTACCCAAAGCGCAAGTTGCTCCCCGATTAGAGGAGGAAGCATCACCAACAAGACACACGGGCAGACCCGACCACCTCGTGGGCCGCGAGAGAGGCGTGCAAGCCCTCCACCAAAACCGTACCCGGCATCGCTCAAAAAGCAGGAAGCCCACGAGGGAACGCTACCGACTTAAGTAGATATATTGGAGGATAAGGCAAGACAATCCAGATCTATCTATGGATCACGTGGGCGCCCCGACCCACGGCCATTTAATACCGTCGCGTCGGATACAACTACTCGGCCGGGCCGAACACAGCGAACAACGCTCTCTCGAGCTACGCCGCGATATTGCTCAATACTGAGGCGCCGCACACCCGCTTATGCTTCAGCGGCGAAGTAATGGATCATCAAATCCTCAAGGGTTTAAACCCGTTAATATCGAATCCTCTACGATGGCACAACAGACCCCGCGGTTTGGATTGAGGATTATCTTCTCCATATACACATGGCCCATGGCGGCAATCTTCACGCCATCAAATATCTCCCGCTCAAGCTTAAAGGACCAGCTCGGCATTGGCTTAACAGCCTGCCCGCAGAGTCAATTGGATCTTTGGGAGGACACGGAAGCCGCATTCCTCGACAACTTCTGTGAACGCGTATGTCATGCGACCACCGGACGCAGATGACCTAAGCCACATAATCCAGCAGCCGAATTTAATCGGCCGAGCAATTACAGACACGGTTCTTAACAAAGAAAAATCAAATCGTCGATCGTCCGGATGCGAGAGGCACTCGCTGCCTTCAAACATAACATCCGTGACGAGTGGCTGGCCCGCACCTAGGACAGGAGAAGCCGAAATCCATGGCAGCCCTCACATCACTCATGACCCGCTTACGTGCGGGAGAGGATAGCTAGCTAGCTTCGCAGCAACAACCTCAAAGAAAGACGCGGCAGTCCGGATGCCAAGGACCGCAGCGGCGGGTTGCGTCGAAACAAAAACAAAGCGCCGCGTGCTGGCGGCGGCAATGAGGATCTGGCGATCAACGCCGATTCCAAGGCTCCAAACCGGTCAACGGAAGAAGCCATTCAAAAGAACCACTCCTGCCCCGTCCAATTTGGACCGAATACTAAACCACTCTGTCAAATACATGGAACCCCAGCTAACCACACCAACAGAGATTGTTGGGTATTCAAGCAGGCAGGCAAATTAATCGCCGAAAGCAGTGACAAGGGGCTACACAGCGATGACGAGGAAGAGACCCGGCCGCCGAACAACAGAGGACAAAAGGGATTCCCCCCTCAAGTTCGGACGGTAAACATGATATACGCAACGCATATTCCCAAGAGGGAGCGAAAGCGTGCACTAAGGGACGTGATACAGCGAGTAGAGCTCGTCATCCCCCAAAATTCAACCCATGGTCCTCTTGCCTCGATCACTTTCGATCAAAGAGACCATCCGACCAAGATCCGCCATGGCGGATTCGCCGTATTGGCTTTAGACCCAATCGCCGATGGATTTCACCTCACGAGAGTCCTGATGGATAACAAGCGAGCTTTGAACCTGCTTTATCGTGGATACAAAGGCGCAAGATGGGCATAGACCCTTCAAGGATTAAATCTACAAAGACAACCTTCAAAGGTGTCATACCGGTGTCGAGGCCAATTATACAGGCTCGGTTACATCGAAGTGGTCTTCGGATCCCCGGATAATTTCCGAGCGAGGAGTTAATCTTCGACATAGTCCCGTTCGCAGCCGGCTATCACGCTCGCTTCTGGACGAACCACGCTTACCAAAATTCAACGCGGTGCCGCATTATGCATACCTTAAGCTCAAGATGCCAGGCCTCGTGGAGTCATCACGGTCAATGGAAACACGGAACGCGCTGCCTCCGAGCGGAGGAACATACACTCTCGCGCGTAGAAATCTGGAGCAGCCTTTTAAGGCAATTCTCGAATCCGGCTGTTAAACGACCGGACACGCCAAACGCAACGCCCGGAGCAACATCAACCAAGACCACCGCACGTTCCGAGCATCGCCAGTAGCAATGCGGCCTCAACCCCAGCCCTTGCAAAATTGTAAGAGAAACTCTCCCGCGTACATAATTACGCCTTGGAGATACCATGGGCATAGGGGCAAAGGCACAACCACAACAGACCCAGTGCGGTTCGACCACACCCGGGGGCTCCCAAGTGTGTCGCTCTTTTTCTTTTTATTTTCTCTTTTTATACAGAACTATGTCCGGGCGACCTGCCGAACTCATGATGCAACAGAGGGGAAGGACACATGCCACGACGAACACTCAGGTGGTCTCCATCACGAGCATTAAATTTGTTACATACAACATTCCGCGGCCTACCCCTGGAGGGAGACGCCTTTAATTCGTCCAATCCCTTGCTTTCCGCACTATTTGTATCATTCCGCACTCATAGCATATCTTCTCGAATAAAATGCAGCACCTTTTTGCCTATAAATGCATTACCTTATATATACATATATGTTCATTTACGACATGTTGCATCCGTACACTTTGGTACCCAAATACACCAGGGGCTTATGTTCTCCGCATTATGGTGTGATAAAGTCCGCACACTTTCACAAGTGCGGCACCCCGAACTTATAGCATTATATGAATCGGCTCCGAATCATGTCTTGGGTCAATAGTTGGGTTTGCCCGGCTCCCATGTTTGGCACCTTACGTTCCGTTCTATCGGTAAGGTAGCACTGGGAGAACCACTGCGATTGCGCCCCGGTTGAGCCGGGTTAACGCCTCAGTGGAGAAAGCTAAAACTATTTGTCATGATAAGGCGAGAGACTGGTCGCTGTTCGAGAGGTCCTTCGTCCTTAAAGACCTACGCCGCTTGAGCGAAGTTCAGCATAATGTCCGATGAAGGCGTGGATAGCGCCCCAATTGGTCCTCCGAATACTAGGGGCTTCTTGAAATTTAAAATTATAGAATTCTATGGCTAAGTGAGAGTGTTCAAGCACTATAAGTCCGTTGCCTTGTTCGTTGTGTTGAGCGCCTCCTCGATGGACCCAAAAATGGGAACTAGAGCGCTCAAGTTTATCCCGAACACCCCAGCACTGCGTGGCATGGGGGCTGAAGCTTCACGACTTGCCATCTCTCGATTTAATAAACGGCCGCCTGAAGGTAATATTTTAAATTAACAAGCGTTGCTTAGCGCATATGAACAAAGTTTTCAGCGCATGAGGATAACACATTGCGAATTTACTCAAAATTACATCCTCAGGGCACTCATCCGCAATCTTGCGGGCACCTCTTCAGAGGACAGCCTTATAGTAGATTTGGGCGTCGATGTTCCTTGCCCGTTGGTGGCGCGTCGGTGATTAGCTTCTCCGCATCCGGCTTGCCCCAATGCACCTTTGCGCGGGCAAGGGCCCAACGAGCACCTTCAATACAAAGTGAGCGCTTTGATAACCTCCACCCTGTGGGCACGCATCCACCAGCCGTCAGACGAGGCCGAAGTAGCTCCCTGTGCATGGCCTCTCGTGCCACAGCCGGACTATGAGGCCCTTCATGGCCTGTTCGGCCACCTTGTGAAGCTCGACCACCGCTTCAGCCGGTCGCTAGGGGCACTGGATGGCGGCCTCAAGATACCGAGACCGTAAGACCTTCTCCGTTGAGCTCCCTCCTCGGCTCGGTAGAATGCGTGACATCGAGACACACTTGAGGCAGATCTGCAACGCATACAAGAGCTCCGACCGGTGTAAGTAACACGTAATTTACATTCACATGCTTGCTTTGCATGAAAAATGCCTTACCGCCGCTATCTTCCTCATCAACTCAATCTCCTGAAGGACTTATGGGCCTCGGCCTTGGCGGTTTTACACTTTTCGAGAGCCGAGGCAAGCTCGGACTCTCGAAGTCTTTGAGTCACGCCCAAACTCTCATGCTTTTCCATGAGAGCACGGAGCTCTTGCTGAACCACCGCCACCCGCGCTTCCTGCTTTTCTCGCTCTGCCCGTTCCTGCGGGCCGCATTATGCGTTCGGCCGGACACGGCCTCCTTCAGGTCGCCACCTCGTTACGTGGCCCCTGCAGTACCCATGTTATCCTTGTTATTTTTGTTGCAACCTAAATCCTTTTTCTCAGAAGGTACAAGTTCAAAGTGGTGTTACTTCACCGTCTTTGTCCTGGAGCTGCTTCTGGCGCGGCCGAGCTCTTGCCCGACCGCCGAGCTCTGCTTCAAAGCACCGACCTCCGCAATCGGTCTGGCAGAGGTCACCAAATACAGCCTTCCGCAACCCATATTGACATAATTTTTTAGCAACCCTGCGTATATCTTTTTCAGATCCTCGGTCGGCTTTTCTTTCCGAACACCGAACCGAGCATCAGGGGCTACTGTCTATGCGGTATTACATTGCATATTTTTAACTTCTTACCTCAAAGCCTGATAGAAGGCTCCTGCAGGCTTCGGTCAGCCCGCTCTTGGCGAGCTGCACCTTCTGGATCACCGCACTCATAATAGTGCGGTGTTCTTCCTCGATGGAAGCGCTCTGCAGCGCTTCCAACAAGTTTCCGGCGCCTCCGGTTGGGACGGAATCGCCGGCGTCACGGTCTTGCCCTTCATTCAAGGGCACGCCCGGCGGACTCCGGAACCACTGCGGGTTCTGTTGTGGAGTCCGGCAAAAGTCCGGAGGGCGCCTCGTGGCGCCTCCGGAGCCTCCCCGATGGGTCCTTTCTTGGGATCCCACCTCGGCGTCCTCGGTGTCGCGGGGTGGAGGCGGTCGGGATGGAGTCTACATCCGACGGAAGCCAATGACCCGCTTCGATGAAGCGGGAGATCATCACTGGCGGACTACAGCAGCATGCGGCATTAGGAATGACACTATGTGACGCAGTAAAACAGAAATTATAAATCATTCAGAATCCGGATACTTACGATCTCGCCGGAGGCCTGGCCCTTGAAGGCCATTCTTCCTCGCCAACGTTGATGTTGGCGGAGCTGTCCGGGGGAATAGTCCTTCCCCTCTTAGACCCTTCGGCCTCCCCTGTTGGGGAAGCCTTCCTCTTCCTCTCTCCCTCCTCATGGAGAGAGTCCTCTTTCTCCTCCTCGTTTTCGGGGGAGGAGTCCGCCCCGGAGTTGTCGGACACCTGAAAACGGGCACTCTTTCAAGCACCCGTGGCCTCCTTCTTGGCATTCTTCTCCGCACCACGCAGCGGGTGCCGAACCAAGCAACTCCCTGGGCTAGACTCCAAGGCCCAATCGGATTTTTCGCATAGGAGCTGGCAGTAATCATGCCCGCCTTTCCTCATCCAAATTCTGTCAAAGGAGAAGGGAAATTAAAACCCGCATAGAGTCAAACTATGAAAAACAAGTGTTCCGTGAAGGGGTAGAATCACTTACCTAAATACGGCTCAAGGCGCTATGGCGAAATCCGCGATCTTCGGCCGCGGATGCGAAACTTCAGCGCCTTGAACAGCACCCTCCAGGCACCTTCGTATGTCATGTCGAAGAGCTTGCTTAGCGCCTGGTGCTGTTCCGGATCGAACTCCCACATATTGAATGCCCGCTCTTGGCATGGGAGAATCCGGCGGACGAGCATGACTTGGACCATGTTAACCAGCCTGAGCTTCTTCACCAGCTTCTTGATACAGGCTTGGAGTCCCGTCAGCTCCTCCGAACTACCCCACATCAAGCCCTTCTCTTTTCAGGAGGTGAGCTGCGTGGGGATACCAGATCTGAACTCGGGGGCTGCCGCCCATGTAGGGTCACGCGGCTCGGTGATGTAGAACCACCCCGATTGCCACCCCTTGACGGATTCCACGAAGGCCCCTTCGAACCAAAGGACATTGGGCATGTTGCCCAACATGGCGCCTCCGCACTCCGCTTGAGTGCCCTTCACAACCTTCTGCTTGACATTGAAGGTATTGTGCCACAAGCCGATGTGGGGCCGGTTGCAGAGGAAGGCCTCACACACGACGATAAACGCCGAGATGTTGAGGATGAAGTTGGCGCCGAGATCATGGAAATCCGAGCCGTAGTAGAACATGAGCCCCGGACAAAGGGGTGAAGTGGAAAGCCCAGTCCGCAGAGGAAGTGGGGAAGAAAGACGACCCTCTCATGGGGCACAGGGGTGGGGATGAGCTGCCCCTCGTCGCAGGCCGGTCTTGTGATGTCGCCGGAAAGGTATCCGGCGCTGGCGAAGCTTAGCGATGTGCTCCTCCTTAGCGGTGGAGGCCAACCATTTACCTCCCGCTCCGGACATGGTCGGAGAAGGTTGAGACGAGATCTGCGCGAACTTGGGCGTATTTGGAGCTCGAGTGTGAGAGATGGATAAGCAAAGGAGGAAGAAGGCGTAGGTGAGAAGGTAAATCCTCATCCCTTATATGGGCGGACGAAGTCTACGCGTCCCCCACCGGCCTAGTAAAACTCGCTTATCTCCCAAGCGTCACCATCAATGGCGCGGTTGGGTTACCCACGTCCGTATTGATGAGAATCCCGGATTTAGGGGAAACACGATCTCTGCTTCGACAAGGCGTGCCAAGGAAACCGCTTCGCTAAATGCTACCGAGGTGGTAAAGTAAAAAAATTGAGTAATGGCTTGGTAGTGGTGTGACCTTATGCCACAAAAAACGCCGGCAGATTGAACTTGTGTATATATTATTATTCTCTACGGTGGAATGTCGAATTTATTTTGCGAGCGGACACTATCCTGGTGTTCACAATCTTCTATCATTTGGAGGAGGAACCCGCCTTGCAATGCCAAGCAATATACGCTACCGGACTTATCGTCATTGAAGCCTGGTTCGTGGGGCTCGAGGAGTCCTGGATTAGGGGTGTCCGGATAGCCGGACTACCATCATCGGCCGAACTATCATTGGCGGACTATCATCATCGACCGGACTCCAAGACTATGAAGATACAAGATTGAAGACTTCTCCCCGTGTCCGGATGGGACTTTCCTTGGCGTGGAAGGCAAGCTTGGCGTCTGGATATGTAGATCTCCTACCATTGTAACCGACTCTATGTAACCCTAGCCCTCTCCGGTGTCTATATAAACCGGATGGCTTTAGTCCGTAGGACTAGAATCACAACATCAACAACCCTTACAATCATACCATAGGCTAGCTTCTAGGGTTTCGCCTCCTTGATCTCGTGGTAGATCCACTCTTGTAAACTCCACAATATCAATATCAATCAAGTAGGACGTAGGGTTTTACCTCCATCAAGAGGGCCCGAACCTGGGTTAACATCGTGTCCCTTGTCTCCTGTTACCATCCGCCTAGACGCATACGATTCGGGACCCCCTACCCGAGATCCGCCGGTTTTGATAATCGGCAGTCATCATGATGAAATGAAGACAATCAAAGAGGCTGAAAGCGTAAAACACAAGATGGCACAAGATGAAGACAAACAGATCAAGAAATTGAAGTGAGGAAATTGAGAAAGTCTTGGTCAAAGTCTTCAAACACAGATATGAACAAACAGCTAACACAGTAATGAGGAAATGAATAGGTTGAGGAAATGGAACCAATTAGTTTGGTGAAGACAATGATTTGGTAGACCAGTTCCAACTGCTGTCTCGAGCTTGTACGTCTGGTTGGAGCGGCTGAGTATTTAAACTCGAGGACACAAATTTCCGGACACCCAGGTCTCTCGAAAGCACCCATTTCAGGACACCAAGTCCTCACCGTATTCTCCTTGAACTAAGGTCACAGACCTCATCCAATCACTGCGTGGTAAGTCTTGAGCGACTTCCAAACCTTCACAGACTTGGTCACTCGGCGATCCACAATTCCTCTTGGATGCTTCTAGACCATGACGCCTAACCGTCTGGAAGAAGCACGATCTTCAAACGTAACAAGCGTCGGATCCACGCAGGATCAATTTCTTCAGTGATGCTCAATCACTTTGGGTTTGTAGGTGTTTGGGTTTGGGTTTTTCCTCACTTGATGATTTTCGCTCAAAGTCCTCGGAGGATGGGTTGCTCTCAAATGACAAGTGTCAAGTTCTCTGAGCAGCCAACCAGCTAGTGGTTGTAGGCGGCTATTTATAGCCTAGGGAGCAGCCCGACATGATAAGACATAAATTCCCTTCAATGATATGACCGTTAGGTGGATAAGATATTTTGGGACAGCCGCGCGTAGCATTAAGAACGGCCAGTCGAATTTGACTCTCAAATTCCTCGGGGCTATCATGTTCCTCCATCGTAGGCAATCCGCAATCGGCGAATTCCTAACTCCTCGGGCCGTAACAAATTCTCAAATGACGAAGAACTTACGTCTCGCCACTTATGAAATTGACTGAATCAGATGAGATTTCCAAAGGCTTCACTCGAAGGGATTGGTATGTGTAGGATTTTGAGTTGAGCATCACATGGAAATTTTTCCTTAGTATTTCCTCGACCCCTTTAACAAGACGGTGTTTCCTATGACTCAAGAAAGAGAAAAGCGAAACTACAAAAACAAAAGTCTTCACGCTTCATGTTCCTCAAATGAATATCAAGTCTTCAAGGTCACACCAATTTCTTTCACTTTCAAAGTCTTCTAAAGTCTTCAATATCAAAGTCTTCAAATAAGAACTTCATTTTTAGGGTCGACTTTCTCTGTAAATATCAAAGTCCTCATAGACTTATAGACCTGTGTACACTCCATAAACACATTAGTCCCTTAACCTATAAGTCTTCAATACACCAAAATCACTAAGGGGCACTAGATGCACTTACAATCTCCCCCTTTTGGTGATTGATGACAATATAGGTTAAGTTTTCAACGGGATAAACATATGAAGTGTAAATACTGATTTTGAGGAATTTGATTGCAAGATATAGAAGAACTCCCCTGAAGATGTGCATAGTGAGGAATTTTCTTTTGAGGCAATGCACACTTGAAGAGTTGAATCATGGAGATCTCCCCCTATATCTTGTAATTCATACACGCATTTGATACATAATATGAAGAATTTGAAATGCATGATGAAATATGGTGCCTGATGCCATTCAAAGCATGCGTATAATAATATTAATGAGGAATAAGCATGCGGAAAAATGCATCCAAAGTATCGAGAGCTAGTGCAACAAAAGTATCAACAAGACTATCGGGTTTAAGATTACAACTCGATCCAATAAAGTTTCGTAAGAACGAGAGTTGTAACTTAACAAAAAAATTTGCCCATATAATAGACCCGCTTGAAGACTAACTCAAATTTCTCCCCTTTGTCATCGAATGACCAAAAGGATCGAACCGAGGACTAACGCCTCAAGAATATCAAGTTGATGGAGGAGCACCGGCGTTATCGGGTTGGTTGTCGTAGTAGGGCCTGCCGCAGTTGTCGCCCAAATCTTCATTTTCATCGATGTCGGGCGATGAAGAATAAGAGCTGGCCACCAATGGAGGAACCTTGACCCTCTTGAATTTCTTCTTCTACGGAGGTGCAGACCGGTCAAATTCTTTCTTGAGACCCATCGCCTCCGGCTTCTTCAAATATATAGACATGAGTGAGGATAGCCCAAAGCGGTTGAATGTTTCATGAAGGTAGTAATCGTTTTTCTTCAACCGCATTGTGTGTTGAGGTCATGTTGTGAAGAATTGAACCAAACTGACGCTTGACCCATTTATGATTGCGATCAACCTTCTGATGAAGACTGAGGAGTAGCTCACGATCAGTCATCACCCTAGGTGTTGTAGCTTGAGGATTTTGCTTAGCCGAGGTATTTATGCGTAGTCATGTGTGGCGTAGTCATCATTGGTGGAGTAAGATGCAGCTTTACTGAATTGACCATCCAATGGACGAATGCCTTCATCTATCACAGCAATGCGGCCTTGCCTTTGTCATCACCGAGGAAACCGTCTGCTTGAGGACTTCAATTGGAGGCAAGTAGCTGCAGTGGTTCAGAGTATCGCCTTTGTAATTGAGTGAAGACCTTGCCCCGATGAATCTCATAATCCAAGGCGCATAAGGCTTCAAATCAAATGGTGACATAGCAATGTTCGCCAGAGTCCTCATGAAGAAATCATAGAAGTTAATGGGAACTCCATGAATAATGTTGAAAAGCATATTCTTCATGATGCCAACGACTTCTTCATCATTTGAGTCGTGGGCCTTTGATAGGACTCATTGTCTTCGTCGAGAATCAGATAGACAGTCCGAGGCACATATAGTAATTCCTTGACGAGGAATTTGGTTGAGGGGCCTGCCCTGGCTTCAATGGCTTCATTAGCACTTGCATATAGTGATTTGTCAGTTCAGGGTCATTGTAGATGCAACGTGCACTGTCAAGGGGAGGACTGAGAGGAAGGACACGAAGCAATTCAGTTGCTGGTGCCTTGTAGTGAGTGTTTTCAGACATCTAGTCCAACACCCATGAGTTCACATCATCAGAGTTGCCTGTGATGTGCAAAGGTGGCGAGAATCAAGAATGAGTTCTTCATTCCAATCACAGATGTCAAGCAGAAATTCAAGAGTCCTCAAGCATCGTGAAGAACACCGAGGACCTGGCTCAAGCACTACAGAGATTCCATGTCCACATGAGGAATATGTGCATGATCGAAGATTTTGTCCTTGTTGAATAGCATGAGGAATAGAAATTTGCTTGGCTGGCAGTCCGTAAACGCCTCTTCCTTATGCGAAAGCGAGTCATAAGGATTGTATTCAGTGAAGAAAACATGCTCACCATAGAAGTCTTCAGCCTTGAACTTCGCTTACTTGAGAACGGATTCTTCGGCTTTGGCGAGGAGGGTGTCGATGAGTTGCATCACCACCTCAGAATCGCGAGCTCGTGTTCTTGAGGGCCGAGGAATTTCGGTTCCTCTTCATGTGCGCACCGAGGATCAGCAGAAAGCGAGTTCTTCAAAGACTAGCGGCTGGAATTTCTTCATGCACAGAGCCCAGCTTGAACTGCTGGTGCAGGGACCGAGGAATTTGTTGGATTGGGGCGAAGAGTGGTGAATTTGGATGTCGACTATCCCGTAAGTCATCATCCATCACGGGCGTTGTGCTTCCAATATCCACATCTTCATCTTCAATTTCCTCAACACCAGCCTCTTCACCGTGAACCGAGGCATAGGTGAGGAAATGATTGGCGTTGAGGGATAGCACCACCTCAATTTCTTCATCAATCTGCTCGGACGAAGCGGCGTAATGATTTTCTTCATCGATCCGCTTGGGATCACATAGTCTTCACCAAAAGGAACAAGGTCCTTTGATGGAATTGAGGAAATTGGAACAACATCAATTGGATTTTCAAAGGAGCTGGTCATTGGCTTCATTTTCTTCGCAATTAAGAATTTGACGTACCGATGCCTTCCTTTTCTTTCATCGCAGCTCGCTTGCAAGTAGCCTTTGGTCTTCTTCACATCTCGATGCGGATGGAAGGATTGTAGTTGGTCAGAGGTGCGGGAGGAGCCGAGGAATCGGGTTGAATTTCTTTCAAAGAATCGATGCAGCTTGCCCTGATCTCTTCAGTTTCTTCAGGCGCACCACTAGTGGATGCCCTGGCAATTTCTTCAACGGCTGGAATTGAGTCATCAGCCCTGGAACTAGCATTGTCATCAGCAGGCTGAAAATCATCAGCCGTGCTAGCATGTTCTTCAGCAGGCTGAGCAGAGGCTGCAGCCTAAGGAATTTCCTGTTGCGTAGGGGTTGCAACATTTGTGAAATTCTTCGTCAGGTTGACGAATCTGACCTTGGCTCCCTGCCAATCAGCATAAAGTCTTTGCTGAGGTCTTGAATTTCAGTTTGAGCCTTGAGAAGTTCCTCAGGTGTCATTCTGACAACATTTTTCTTCAGGAGCTTCTCCTTTACAGATTGAGCTTTCTTGATCTCGGCTGGCCTTCTCAAATTTCCATTTCTCTTCAGCGATGAAATGGGTCAAGATGTGACTTTGACCAGGAGTTAGATGAAAATCAGGCATAGGGGTGTTAGGGTCCTTGTGCCGGAGATCAATGTAGTCGAGGATCTTCTTCGGATCCAAAAGCAGGTAATACCGTGCCTTTGGCTCTAGCGGCCATTGCTTGTCTCGATGATTTCGCAAGTTCATCATCGAGGCTTCATCATCAGATGGCACATGGAATGCGACCTGCTTTTCTTCTTCGACTTGGCCGAGGACCGCTGCCCAAAGCAGCTTGCTTTGGTCTTCAACGGTGTGGGACCAGATGAGCAAATTGGTGCGGTGAGGAACTTGTGAGACACCGTGAGGCAATCGAGAAACCGGCAGTCCTTTGACATGTAGCTAGATGCATGTGGAGCCGAGGACTTTGAAGGAGCAGGAGCAAGATGAGGAATTTGCCGTGAGGGCATTGCCGAGGAACTTGGCCGTGAGGGCGCCTGCTGGTGAAGCACTTGGCTTACGAGCAGGCTTCTTTGGCATAGATTTCCTTGTCTTGGACAGAGGCCTCAGAGCGACATGCGATGGCGTAATCCTCATTGAATTTCTTCACTGCATCCTTGGCTTGTCTTGCCAATTTAGCTTGGCGCTTGGCCCATTCTTCAGGAAAGTCCTCACCATGCTTGATGCTGGTGGGATCAGCTACTTGGCCAGGTGCCAAAGGAGCTCTTGGGCATGGAGGATTGAGGGCGAATTTCTTCATGTACTTTGGAGTAACATATCTGTATTCCCTCCATTCCCTTGCCCATCTCCGTTCAATCTCTTCCTGAATGCGCACCTTGCGCTGACTTTTTGGTTTCTTTGCCAAATTTGGCTTCATCAGTGTGCAATAATCAAAGCATATATTTCCTCGTGAATTTCAAATGCAGTCATAACCTCAGCTTCTTTCCACCTTTACGGGGCTTCTTACCGTCACCATAGTCTTCGTGATGATGAATTTGAACAATCGAATTCTCTCAAGAAGTGTGCAACTTTTCTTCGAGGAACGCCGCAAATGAGTTAAGTTGATGAGAACCAAGTGATTCAAAGAATGACATTTGTACCGTGGAACAGAGTATAGTTGCGAGGAATTTGGAGAGGTCATATGCGTTCTCGTAAGGTTTTTCAAAAGAAAAAGTTTTGAGGATTTTGACCAGATGTTTTGAAGAATTTCACTAAGCGTTCTTTGTCTTAGGTTCCAGAGTTGTATAGATCGAGGATCCACACAATTGAGGAATCTTGAAGAAAAATCATTGCTTAGAGAAACGAATCAAGAGCATATGATGTGTGAGGTGTTCATATGTGTGAAGATTTGAAGAATAAACACCTTTGAAGATTTTCAGGAAAGCTTGAGAATCAAAGCGAGTAATAAAAGTAACTTTAGTTTACCCGAAGTGAAGAACACGATTTAACCGAGAAGAACAGATGGGAAGTTCGTCAGGTTAGATCTTCCTTGCCCTAACTTGGCGGAGGAAGACAGCTACGGCGGCGGCGGAGTGAGGATTTCCGCAACCGGCGAGAGTACGATGGCGATGAGGTCGAGGCAGTGAAGCTCTTCCTCACCGGCGACGATGGAGTAGCGGTGGCGCTTAGGGTTTGAGGAGCTCGGCGGAGAGAGAACGGTCGAGCGGAGAAAAAGAAGTGAGGAAGGGAAGAGGGTATTTATAGACACGGTGAAAAACTGTTCGCTCAAGATTTGGGACTTAACGTGCCCCTCGCCTCTTTCTCCTTCACATGACATGTGTCACCCACGTCTTGTGTAGTTGAGATCGCGGTAACATCGTGGGTGAATAGAGTAATGCATCGTGGGATGCGGAACGGTTTGAGCGGCAAAAACCGAAAGTTTGGATAAGATCAGTTTTAAAGTTCCGCTCGCAATTTCTTCAAATTTGACAAGGACACAAGAAGATTTTGAACGAAGTTTCAAATAGAACGCATATGAAGAATTTGTGAATAGATTGGGTTGACTATAGCATAGAGGGGAACGGTCCGATCAAATTCACTTAGCATAAAACGCAACATGAAGAAATAGCCTTAAGTGACTGCTGTAGAGGACATAAACTCATATATAAATAGTCATCAATGAAGAAAAACGACGGAAACAAAGGAAGATTTTGCAAAGTTGAAGAATTTGAAAACTCAAGAATTTCAAAACTCGAGGAAAACTCAAATTCAAGATTTTCCATTTTGGTGGTGGCGTGACCCACCGTATAAGAATGATGATTTCGCATAATCGCAGCATAATTGTCGTAGGGTTCTGAGAATCAAATTCTTCATTAATTTCTTCACACTTAGAGTGTTATTTTTCATTGATTGAAGAAAAACGCTTTCTTCATGTGTTGCACATCTAAGTCATCAATTTTGCATAAGTGTCGGATGTGTGTCCTTTTCAAAGAACATTCAAGATTCTAAGATATTTAGCTCACACCGCAACTTGCTAAAACTCTTCTCATCCAAGGGCTTAGTGAAGATATCACTAGTCTGTTCTTCACTTCACGTGCTCGATGGAGATGTCGCCTTCAACACATGATCACGAAGAAAATGATGACGAATCTGGATGTGCTTTTATCTTCGAAAGTGCCGAATCGGGTTGTGAGCAATCTTGATGGCACTCTCATTGTCACAAAGAGAGAGGCACATTCTTCATGTTGACGCCAGTAGTCCTTGAGAGTTTGCTTCAACCATAGTAGTTGAGCACAAAGAAGAGCCGGCAGCAATGTATTCAACTTCCGCAGAGATGAAGTGATACGCAGCTCGCTTTCTTCGAGGACCAACGGACCAAAGATCGTCCGAGGAAATGACAAGTGCCAGGATGTTGACTTGCGGTCCACACGATCACCAAAGATAGTCGAGTCGTAATATCCAATGAGATCAAAAGCAGAGCCCTTGGGATACCATAATCCTAGTGTTGGTGTGTGTGAGCTAGATATCGAAGAATATGTTTCACACCTTATGGTGTGATTCCTTCTGGTGCAGCTTGAAATCGGGCACACATGCAAACACTAAGCATTATATTTGGCCTAGATGCACATAAGTACAATAAAGAACCAATCATGGAGCGGTATACCTTGTGATCAAGTCAATACCATTTTCATCGGTGCATAGATGGCCATTTGTGGGCATAGGAATTTTAGCGCCTTTGCAATCTTGCATGCCGAATTTCCTCAAGACATCTTTTGAGGTATTTCTCCGAGATATGAATATGCCATTTCGCTGTTGACGAATTTGAAGACCTAAGAAGAATTTCAACTCTCCCATCATAGACATTTGATATTCTTCACTCATCATATAGGCAAATTCATCACTATAACGTTGGTCAGTATAGCCAAAGATAATATCATCAACGTATATTTGGCACACAAACAGCTTCACCATCATAAGATTTAGTAAAAAGAGTAGGGTCGAGTGAACCGGGTGTGAAGCCATTCTTCACGTAAGAATTCCTTCAATGTATCATACCACGCCCGAGGGGCTTGCTTTAAGGCCATATAGAGCCTTGTTGAGTCTGAAGACTTTGTCAGATTCTTTGGATCTTCAAAACCTGGGGTTGAGCAACATATACTTCTTCCTCAAGCTTACCATTGAGGAATGCACTTTTCACATCCATTTGATATAAGATGATATCATTATGGTTAGTATAAGCAAGTAATATGCGAATAGCCTCAAGTCTAGCAACAGTGCAAAAGTTTCATCGAAATCAACTCCTTCAACCTCGTGTGTAGCCTTGAGCTACAAGTCGTGCCTTATTCCTCACTACAAGGCCATTTTCATCTTGCTTGTTGCGGTAGATCCACTTTGTGCCAATGATATTATGCTTATGAGGATCTCGGACGTTTGACGGTTCTGCATATTGTTGAGCTCGAATCGATGTAATTCTTCTTGCATGGCCTGAATCCACTCAGTTCCGTAAATGCTTCATCTACCTTAGTGGGCTCTGTGATAGAGACAAAAGCATAGTGCCCACAAAGTTAGATAAATGTGAAGCTTTTGAGCGTGTGAGAGGACCCGCGCTTCAATGTCATCGATGATCTTGTCAACTTGTACTTCTTTTTGCAACCCGGATGAGCTGGTTCTCGCCGAGGTATTTGATCATTTCCTCAAGACCATTTTCTTCAAAGATTATCTTCAGTGCATCAGCTTGGACGTTCTTTTTTCAGCAGTCTTGGAATGAATTCTTCAGCAGATTCTTCAAGAGGGAATGACATCCTCGATTGCCTTGAACTTGATAGACTCCTCGTGTGCTGGTTCATCTATCACGTAGGTAGGTGCTCTCTTTGCGAGCCATTAGTTTCATCGAATCAAGCACATCTACGCTTTCAACAATCTTGTGAAGGGCGATGTTGAAGACTTTGTAGGTGTGCTAGTCCTTTTCCGTAACCAAGCATAAAACCTTCATGTGCTTTCGTGCAAATTAAGCATTGTGATGAGGATTTCTAATCCAACATTTAGCAATCAAGACTTTGAAATAGCTCACATTGGGTTTCTTCTCGGTGAGGAGTTCATAGGCGCCTTCTTGAAGAATTTGTGAAGATATACTCTGTTGATGATGTGGCACGCAGATCAATTGCATCAATCCGTAAACGATATAGGCGTTTTGTATTCATCAAGCATAGTGCGAGCCATCTCAACGAGAGTTCTCGTTTTGGCGCCACACTTATCGCCATTCATTGAGGAGTATAGGGAGCGGATAACTCATGAGTAATACCAAGTTCATCAAGATAGTCATCAAGACCGAATTCTTGAACTCGGCCCATTGTCACTCCCCGATGTGCTTGATCTTCACACCAAAGTTGGTTGAAGCCCTCGAGGAAAATCGCTTGAAGACTTCCTGCACTTCATGTTTGTAAGTAACAATGTGTACCCATGTGTAACGAGAGTAATCATCAACAATAACAAAACCATATAGAGATGCATCATTGGTGACTCATTGAGTAATGATTAGGTCCAAAGAGGTCCATGTGAAGCAATTCGAATGGACGAGTAGTGGTCATGATAGTCTTCACGGATGCTTGGCCTTGGTCATTTTTCCAGCTTCACAGCACCGCATAATCGATCCTTGAGGAATTTGACATTCTCAATGCCAATAACATGCTTCTTCTTCGCAAGCTGCAGTAAATTCCTCATGCATGCATGACCAAGTCGCCGATGCCATAGCCAGCCTTTCCTCAAGCTTTGCAAGTAGACACACGGCTGGTTGTGGTCCTCAGAGAGAAATCAACAATATACAAGTCTCCTCTCCTAAAGCCTTCAAGACATTGAATTGTCAGCTTCCATAATCACAACACAGCGATACTTGCCAAAGACAACAACCATATCAAGATCACAAAGCATTGAGATCGACATGAGGTTGTATCCTAAGGACTCAACAAGCATGACTTTGTCCATGTGTATGTCCTTAGAGATCGCAACCTTACCAAGACCCAATACCGACTTTTGCCTTTTGTCAGAAAGATGATATGCTTCAGATGTGACGGTGATAAGGGAGCATCCATCAAGAGATTCTTGTCACCAAATATGTGATTTGTACATCCACTATCGAGGACCCATTCAAGGGTTTTGGGTTGATCATCATGCAGATGAATTAGTGCAACTTACGATCTCATACACTTCATCGATGAAGAATATGATATCGTGGATCATCGTATGAATTTCATCAAGTAGTAAAAGCAGATATAGCAAGATGAGGACGTGTGAAATGAAAGTTCATTTCATCATGATTAGCTGCGTCCTTTTCGTGCATGTTTGTCGTGTCCCCAAAGCAAATTCTTCAGATGTTAAAGCACGCTTTGGAGACCTGACCTGCAGAAGAGATTAGTTCTTTTCTTCACCACCCACATCTCAAGGGGGTGGCAAAGAGTTCATCATTCTCATGAAAGCACCGTAAGAGAATGGTGGCATAGTGGCCAAACCATTTCGTTTCACATAAGAGGGGTTAGGGTAAGCATATGAATAAGGCAGAAATTCTTCGAGGACTTATGAACATAATGGTTTGAAGAATAATGCACATATTCATAGCCCTTAGCTCTACCCTCGCGAAACAGAAGTTGTTAGCACGATGATAATCATATGAGGACTTTGATCCTTTTGAGGAATTTGATCCACGTGAGGAATTTGGTCCGTATGAGGACTTTGATCCATATGAAGAATTTGGTCCATATGAAGAATTTGATCCGGGGTTCCTTTTCTTCACAGATGGTGTCATGAGGACATTCACCAAGACTTTCAAGGCACTTCTTGGGAACCCAGATTTTCTTCATAGGGGAACCGCTCTCGCAGCTAGTGCCAACATATCTAGCAAATACTTCACCATTCTCGATTTTTGAACAGTTTATAGTTGGAGTCAAATGACTCATCTCAAGAATGAGGAGATTCACATGTAAAGACAGATAAGTTAGATGGATCAATTGGAGGTCCCTTTGCAGCCACCCATGAGGTTTTGGGGTACTGCTCGGGCTTCCAATATGTTCCATCAGCATTGAGTTTCCTCTCAAAGGCAATACCCTCTTTTCTAGGGTTTCTGTTGAGGATTTGCTTTTTAAGCACATCACAAAGAGTCTGATGCCCTTTGAGGCTTTTGTACATGCCTGTCATGTACAATTCCTTCAGCCCTGCATTGTCAGTGATACTAGCAATGTCCTCAGATGAGGAATTAGTGATAGCAGGTGAAGAATTTGTAACAGTTGAAGCATTTGAACATTCAGGTGAAGAATTAGCAGATTCACGTTCAATGCACTTTAAACATGGAGGAACAAATTTTTCCTGAGAAGCGCTGATTTGTTGAGCTAGTAATGAATCACGCTCCTTCTGAAGATCTTCATAACTCACTCTTAGCTTCTCAAGATCTTGCTTTCTTTGAAGAAATTCATAAGAAAGTTTCTCATGATCAGACAAGAGAGTGTTATGATGACCTTGAAGGTTATCAAACCTAGACTGAAGTCTCTAAAGATTTTCAGTCAGGGCTTTAGTGCGATCCATTTCTTCACCCAACATATCATCACTTTTGTCTAGCATGTTTTGAACCTTTTCAAAAGCCCTTTGTTGTTTTACGTTAATCTTAGCAAGTTTATAGTAGCCGGGCTTGAGATCCTCATCGATTCATCTTCACTAGATTCAGAGGAGGTATATTTGAGTACCTTGGCACCCTTTGCCATGAAGCAATAGGTGGGAGAGTAGTCATCACTATCTTCATCAGCTTTGTTGGTGAGGTCATTTTCTTCGTGAGTTGAAGATGGACTTGGCTGACGAAAGCAAGAGCGTAGAGCTAAACTCGCCACACTGCATTCGCAGATTCTTCTCGATGCCTCCTCTTCCTCATGTTCCTCGGATTCAGCTTCGTAGTCCATTTCCTTGCCAATGAATGCCCGAGCCTTCTTGGAGCTGCTCTTCTTGTGAGATGAAGACTTCGAGGATTTTGATGATGAAGATTTTGACGATTTCTTCTTCTTCTTGGCATCATCGTAATCGTAATCCTTGTATTTTTTCTTCTTCAATTCCTTTTCCCACTAAGGACAATCTTGAATGTAGTGACCAGGTTTCTTGCATTTGTGGCAAAGTCTTCTCTTATAGTCACTGGATGAGGAATCACTGCTTCTTGAGGATTTTCCAAAGCGACCACGCCTTTGAGAACTTCTCGAATTTCTTCACGAGCAGTGCTAGTTCCTCGCTTAATTCTTCAGATCTCCAAGGCTACTACCGTAGTCTTCACACTCAGATTCGCATACGCACAGCCTTGGCCTTCGTGAGCACGTGGTTTGCCATAGCTCGAACCATAGAGATCTCTTTTCAAAGAAGTCGGAACTCATGAGTATTTAGCCTTCGAGGATATCGGCGAGATCAAGAGCCTTGTAGTCAAGACGTTCTTGTATCATCGCGCGGAGTATCAAATGAGGAATCAAGCGATCTCAATAATTTCTTCACCACCTCATGGTCGGTGATGTCAGTGGCACCAAGCACTTGAAGCTCATTTGAGATGTCAGTGAGGCGATCGAAGGTTTGTTGAACATTTTCGTTGTCGAGTGTTTTGAAGCGGTTGAAGAGATTCCGAAGAACATCAACTCGAGAGTCACGCTGAGTTGAGACATCTTCGTTTACTTTGGACAGCCTATCCCAGATAAGCTTAGCAGTTTCCAAAGCACTCACTCTTCCATACCGTCCTTTACTCGATGGCCACATATGATATTCTTTCGCTTGAGAATCGAGTTGCTTGAATCTCTTCACATCGGTAGCGCTTCAAAGGCGGGTGTGATAGTGGGAACACCATTTTCCACATCATACCGTAGATCGTTGTCAATAGCCTCAAGATGCATTCGCATCTTGTTCTTCCAAAGAGGGGTAGTCCGCTCCATCGAAGGTAGGACACCCACCGAGACCTTGATCATACCGATGCCGACATAACTAAAACTCCGTGGTTAAACTAAATCACACGTAACAAGGGAGTACCTTGCTCGATACCAATTGAAAGTCGTTATATCGACTAGAGGGGGTCAATAGGCGATTTTTTATGAATTCTTCATTGAGGAATTTGCGGTGAGGAAATTCCTTAGCGAAGAACTACTTGCGGCGGAATAAGTACTCGAAGTAAGCATAGCAGAATACATGCATGTTCATCATGATGAAATGAAGACAATCAAAGAGCATGTAAAGCGTAAACACAGGATGGCACAAGATGAAGACAAACAGATCAAGAAATTGAACTGAGGAAATTGAGAAAGTCTTCACCAAAGTCTTCAAACACAGATATGAACAAACAGCTAACACAAGAATGAGGAAATGAATAGGTTGAGGAAATGGAACCGCTAGGGTTGGTGAAGACAATGATTTGGTAGACCAGTTCCAATCATTGCATCTGGGCTTGTACGTCTGGTTGGAGCGGCCGAGTATTTAAACTCTAGGACACACAGCCCCGACACCTGGGCCTTCTCGAAAGCACGCTGCTCAGACACCAAGTCCTCACCGTATTCTCCTTGAACTAAGGTCACATGCAGACCTGGCCCAATCACTCGTGGTAAGTCTTCGAGGCGACTTCCAAACCTTCACAGACTTGGTCACTCGGCGATCCACAATTCCTCTTGGATGCTCTAGACCATGACGCCTAACCGTCTGGAAGAAGCATACTTCAAAGGTAACAAGCGCCGGATCCACGCAGATCAATTTCTGCAGTGATGCTCAATCACTTTGGGTTTGTAGGTGGTTGGGTTTGGGTTTTTCCTCACTTGATGATTTTCGGCTCAAAGTCCTCCTGAGGATGGGTTGCTCTCAAATGACAAGTGTCAAGTTCTCTCGGAGCAGCCAACCAGCTAGTGGTTGTAGGGGCGGCTATTTATAGCCTAGGGAGCAAAGCACATGATAAGACATAAATGCCCTTCAATGATATGACCCGTTAGGTGGATAAGATATTTTGGGACAGTGGTAGCCATGTACAAGAATGGTCGGAAATTTGACTCTCAAATTCCTCAGGATATCATGTTCCTCACCGGTGTCAAAACCGGCGGATCTCGGTAGGGGGTCCTGAATCGTGCATGCCTAGGCGGATGGTAACAGGAGACAAGGGACACGATGTTTACCCAGGTTCGGGCCCTCTTGATGGAGGTAAAACCCTACGTCCGGCTTGATTGATATTGATATTGTGGATGTTTACAAGAGTGGATCTACCACGAGATCAAGGAGGCTAAACCCTAGAAGCTAGCCTATGGTATGATTGTAAGGGTTGTTGATGTTCTGATTCTCGCCCCACGGACTAAAGCCATCCGGTTTATATAGACACAACGGAGAGGGCTAGGGTTACATAGAGTCGGTTACAATGGTAGGAGATCTACATATCCGTATCGCCAAGCTTGCCTTCCACGCCAAGGAAAGTCCCATCCTGACACGGGAGAAGTCTTCAATCTTCTATCTTCATAGTCTTGGAGTCCGATTCGATGATGATGGTCCGGCCGATGATAGTTCGGCCGATGATGGTAGTCCGCCATCCGGACACCCCTAATCCGGACTCCCTCAAGAGCTCCCGAACCAGGCTTCAATGACGATAAGTCCCGCATGCGCAGTAGTCTTCGCTGCAAGGCGGGTTCTCCTTCAAGTTCTACGCACCTGTTGAACAAAGGTCCAGCTTCCTCATCAATGTTGCGCTGTCTTGGCCTCCACGCCCAATAATGGCCTTCTTCCATGCGCCGTATGCGAATGTGAAAAGTCAGGGTGTCTTTTATGTTTTACCCCTAGTTGTGCGAACAATCTGCCTATAAAGGAGGCAGGAATCCAGATCCAAGTCACCATCTTCCTCTCGCAAATACTCATCGGAGCGCTTTCGACCAAAAAATCCATTCCATCATGGACCGTCCAACGGCTCCTTCTTCTCGCGCCCCGCCCTTTGCTGTGAGATTGGAGGAGATGCTCTGTTCATATAACGAGCTGGTGAAGCTCCAAATGGGGATATCTCCTCCGGCCTTCATGGTTCCGGTTCGAGCTGGATCGCCACCTACAAAGGTGGGAAGCAAGCGGAGGTTACCCCAAATCCCAACAAAGGGGAGCGGGTATGCTTCATCCCCTATTTGATAAGGGGCTCGGATTTCAGACATCCATTCCTCCAGCGGGCTCCTCGAGTTCTACGGACTCGACTTCATCACCTCACGCCCGCCTCAATCCTGCATATTATGGGTTATGTAGCTCTTCTGCAGCTTTTCTCGGGCGTGGAGCCCCACTTCGCTGCCAGGAAGAGGTTGTTCTGCCTTGTACCCCGCTCTCACGAGGGGTCCATATATCAAGTGGGCGGCGCCAATATGGCGCATTGCCGGACCGGATATCCATCCGGAACCCCTAAGAAGGCGCTCAAGACCGGCCTTCGTAATGGTTTTATATAGAAGACGCCCGCCGCCGGACTGCTCGGATCGGCCTCCCGGAGTTCAGCAATGCTCCTCTGAAGAAACGCCTTTAGTTGGCGTCCATGAGCCCCCATCTGGAGGAAGACAAGAGCGTCCATTATTTGATGGGCCGAATAAGGTTATCTTGGCCCATGCGGGTTGACCATGATTGGAATCATGGCAACATGCATTATGCGGGGTGCAGCCACTACAATACAGGGGCCACCCCATGTGGGATTTCAACGGGGAGGACGATGCCACCCGTCATGGCCGCAAAGGGCCGGATTCGGCCGCAGATCTGGTGAGGATCTTGTCCGGCCTGTATAAGGGGTTGAAGGAGGATTTCCTTCGGACGAACCCGTTAAATGGGTTTTCCATGAATAATCCCCGGCCTTGGGTGTTAACACTCAAGCGTGTCCGACCCGTGCCTTTCAAGCTTAAGTTTCTTATATCGTGTTCTTCTTTTGACGCAGAACTGTGGCTTGGGACCGTGGAGGAATGCTAAGTCCGGCTCCGCAGCCCGAGGATCCGAGAGATCCCGGGATCCGCCTCCCAAGAGGATCCCGACATAAAGGTGGAGCTAATCGACGGGTGTTCCACCAGCTTAGCATGGATAATGCTTTAGTCACCATCACGCCGACTATCCCGGACTATATCCGCTTCCTCAGTGATTATGTCAAGCCCTCGACACCGCTATTCCTTCCTTGCTTATTTCTCGACCACACCGTATATGATGGCACCAAGCGGTGAATTCCTAACTCCTCGGCCGAACAAATTCTCAACACTGTAAGAACTTCGTCTCACACCGATGAAATTGATCAACTGTATGAGATTTCCAAAGGCTTCACTCGAAGGGATTGGTATGTGTAGGATTTTGAGTTGAGCATCACATGGAAATTTTTCCTTAGTATTTCCTCGACCCCTTTAATAAGAGACGGTGTTTCCTATGACTCAAGAAAGAGAAAAACGAAACTACGAAAACAAAAGTCTTCACGCTTCATGTTCCTCAAATGAATATCAAGTCTTCAAGGTCACACCAATTTCTTCACTTTCAAAGTCTTCTAAAGTCTTCGTAATATCAAAGTCTTCGATCGAAGAACATCATTTTTAGGGGTCGACTTTTCTCTCAGAATATCAAACTCCTCATAGACTTATAGACCTGTACACTCATAAACACATTAGTCCCTTAACCTATAAGTCTTCAATACACCAAAATCACTAAGGGGCACTAGATGCACTTACAGCCTTCGGGGTCCACTCGAATGGGCCCTTCTTCTTCATCAGCTTGACGAACGGCAGGGCCTGGGCCTCCCAGCTTGGAGATGAAGCGCTTGATGAGGTCACGCAGCCCACAAGCTTCTGCATCTCCTTGAGAGTTTGTGGCGGGCTCATGTCTTCTATCGCCTTGACCTTCTCCTAAGTTAGCCTCAATCCCACAGCCGGACATGAGGAAACCCAGCAGCTTGCCGGAGGGGACATCGAACACGCACTTCTCTGGGTTGAGCCACAGGTCCACTTGGCGCAGGCTTGCGAAGGTCTCCTCCAGGTCTTGAATCAAAGTCCTCGCCTCCCGAGACTTTACCACAATGTCATCAACGTAGGCTTCGGTGTTCCTCCTGAGCCGCTAACCCAGGGCGATGTGCGTTAGCCGCTGAAAGGTCACGCCTGCGTATCGCATGCAAGTGTAGTAGTACACCCCGCACGGGGTCTGGAAGGTCGTCTTCTCCACATCCTCCACTGCCATCTTGATCTGGTGATAGCCTGAAAATGCATCCAGGAAGCAGAGTAGGTTGCACTCGGCGGTGGAGTCGACAATCTGGTCGATGCTCGGGAGCGGGAATAGGTCTTGGGGCAGGCCTTGTTGAGGTTGGTGAAGTCGACACACATGCGCTCCTTCCCGCCTTTCTTTGGTACGACGACGGGATTCGCCAGCCACTCAGGGTACCGAACCTCGCGAATGACGCCTGCTGGCTCCAGCTTGTTGGTTTCCTGGACGATGAAGGACTGCTTCTCTGTGGACTGTCGCCGCGCCTTCTGCTTCACAGGGCGCACATTGGGGCACACCCTCTAGTGAGGATCCATCACCCCTCTTGGGACCCCTACTAGCTACTTAGGTTCCGAGGCGAATACATCATTGTTCGCGCGCAGGAACCTCACCAATGCCTCCTCTTGGTCCGGGTCGAGGTTGGCCCCTATGGGGAAGGTGGCTCCTGAGGACCCATCTTCCTCGACCGGCACCTGGCTTGGTTTCGGCCTGATCTTGAGTAAACAACTACTTCTTCTTTGCTGGCGCGGCCTCCCTCACCCTAGGGGCGGCCTCACTATTTGGTCAGCTACGCCCGCAACGGTTTTGAGGGCAAACTTGAGCGCCGCTAGAGCCTCCTTGGTGTATCCAACTACGGTGAGGACGTCCTTGCTCCCAGGCATCTTCATGAGGTTGTAGGCCGGATGGGTCGTCGCCATAAACTGAGCCAGAGCCAGGTATCCGATGATGGCGTTGTACGGGAGGCCAATGCGGGCGATGTCGAAGTCGATCAGTTCAGTGCGGTAGTCTTCGCGAGTGCCGAAGGTCACGGGAAGGCGGATCTGCCCCAGGGGGTTGGTGGAGCCGCCGCCGACCCCGGAGAAGGGCTTGCTGGGGCGGAGCCGTTCGAGTGGTACGTGAAGAAGGCTAAAAGCCTCCACAGAGAGCACGTTGAGGCCAGCACCACCGTCGATGAGGGTCTTGTTGACAGCTATGTTGTAAATGGTGGGCGTGCAAAGCATTGGAAGCACGCCCGAGCCGATGGTGGTGATGGGGTGATCCCCCGAGTCGAAGGTGAGGTCGGCCTTGGGCGCCGCCCAACACGGGGGAGCTCCTTGCCGCACGGAAGCGGCGCCAATCTGGCGAAAGAACGGCTTGGTGTGACAGTCCGAGGGTGGTGCTTGCGAGCCGCCGAGGAGGGCTGTGACGGCGAGCGGCGCTAGGCTGGTGAAGCCGTGGAAGGCTGACGAATAGGCCGCCGCGCAGCTCCTCCCAAAATGCCACCGAGGATCCCGAGGGCGAGCAACCAGCGCATGGCGCTGGCCGAGGGCCATGGGAAGCCAGTTGGCCATGACCTTGTCGTCGCCTCAGCCCTTCGGGACGGCCTCTTCATATGCCAGCAGGGAAGGCCGACAGTCCTGCCAAGGGCCATAGCACGGCGACATCTCCGGCTTGAACTTGGGCGGCCCTTGTACCTGTCGCAAGGCGGGGGCAAAGGTTTTGAGCCCCTTGGCACTATCGTGGGCATCCGTCATCCCAGCCGGGGGAGCAACGCCGACCATGGGGACAAGGCGCGGAGGTGGCAGAGTGTGGATCGATGGAAGGAAAGCTTCAGCGCACCCCTACCTGGTGTGCCAAATGTCAGATTTCGGGTTCCGGCAAAACCCTTGAGGTTCGAGCTCTGGGGTGCGCACGAAGATCTCTCCTCCCCCTAGCTCACGCTCTCACCACAATCTTAAAGCTCAGCACGTCTAACTCATAGAACAAAGGACACATGGTTTATACTGGTTCGGGCCACCGATGTGGTGTAATACCCTACTCCAGTGTGGTGTGGTGGATTGCCTCTTGGGCTGAGGATGAACAAGTACAAGGGAAGAACAACCTCTTGAGGAGAGGTGTCCTTGAACTCGATGAGCTTGTGTGGTTGAGGATGATCTGAATGGTCCAAGATCAGTTGCCTCCTACTGTGGTGGCTAGTCCTATTTATAGAGGCCCTGGTCCTCTTCCCAAATGTAGTATGGAAGGAATCCAACAACGGGAAAATTTGAAGGAGACAACCAAAGTACAAGTTATCCTGACTAAAGGTGGTCTTCACCGCCAAAGGCTCGTGGTGATGTTGGCCTGACTCCATGGTGACCTCCGTCCTGCCGTCCTGGACTCCATGGTGACCTCCGTCCGCCAGGCCCCGCCGGGTCTTGGTCTTGTTGCACCGATATGGAAACCTTTGCCTCGATTTCTCTGGACTCCTCGTCAAGGCTTGCCTCTTTAGCACTAAAGAGGAAATGAGTACATCAAGGCTGCTTAGCACCCACCGGGCCTTGGTCGTCAAGGCTTGCGTCACAAGGACCTCGCAAGGTGCCCCTCGCCTTTATCTCTCCGCCCCTCACAAGCCAGCCTAGTGAGTCCGTCCCCGAGGAGGTCTTAAGTGCCGTCTGGCCAAGGCGAGGCTTGGCCCTCGCGAGGGTCTTGAGTGTTCGCCGATGAAGATGGGCTGTACAGGCTGCTGGTGAAGCTAATGTCGTGGGCATGATTTGCAAGTTCTGGGGACCCCCATTCCCAGGACGCCGATAGTTCCTGAGGACATGGGAGAAGTCTTGCTATAAGTAGCCATGTGAATTTGACATTCGTTCGATATTTTGATGAGATGTATGTTGCCTTTCCTCTAGTGGTGTTATGTGAACAACGACTACATGACACTTCACCATTGTTTGGGCGTAGGGAAAGGCATTGGGAAGTAATAAGTAGATGATGGGTTGCTAGAGTGACAGAAGCTTAAAACCTAGTTTATGTGTTCCTTCATAAGGGGCTGATTTGGATCCATATTGCTATGGTTAGGTTTACCTTAATACTTCTTTTGTAGTTGCAGATGCTTGCAAGAGGGGTTAATCATAAGTGGGATGCTTGTCCAAGGGAGGGCAGTACCCAAGCACCGGTCCACCCACATATCAAATTATGAAAGTAACGAACGCGAATCATACGAGCATGATGAAAACTAGCTTGACGATAATTTTGATGTGTCCTCGGGAGCGTTTTCCTTTATATATTTTTCCAGGATTGTCCTTTTGCTACAAAAAAGGATTGGGCCACCTTGTCTGCACCTTATTTACTTTTGTTACTTGTTACCTGTTACAAATTACCTCATCACAAAACTATTCTGCTACCGATAATTTTGCTTGCGCAAGAGAATACCTTACTGAAAACCGCTTGTCATTTCCTTCTGCTCCTCGTTGGGTTCGACACTCTTACTTATCGAAAGGACTACGATAGATCCCCTATACTTGTGGGTCATCATCTCACAACGGCCAAATTTGAAGGGTAACAACTAGTCCATGCTATCCTAACAAAAGTAGTCTTCGCCTGCAAAAAGCCTCTGGTTGTGACACCGTGGTGGGCTTGACGATGACCTCCGCTCTGCCGTCCTGGCGGTATTGGTCTTGTTGCACCGGAATGGAAACCTTTGGCTGATTCCTCGGGACTCCGTGCCTACACTTGCCTTCTTAGCACAAAAGAGGAAACTGGTACACTGCGCCCGATGGCGCCTGCCTGGCCTTGATCATCATGGCTCACGTCATCTAAACCTCGCGAGGTCAGCTTTGCATAGAAATCTCCGCTCCTCGGGAGCCATCCTGAGGAGGCCGCCCCTCGAGGAGGTCTTGGTGTCGCCGGCCACGCGAGGTTGACCCCTCGCGAGGGTCTTGAGCTGTTGATGTTGAAGCTGGGCCATACCAGGCAGTTGATGGAGCCAACCCATAGGCATGGCAGTGCAAGTCCGGGTACCCCCGGTCCCGGGACATCGGCTGTGGCGCACGCTGGGTGCTCGATGAAGGAGGAGGCATTGACGGTGTCCGCCCCTCTTGGGACGAGGGAGGCTCAGTGCCTTGCAGCGCCAGCAGGGGTAGGCAGGAGCCTCGGGAATCTGATCTGAAAGCGGCGGCAATGCCTTGATTGTCTTGTGGGCGCTAAGCCGCCACGACGCACATCGCTGACGCTCTTCCCAGACCGCCACGAGTGCCGCGCTGGCCGAGTGGGGTGTGGCAGCCAGGTAAAGCACCAGGGGCTCAAGAGGACAAGGTGCCACCATCACCAGCGGGCTGGTGAGGTACCTCTTGAGATCTTGGAAGGCCGCCTCGGCCTCCGGAGTCCATTCGAACGGGTCCTTCTTCTTCATCAGTTTGAAGAACGGGAGGGCGCGCTTGCCCTGCTTGGAGATGAAGCGCCCCAGTGAAGTTACGCAGCCCACGAGCTTCTGCATCTCATTGAGGGTCTATGGTGAGCTCATCCTTTCTATCGCCTTGATCTTCTCTGAGTTAGCCTCAATCACTCTGTGCAACACCAGGAAACCCAGCAGCTTGCCGGGCGGGACGCCGAACACGCACTTCTCCGGGTTGAGCCGCAAGTTTACCTTGTGTAGGTTGGTGAACGTTTCTTCCAAATCTTCAATGAGGGTCCTCGCCTCCCGTGACTTAACCACTATGTCGTTGACGTACGCCTCGGCGTTCCTCCTGAGCTGCCGGCCCAGGGCTATGTGCATCAACGCTGGAAGGTTGCGCCGGCATTGCACATCCCAAATGGCATGCAGGTATAGCAGTACACCCCGCACGGTGTCAGGAAAGCCGTCTTCTCGACATCCTGCACCGCCATCTTGTTTTGGTGGTAGCCTGAGAAGGCGTCTAGGAAGCACATCAAGTCGCACTCGGCGGTGGAGCTGACGATCTGGTTGATGCGCGAAAGAGGGAAGGGGTCCTGAGGACAAGCTTTGTTGAGGCTCGTGAAGTCGATGCACATGCGCTCCTTCCCGCCCTTCTTGGGGACAATAACTGGATTCGCCAGCCAATCCGAATGTCGCACCTCTTTTATGACGCCGGCCTCTTGTAGCTTGTGGACCTCCTGGATGATGAACGATTGCTTCTCCGGGGCTTGTCGCCGCACCTTCTGCTTCACTGGGCGCACGCCGGGGCACACCATCAGGTGGTGCTCGATCACATCTCTTGGGACACCGGCCAGATCCGTTGCCTCCCATGCAAGCACGTCCTTGTTTGCACGGAGGAAACTGACCAGCGCATCCTCCTGGTCAGGGGGGAGGCCAGCACCTACGGTGAAGGTGGGGCCAGAGCCCTCGTCGTTGATCGGCACCTGCTTTGTCTCTGCTCGGTCCTGCGAGAACAACTGCTTCTTCTTTGTGGGCGCGGCCTCCGGGACCTCCAGAGCATCTTTGGCGCCCGACCGTGCCACTGCCGCAGGCTTGTAGGCGGGCTTGAGGACAAGGAGTAAATCCTGAGAATCCCCCGTTATAGTGAGAATGTCGTTGCTCGCCGACATCTTGACGATGTTGTAGCCGGGGTGCGAGAGCTGGGTACCCAAGGACGACATTGTACGGGAGGCTAATGCGGGCGACGTCAAAGTCGACGAGCTCGGTGCGGTAGTTGTTCCACGTGATGAAGGTGATGGGGAGGCGAATCTGCCCCAGGGGAAAAGTGGAGCCGTCGACCACCCCTGAGAGAAGGGCATGGTGGGGGTTGATCGAAAGCTTCCACGGAGAGGACGTTCGGGCCAGCTCCGTCGCCATTGAGGATCCTGGTGACTGGAATATTGATGATGGTGGACGTGCAGAGCATGGGGAGTGCACCGGCACCGACCGTGGTCTTGGGGTGATCCCTGAAGTCAAAGGTGATCTTGGTCTCAGGCACCGCCCTGCCTGGGGAAGCCCCCTGCTGCGGCCGGACGGCCCCCACTTGCCAGAAGTGCTGCTTGACGTGGCGACTCGAGACCGGCGCCATGATGTGGGGCGTCAGCGCCATAAAGTGTGTGATGAACAGGTCGCGCAGCTCCTCCCAGGAGGCCACCGAAGACTCTGGCAGGTTGAGCAGCCAGGTGAGCGACACACCTGTGAGAACCATAGGGAGCCAATTCGCCATGACCTTGTTGTTACCGCCCGCTGCTTAGATGGCCTCCGTGTACACCCGGAGGAACTCCGCAGGGTCCACCGCACCGTTGTACCACGGTGGAAACTCCGGCCTGAACTTCAGCGGCCACTGCACCTGTCGCAAGGCGGGGGAGAAAGCTCAAAGGCCCACAATGCCCCCGAACGCGCGTGGCAGCCTGGCAAGTGGAGCAGCGCCTGCCATTGGAACCACGCGGCGCGGGACGGAGCGCAATTGATGAAGAAGTAGATCTTCGACACGACCCTACCTGGCGCGCCAAATGTCGGATTTAGGGCTCCGCAGACCCAAGAAAGGTTCGAACTCTGGGGCATGTGCGAACAACTCAACTTCTCTAGCCAACCAGTTCATCACCCCCACAGCCTAGCTCGATGAACAAGAAGGAAGATTGACATAGCAGTTTACCCAGGTTCGAGCCAGCTTGCAGTGTAAAACCCTACTCCTGCTTTGTGGTGGATTAGCCTCACGAGGGACTGAGGATGAACTAGTACAAGGGAAGAACAACCTCACGAGGTCTGCTCTGGTGTGGGTGTGAGCTAGTGAGGAGTGGATCAGATCTAGCCAGAGCTCTCTTTCCAACGGTGGTGGCTAAGCTATATTTATAGTGGCCTTGGTCCTCTTCCACCAGAGTGTAGGCGGGAAGGGATCCCACAGTGGCCAATTTGAAAGGGGACAAGTAGTACATCTTATCCTGGTGGAAGGTGGTCTTTGCCGGCAAAGCTTCTGGTCGTACCGCTGTGGTGGGCTCGGTAATGATATCAATCCTTCTATCCTGGTGGTCTTGGTCTTGTTGCATGGGAATGGAAACCTTTGGCTGATTCCTCAGGACCTCACGCCTGCGCTTGCCTCCTTAGCACTGAAGAGGAAACCTACTGCTCTGCGCTCGCTAGCGCCCGCCTGGCCTTGGTCATCATGGCTAGCGTCACCTCTACCTCACGAGGTGGGCACCCGCCTAGAAATCTCAGCTCCATAGGAGGCAGCACGGGGAGGCCGCTCCCTCCGGCAGTCTTGATGTCGCCCGCCTCGCGAGGCTCGGCCCCTCGCGCGGGTCTTGTCTTGACGGTGTCGTATATGGTCCATACCGAACCGTTGATGGAGCCACGCCATGGGCCGCAGGTAGGCAAGTCTTGGTACCCTGGTTCCCACAACGCCGACACTATCATTGCACGCCGCCTGCACACTAACAGGACTAAGGGTAAAATTCAAGGTGGTATTTATGCTACTCACTTAGCGAGACGTTTTCATGTTAACATACGCCCAGATGATTATTTGTTGCCTAGAGTTTACTTAGATCACCAGTCTATGTAGGATCACCACTTCCTTGATACCCCTGAGCCTCCTCACCACATTCGTTATTGCTTGGTCTTTAGTGAGGTTACTCGTGATGTTATTCTATTGCTAGCACCTGCTTCGTTTGACTCTCATGCCAGGAACGGATACACTGTTGTGCCACCAGACATCGTTTCTTACTGGAATGCGTTGTCCATGCTGGAGGATGAGGTCCGAGTTGGGACACTTTCGGAGTGTCGCCAGGTATAACACTTCCACATGGGACCAGATGGCTACTATGGATGGTGATTGCCAAGGTAGGCAAAGGCCTAAGCTTGGGGGAGTGTGTTTTCTCACCCACATTACATTCAGGTTCACACATTTCATTCCAGTTGTCGGTTTTCATCGTCTTTGATGAGGACATGGCTACCACAGTTACACCCACAACCCCTGCTACTATACCTATTGAACCAATTAATAGAGCTCATGCACACCAGTTAAATTATCACGTAGTTTCGTTTCTTGGTAATGTTTCTAATGTTCATGAGAATGTGATGTTGCCTAACTTGGATACATTTGTGTTGATTACAGTTGAAGGGCCTAGCATGGACCAGAAGGATGAACATTGGAGCATGATCAAGCATGGAGATGAAGGCACGCGCGAACGGAATAAGAGAGGAGTTCCTGGTGAAGATTTCCGCACTTTGAAGCCACCATGATAACATACAAGAAGATGGACGAAATATACAAGATGCCCATTTACAAAATTCATCCATAGCTTATTTTAGGTGCCGCGCCACCTTATTTTTTTGGCCAGGGGCATGTAATTTTGAAATACCTCTTGTTAGTCTGTTTTTAGAGTCCGTATTGAAGGGGAAACGACTCAAGAGGTGTTTTAGTCCCACCTTGCCAAGGGTGGACGAAATTCCTTCTCTTTTGCCCTATAAATACATCCCTGAAGGCACCGTTTAGACTTGAGTTTTAATTAGTTAAAAGTTAGCCACTGCTGCAACTTCGTGTACTTCATTTATGTCCAACGACCAGACTAAGACCGCTTTTAGAACCCCACTTTTATCAAGACTTCATATATATTCACAATATTCAGATTTCTTTATCATATTCTTTCTTGTTCTTCGATTGCTTGCAGGAATAGACCTTCATGGTCAGGTTGATCGTGTCCCGACGTGGTCAATAACCTCTCGGAGTTGATTTAGCTATTGCTAAGGCGCAATGTCGTGCATGTTTATAGTCGGGTCGTCAAAATTGTATCCACCAAATCGATAGTTATCATCTCCTCGAAAGATCAGACACCCTGGCCTCCATCAAGAGGTATCAGTTTTAAGGTTGCTCGGTGAGATCTTTCTAGTTTTTTGTAATCTTGTTTGCATCTGTTCTTCGTACCTAGAGTCCAAGACAAAAGCAACAAAAAAGTGTAGATTAGTTCATCCGTGTTCCAGACAGTCTGATCCTTTTTGCCATTACAACTTAGTTTTTGTTTTGTTGAATTTTTGGTTGCATCGTATGTCGAGTTGCTGGTTTTAGTGTTAGTCTTTTAGAGTTTTGAGTTCTAATCACTTTTTGTTCATGCCGACTCCGCACACACGATAATCCACTATTGGGCAACGTTGCATGGAAACCAAAAAAATTTCTACGGACACGCAAGATCTATCCATGGAGATGCATAGCTAGGGGAGGGGGAGAGCATCTACATACCCTTGTAGATCACTAAGCGGAAGCGTTTATCAACGTGGTTGATGTAGTCGTACACCTTCACGGTCCGTCCCGATCATGTACCAAATTCTTGAAACGTAGTAGGTGAGCTCTTGGCCAGACCAAGGCGCGTAGGCGCTTCGAGCACGTGGTAGCTAACGGGGCATGGTGGCGGCGGCGACTAGGAGGCGTCTGCAACGACTCCTGTTGGTAGGCATGAAGCACGCGGCAAAGGCACACGGGATGAAGGCCAGCGGACAAGAGTGAGTGGCGCATCTACCCGCATAGGGGCTCCAAGACACCACAGTGGCAAATGACAACATAGCGGGCGGTCTATGTCACGCGTCTGCAATGGTCGAGGGAGTGGCTCGTGTGACATGATGGTGGTAGTACGTGATGCTCGCGGCGTGCCAAGCCAAGCGTGTGGTTGGCAGCGGTAGCGGGCCATGGTGCCGACCACTAGGAGTGGTGCGACGACTTGTGCTAACAGGTGTGAAGCTTGCATCCGTGCACACATAGCGAAGATCAGAAGGCGAGAGCTGGCGATGTGCATCTGCCGGCAGGGGCTTGGCAAACCGGTGGCGGTAACCGCGCGATGGCGGCAACATCGGACCACGAGGCTAAAAGGTAGCGGTGGCGCAAGCCACAACTGACACTGTGGAGCTAAAGCACGGTGGCGTGCTCGAATAACAACCGCGCGGCGTGGCGGTAGGGGCGCTGCGTGTCGTGCGACCTCTCCGATAAGCAGTTGCACATTTCTGTGCAAGCGTCAAGCGGAGCCGGCTTACTTGAGGCAGCTACCAGCTAGTAAGCATATTTCTATGAATGTTGCACATGTATTTAATTGGATTTTCTCCATAAACTTAATTTTGAATTTGATGAGACACATAGCAATATTTGCACTGCTTGCCAATGCAGTTAGTAGCGAGATGTTCAGCGGGATCGGATATCCTCAAAAGTCTTGTCTGCGCATTAGGAATGCTTATGTGATAACAATGCAAGTTCCATCGCACATTGTATATTGTTTTTATTTGGTAGATTACATCATTTTGTAAGTGCCCATATGCCAACATCAAAGGGTAGCAGTTAACGACCTTTTAGTATGAAAGCAGCAGCATGGCACAGTGGTGCAGTCGTGCAAGATCATTTTCCCTTGCTTTGTCATGATCTGATGTAGGTGCCAATTATGTACGCTGCAACATGGCAACTGCAGTGCATCCACCTAATGACTCTTCTAAAGTTGTCATGCTTTAGAGTTTAGCCGATTCTATGTTGACGGGTTACGAGGATCTACATAGATGAGCTGAGTAATGTGTGTTAGAGTCCATCGCCTTTGGAATTGACCATGGCGGATGTCTCATTGCCACCATGCATTGTGAGTGTTGGAAAGGAGGATAAGCGGTGATCAAAGTTTTAAATAACGCTAAGGCTCTTAGCGGCGGACCTCTTCTAAATGCTATAGCGTGCTATAACGATGCTATAGCGCCCTATTTAAAATGTTTGCTCTTGTGTTTGGACAAAAGATCCTTTGCGCGGGACCTTTTCTAAATGCTATAGCGTGATATAGCGGAGCTATAGCGTGCTATTTAAAACCATGGCAGTGATACGGGTGAAATGATGCATTGAAATAAAGGGCGTATACATTGCGAAGTCTTGAGCCATGCTTATCACACAATCAAGGTGTGTGCTCTTTTTATCTCCGGTTGCAACGCACGGGCATTTTTTCTAGTCATGATTAAGGAAATATAATAATAACCACTTTATTATTGCCTCTAGGGCATATTTCCTACAGTCTCTCACTTGCACTAGGGTCAACAATCTAGATTACATAGTAATGAATCTAACATCCATGGAGTCTTGGTGCTGATCATGTTTTGCCCGTGGAAGAGATTTAGTCAACGGATCTGCCACATTCAAATACGTATGTACTTTGCAAATTTCTATGTCTCCATCCTTGACCTTTTCACGACTGGAGTTGAAACGTCGCTTGATGTGTTTGGCTCTCTTGTGAAACCTGGACTCCTTGGCTAAGGCAATTGCTCTAGTGTTGTCACAAAAGATTTTCATTGGACCCGATGCACTGGGTATTACACCCAGACCGGGTATGAACTCCTTCATCCAGACTCCTTCATGCGTTGCTTCCAAAGTAGCTATGTGCTCCGCTTCACATGTAGATCCCGCCACGACGCTCTGCTCAGAACTGCACCAACTGACAGCTCCACCATTCAATATAATATGTATCCAGTTTGAGACTTAGAGTCACCCGGACCTGTGTCGAAGCGTATTGACGTAATCCTTTACGATGAGCTCTTCGTCACCTCCATAAATGATAAACATATCCTTGGTCCTTTTCAGTTACTTCAGGAAATTCTTGACCGCTCTCTAGTGATCCACTCCTAGATTACTTTGGTACCTCCCTGCCAAACTTATGGCAAGGCACACATTAGGTCTGGTACACAGCATGGAATACATAATAGAACCTATGGCTGAGGCATAGGGAATGACTTTCATTTTCTCTCTATCTTACATGCATTAGTGGTCGACTTTGGGTCTGACTCAATTTCACACCTTGCAACATAGGCAAAAACCCTTTCTTTGACTGGTCCATTTTGAACTCCTTCAGAACTTTGTCAAGGTATGTGCTTTGTGAAAGTCCTATTAAGCGTCTCGATCTACCCCTATAGATCTTGATGCCCAATATGTAAGAAGCTTCACCGAGGTCTTTCACTGAAAAAATCTTATTCAAGTATCCTTTTATGCTATCCAGAAATTTTGTATCAGTTCCAATCAGTAATATGTCATCCACATATAATATCAGAAATGCTACAGAGCTCCCACTCACTTTCTTGTAAATACAAGGCTTCACCGTAAGCTTGTATAAAACCATATGTTATGATCACCTCATCAAAGCGTATATTCCAACTCCGAGATGCTTGCACCAATCCATAGATGGATCACTAGAGTTTGCACACTTTGTTAGCTTCTCTAGAATTGACAAAACCTTCTGGTTGCATCATCTACAACTCTTCTTTAGGAAACACGTTAAGGAATGCAATTTTGACGTCCATTCGAAAGATTTCATAATCATAAGATGCGTCAATTGCTAACATGATTCAGACAGACTGAAGCATCACTGCGGGTGAGAAAGTCTCAACTTAGTCAACCCCTTGAACTTGTCAAAAAACTTTTGCGACAAGTCGAGCTTTGTTAACCCAGTGATATTACTGTCGTCAGGTCTTCCTCTTGAAGATCCATTTATTCTCAATGGCTTGCCGATCATCGTGAAATTACACCAAAGTCCACACTATGTTCTCACACATGGATCTTATCTCAGATTTCATGGCCTCAAGCCATTTTTCAGAATCTGGGCTCATCATAGCTTCTTCATAGTTCGTAGGTTCGCCGTTGTCTAACAACATGACTTCCAGGACAGAATTACCATACCACTCTACAGTGCAGTGCGATGTTCGGTCGATCTAATGAGGTTCGGAGTAACTTGATCCGAAGTTTCATGATCATCATCATTAGCTTCTTCTCTAGTTGTTGTAGACATCACGAATGGTTTTCTCTGATGTGCTACTTTCCAATTTGAGAGAAGGTACAATTACCTCATCAAGTTCTACATTCATCGCAGTCACTTCTTTCAGGAGAAACTCCTTCTCTAGAAATGACCAATTCTTAGCAACAAAGATCTTGCCTTCGGATCTGTGGTAGAAGGTATACCCAATAGTTTATTTAGGGTATCCTATGAGGGTGCATTTCTCCGCTTTGGGTTCGAGCTTATCAGGCTGAAGCCTTTTGACATAATCATCGCATCCCCAAACCTTAAGAAACGACAGCTTAGGTTTCTTGCCAAACCATAGTTCATACGGTGTCGTCTCAGCAGTTTAGATGGTGCCTTATTTAGCGTGAATGCGTAAATGCATCTCTAATGCATAACCCAAAATGATAAAGGCAAATCGGTAAAGACATCATAGAACACACCATATCTAATAAAATGCGATTCTGACATTCGGACACACCATTATGCTTTGTGGTGTTTGGTGGCGTGAGTTGTGAAACAATTCCACATTGTCTTAAATGAAGGCCAAACTCGTAACTCAAGTATTCACCTCCGCGATCAGATCGTAGAATATTTATTTTCTTGTTATGATAATTCTCCACTTCACTCTAGAATTCTTTGAACTTTTCAAATGTTTCCGACTTGTGTTTTATCAAGTAGATATATCCATACCTACTCAAATCATCTGTGAAGGTCAGAAAATAATGATACCCGCCGCGTGCTTCAACACTCATCGGACCGCATACAGCAATATGTATTATTTCCAATAAGTCATTAGCTCGGTCCATTGTTCCGGAGAACGGAGTTTTAGTCATCTTACCCATGAGGCATGGTTCACAAGTATCAAATGATTCACAATCAACTGATTCCAAAAGTCCATCCGCATGGAGTTTCTTCATGCGTTTTACACCAATATGACCTAAACGGTAGTGCCACAAGTATGTTGCACTATCATTATCGACTTTGCATCTTTTGGCATCATTATTATGAATATGTGTATCACTACATCGAGATTCAACAAGAATAGACCATTCATTAAAGGTGCATGACCATAGAAGATGTTACTAATATATATAGAACAACATTATTCTCTGACTTAAAGGAATAACCGTCTCGCAATAAACAAGATCCAGATACAATGTTCATGCTCAACGCTGGCACCAAATAACAATTATTGAGGTCTAAAACTAATACTGAAGGTAGATGTAGAGGTAGCGTGCCGACGGCGATCATATCGACCTTGGAACCATTCCCGACATGCATTGTCACCTTGTCCTTAGCCAATCTTTGTTTATTCCGCAGCTCCTGATTTGAGTTACAAATATGAGCAACCGAACCAGTATCAAATACCCATGCACTACTACTAGCATTAGTAAGGAATACATCAATAACATGCATATCAAATATACATTTGTTCACTTTGCCATCCTTATTATCTGCCAAGTATTTGGGGCAGTTCTTCTTCCAGTGACCATTTCCTTTGCAGTAGAAGCACTTAGTTTCAGCCTTGGGTCTAGCTTTGGGCTTCTTCACGGGAGCAGCAACTTGCTTTCCATTCTTCTTGAAGTTCCCTTTCTTTCCCTTGCCCTTTCTCTTAGAACTGGTGGTCCTGTTAACCATTAACACTTGATGCTCCTTCTTGATTTCTACCTCCGCGGCCTTAAGCATTGCGAAGAGCTCAGGAATCGTTTTATTCATCCCTTGCATATTATAGTTCATCACGAAGCCTTTGTAGCTTGGTGGCAGTGACTGAAGAACTCTCTCAATAACACTCTCAACTGGAAGATCAATTCCCGGATGAGTCAAGTGGTTGTTGTATCCGGACATTTTGAGTACATGTTCACTTGTGAACTGTTCTCATCCATCTTACAGCTAAAGAACTTGTTGGAGACTTCATATATCTCAACCCAGGCATTAGCTTGAAATATCAACTTCAGCTCTTGGAACATCTCATATGCCCCGTGGCGTTCCAAATGTTTTTGAAGTCCCGGTTCCAAGCCGTAGAGCATGGCACACTGAACTATCAAGTAGTCATCAGGTCGAACCTGCCAGAAGTTCATAATGTCTACATCGGCTCACAGCAGTGCATCACCTAGCGGTGCATCAAGGACATAACCCTTCTGGGCGACAATGAGGATAATCCTCAAGTTGAATACCTAGTCCGTGTAGTTGCTACCATCATCTTTCAACTTAGCTTTCTCTACGAACGCATTAAAATTCAAGGGAACAGTACCACGGGCCATTGATCTACAACATAGATTTGCAAAAACTATTAGGACTAAGTTCATGATAAATTTTAGTTCAATTAATAAAATTACTAATGAACTCCCACTTAAATCAACATCCCTCAAGTTGTCTAAGTGATACATGATCCAAATCAACTAACCCATGTCTGATCATCACGTGAGATGGGGTAGTCTTCAATGGTGAACATCTCTATGTTGATCATATCTACTATATGACTCATGTTCCACCTTTCGGTCCCCAGTGTTCCGAGACCATGTCTGTACATGCTAGCTAGGCTTGTCAAGTTTAGCCCAAGTATTCTGCATGTGCAAAACAGGCTTACACCCATTGTATATGAATGTAGAGTCTATCACACCCGATCATCACGAGGTGCTTCAGAACGACGAACTTTAGCAATGGTGCATACTCGGGGAGAACAATTTTATCTTGAAATTAAGTGAAGGGATCATCTCATAATGCTACCATCATTCTAAAAAAAAGATGCATAAAGGATAAACATCACATGCAATTAAAAAATGTGACATGATATGGCCATCATCATCTTGTGCTTTTGATCTCCATCTCCAAAGCATCAACATGATCTCCATCATCACCGGCATGACACCTTTATCTCCATCGTTGCGTCGGGGTCATCTCGCCAACTATTGCTTCTACAACTATTGCTAACGCATAGCGATAAAGTAAAGCAATTACATGGTGCTTAAGTGATTGACACGCAGGTCATACAATAATTAAAGACAACCCTAAGGCTCACATCGGTTTGTCGTACTCATCGACATGCAAGTCGTGAACTTATTACAAAACATGATCATCTCATACATCAACATATATCACATCACATCTTGACCATATCACATCACATCATGCCCTGCAAAAACAAGTTATACTTCCTCTACTTTGTTGTTGCAAGTTTTACATGGCTGCTACGGGCAACTGATGTCTACTACGCAACTTTATTCTTGTAGACTCGTGTTGGGCCTCAAAGCGCAGAGTTACATGGGACGATGTAATTTTCCCTCAAGTGGATGACCTAAGGTTTATCAATCCATGGGAGGTGTAGGATGAAGATGGTATCTCTCAAACAACCCTGCAACCAACTAACAAAGAGTCTCTTGTGTCCCCAACACACCCAATACAATGGCAATAGGTGCACTAGTTCGGCGAATAGATGGTGATAATAGCGTATTAATGATAGTATATATTGATTTTTGTAATAGGAACAATAAAAAGCAGCAAGGTAGCAATTGACAAAACGGAGCACAAACGGTATTGCAATGCTTGAAAATGACGCCTAGGGTCCATACTTTCACTAGTGCAATCTCTCAACAATACTAATCTAATTGGATCATATAACCATCGCTCAAAGTGCGATGAAGAATCACGTCAAAGTTCTTATCCAGCGGAGAACATAAGAATAAATTGTTTTTAGCTATTCTTCCCAATCGATCTATCCAAGAGTTCGTACTAAAATAACACCAAGTTATTCTTTCCGATCGATCTATCATGAGTTCGTACTAGAAAAACACTAAGATATTCTTTCTGATCGATCTGTCAAGAGTTCGTACTAAGATAACACCAAACCAAACCAAATTTAGATACATAATACTCAATCCACCACAAAGAACCTTAAAGAGTGACCCAAGATTTCTACCGGAGAAACAAAAGACGAGAACGTGCATCAACCCCTATGCATTGATTACCCTAATGTCACCTCTGGAATCTGCGTGAGTGCCAAAACATATCTCAAGTGAATCAATATAATACCCCATTGTCACCTTGAGTATTCATATGCAAGAAAGAAATTAAGTGCTCTCAAATCCATTAAAGTATTCAATCCGATAAAATGAAATCTCAAGGGGAAAACTCAATCCTCACAACAAGATAGAGAGGGGAAAACACCATATGATCGAACTATATTAACAAAGCCCACGATACATCAAGATTGTGACATCTAAAGAACACGAGAGAGAGAGAGAGAGAGAGAGAGAGAGAGAGATTAAACACATAGCTCTTGGTACAAACCCTCAACCCCGAGGGTGGACTACTCCCTCCTCATCATGGTGGCACGGGATGATGAAGATGGCCACCGATGATGATCCCCGTGAGTCTTAATAGGGTCTAGATTGGTTTTTCATGGCTACAGAGGCTTGCAGTGGCGGAACTTCTGATCTAGGGTTATTTTTTATGGTTTCTCTATTTATAGGATTTTTTGGCATTGGTTTCACGCGAAGATGGGCCTCGAGATGAGCACAACCCACCGGGACGCTCATAAGCCCCGAGCACGCCCCGGTGTCTTGTGCCCTACTCCTTCACCTTCTGGTTCTTCCATGAAGCTTTGGGTGTCTCTTTTGTTCCAAAAAAATCATCAAAAAGTTTCAGCTCATTTGGAGAACTTTTATTTCTGCACAAAAAACAACACCACGGTAGTTCTGCTGAAAATAGCGTCATTCCGGGTTAGTTCCATGCAAATCGTACCAAAACCATATAAAACTATTGTAAACATGGCATGAATACTTCATAAATTACAGATACGTTGGAGATGTATTAGCAACTAGCAAGAACCATTCTTACCTATGCATAACCAGAACGGTGGTTATCAAGTTCGTATTTAACCTTCTGCAAGGACTGCCGTAGTCAAATCTGATTCAACTAAAGTAGGAGAAACAGACACCCACCTGCCGCCTTTATGCAAAACAAGTTGCATGTCAGTAGGTGGAACCGGTCTCATGTGTGTGGACATGTAAGGTTGGTCTAAGCCGCTTCATCCCACAATGCCGCCGAATCAAAATACGACATTGGTGGGAAGCAATATGAACATCACCGCCACAACTCCTTTGTTTTCACTCGTGCATATCATCTATGCATAGACCTGGATCATGATGCCACTATTGGGAAACGTTGCATGGAAAACAAATTCTTTTTCTACACACACGCAAGATCTATCGATGGAGATGCATACTTACGAGAGGGGGAGAGCATCTACATACCCTTGTAGATCCCTAAGCGGAAGCGTTTATCAACGCGGTTGATGTAGTCGTACACCTTCATGATCCGTCCCGATCAAGTACCGAACGTACGACACCTCCTTGTTCAGTACACGTTCAGCTCGATGACGTCCTTGCCTTCTCGATCTAGCAAGAGAGGTGAAGTAGTAGATGAGTTCCGGCAGCACGATGGTGTGGTGACGGTGGTGGTGAAACTATTCCACAGAACTTCGCCAAGCTCAACAGTTTAGGATGGAGGACGAACTAGAGGGAGAGGGGGCGCCGCAGACGACTTGGGAATCGAGGTGTGTGTTTCCCCCTCCTCTCTTCACATATATATAGGTGGAGGGGAGAGGGGAGGCTGCCTAGGGCGCGCCCTAAGGGGGCCGGCGGCCGCCCTAGGCGCCTGCCCTAGTCGTGCCCCCCTTTCCTTCCTGGCGCATGGGGGGAAAGGCAGGAGGGGAGGCACCCGCATTTCCTTGCATATCATGTGGAAGAGAAGGAAAGAGGGGGTTGGCCCTCTTCCTTCCTTCCGTAGAGCTGGCTGCCATGAGGTGGGGTGCACCAGCCCCATGTGGGCTGGTGTGCTCTCCCTCGTTGGCCCATTTGGCCCAATATGCTCCCGTGGCCTCCCGGAACTTTTTCAGCGATCCGATAATTATCCGGTGCATTCCGAAACCCTCCAGGAGACCAAATACTATCATCTTATATATGAGTCTTCTTCACCAGACCATTCTGGAGCTCCTTGCCATGTCCGTGATCTGATTCGGGACTCCGAACAACATTCGGTCACCAACATACATAACTCATATAGTACTATATCGTCAACGAATGTTGAGCATGCGGACCCTACGGGTGTAGACATGACTGAGACGCTTCTCTAGTCAATAACCAATAGCAGGACCTGGATGCCCATATTTGTTCCTACATATTCTATGAAGATCTTTATCGGTCAAACCTTTATGACAACATACGTAGTTCCGTTTGTCTGTCGGTATGTTTCTTCCTCGAGATTCGATCGCCGATATCTCCATAGGTAGTTTAATCTCGTTGCCGGGAAGTCCCTTTACTCGTTCTGTAATACATCATCTTCCAACTAACTCCTTAGTCACTTTGCTTTCAAGCTTCTTGTGATGTTGTATTACCGAGAGGGCCCAGAGATACATCTCCATCATACGGAGTGACAAATGATCTCGATTCAGTCCAACTCAAAAGACACCTTCGAATATACCTGTAGATCACCTTTATGATCACCCAGTTATGAAGTGATGTTTGATAGCACACATGGTATTCCTCCGGTATCCGGGAGTTGCATGATCTCATGGTCGAAGGAATATGTCTTTGACATTAAGAAAGCAGTAGCAAAAACTGAACGGTCATACGCTATGCTAGCGGATGGGTCTTGTCCATCACATCATTCTCCTACTGTTGTGATCCCGTTATCAAGTGACAACACATATCTATGGTTAGGAAACCTTAACCATCTTTTGATCAATGAGCTAGTCTAGTAGAGGCTCACTAGGTTTCTATTTAACCATCTTTTGTTTATATATCCACACATGCATTTAAGTTTCCAATAAATACAATTATAGCATGAATAATAAACCTTTATCATGATTTAGGTAATATAATAATAACCACTTTATTATTGCCTCTAGGGCATATTTCAACATCCACCTCCTTTGTCATATTCCGCTACTAGGACATGGCTTTGCATTGAACTTTCATTGAAAACCAACACCTTGGTTCTTCCGGTGCCTTCCTTGCCTGCGTACAATTTCCTCAAATTGCTTACTCCTGACAAGGGTCTTGTAGACACCCGTTTCTATAATTCCATTCAATAAATTGTTTTCTAGCTCAAGTGTCACTTGGCTAAGAGAATCATTAGCGGAATCAATAGAACTACTAGAAGCAACAACATTTGATTTAGCATTGTTATTGTTACTACTAGAGGTAGAACCTTTCTTACCCATGCTACTAGTTTGCATAGATTTGACTTGTGGCATAAAAGTAGACAAGAGAAGACATTTGATAATGAAAAAAGAACTCTTCTTTGGAAGATCTTCATTGTTAGCTTTTAGAAGCTCATGCTCTTGCTCTAAATTTACCTTCTCAAAGCGTAGCTTCTTCTGAGTTCTTAGGAGCTCTCTATGATCTTCTTGATTTGTTTCATGAGATAACTTAAGAGTGTTTAGTTATTTAGTTAAACACTCAATCTCCTTAGCATTGTCATTCATTTCATCTTGACTATCATGATTACTATCAAGTTCATTATAGCTCACATCACTAGTTTTATCAACAAGCAAATCGTCATCACCTAGCAAATCATCCTCATCACTATTGAAATCAAGATAATTCGGGGTGTGGTGCCTTCGGGCATTTAGCCATGAAGCATCTTCCAATTCCTTCATTTGGAGAATCAAATAGATCATATGAGTTGGAGGATAC
This sequence comes from Aegilops bicornis, assembly GCA_021605145.1. Classification (NCBI taxonomy): domain Eukaryota; kingdom Viridiplantae; phylum Streptophyta; class Magnoliopsida; order Poales; family Poaceae; genus Aegilops; species Aegilops bicornis. Next base: position 260,691,849 of record CM038669.1, read on the forward strand.
GCGAGAAAGTCCAGCAAGACATTCATCTTGACTATAGTCGGAGTCAGAGTGATAACTTCTGTCGGGGTGGTTGTCAGAGTTGGAGCCAGAAAGCCATTCACCACCATGAGCTTGATGACCTATTCTAGAGTAGCTCTTGGTTGACTTGTCTTTCCTTTCCGAATCCTTGTTTCTTCAAGAAGCTGCAGCAACACCTTCATCTTGACTATAGTCAGAGTCGGAGTGATAACTTCTCACGGGGTGGTTGTCAGAGTTGGAGCCGGAAAGCCATTCACCAACATGAGCTTGATGTCCTCTTCTAGAGTATCTCTTGGTTGACTTTTCTTTACTTTCTGAATCCTTGTTTCTTCACTTCTACTCTTCCTTCTAGGCGACTCATCTCTTTTCTTGTGAGGTGTCTTACACTCATTTGGAGTAGTGTTGGTCTTCCACAAATGTAGCAATTACGGTCACGACTTGAAGATCTTTTCTCATAGTGTCTTGAGTTGGAGCTTCTCTCTTTGCTTCTATTCTTGTAGAACTTCTTGAATTTCTTCGCCATTAGGCTTATCTCTTCATTGGATACTAGTTTGTCACCTGATGTTGTGGGAGCATCGCTTGAGGCTTTGTATGCACCACATGACTTGTTATGGAGCTCCTCCTTGTCCTTAAGTGACATTTCATGAGAAACAATCCTTCCAATGACTTCTGTCGTGGCTTTTTCACGACAGATGTCCTCATGAAAGAACTAAGTGTTGAGGCCATTGCAACCAGGTGGTTGCTTGAATGGGGTTGATCAGGAACGAAGGACACAAATTTACCATGGTTTGGCCCCATGCGATGGAGGTAAAAGACTACTCTTGCTTGATTGCAAGGATGTGGATTCGCCAACCTAGCTTTTGAGGGATTGCAACTTAAGTCTTTTCGTCCTAGGGACTCCCCTTTATATAAGAGGTCGAGTTCTTAGGTTTACAGGAGATTCTGGGATGCACTGCTAACCCGTATCCTACTCTAACTCGCATTAGACTTGTTCCCTAAGTTTGGGTAACTTTTCTTCTCGGCCATCTTGTCAAGCCGTCCTATAAGCGGTTCCTCCTCCGGTGGCCTCGTCTGCGGGTCTCTTTCTGGGCCTCCGGGCCTTTCTTATCACCTTATCATGACCCAAAAAATGAAGCGGCCCATGGAGCCTCTGTGCTCCTGGTCGGGTCATAAATTTAGTCGGGTCTTAGTCGTGGGGAACATACCCAACATTAGCGTCTAGTTTAGCTTGGATTTATCCATGTTAAACTCCATCTTGAAAATAAGACAAGGAAAAATGTAAAGAATTAAGATCTGGGTCTTGATTTCTAGTTGAAGCGAAACCTCTTCTCATCCTCCCATCCTCATCATTCCTTGGTGAAAACACCGGCCGAGTCAAATATTTTGCCAGGTTGCACGACTTGCTCCACTCTTAGCATTTTTCTGATATTCCATATCGTGGCATCACCCCACTCACGATATCCATGCATGACATCATAAAGAATATTTGGGTGAATATGTCAGGTCGTGTTAATCGCTAAAAACTGAGGCATCTGTTTGGCCAAAATTTATTGTGCCCCCTAGGGTCTCACGCCTGCCGTTTTGAGTTCTCTTACCTTATAAATAGAGTGGTGCACTGTGGAGCTCACTTTTACCCTCTCTTCTCCTTACTTCTTCGCTTTCCTCTCGCTCGAACACCGTCGCACCTCCTCTAGCCCTCTGACCTCAAAGACAGCGGCTACAACAACACTCACACCGTCGCTGGGACCGACAAAGAATACTGCGGCCACACCCACGAACATCAAAACCCGCAAGTCCTCCTTCATAGATATATAAGTACACTATTGCATCTTTGTACTCTTATTCACCGTAGTTCTTCACTTAGCTCGTCAGCGTTCATCCATAGTTCATCGTTAGGCACAGTTGGAAATTTAGTCCGAAATGGACATGTATCCGCGGGGCCTTGGACTTCTTTTTACATTAGTTATTTTCCCCATAGATCGCCTTTGTCTCCTAGATGAAATCCAATGCCGCACTATAACAAACCATGACCGCAAACCTAGGTCATTTATTTTCCTTTTGCAACCATTTTTCAGATCTATGTTGATGTTAAATATGCACAATAGTTGTTTGTAGCCTCCTTGACCCAGAATCTGCTTTGCATCACTAGCCACGTCACAAATCATAGTGGTAGCTTCTGCCGGGTTATGCTTATTCTGGCTCACCATATCTTGAGTCATAGTAGTCCATATTAATTTAGATATTTATAATAATCTTGAATAATAGCTCTTATAACCCAGAAAACTGATCTCGTAGTCCTCCACTGGGTCTTAGACCTCAATGACATTTTTAGAAACTTGTATTCGTTTTGTTGGTTTGTACATACTTTGCCGGCTTGTGCTCATTTTGACAGCTCTAAAATTGCAGTAATCCATAATCATGGCTCCTAAAGTTGCAAAGGCTATCAACTGGAGCAAATAAAACATGTCCCAACTTGATCTTAACAACTTGGTCAACTCTGGTCTCTGCTTAGCTCGAGCGAAATCGAGTGGCGAGCTCGAGATGAAGAGACCCGACCTGCACCGGTCCAAATGGAATCATCATTTTGGTGATCACACAGACGGAGGTTTCCGCCCTCTGGGTTCCAAATTCTTCCGTGACATCCTCGCATCAGGCCACAAGACCTTGGCCCGAACTCGATGCTTAACTTGAGCAACTTCTAGGGTGCGCCTAGGGGGCTGCGGCATACAGTGTGTATTGTGCTCACCGGTGGCCCCTCCGTGGTTATTTGCTCCAATATTTCTTATTTATTCCATAAAAATCATCGTGAATTGTCATCTTGTTTGGAGTTGTGAGGAATAGGTGGCTGGCGTAGCTTTTCTAGGTCCAGTTCCAGTGTGGAATTCTCCCTCTTTCGTGAACCTTGCATATTATGAGAGAAAAGGCATTAGAATTACTCCAAAAGCATTATTATGCATAAAAATATCATAAATAACAGTAGGGAAACATGATGCAAAATGGATGTATCAACTCCCCCAAGATTAGACCTCGCTAGTCCTCAAGCGAAAACCGAAATCGAAAAACATGTCCACATGCTTAGAGAGAGAGTTGTCAATAAAAAACAAAATACGGACATAGAAGCATCATGTGAATTATTATAACAGCAACAAACGTTAGCATAAATTTTTTATCATAGAACTTTTATCATAGACTTCTCATGAATAAGTAATAATTCATCACACTGTCAAGTATAAAGCATAAACTCTATTGGAAACCAACAAACTATGTTCTCGATCAACTTTGCAACTACAATTCATCATATTTTCAAGAAGGGTCACGTGTAGGAGCCTTTAGGAAAATCCACATACTCAACTACCATATAGTCTTCTATGATTGCTAACACTCACTGCATTCACATGAGCAAAACGTTTCAATCGGACACATAGAAAGATAGGGGCTTATAGTTTTGCCTCCCAATGTATTCACGTCAAGGGTGATGTCAACAATAATAACTCATGCTACCCATATTCAACTGGACATATGTGCCTAGATCTTTCCTCACCACATGATGCTTGCCAAAGGAGAAAATAAAAAGGAATAGAGAAAGAAAAAGTTTGACTCTTGCATAAAAGTAAATACATAAAGGTAAAAGATAGGCCCTTCACGGAGGGAAGCGAGAGGTTTCAAAGCGCTTATTTGTTTGTATGCTCAACCCCTTAGTGCAAAAGAACGTCACGTTATATTGCCCCTTATGATAGCAACCTTTACTATACAGTTTGTCGCTTTTATTTCTTTGCTACCACAAGTTCGTACAACGCTCAATTTTCTCTTGCACTAAATCAACAAACACTTTTTAGAAGCAATTTTTATTGCATTATTGCACTAATGACAACTTACTTTAGGGATCTTGCTCAATCCCTAGGTAGGAATGGTGGAATCTTGAAAATAAGATTTGGGTTTAAGGGTTTTTTGGATGCACAAGTAGTATCTCTACTTGGTGCAGAATTTTTAGCTAGCAAATATGGGGGCAAGCACCATATGTTAAAGGATCTATGACAGTATAACTTCTATGTGAATATGAACAAACATAAATTATTATGTTGTCTTCCTTGTCCAACGTCAACAATTTTGGCATATAATATTTTGATCGGGGCTCACAATCACAAAAGATTTCCAGGATGGTGTATTTATATGTGAACCTTCTCTTCCCTTATTAATTCTTTCATGAGTTGCATCACTGACCAATGCTATGTTTGTCAATCTCCAATAAAATTTTCTACTTATACTTTTCCTTATGTGGTGTCATCACCTACCATAAGATTATCATATGATCTTTTTCATTTATTTCCTTTCCCTTTTTATTGAAACATGGAAGTAAAGAAAGCAAAAACTCAAACTAAACTTTCTTATATATCTCGCACACGATTACAAGGATAGATCACTAACCAAACTCTCAAAAGAAAGGATCGAACTAATTTTTTATTCATCTAAAGCAAAGGATAACTATGGGTCAAACTAAGATAAGTAAAAGCAAAAGATAGCGGGGGTGATATGATATCGGGGAACCTCCCCCAAGCTTGGCGAAAGCCAAGGGGAGTGCCCATACCTAATACTCGATTTTCTTTTGGTGATGAAGAAGGAGGTGGTGGTGATGAAGTAGAGGCAATCTTGTCCTTATTCCTTAGCTTATGCTTGAAGATGGAATTTTCCTCTTTCAATTCACCAATCTCTTGCTCAAACTCCAACGCCTTTTTGCATAAATCTTGCTTGCTTTCCTCGCAAAAAGCGAGAAAGGGTATAAAGCCCAGACCTTAGGCCTCTTTGCTTTGTTGGGGAGGCTTGAATTCTTGAATTCCACATGTGTCCCCAGGTTGAGGCGATGGGGTTTCGTCCTCGTCTGAGCTCGTCTCTTCCTTATCCCTAGGATAATAGTCTTCGTCTTCCTCCGAAGTCCAGCCATAGTGCTCCACATCCCCATAAGACTTGGGGTTTGCGGTAAAATCAGCAACATAGCTCTCACCCTCCGAGTCTTGGGATGACATATTGTCAGATCTATCAGGAAAACAACAAGAAAAGAGAATGTAAGATTTCTCTGCGTACGGTGGCCAATAGGTTCAGGAGTATATAAAAATTATCTTGGGAAACAAGCAAACGGGAGAAAAACAGAGTCCGGAAGGTACCTAAGGTGGGCACAACCCACCTGGGCGCGCCTGGGAAGCCAGGCGCCCTGGTGTCTTGTGCCCACCAGGGTGACCTTCCTGGTAGTTCTTATTTTCCTAAAAAAATTATATCCCAAAACGGACAGAAAAATAATTTTGCACATTTTTCGGAGTTTGTTTACTTACCGTATCACATACCTCCTCTTTTTTCACGATTCTGGAGTGTTCCGGAAGGTCTCTTTTATGTGTACTTTCGGTGTCATAGTCTGCATAATATTACTTTCAACATTAATGGACGTACACGAGATATAATGTTTTATTCTTTGCCTGTTAACAACCATCGGGTTAGTACCTTCGGCATTATTCATTTTGATAGCTCCAGACCGTTAAACCTCCTCGATAACATAGGGTCCTTCCCATTTGGAGAGGAGTTTTCCTGCAAAGAATCTGAAACGAGAGTTGTACAAAAGAACATATTCTCCAACTTTAAACTCACTCTTTTGGATTCTTTTATCATGCCATCTTTTAACTTTTTCTTTAAATAACCTGGCATTTTCATAAGCTTGGGTTCTCCATTCATCTAATGAGCTGATATCAAATAACCTTTTTCACCGTCAAGTGTAAAATCATAATTGAGTTCTTTGATTGCCCAATATGCTTTATGTTCTAACTCAAGAGGCAAATGACAAGCTTTTCCATAAACCACTTTATAAGGAGACATACCCATAGGATTTTTATATGTTGTTCTATAAGACAAGTGCATCATCTAATTTCTTAGACCAATTCTTCCAGGACCTATTGATATTCTTTTGCAAAATTGATTTTATTTCTCTATTGCTAAGTTCAACTTGGCCACTAGACTGAGGATGATAGGGTGATGCAATTTTAGGGTTAACACCATACTTAGCAAGCATTTTATGGAAAGCACCATGAATAAAGTGTGAACCACCATTAGTCATTAAATATCTAGGGACTCCAAACCTTGGGAAAATAACTTCCTTAAGCATTTTAATAGAGGTGTTGTGATCAGCACTACTAGTTGGAATAGCTTCTACCCACTTAGTAACATAATCAATAGCAACCAAAGTATGTGTATACCCATTAGAGGAAGGAAAAGGTCCCATGTAATCAAATCCCAAAGCATCAAATGGTTTAACAACAAGTGAATAATTCATAGGCATTTCTTGGCGCTTACCGATATTACCTATTCATTGACATTCATCACAAGATAAGACAAACTTACGGGCATCCTTGAAAAGAGTAGGCAATAAAACCCAGATCGCAATACCTTGTGAGTAGTTTTGTCTCCCGCATGATGTACTCCATAAGCTTCAGAGTGACATTTTCATAGGATTTGTCCCTGTTCATGCTCAGGTACACAACATCTAATAATACCATCTACTCCTTTATAAAGATGTGGGTCATCCCAAAAAGAATGTCTTAAATCATAGAAGAATTTTTTCTTTTGTTGGTATGTAGAGCTATGTGGTAAATATTTAGCAACAATATAATTAGCATAATCAGCATAGCAATGAGTGTTATGAGAAACATTTATTGCAGCTAAGCGCTCATCGGAAAACTATCAACAAGAGGTAGTGGGTCATCAAGAACATTTTCAAGCCTAGACAAATTATCAACTACGGGTTCTCTGCTCCTTTTCTATCAGTGAAATGCAAATCAAATTCTTGTAGCAAGAGAACCCATCGAAATAAGCCTAGGCTTAGCATCTTTATTTTCCATAAGATATTTAATAGCAGCATGGTCGGTGTGAACAATTACTTTGAATCAACAATATAAGATCTAAATTTATCACAAGCAAACACCACTGCTAGAAATTCTTTTACAGTAGTAGCATAATTTCTTTGTGCACTGTCTAGAGTTTTACTAGCATAATGAATACCATTTAGTTTTTTATCAACTCTTTGTCCTAGAACAACACCAACAGCATATTCACTAGCATCACGCATAATTTCAAATGGCAAGTTCCAATCAGGTGGTTGAACAATAGGTGCAGAAATTAAGGCTTTCTTGATTGTTTCAAAGGCTTATAAACAATCATCACCAAAAATAAAAGGAACATCCTTTTGCAAAAGATTTGTAAGGGGCCTAGAAATTTTAGGGAAGTCTTTGATAAATCTCCTATAGAAACCAGCATGACCTAGGAAACTACGAATACCTTTGATATCTTTAGGACATGACATTTTCTCAATTGCATCAACCTTAGCCTTGTTAACCTCAATACCTCTTTCATAAATTTTATGGCCCAAAACAATGCCTTCATTAACCATAAAGTGACACTTCTCCCAATTCAGTACAAGATTTGTTTGCTCACATCTCTATAAAACTCGATCAAGATTGCTTAAACAATCATCAAAAGACTTCCCATAAACAGAAAAGTCGTCCATGAAGACCTCAACAATCTTTTCACAAATGTCAAAGAATATAGCAGTAATACATCTTTCAAAGGTAGCAGGTGCATTGCATAAACCAAAAGGCATACGTCTATAAGCATAAGTTCCAAAGGGATAGGTAAAAGTGGTCGTTCTTGATCAGGTTGAGAAACAGGTATTTGTGAAAAACCAGACTATCCATCAATGAAGTAAAAAATGTGTGTGCTTAGATAATCTTTCTAGCATTTGATCAATAAAAGGTAGAGGGTAATGATCTTTTCTAGTAGCTTTGTTTAATTTTCTAAAATCAATTACCATTCTATAGCACCATAACAATTCTTTGTGGAGTAAGTTTATTCTTATCATTAGGAACAATAATAATACCTCCTTTCTTAGGGACACAATGAACAGGACTTACCCATCTACTATCAGCAATAGGATGGATTATACCTACTTTCAGAAGTTTTAATATTTACGTTCTTACCACTTCCTTCATTTTGGATTTAACCTCGTTGGTGATCAACAACGGGTTTAGCATCGAGTTCCATATTAATCTTGTCTTTGACATAGAGTGGGACTAATTCCCTTTAAATCATCAAGAGTATATCCAACAGCGGCTCGGTGCTTCCTTAGAACTTTCAATTATCTTTCTTCTTCATGTTCTGAAAGGTTAGCACTAATAATAACACGATATATCTTCTTCTCATCAAGATAAGCATATTTCAAAGTATCTGGCAATTGTTTTAATTCAAACACAGGATCACCTTTAGGTGGAGGAGGACCTCCTAGAGTTTCAATAGGCAAATAGTGTTTTAAGCAAGGGCGTTGTTCAAAGAAAATCTTATCTATTTCATTTCTTTCATGCATATGTAAATCATTTTCATGGTCTAGCAGATATTGTTCTAGTGGATCAGTAGGAGGCACAGCAATAGAAGCAAGACCAATTATTTCATGCTTACTAGGCAATTCCTTTTTATGAGTTTTTCTACTAAACATGGAAAAATTAAACTCATGAGACTCACCACCAAAGCTAACACCAACAGTTTGTTCCTCACAATCTATTTTAGCATTAATGGTGTTCAAGAAAGGTCTGTCAAAGATAATGGGACAAAAGTCATCTTGTGGGGAACCAAGAGCAAGAAAATCAGTAGGGTATTTTATTTTCCCACACAAGACTTCAACATCTCTAACAATCCCAATTGGTGATATAGTAGCTCTATTAGCAAGTTTAATAGTAACATCTATATCTTATATTTCTGCGGGTGCTATGTCATTCATAATTTCTTGATATAAAGTATAGGTGATAGCACTCACACTAGCACCTAGGTCACATAAACCATGATAATAGTGATCTCCTATTTTAACTGAGACAACGGGCATGCCAACAACAGGTCTACGTTTATCCCTTTTAACGGGTTTGGCAATTCTAGAAGCTTCATCACAGAAGTAAATGACATGCACATCTATGTTTTCCTCCAAGAGATCCTTAACCATAGCAACACTAGGTTCTACCATGATTTGTTCATCAGGTTTAGGTGTTCTAATATAACTTTTGTTGACCACAGTTGAAACTTTAGCATGTTCCTTCATCCTAACAGGGAAAGGTGGTTTCTCACTATAAGCAGTAGGAACAAATGGATCAACATTTTAAATAATAGTTTCCTCTTTAGCTAGTACCGGTTCTTTAATTTCTTCTTTAGTAGGTGGGTGATATTTAAACCACTTCTCTTTAGGGAGATCAACATGAGTAGCCAATCATTCACAAAAGAGGCTACAATCTCGAGTCAAGTCCATATTTAGTGCTAAACTTTTGAAAAGCATCGATATTCATAAAAGATTTAACATAATCAAACTTAAGCTTAATACGACTCTTTACCTTTGTCGAGTTCCCAATCTTGAGTTGCGTTTAATTCTTTCTAAAAGATCCGCTTTGAATTCAATAGTCTTCTTCATAAGAGAATCAACACAAGAAGTATCAAGCATGGATCGATCATTATGAGAAAGCCTAGCATAAAAATTCTGGATAATAATTTCTCTTGAGAGCTCATGATTGGGGCATGACGAATATAATATTGACTTAAGCCTCCCCCAAGCTAGAGCAATACTTTCTCCTTCACAAGGCCAAAAATTATATATGTAATTCCGGTCGCGATGAACTAGATGCGTAGGATATCTCTTTTTGGTGAAACTCCAATTTCAATCGATTCCAATTCCAAGATCCAATATCATCGCATAGCCTATACCATGCCAATGCTTTTCCCTTCAAAGATAAAGGGAAACCCTTCTTCTTAACTTCATCTCTAGGTAAACCTGCAAGCTTAAACAATCCACAAATTTCTTCCACATATATCAAATGCATATCAGGATGTTCGGTTCCATCTCCTGCATAAGGATTAGCTAGCAGTTGTTCTATCATACCCGATGGAATTTCATATTCAATATTTCAATAGGTGCAGCAGGTTGAGGGGTAACTAATTGAGGATCTGGTCGAGGTGAAGATACCACGAACAAACCCCTCAAAGGATTGCTTTCCATAGTAACAAGTGACAATAAATTTCAGCACGTAGTAATAATTTTTCCTTGCCAATTTCCACTTACCAAGAGTGCTTCACTCCCTGGCAACGGCACCAGAAAAGAGCCTTGATGACCCACAAGTATATGGGATCAATTCTAGCCTTTTCGATAAGTAAGAGTGTCGAACCCAACGAGGAAGCGAAGGAAATGACAGTGGTTTTCAGCAAGGTAATGTCTGCAAGTGCTAAAATTGTAAATATGAGTAGTTTGATAGCAAGATAGTTTGTAACTAGCAAATAATGATAATAGTAGAAAAAGTGCAGCAAGGTAGCTCAATCCTTTTGAGGCAAAGGACATGCCAAAATGGTTTATTATAATAAGCAAATTGTTCTTGAGGGTTCATGGGAATTTCATCTAGTCACTTTCATCATGTTGATTCGATTCGTGTTCGCTACTTGATAATTTGATATGTGGGTGGACCGATTGCTTAGGTGCTGTTCTTACTTGAAAAACCTCCTACTTATGATTAACCCCCTCACAAGCATCCGCAACTACGAGAAAAGTATTAAGAATAAATTCTAACCATAGCATTAAACTTTGTATCCAATCGGTCCCTTACGGAATAACGCATAAACTAGGGTTTAAGCTCTCGTCACTCTCGCAACCCATCATCTAATAACTACTCCACAATGCATTCCCTTAGGCCCAAATATGGTGAAGTATCATGTAGTCGACGTTCACATGACACCACTAAGGGAATCACAACATACCTACTATCAAAATATCAAACACATATCAAGTTCACATGATTACTTGCAACATGATTTCTCCCGTGACCTCAAGAACAAAAGTAACTACTCACAAATGATAATCATGCTCAAGATCATAGGGGTATTAAATAGCATATTGGATCTGAACATATAATCTTCCACCAAATAAACCATACAGTAATCAACTACAAGATGTAATCAACACTACTAGTCACCCACAAACACCAATCTATAGTTCTGGTTCAAAGATTTAACACAAGAGATGAACTAGGGTTTTAGAGGAGATGGTGTTATTGAAGATGTTTATGGAGATTGCCCTCCCCAAGATGGGAGAGTTGTTGGTGATGATGATGACGACGATTTCCCCCTCCAGGAGGGAAGTTCCCCTGGTGGAATCGCTCCACCGCAGGGCAAAAGTGCTCTTGCCCAAGTTCCGCCTCGATACTGCGGCGCTCCGTCCCGAAAATCCTCTCCTTATTTTTTCTAGGTAAAAATGAGTTATATACCAGAAGATGGGCACCGGAGGTGGGCCGGGAGCACCGGAGGTGGCCCCCCAGGTGCGCCCTGGTGTCTTGTGCTCACCAGGTGGCCCCCCTCCGGTGCTTATTTGCTCCAGTATTTCTTATTTAGTCCGTAAAATATCCTCGTGAAGTTTCAGCTTGTTTGGAGTTGTGCAGAATAGGTGGCCTGACATAGCTTTTCCAGGTCCAAATTTCCAGCTGCCGGAATTCTCCCTCTTTGTGTGAACCTTGCATATTATGAGAGAAAAGGCATTAGAATTACTCCAAAAAGCATTATTATGCATAAAACATCATAAATAACAATAGGTAAACATGATGCAAAATGGACGTATCCCCCCCAGGGCATGCCCTGGAGGCTTGTGACCTCCTCGGGACTCTTCTGACTTCATCTCCAAGTCCTACGTGTGTCTTCTAGTCCAAGAAAAATCATCGCGGAAGTTTTATTCCGTTTGGACTCTGTTTGATATTCCTTTTCTGTAGAACTCAAAAACAAGAAAAAAAACAGAAACTGGCACTGGGCTCTAGGTTAATAAGTTAGTCCACAAAATAATATAAAATAGCATATTAATGCATATAAAACATCTAAAAACAGATAATATAATAGCATTGAACAATCAAAAATTATAGATACGTTGGAGACGTATCATGCATCATTGGCCAAAACGATGCTTGTTAACTTCCAACAAATTTATCACTTATACTTTTATTTGTGTAAAGTCATTACTTTCCGTGGGATTAGAATATGATCTTTTTATTATTTTTATTGCTAAGATTGAAACAAAAAAGTAAAGAAGGAAAACTCAAACTACTCTTTATTATATAAGTCTCAACTCGATTACATAGATAGATAGATCACGAAACTAGCACTTGAAAATAGATCATACTAAACTTCTATTCTACTAAATCATGAAATAGCTAAGGATCAAACTAACATAGCTAAAGATAATAAAAGTGATGGTGATACGATACCGGGGCACCTCCCCGAAGCTTGGCACAAGCCTAGGGTGGTGGCCATAGCGTGTACTCAAGTATCTTTCATCGTGGACTGTAGTGATGATGATGAGGTAGGATTCTCCTTCGTCTTCCATGGCATAGGTTCCCCATCATAAAAGGATGAACGAGTCTTTGGGGTCCTGAAACTTGCAGCTAATCTCACACCTTCAAATCTTGCCTTATACTCATTTTTTTATTTTGGAGATCATAGATTTGGGCCTAGAGATAGTCAATTCGATCATTGAGCTTGAAGACGGTGTGTCCAATCTCCTTGCCATACACCTTGTGCTCATGGGTGAATTTCGTGATCATGGAGTGGTTGGCGTTGAGTCCATGTTCCACCATCCCTTGGCACTTGGAGATCTCCTGCTCCACTCCTTCGAGCCTGGCCTCCACGCTTCCGGTCTTCTTAGGTCCTTGAACGTCCCGGATGTGAAGCACCTCCTCACGCATCTCAATGGCTTGAGGGTGTCTCATCACCTTCGGTAAGTAGGGGTTGGTGACCTTATTGTAGAACTTGTCCTTGGAAGAGCTTGGTGGGGCCATGGCGATCTAGATCTGTCAGAAAATAGTACGAAACAAATACAGAGGAGATTTCTGCTACATGGTGGTCAAAACGTCACGGAGTATATATATAAATAATTTTTATCCTCCAAAATAAGTATTCTCATGGAAAACAGGGTTAAGTAAGGCACACGAGGGGCCCACAAGGCACCGGAGTGCGCCCAGAGGTGGGTGCACCTATCTACCTTGTTGGCGGTTGTGGGTCCCCTTGGTTGTTTCTTATTTTGTTTTTTATATAATATTCCAAAACAGGGTGAAAATATTTTATGGAGTTTTTGGAGTCGGTTTACCAACCGTATCACATACCTACTCCTTTTCAGAGCTCTGGAAGGTCTCTCTTATGTGTTCATCTGGTGTCATAGTTTGAACAATGTTTGTTTCAGCATTAACATGAGATATAATGCTTAATTCTTTGTCCATTAACCACCCTCAGATTGGTGCTCTGGAGTTGTTGATCTTGATAGCTCCGGAACGATAAACATCTTCGATGATATATGGTCCTTCCCATTTAGAGAGAAGATTTCCTGCAAAGAATCTGAACGAGAGTTGTATAGTAGAACATGCTAACCTACATTGAATTCCCGTTTTTGAATTCTTTTATCATGCCATATTTTAACTTTTTCTTTAAAAAAACTTGGCATTTTCATAAGCTTGGGTTTTCCACTCATCTAACGAGCTAATATCAATTACCTATTTTCACCAGCAAGTTTGAAATCATAGTTAAGTTCTTTAATTGCCCTATATGCTTTATGTTCTAACTCAAGAGGTAAATGACATACTTTTCCAGAAACCATTTTATACGAGACATACCCATAGGATTCTTATAAGAAGTTCTATAAGTCCATAATGCATCATCAAGTTTCTTAGACAAATTCTTTCTAGATCTATTAATGGTCTTTTGCAAGATTAATTTAATTTCTATACTGCTCAATTCAACTTGACCACTAGACTGAGGATCATAAGGGGATGCAATTCTATGATTAACATCATAGTTAGCAAGAAGTGTACGGAAAGCACCATGACTAAATTTGAACCACCATCAGTCATTAAATATCTAGGGACTCCAAACCTTCGGAAAATAACTTCTTGAAGCATTTTAATAGAAGTGTTATGATCAGTACTACTAGTTGGAGCTTCTACCCACTTAGTAACATAATCAGCAGCAACTAGAATATGTCTATACCCATTAGAGGAAGGAAAAGGTCCCATATAATCAAATCCCCAAGCAACAAATGGTTCAATAACAAGTGAATAATTCATAGGCATTTCCTGACAACTAACAATATTGCCAGTTCCTTGACATTCATCACAACATAAGACAAACTTATGTGCATCCTTGAAGAGAGTAGGCCAATAAGAACCAGACTATAATACCATATGTGCGGTTCTATCTCCAGCATGGTATCTTCTGTATGCCTCGGAGTGATTTCTCTTCATGCTCAGTTACACAACGTCTTCATGCTCAGTTACACAACGTCTAATAATACCGTCCACTCCTTCTTTATAAAGATGTGGGTCATCCCAAAAGTAATGTCTTAAATCAAGGAATAACTTTTTCTTTTGTTGGTATGTGAAACTAGGTGGAATATATTTCGCAAGAATCTAATTACCATGGTCTGCATACCATGGAGTATTACGAGAAGCATTTATAACAGCTAATTGTTCATGAGGAAAACTAACATCAATAGGCAGTGGGTCATCAAGAACATTTTCCATTCTATACAATTATTAGCTATGGGGTTCTCAGCTCCCTTTCTATCAATAATATGCAAGTCAAATTCTTGTCGCAACAGAACCCACCTAATCAACCTAGGTTTAGCATCTTTCTTTTCCATAAGATATTTAATAGCAACATGATCAGTGTGAACAATTACTCTAGAATCAACAATATAAGATTCAAATTTATCACATGCAAATACAACTACTAAAAATTCTTTCTCAGTGGTAGCATAATTTCTTTGAGCACTGTCTAGAGTTCTACTAACATAATGGATAACAAAGAGTAGGTTCCATTTCAAATGGTAGGTTCCAATCAGGTAGTTGGATGATGGGTACAGAGATTAAGGCTTTCATAACTATTTCGAAGGCTTCTACATAATCATCATAAAAAATAAATGGAACATCTTTTGCAAAAGATTAGTAACAGGCCTAGAAATTTTAGAGAAGTCTTTAATAAACCTCCTATAGAAACCAGCATGACCAAGGGAACTTCTTATATCTTCAATATCTATAGGACATGGCATTTTCTCAATTGCATCAATTTTAGCTTTATCTACTTCAATACCTCGTTCAAAAAATGTATGCCCAAGTAGTATACCTTCGTTCACCAAAAAGTGGCACTTCTCCCAATTCAAGAAAAAAGATTTGATTCTTCATATCTCTTGATACAGAGCATCCCATGGTCATCCCCATGGACATTACACCAACTACCCGAGCACCAAGTGGACCCATGACAAGAGCTCGCGCACGTGCATTTTAATCCGAGGTGACATCTCTCCTACTTGAGCTTCCATTACATGCCAATGAGACATGGTTGCTACTTTAATCAGAGATATTGCGTATGATCAGGTACAACGAGCATCCCGAGGATCCGAGAGCTCAAGTAGAAGAAAGGGACAATAACGCAAACTCTCTGTCTAGCGCCCGAAACTTCCATCCCCTGCCCGAAACAACCGGTGCCCGAAACCTCTGGCCAGCCCGAAACAACCGGTGCCCGAAACTTCCGGCCCCGTGCGTGCAAAGTCTCTATTCAGGCCAGAACCAGCCCGGACCTTCCGGCCCCCGGAACTTCCGGCCGACCCAGACCTTCCGGCCCCCGGACTACAACTCTCTAGATAGCCCGGACACTGTCCTGACCTTCACCCTGAACCTCTGCCACCCGGACTTTCGTCCCTACCTGCGCGCAGTGACTCGGGCCGAGGTCCATGTACCCTTTGGCCCCCTAGACTATATATACTCTTCTTCTACCTCTGTTTTAGGGTTAGCATTGTGATAGCTCGTTTTGGAGATAGAGCTTTGCTCATCCACTTGATACCTACTCCATTGGAGACCCAGGCCTCCTAGGAGAAGATCCCCCAAGTGGATTCAAGACCCCGTCTAGGGAAGATCCCCTCGTGGATTCAAGCCCCCATCTCCTCACGGATTGGGAAGAACTTGCTACCGTTTGTATCGTTTTTTGTTGGATTTGGATCGTGTATCTCTCCTTGTGTACTCGGATCTAGCACATGTGTAACCATTTCTCATTGATTTGTGTGTTTCCTATCATTTCCCCTCGTGTTTCCACTCGTGTGTTCATCATCTTCTTTGGGAATCCCCTCCAAATCATGAAAGATCGGCCCCTAGGGTTCCACCCTACATCATATTGGTATGATGATCCACGTTGATCCCGATTTTGGAATCTCTCCCTTCGTTTTCTAGCCTAATTTTGCCCAATTTTGAAATCCCCGCAAAATAGCCCTACCAAATTTTTCGTGATTTGTTGGTTTGATGAAGTTTCATTATATTTGGTCAGTGGATTTCATTTGTAGCTTGTAAATCTAGCTTTCCCACCCTTCTCCAAACCACAAAATTTTCTTTTCTACCTCCGATTTGGGGTTTTCTCCAAGTTGTTCCATCCAAATCCCCGATCTGAAATTCCCTGTTCATTTGTTTTCACGACCTCCGGAACTTTCGGCCCCGCACGGATCTTTCTTCCTACCTGTGACATTCGGCCCCCGGACCTTCCATCTTCCCCGGAACATCCGGCCTAGACAGGAAGTGTGCGCATCTTCGACTGCTTCCTCAACTTCGCCAACCTCAACTACGATGCAGCGACATCTTCACCAACATACTGGAGACTGTGCACCACGACATCAAGTGCTCATTCACTTCATCCGGCTACGTATTCGACATCAACAATGATCATCTTTGACATTGACTACTTCATTATCATACGCCCTTGCTTACAAATGCGAAACCCTCAGCGGTAACTTTGACGACACTCTCGTATATTCTCCCTTGCCTTGTGTTGATAACCCATAGCCCATTTTGCATCACTTTCCTATCGATACTAGACATTGAGTATTGCCAACAACGTTACTTGTGCACATTAGTGATCATCATTTCCATTGTATACATACCATCTAATATTGGTATCTTTTTCTTGGTATGGGCATCTTGGTATCATCTCTTGTGCAACAAGGTTGTCACCGCATATATACAATTGCTATCTTGATTCATCAAGTTTTGCATAAGAGGCCAAAGAAAGATCTCAAAAGAGAAAGATCCAAACAAGCTTTTAAGCAAAGAAAAAGATAAGCAAAGAGTTTGTATGTAAGAACCATAGCATCATACTACACTACACATCCTTGCTCTCCCGCGGCGAGCGTTTGGCCCTCATCCGTCATGTGTTCTGCGCGATGCCCACGCACATCCTGATTGCCTTGTCTCTGCACCCCTCCTTTCTTCGCCATGTGAATCGCCTCCTCCGTTCTTTTCTCTGGCAAGGGCGGAAGACCACCAATGGAGGCCACTGCCTTGTCCGCTGGGCCAAGGTTTGTCGCCCCTTGGCATGCGGCGGCCTTGGCATTCCCGACCTGCAGCGTTTCGCTCACACCCTGCAGGCCCGATGGCTTTGGCTGCGCAAAATGGACCTCACCCGCCGCTGGCAGCATCTTCACATTCCTTGCAGCCCGGTCGTCAAGGCCATCTTTCGAGCTTCTACCTCCTGGACGATCGGTGATGGCGCCACCTGCCTATTCTGGGAGGACCACTAGATTGACGGGTTCTCCATCGCTGAGCTGGCTCCCCTTCTCCACGCCCTCGTCCCTCACCGACATAGCAGAGTCTGCACCGTGGCCGCGGGTCTAGCCTCCCATGCCTAGATCCATGACGTGCAGGGCCATCTTTCCCCCGAGGCGCTCGTTCAATTCATCCTTCTTTGGACGCGGCTCCATCAGGTCATGCTCTCCGCCTCACCAGACGCCCTCACCTAGCGTTGGACCCCGAGCGGGGTATACTCCGCCAAATCCTGCTACAAAGCTCTGTTCGTCGGCTCTACTATCGAGCCCTCCTGGCGCCTCACCTGGAAATCCTGGGCACCCCTACGCATCAAGATCTTTCTCTAGCTCGCCTACCAATGATGATGTTGTACCGCCGACCGGCTTGCTCGCCGTAGCCTCACCCACGCCCCTCTTTGCCTCCTCTGCGACCAGGAGCCCGAGAACATGGCGCACTTGCTTGCGGGCTGTGTCTTCTCAAGGCAAACCTGGCATGAAGTCCTTTCTTGGCTCCGGGTCCCCAACATGCTAATCCCAGGCCCCGGGTTGTCTTTTCGTGACTGGTTTGCCCAGTATGTGGAGGACGCCCCCATCGCCCTTCGCCGCACCTAGCCTCGCTCATCTTACTGACCGCGTGGCGTATCTGGAAGGCGAGAAACGCATGCGTCTTCAACGGAGCAACCCCCTCTATTTCGCTCCTCGTCCACGGCATCAAGGAAGACGCCCGCAACTGGGCCGCCGTCGGAGCCAAGGGGCTCAGCAACATGCTCCCGCCCGCGTACTATATTTTTTAGGGGACGCGCACCCCCCCCTTCTCTGTGTTTGCGCCTTTGTAGCTCTCGCTCACGCCCTTGGCGTACGTGCTTGTGAGGCCAACCCTGTAACTGTTTTTGTTCCTTCCTTCTATCAATGCAATGATACGCAAAGCTTTTGCGTATTCGCAAAAAAAATACTACACTACACTTAAGATTGTCATACTCGGTCATCTTGGATCATACCACCGGAACATAATACATATGGCATATGTAGGATAGAAGTCGTTGCAATTTTGCTTTATAGGTTGTGCACAAGTCTCGTATCCACCTATTGAGAAATCGTGCTAGCGTCTCTCTAGCATTGTGCAACAAGAGCATTTTCCGTGGATTCCACATTTTGAGCTCATTCCTTGGCTGCACGACCCCATTTATCTATCCGTGCGTGTGTTCCCATGTGCCACATATTGATATTGGTCTACTTGTTACATTTGCAAATTTGCGAATCTTTTTCAACATTATTTGAATCTCGCTAACAATTGCATAAATTTTGTGCCACCATCCTCACCAAGCTACTCCAAATGCCTTATTTGTGTAGGTGTGAGAAATCGACAAGATCCGGTACCACTTGTGCTATTTCCTTGTTACACTATTGAGTGATCATTGATCCATTTTCAACATCGGATAAGGTACATTTGGTATAGTTCTTTCCTTTCTTCCACTCACATACTTTCTTGAGATGATGGATAGGCCAACTACTTCTTTGAATCCACTCTTCATCGAGCAAGACGAGGACCCGAACAACTACGTCATGAGGAACCACCTCTTCGCCACGCAAAGAGCTTTGCATCAAGAGAAAGAAGCGTTGAACAACCGCGTGGACCTACTCGCCACCGACTTGCGACAATCCGAGCAACGTACAAGAGACTACCTTGACCACAAGCTTTCCAACCAAATGGAAGAGGTTTGTGCCTTGTTGGTCAACCATTCTTCTACATCCACGATATCATCAAGCCGGCGCCATTCAAGCCGACATTCCTCGTACACGTCCTCGGAAGCAAGTCCTCCACCAGCTCATCCACAACGTCGTCAAGTCAATGAAGATCATCAAGCTCCACAAAATCCATTCCATGGTAATGGTTTACAAGGCCGCCTCTGGGAACGTGGACGCGTACGGCGACAAGCTAATGAACCTCGAGTCCAAGTGAAAGCTCCAATACGCCAAGAACAACAAGAACATCAAGATGGCGATGACCCTCAACAAGAGCAACACCATCATGAGGAACAATACATTGAAGCCCAACGTGCTCTACGTGAATCAACAAGAGCCGTCAATGAGCTCAACCGCCAAGTACGTCTACAAGAAGAGGCCCTACGACATGAGCGACAAGAAGAAGCCCTGCGCCTTGATGAGCGCCAAGAATTGAGGAACCATGCACGAATTCCACAACCTCAATGGCAAGCTAATCAAATCGAGAAAGAGGAGCAAGCGGCTCAAGACTCTCCACCATCACAAGAGCGTAAACCCCCTCAACAACAATGAAATGAAGAGCACTACTACGGCAAGCTCACACCATGCCTAAGTTCTCGGAAGCAACTATCCTGAAGACTACCTTTCATGTGCATTGAAAGTTGACAAGATCTTTTGATTGCACAACTATGAAGAAGAAAAGAAGATCACCATGGCATCTCTTGAGTTCCAAGACTATGTCCTCATTTGGTGGGAGCAAGTCATTATGCGTCGAGAAGCAAGAGGTGACCCACCCATCACAACATGGAATCAAATGAAGGATGTCATGCGACCGCGCTTTGTACCCACGTACTATAGCCACGACCTCTTCAAGAAATTGTAACTTCTCAAGCAGGGCACCAAGTCCGTTGAAGAATACTACAAGGAAATTGAGATTGCCATGATTCGAGCAAATGTCACGGAAGACGAGGAGAAAACCATGGCACGATTCTTGAATGGACTCAACCATCCTATCAAGAAGATTGCAGATTTCGAACCGCACACGAACATGCTCGAGCTAGTGCACCAAGCTACCAAGGTGGAGCGACAAGTGCAAGATGATTATAAGTACGCCAAGTACTCTTCCAAGACATACGGTTCATGAAATCAAGCTTCAACGACTACACTTCCTTCTACCTCAACCAAACCTTCTACAAGCAACGGCGACAAGTCAAGTTTCAAGAAAACTTCAACATCTTCAAGTTGTCCTCCTACTACAAGCAACTTCAGGCTGAGGGCTTCATCATCACCAACTCCAAACGATGAGACCGACATGTCATGGGAAACCATGGCCACCTATGGGACCAAGGGTCCCTTGCTGGTTCGGCAGTGGGGATGTCACATTGCACAAAGAGCGGAAGAGCGTGGGGCAGCATGGCAGAGATCACACAAGTAATTTTACCTAGGTTCGGCCGCCGCGAGGCGTAAAACCCTACTCCTGCTTTGGTGGAATGATGGTGGGAAAATGGTGGTGGTCGTAGCGCGTTTGCCCGGCAGGGTCGCCTGAGGACGAAATGGCTACGTGTGTGTGAAATGTGAGGGTGTGGACTAGCTAATCTGGGGTCCAACCCTTTCTAAGGTTGCCATGGGCCTCCTTTTCTAGGCTAAGGGGTCACCACAGTGGCAAATCAGTCATTATGCACGGATAAGATAGCAAATAGTGCTATCATACCTAACTCTGCAGGCTGATAGAGCGCATTAAATGCGCCGCTCAATGTCACATTGGTGCTTGCCCAGCAAGCCTTGCAAGGCTATCTAGCCAGCTTCGCGCCTGCTCGCTCGACACGTCGTAGGACGGGTGTCATCTATAGGTATCTTCTATAAAAAGAGGCCGCCATGTGGCAAATGGCTACCACTTAGTCACTTGGCGGCTTGCCACCGCACTGCTTGACGACGTGCGTCATGGTGACGCAGTTTGGTGGGGTGGTTTTGCCTCCACGAGTCCCAGTATGCCTTGCCGGAGCGTCTTGAGGGTTTTCTTCCGGGGGTAACCCTATCCTTGCTAGGCTCGCCTGCCCGGCAAGGGAGGCTTTACTCCTGGTTGCTTCTTACTTCCTTGGCTTGTTTGGTCCTCTTGATCTGCATGTTGGTCCTTTGAAGATCTTGGTCTCTTGTACTTTGGCTTGGTCTGGTGATGTAATCTTGCTCCCGTGTCTGTGCATAGTCTAGGAAACAGACCCAAGGTTTGCTGCACCGACAAAAGCCCCCGGGCCTGCCCCGAACGCGCTGTCGAGTGTCGTCGGGTAGGCCCTAATAAATGCACAGGCAGGGGTGTAGAAGAGGCTGGCCCCTTGTGGTCTTCTGTGCTTCTTCACTAATCTTGAGTCTGGGCCAGTTCTCGGTTTTCCTGCGCGTCATGCGTAATGTCACGGAAATGACTCAGATTGTGGCATGCGGGCTGCCCATGCCCCGCGATCACGGGGCGGAAACTGCCATCCCACTTGCTTCCACTCTATGCGCGCCTGCCATGTGTACCTCAAGCGTTGGGATGGGTAGGTGGTGGATGTGGAGAGTGCGGGGATGAGTGCCGTGGCAGAAAACCAGGCATCGATGGTTGGAGGAGGAGGTCGGTCTTGATTCCCAAAGCTGCCGAAGGCACAGGGAGGCTGTATTGGGGGAGCGGGGCGGCCGCTTCCTTCTGAGAGGGCAGCCCCCTCCCTTATCCCTTTATAAAAGGGGGTGAGAGTGAGGGAGTCCTGGATTAGGGGGTCCTCGGACAGCCGGACTATATACTTTGGCCGGACTGTTGGACTATGAAGATACAAGATTGAAGACTTCTTCCCGTGTCCGGATGGGACTCTCCTTTGCGTGGAAGGCAAGGCTGGAAATTCGGATATGTAGATCTCCTCCCTTGTAACCGACTCTGTGTAACCCTAGCCCCCTCCGGTGTCTATATAAGCCGGAGGGTATAGTCTCAGAGGCGAAAACAATCATAATCATAGGCTAGCTTTTAGGGTTTAGCCTCTACGATCTCGTGGTAGATCAACTCTTGTAATACTCATATCATCAAGATCAATCAAGCGGGAAGTAGGGTATTACCTCCATCGAGAGGGCCCGAACACAGGTAAACATTGTGTCCCCGCCTCCTGTTACCATCCGCCTTAGACGCACGATTCGGGACCCCTACCGAGATCCGCCGGTTTTGACACCGACATTGGTGCTTTCATTGAGAGTTCCACTATGCCATCACCATAAGGCTTGATGTCTCCTTCGATCATCGGCAACGATGTGATCCAGGGTGAGGTTTTTCTCCCCGGACAGATCTTCGTATTCAGCGGCTTCGCACTACGGGCCAACTCGGCAGCCATCCTGGAGCAGATCGAGAGCTACGCTACCGGCCGCTGTGTCAGGTTCGGAAACTTAAACTATACCGCCGACATCCGCGGAGACTTGGTCTTTGACAGATTTGAGCCCATGTCAGGTGCGCCGCACAGTCACGACGAGCATGACTTAGCTCTGTCGTCGGACGGTGTTCGGGAGATCACACATGTGGTTACTTCGGCCCTTAATCCAGAGCAGATTGCGCCGTCCGAGGACGGGTGGGTGGACCCCGCCACGGAGGCTGCACACTCAGTGGCGATAGAGCCAAATACTGACTTCACCTCCTATGAGACCTGTGTCGTCGGACTCTTGGATTCGTCCCCGGCCACGGGCTCCAAACCGCCTGCGTCAATGCCTATCGAATCTGATTGGGCACCGATCATGGAGTTTTCCTCCGTGGATATCTTTCAGCACTCGCCCCTGGGCGATGTGCTAAATTCATTAAGGTCTCTCTCCTTGTCAGGAGGCCCTTGGCCGAACTGTGTCCGGCTTGAGTGGGAAGCGGACGACGAAGAAATTCGTTCCCCACCCACCACCCACTTAATAGCCACTGTCGACGACTTAACCGACATGATTGATTTCGGCTCCGAAGACGTCGATGGTATGGACGACGATGTAGGAGAAGAACAGGAACCACCGCCCACAGGGCGCTGGACTGCCCCTCATCATATGATATGTACATGGTGGACACCCCCAAAGAAAGCGATGGCAGTATGGCAACGGAGGATAATCCCCTCAAGAAGCAATCTAAGCACCGGCATCATCGGCGCCGCTCTAAGCCCCGCCATAGCAAAAGCAGCGATACCGGAACAAGGGACAATAACACTACGGATAGTGCCGAAGACAAAGACAATCCCCTCTAGCCAAGCTCCGAGCAGGAGGATGGGCAAGCTAGACCTAAGAAACAGGTGACAGACGGAGTATCAGAAGATGACACTTACATGTCCCTCTCCGAAGACGAGGCGAGCCTCGGCGACGAAGAATTTATCGTGCCTGAGGATCCCGTCGAACAGGAGCGCTTCAAGTGCCGGCTTATAGCCACAGCAAAAGCACGAAGAAAAGGCAATGCAGCCTTCAAGCTGACCAAGATCTGCTAAGCGGATAGATGGATTGAGGTCTGGCGGCGAGGAATACGAACTCGGCGCCCAACCAAAAGTTGCCCAAAGCGCAGGTTGCTACCCCAACTTGAGGAGGAAGCATTAAAGCCCTACGCTTGCAGCGTATGATCGGTGACCGGCCACCTCGTGGCGAGACAAAGCGGCATATCGGCGAAGTCCAGCTCGCACCCCGTCGCCAGTTAAACAAAAATACTAAGGCCTGGGGTAATACGCAGGACCTGTGAGACGTATTGGAAAACAAAGCAGGACATGCAAGATCGATCTGCGGATCACGGGGACGCGCCTCAACGCGTGACGGCAACTGTCATGCCGGATATACTAAAAGCAAATCCGGTCGGGCCGAACACAGCAGACACGACTCATATGAACTGCGTCGTGATATAGCCCGGCACAGAGGCGTCGCACACCCCCTATGCTTCACTGATGAAGTAATGGATCATGAATTCCCAGAAGGGTTTAAACCCGTGAACATTGAATTGTATGAAGGCACTACAGACCCTGCATATGGATAGAGGATTTCTTCCTCCACATTCACATGGCCCGCGGGGATGATCTACATGCCATCAAGTATCTCCCGCTAAAACTCAAAGGGCCGGCTCAGCATTGGCTGAATAGCTTGCCGGCAAACTCCATCGGAAGTTGGGAGAACACAGCGAGCGCATTCTGGATAACTTCCGGGGCACTTATGTCTTGACCACGGATGCTAACGATTTAAGTCACATAACACAACAGCCCGGAGAGTCAGCCAGGAAATTCTGGACTCGGTTCCTAACTAAAAAGAACCAAATTGTCGACTGTCCGGATGCTGAAGCCTTAGCGGGCTTTAAACATAACATCCGTGTTGAGTGGCTCGCCTGACATCTCGGCCAAGAGAAGCCAAAATTGCAGCCCTCACGACACTCATGACCCGCTTTTGCGCGGGCGAAGATAGCTGGTTGGCCCGTAGCAACAACACAACAAGCAACCCTGGCACATCAGAAGCCAGAGATAGCAACAGCAAACCCCGACACAACAAACACAAGCGCCGCAAACATGGTGAAAACGCCGAAGATACGACAGTCAATGCCGGATTTAGTGGCTCTAAGTCCAGTCAGCGGAAGGGGCCACTCAAAAATGACAATCCGGGTCCGTCCAGTCTGGACCGCATACTCGGCCACCCATGCCAAATTCATGGAACCCCGGGAACACCAGCCAATCATACCAACAGAGAATGATGGGTCTTCAAACAAGCCGGCAGGTCAGACGCCAAAAACAAAGATAAGGGGTCTCAAAGCGATGATGGCGATGAGGAGCCCAGACCACCGAGTACAGGAGGGCAAAATAAATTTCCCCCACAAATCCAAACGATGAACATGGTAAACGGCACCCACACTCCCAACCCGGACCGGATGCGCACCCTTAGGGATATCGACTTAATGGAACCGGTCGTCCCACAATATAAACTCAGGCCGATCACCTTCAACCGCATGGACCATCCGGTTACCACCAATCGAGCAATCCAGCCACACTAGTCCTCGACCCAATAATTGGCGGGTTCCACCTCACACGAGTCCTTATGGGCCGAGGCGGCAGATCTAAACCTGCTTTACCAGGACACAGTGCGCAAGATGGGCATCGATCATTCGGTGATCAAACCCACTAAAACCACCTTCAGAGGTATTATACCAGGTGTGGAGGCCAGCTGCACAGGCTCCATCGCCCTTAAGGTAGTCTTCGGATCACCAGACAATTACCGTGCCGAAGAGCTAATCTTCGACATCGTCCCCTTTCGCAGTGATTATCAGGCACTGCTCGGACGAACCGCGTTCGCTCAATTCAATGCGGTGCCACATTATGCCTACCCTAAGCTCAAGATGCCCGGTCCGCACGGCGTCATCACGGTTAATGGCAAGGCCGAACTTTCCCTTGGTACCAAAGAGTATACCGCTGCTTTAACAGCGGAAGCAACGAGTGGCACCTTTCAATCGAACCTCGAGTCGACGGCCAGGCTCCCGGACACCGCCAAAGGACTCCGAACTACTTCGCGGCAGAATAAAAAGGCTCGTCCAGAGCTCAATTAAAAACACCCTGGCGAAGGCCATGACAGGCCACATACCGCGGCTCAACCGCTCTGCGGCACGCACGCATTTCTTACATTTTCCTTGTAGGTTCAACTTTGCGCAGACCAGGACTAGCGATATGGAAGCAGCTTGAACGCGCAAGGGAATCCTTAGATATTCCCCGCGATGACCATCCGAATATACTCCGGATCCGCACACAGCTTCTTCCCCCTGGTCTCAGCAGGTTCCACAGTCATATTTGTTTTTTTATCACATTACCTGTACTCATACGCATCGACGTACTATGCAAATACAATATGTGGAATTATACGATGCTTATATACTGATATTTCTTACTGAAATTCCTTTGTCAAGTGGCATCCCTACACCGTGATATGTCTTAAATACGCCCGGTATCTTCGTCTTACTCATAATACGCCAATAAAGTCCGAACACCTTCATGGAAGTTCGGCACCCCGAACTTATAGCATTATATGCATCAGCTCTGAATCATGTCTTGGGTCAAATTTTGGGTTTGCCCGGCTCGCATGTTTTGCTGCCTTATGTACCGCTATATTGGCTACGGTGGCATAGGGAGAACTACTGCGATTGTGTCCTGGTTCTTCCGGACGAGCACCTCGAGAGAAAGCGGCAACCGGATCATGATATGGAGAGAGGTGGTCAGTTGTTCGAGAGGTTGTAGAATCTTTAAGGATTTCTCCCGCATAATGCCATAACCAATGCAGCGTGCGATGGATCGGTTTTTCTTCCGATCAGGTGCTTATAAGAGCCCCTCGTGCGGTCTTCCGAACACCAGGGGCTGCGCCTACCTTCCTTTCCTAAAGCTCCTATGGCTAAGTGAGAGTGATAAAGCCCTATAGTCCGATTGCACGGTTCGTTGTCTTTGAACACCTCCTTGAAGGACCCAAAAGCTGGGATAAAGAGTGACCGGGTTTATCACGAACACCCGTGCCGTGCATTGGGGGGTAGAAAGCTTGACTGCCAACTCTCAGGATTAATATTTAAAACGGTCGCGCAGGAGGATAAACTTTTATACAACAGGCAATAAATAATGACCTTGTTTAAACATTACAACATGATTTGCATTCATGGAAATATAACGTCCTTGGTGCATAGCTCCGCCGCAAGGTAGGATCCCTTCATGACACTTTCATAATATAATTCGGGCTTGTGGTGCTCCTTCCCCTCTGGCGGTCCCTCGGTCATCAGCTTTTCAGCATCCATCTTCCCCTAGTGCACCATTGCGCGGGAGAAGGCCATTTGCGCACCCTCTATACAGACCGACGCTTGATGACATCAAATCAAGGGCAGGCACTTACAAGCCGCTTCATGAGCCCGAAGTAGCTGCTTGGAATCGGCTCGGCGGGCCATAGCTGGATAATCAAATCCTTCATGGCTAGTTCCGCCGCCTTATGCAGTTCAATCAGCTATTTCAGTTGATCGACAAAAGGCACAGGATAATTGATTGCGAATCTGCGACGTAAGAGCTTATCCGCAATGTTCCTTTCTTGACTCGGTAGAATTGGGCGGCATCCGATATGCTGCGGGCGATTCATAAACACCCCTGGAGAAATCCGAATTCAAAATTAGAAACATGATTTTCTCCTCAAATACTTGATTTACATGGAAAAGAGCCTTACCGCTGTGATCTTCCTCGCCTCTTGGATCTCTGCGGGCGCCTTAGGTTTCCCCACGGGCAGGCATCATGGCGGCCTGATGAGCCCTGGTGAGTTCAGATTCTTTCTCCGTTAAACTCTGCTCCAAGGTCTCGCATTTCTTAACGGCCTCTTGAAGCTTCTGCTCAGCTTCAATAACCCTGGCCTCGTGCTTCTCACGAAGAGCCTGCTCTGTAGCTGCCTTTTCCTCGGCCTTGGCCACAACCTTCTTAAGAGCCTCGACTTCGGTCATCGTCCCTAGAGAAAATCATGGAACATATTTTATCATAGTGGACATTCATTCGCACCAAACACGAACAAGGCTTGCGCATACCTTGCTTATCTTCCAACTGCCTTTTCAACTGGCCAAGTTCTTCTTTGGTCCGCTCCAGACTTTGATTCAGTCCGGAGACCTCAACGATATCGAGGCAGCGGCCCGCAGACGCCTTTGCTTATAAAAGAGAGATAGATGTCATCAAATGAGTCTTCCTGCAAAAATAAATTTGATCCTCTGTCCGGTTCTTTCACCGAACAGTGTATCAGGGGCTACTATCCATACTATGACATCCTTCGAAACCTCATAAAACATACCTCAAAGCCTCTTATAAGGCTGATGCAGGCTTCATTCAGTCTACTCTCAGCAGACTGAATCTTCTCAATCACCGCACCCATAAGGGCACAGTGTCCATCGACGATGGAGGAGCTCTTCGGCGCCGCCAACAAAGCATCCGGCACCTCTGGTTGGACAGAGATTGCCGATGGAACAGGCACGCCCCCTCCAGCCGAGGGAGGCCGCCTGCTTGATTCTGGAGCCGTATTGGTCTCCGGAATTGCGTCCGGCTGGGAGCCGAATTCAAGATGGCTACCACCGACGACTCCCACGGGAATCTTCTCCCCATGTCTCCGACCCCTGAAGTTTGACCTCCAGGTGCCGCTTTCACGATCTCTTCCTCCCCTCCTTGGCCGGGGTCCTTCTGGGACGAAGCCTCGGTGTTATCCACATGTTTGGGGGAAGAGGTCTTCAGGGGTGTCCCGCTCTCCATAGCATCCGAGCTCAGCAAATCCTCCGATGAGGATCGTTCGGTGCGGGACCTCGCTGGACTACAAAAAATATGGCTCAGGTTGAAATATTATGCCATGATGAGTCTGGACGCATAAATGTGTTCGGATTTTATACTCACGAGTTCACCAGGGGCTGGGCCCTGGGATCCCACACCGGGTTGTTGTCGACGGTGGCAGTGGACTCTTCCAGAAGAGGAGCTTTTCCCCTTTTAGGCGACTCAGCCTCCAAGTGTATGGAGGCCGCCCTCTTCTTTCTTCCCCCCGCTGGGGATTCGTCTTCCTCCTCCTCCTCCTCCTCTTTGGAGGCAGAACGGGCGTTGGAACCTTCGGATATTGTGTCTAAAGTGCCGCGTCAACGAAGGCCACCCCGGGTCTTTTTGGCCTCCTTCTCGGCCTTCTTCTTCGGCGCCCTGTACGGCGCCGGGACCAGCATCTTCGTCAGAAGTTCGTCGGCCGGTCCTTTGGGTAGCGGGGCTGAACAGTGGATCCGCTCTGCCTTCTTCATCCAGCCCTGGAGGAGTTGAGGAAAACACACTAAGCATTTCCCTTGGGTCATGCGGATAAAACGTAAAATAACTTACCGAGCTTGCAGGGCGGGACAGTTTGTACCTGCGGTCCTCGGCCGAGTCCGGCCATGATTTTTCGGACTTTAAAAGCACCTTCCAGATGTCTTTGTGTGAGGAGCCAAAGAGGTCTCGCAGGGTCTGGTGCTTGGCCGGATCAAATTCCCATAGATTGCAAGCCTGGTGTTGACAAGGCAGGATTCGGCGAACTAACATCACCTGGACTACATTGACAAGTTCGATGTTCTTGTCTTCCATATCCTTAACGCGCGTCTGGAGCACCGACAGCTCGTCGGACGAAGACCAGTTCAGGCCCTTTTTAGGCCAGGACGTAAGCCGCAGAGGGGCTCCGGATCGGAACTCGGGAGCAGCGGCCCATTCCGTGCCGCGCGGCCCTGTGATGTAAAACCACTGTTGTTGCCACTCTTTGACGGAATCATTAAAAGTACCTGCTGGCCGTGTGACGTTGGGCATCTTGCTCACCATAGCACCCCCGCACTCGGCGTGCTTGCCACTCACTACCTTGGGCTTCACGTTAAAGATCTTCAGCCATAAGCCGAAGTGTGGCGAGATGCGAAGAAAAGCCTCGCACACGACGATAAATGTCGAGATGTTGAGGAAGGAATTGGGGGATACATCATGAAAATCAATCCCATAATAATACATGATGCCACGAACGAAGGGGTGGAGGGGAAACCCTAGCCCGTGGACAAAATGAGGGAGGAATACAACCCTCTCGTGGGGTTCCAGAGTAGGGACGATCTGTCCCGCCGTCGGAAGACGGTGGCTGATTTTCTTGGCCAGGTACCCGTCCTCCCGAAGCTTTTTGATATCCTTCTCCCGGATGATAGAGGCCATCCACTTGCCTCCTACTCCGGATTCGGACATTTTTGGAAGGCCTTTGTGGGTGGAGAAGATGAACGCTTGGGCGCTGGAGCTCGAGCGAAGGGGGATGAATCGGGAAGAAGAAAGCGTGGGTGCGAAAGGGAGTCCTTATCCCCTTATAAAGGCAGTAGGGATTCTGCGCCTCCCCACTTGCCTGGTAAACTCGCTTATTCCCCAAGCACCGTGATTGATGGCGCGGTTGGGTTACCCACACCCGTATTAATGAGAATCCTGTGATAAGGGGACACGATGTCTGCTTCGACAAGACATGGCAAGAAAACCGCCTCGCAATATGTGCAATAGCTGGTTGAGAAAAACGGTCCGAATGATGACCGGGCCATGGCATGATGTCACGTTATGAAAAGTTGTCAGCAGATCAGATTTGTGGAAATATTATACTCTCTACGGTGGTATGTGGAATTTGTTTTTTAGAGTCGGACACTATCCTGGTGTTCGAAATCTTCTATGGAGTATTCTGAGGAAGAACCTGCCTTCCAATGCCGAAGACCATCTGCGCGCCGGACTCATCGTCATTGAAGCCTGGTTCAGGGGCTACCGAGGGAGTCCTGGATTAGGGGGTCCTCGGACAGCCAGACTATATACTTTGGCCGGACTGTTAGACTATGAAGATACGAGATTGAAGACCTCGTCCCGCGTCCGGATGGGACTCTCCTTTGCATGGAAGGCAAGGCTGGCAATTCGGATATGTAGATCTCCTCCCTTGTAACCGACTCTGTGTAACCCTAGCGCTTCCGGTGTCTATATAAACCGGAGGGTTTAGTCCGTGGGACGAAAACAATCATAATCATAGGCTAGCTTTTAGGGTTTAGCCTCTACGATCTCGTGGTAGATCAACTCTTGTAATACTCATATCATCAAGATCAATCAAGCAGGAAGTAGGGTATTACCTCCATCGAGAGGGCCCGAACCTGGGTAAACATTGTGTCCCCCGCCTCCTGTTACCATCTGCCTTAGACGCACAGTTTGGGACCCCCTACCCGAGATCCGCCGGTTTTGACACCGACAGAGAGCGGTGTGTCTGCTCACACACACTCCCTTCTTCCTTTTCTTAGTCTTTCCTTTGTCTGTCATGGTGAGGGGGCAAGGGCGTGGCGGTGCCTCAGCGATGACGAGAGCTTCTGCTAACTGTGCATACCTCCTCCTCCGGACCCTGCGTTGGCTAAACCCGCTGTGAGAGGAGGAGGGAGAGGGTGAGGTCGTGGTTTCCGTGGTGCTCCAGGAAGAGGAGGACGAGGCGGTGCTCTGGTTGCGCCTCTGTTGGCGGCTTCTCCTCCAATGGAAGGCCACACCGAAGACCAGCCTCGAGACTTCATCATCAGGCTGTACAAACCTCCATGCGGCCACCTCCGTCTCCCTACTCCGTTTCCGCGGGAAATGGAGCCTGAATCGCCGCGTGCTCTGAGGTTGCATTTGAGGGGCTGTGGGAATGGCCGCATGTGGGTAGATGTCGACTTCCGTGCTCCTCATGTTATGTACCTTCGCCGTGGCTGGAAGACCTTCGCTCGGGCCCATAGCTTGGCGGAGGGGCACGTTCTCCAGTTAAAGTTAATGGAGAGCGGCCTGCTCTCCGTCTTTGGGTGCTCGAGAACTCGCTTAGGGTGCTACGCGGAGAGCTCCGCCGACGATGAAAGCTCCTCCTCGAGCGAACAGTGATGGTGATGACGACGGTGGCGAGTGGGAGGGCGACAACTCCGACTCCGGCTGAGCATCGCCCGCACCATCTTCATCAGGCGGCAGCACCCTCATCTGCACCTGCTCTTCCTGGCAAGGTGATTTGCCAAGGAGTTGGGTGAAGTGGTGCGGATGGTGCCTCCTGGCTTCCTCCAGCAGCCTTCCAGCTAGACCCCAGCAGGCTTCTGTCGGATGTGGGGTTCCGGCAAACCCTTAAGGTTCGAACACTAGGGTGCACGCGAAGTCTTTCCCTCCTACCGATCTATGCTCTAGCTCGCTGAGATCTTGCGGACGAACTTGACGAACTCACAACACAGAAAGACACGGGGTTTATACTGGTTCGGGCCACTGTTGTGGTGTAATACCCTACTCCAGTGTGGTGGTGATGGATTGCCTCTTGGGCTGATAAAGAACAGTACAAGGGGAGAACAACCTCTTGAGGTTGAGGTGTTCTTGTGCGTATGAACTTGTGTGTGAGGATTCGATGCGCAGCTCCATCCCCACTACTTTGGTGGCTAGTCCTATTTATAGAGGCTCTGATCCTCTTCCCAAATATCGAGCGGGAAGGGAGCCAACAACGACGGGGAAATTTGAAGGGGGACAGCTAGTACAAGCTATCCTTACAAAAGCGGTCTTCGCCTGCGAAAAGCTCTGGGGTGACACCGTCTTGGGCTCCACGATGACCTCCGTCTTGCCGTCCTCCTGGTCTTGGTCTCGTTGCACCAATTTGGCAACCTTTGCATGATGCCTCGGTACTCTTCGCATGTGCTTGCCTCCTTAGCACCAAAGAGGAAATAAGGACGCTATGCCAAGCACCAAGACCGCTTTGGCACCGTTCGTCATGGCTCACGTCATGAGAGCCTCGTGAGGTTTGCCCTGCCTTGATATCTTCGCTCCTCGTGAGCCTGCCTAGCTAGGCCACTCTAGAGGAGGTCTTGCGTCGTCCGCCTCGCGAGTCTTGGACCCTCGCGAGGGTCTTGGGTGCCTTGTTGACGAAGATGGGCCGTACAACCTGCTGCTTGGCCACGTCGTGGGCCGCAGCCAGGCAAGTCTGGGGACCCCCGTTCCCAGAACACCGACAACTTCCTCTCAGGCTGCAGCTCCGTTAGCCCCGCCGTGTCCTGTTGGCCCTAGTGGTGGCGGTTGACGGGTCGCCTCCGCCATGCTCTCCATCGATGCGTTCACCTATGTCCTCCTGCCCGGTCAGGCTACCTCTCCTGGAGCCCGGCGAGGTCAGGCTGGGCTTCTGGTCAGGTGCTCCATTTGCCTCCTTCACCTTCGACCGCCTTGCCTAGGAGGAGAGGGACAAGAAAGGGCATCGCGGGGCACTTATCTTTTTTCAATCTTAAATCTGTTGGCGTTTGCCAAATTTCTGTTCAAATAATGTAATCTCTCGAGTCCATGTTTGTGTTCTGCAAGGTCTGTACTTGTATTATCGGCATATTAATGAAAATGATGAACCTTGACGGGAACTCGTGCATGTGTATGTCCATGTAGAGGTAGAATGCCTCTTTACTTTAAATAAACGAGTCTTCCCCGACAGGCTATCCTGTCGGTACCTTTTTATTTCTGTCGGGGAGCTGAGCCTACCGGGCATAGATAAAGGGAACAGCCCCCCGCCAATCTCTTTTCTCCAAAGGCCATTGCGACCATCCGTGCCGGAGCAACGTCCAAGCCTAAGGATGGGAGCACCTAAGTTTCAAAGACTCGCGAGGTTTTCTTATGCATAAGTTTTAGCCTATATAACACTTGTGGATAGGAAGTAGAACTTATCTGTTTGGCTTGCCGGAGATCGCAGTGCTGGTTCATCTTTCCAACTCCCGGTAGAGGCTAAGCTCACGGCAGGAACCTACAGCCTCATGCAAATGGAAATGATGCAAGATGCAATCCTATCTATATGTGTATGCAAATGCTCATGAAATGCCTATGCAGTGCTCTTGGAATGCTCATGCATGCATACAACTTGGTCGAGGGCGCCCCAGCGCTCCGTTTATTTCTTTGTTGCTCAGGGTCATCGCCTGGCTTTGTACAAGGAGTTACAGCCACGCCTTACAGGTAGAACTTGCAGAGATGCTCAATGTTCCATGAGTTTTGCAATTAAATGCCATCTTCGGTCTCTAGACGGACTGCGCCATGTCTGGTGACTCAAACTACCCGGTAAGGGCCTTCCCACTTTGGAGGCAACTTGTTTGTACCCTTGGCAGACTGAATGCGCCTAAGGACAAGGTCGCCTTCCCCAAAACACCGGGCATGAACCCTGCGGTTGTGATAGCGACGTGAGGCTTGCTGATAGCATGCAACACGCGTAGCAGCCCAGAGACAGTTCTCCTCGAGAAGCACAATGTCGTCACGCCAGTGCTGATCTTGTGCTACTTCATCGTAGGCAAGCACTCGAGGCAACCCGTAAATGAGTTCCATGGGGATAAGTGATTCTGCCCCATAGACTAGCGAGAAGGGAGTCTGCCCGGTAGCTCGATTTGGTGTCGTTCTGAGGGACCAGAGAACTACCGATAGCTCATCAATCCACCTCCTGCTGTGATTCTGCAGTGTATGAAAGGTTCTTGTCTTGAGCCATTGCAGCACTTCAGCGTTCGCCCTCTCAGCTTGCCCATTGCTTCTAGGATGTGTGACAGAGGCAAATGAGATCTTGCTTCCGAGGGCATGAACATATTGCATGAAGGCACGGCTCATGAACTGGGTGCCATTGTCGGTAATGATCCTTGTCGGGACTCGACACATCAATTCCTTCAAAAACTTCATAGCTGACTGAGTAGTCACCTTTCTCACGGCAGCTACTTCCAGCCACTTTGTAAACTTGTCGATAGCAACGAAAAATAATTCAAAGCCCCCGATTGCTCGGAGAAAAGGGCCAAAGATATCGAGCCCCCAAACCGAAAATGGCCATGATAAAGGGATTGTATGAAGAGCTTGAGCAGGTAGGTGGATAATCTTGGAATGGAACTAGCAGGCTTCACATTTGGTGATGAGCTCAACCGCATCTTGGAGGGCTATGGGCCAATAGATTCCTTGCCGGAAAGCTTCCCCAACTAATGCCCTTGATCCAATGTGGGAGCCGCACATGCCTTTGTGTATCTCAGTCAGCAGTTCCTTTCCTTCTTCTCGGTAGATGCACTTCAATTCAAACCATTGGGCCTCCTTCCGTATAGAGTGTCATCGATAAACTGATACATACTGGCCCTCTGATCTACTCTTTCAGCCTCATCTTGGTCATCGGGAAGCTCTCTAGCTTGGAGAAAGTGCACTATGTGCCTTGCCCAAATTGGAGCCTGGGGCTCGGCATCAAGGACTAGCGGCACCTCCTCCACTGCGGGGGCATGTTCCTCGTTCGCGGGGACCATAGGCCCGGCTGGAGGGTGTGGTCCGGCAAGTGATGAGGAGTTGTTTCCGGCAGAGTCCCTGCCAGGAGCATGGTATAGCTCCACCGGGAGGGTCTTATCGGAGTCCATCTTTCTCCTTTTCCGGGCCATTGTTGCTGGGGTAACGGAGGGCTGAGTAAGGTGGAGAACAAAAGTTCCTGGTTCCAAAGGAAGCCCCTGCCCAACACACTTTGACAGATGATCAGCATGTTGTTTTCCGTGCAGGGTACGTACTCTGATTGTAATCCATCAAAGCGCTCCTCCAATCTTCTCACTTCCTCAACGTTTGCCTCCATCAATTGACTTCGGTATTCCTTGCTGACTTGTCTCACCACGAGCTGTGAATCTCCTCGAATAATCAGCTTCTTGATTAACAATTCTGCGGTAATCCTGAGCCCGGCAAGGAGCCCTTCATACTCTGTTGTATTGTTGGTCGCCTTTTCCCGGGAAAAGTGCATCTGGATGACGTACTTCAAGTGCTCCCGAG
The DNA here is from genome assembly GCA_021605145.1 of Aegilops bicornis. NCBI lineage: Eukaryota > Viridiplantae > Streptophyta > Magnoliopsida > Poales > Poaceae > Aegilops > Aegilops bicornis. The sequence goes on from CM038669.1 coordinate 260,727,495, forward strand.
AGGGGGCAACGGGAAGCACGCCAGCCCCTGCACCTTGTAGGGAAAAGGCGCCATCAAAATACATGATCCATTCTTGAGGCGCTTCCTTGCCGGGGATAACTGTCTCAAGCACTTCCTCATCAAGGGTTGGCATCCATTATGCAATAAAATCTGTCAATACCCTGCTCTGAATTGTTTATGTACTCTCAAACTTCAAGCCAAAGCTGGATAACTCCAAAGCCCACTCCACTATTCTGCCAGTAGCCTCAGGGTTCTGGAGTATCCTTTGCAATGGGAAGCGAGTGACAACCATGATCTCATGGGCTTGGAAGTAGTGGCGCAGTTTCCTTGAAGCCATGATGAGGCCAATGATCAATTTTTGCATGCGAGAGTACCTCGATCTGGCTCCCAACAGCAGGGACTGACGAAGTGCACTGGGCGCTACACCACTTTCTTCTTTGCCGCGTCCTTGGGGCCGCCCTCGCTGCCGTGCTCATTTCTGCCCTGGCCCTTATCTGGCTCTACCAGACCTTGCTCACTTTTTGCTTCTTCTACTTCCCGTTGTGCCACCAAGGCTGTACTAACCACTTGATTGGTTGCCGCCAAGTATAGCAGCAACGGTTCTTGCGGTTTGGGGGCAACCAAGGTGGGCACAAAGGATAAGTAGGCCTTCAACTCTTGCAAAGCTGCATCTGCTTCTGGGGTCCACTTCGTGGGTCCTGCCTTCTTTAGGATTCTGAAGAATGGCAAGGCGCGCTCGACAGACTTGGAGATGAATCTGCTTAGTGCGGCAATGCACCCTGTCAGACGCCTCACGTCCTTGACTGTCCTTGGCGCTTGAATTTGCTCGATAGCTTTGATCTTGTCAGGGTTGGCTTCGATACGCCGATGGGATACAAAGAAACCAAGTAACTTGTCGAAAGGCACACCAAACACACACTTCTTTGGGTAGAGCTTTAAGTTGATCTTGCACATATTAGCAAATGTTGCCTCCAAATCCTGGATAAGGGTTTCTCTGTCCTTAGTCTTGACCACAATATCATCCATATAGGCCTCAATGTTTCTGTGCAGCTGTGGCTCGAAACCAATCTGGACTACTCTTGCAAAGGTAGACCCGGCACTCTTTAATCCGAATGGCATGCGGACAAAGCAGTACGTACCACATGGGGTGGTGAACAAGTTCTTCTCTTCATCATCCTTGGACATGAAGATTTGATGATATCCATAATATGCATCCAAGAAGGAGAGCAAGTCACAGCCTGAAGTAGAATTCACAATTTGATCGATGCATTACAAGGGGAATGGGTCCTTCAGGCAAGCCTTGTTGAGATCTGTGAAATCTATGCACAGCCTCCATTTCCCGTTAGCCTTCCGAATGACCGATGGATTTGCTAACCATGTTGGACGTAACACTCCTCTGACCAGACCAGCTTCCTCAAGCTTCTTGATCTCCTCAACAATTAACTGCTGCCTCTCCAAGGCCTGCTTCTGAACTTTCTGCTTGATAGGTTGAGCGTGTGGGCAGACAACAAGATGGTGCTCGATTACCTCCCTAGGAACACCGTGGATATCAGATGGTTGCCAGGAAAACACATCGATATTCTCCCGCAGGAAGGCAACGAGCGCGCTTTCTTATTTGTCATTGAGGGTGTCCGCGTCCTGGGAACGGGGGTCCCCAGACTTACCTGGCTGCAGCCCAGTACGGCCCATCTTCGCCAGCAAACACTCAAGACCCTCGCGAGGCGGACGACACAAGACCTCCTCGGGGGCAGCCTCACCAGGCTGGCTCGCGAGGGGCGGAGAGATCAAGGCAAGGGACACCTCGCGAGGTTTCTGTGACGCAAGCCATGACGACCATGATCGGTGAGGCGCCAGACGCCTGTGATATACTCGTTTCCTCTTTGGTTCTAAAGAGGCAAGCGCAGGCGAGGAGTCCCGAGGCATCAGGCAAAGGTTTCCACATCGGTGCAACGAGACCAAGACCAGCAGGATGACAGGACGTAGGTCATCGTGGAGCCCAAGACGGCGTCACCACCAGAGCCTCTGGCAGGCGAAGACCACCTTTAGTCAGGATAACTTGTACTAGTTTTCTCCCTTCAAAATTGGCCGTTGTTGGATCCCTTCCCGCTCAATATTTGGGGAGAGGACTAGGGCCTCTATAAATAGGACTAGCCATCACAATAGGGAGGGGACGGATCATTCAGATCATCCTCAAGCACACAAGCTCACCAAGCACAAGAAAACTTCTCCTCAGGAGGTTGTTCTTCCCTTGTGACTGTTCATCCTCAGCCTAAGAGGCAATCCACCACACCACACCGGAGTAGGGTATTACACCACATTGGTGGCCCGAACCAGTATAAACTCTTGTGTCTCTCGTTCCATGGGTTCGTCGAGCTAGGCCTTGCGATGGTTGCGAGAGCGATCTGGGGAGAGAGAGAGAGATCTTCATGCGCACCCTAGTGTTCGAACCTCAAGGGTTGCCGGAACCCGAAATCCGACAGTTGGTGCGCCAGGTAGGGGCGCGCTGAAGCTTTCCTCCCACCGATCTGTGTCCCGTGCTTTGTCGCATCCATGGCGGACGCTCGTCGGGCCCGCGCTGAGCGCCGGGCCGCCCTCTCTGCCCGCGTCGCTCGGACCGCCCCTGTTGGCGGTCCTCCCCGTCGTTCCTCGTCGCCCGCCACCAACGCCGCCATCAGCCCGGCGGTAAACGAACAGCAAGCGTCCTCGCTGCACCCCTCGGTGATGCGGGACGGCCGCACCGCCACACTGTCGCTAACCCCAGCCGGCTCATCGTCTCACGCTCGTCACGCTCCCACGGACGCGCAGGCTGCGCTGCTCATGGCGCACAAGCTCCTGCGCTACCACCCAGTCACCGACCTCCACGAGGACTGGCCGGAACGCATCGCCGAGCTCGTCAGCACCGCAGGGGGCTCCCCCGCGCTGTCCCTCTTGCTGGCTCGCCCTCCGCCAGCTGCGGGTGACGTGGCTCACGAAGCGCCTCCACCACCTCTGCACCAAGACGGTGCTCTGGCGCCAAGGCGCGCGGCCCCCCAGCGCGACCCACCGCGTGGGGCGCCCGCGCGAGAAGAAGGAAGCTGCCAAGAAGTTCCCCAGCCGCAAGCGAATGCGCCCGCGCTCCCAGTGCCACTACGACAAGACCGCGCGCCGCCTACGGTGGCGGTGCGCGGGCGTCAAGGGTAGGCTCCGCATCAGCAAAGGGCCCCGGTGGCCACCACAGGCTGCCGCGCCTTCACTCCAGAGCTGTGTAGCATCGCCTGGCCGGGCAAGTTCAAGCCAGACCTGCCTCCTCACTACGACGGCACCCCGACCCCGCGGAGTTCCTGCAGCTCCACGAGCTGAGCATCAAGGCGGCCAACGGCGACGAAAAGGTCATGGCGAACTGTTCCCCATGGCTCTCAAAGATGGTGCTCGCTCATGGCTGCTGAACCTGCCCCCGGCTCGATCTCCTCCTGGGACGAGATGCGCGACCGCTTCGTCGCCAACTTCCAGGGCACTCGCGGCCGCCCTCCGACCGCAGGTGACCTGCGCTGCGTCAAGCAGCAGCCAGGAGAGATCCGCAGAAGTACATCCAGCGCTTCAACAGCGTTCGCCTCAAGATCCCCAAGGTGACGGACGAGGCCATCATTTTAGTGTTTTCTGATGGCGTCCGCGACGTCAAGATGAAGGAGGAGCTCGCCATCCATGAGGAGATATGCACGGCTTTGGAGTTGTTCAACCTGGCGACCAAGTGCGCAAGAGCTGAGGAGGGGCGCCTTTTCCTCCTCGAGCTCCCGGCTACCGACCTGGAGGAGAAGAAAGCCAAGGCCAAGGATGTGAAGCGCAAGGGAGTAGTCGTGCCCGCAGCGGAGCCAGATACGAAGCGCGGCCGGGACCATCCCGAGTCATCCAAGAGCAGCCGGCCGTTCTGCGGCTTCCACAACGTACACAGCCACAACACCAATGACTGTCAAGAGCTCAGGGCCATTCGAGATTGACACCTCGGTCAATGCCCCGAGCGCAACGACCGGGGCTACGGCCGAGGAGGAGGCGAGGCGGAGGACGCTGGGATGATCGCGGCCCCGCCAGGAGTGGCGCGACCGGCCTCGCAAGGACCGCTGGCAGGACCAGCCTGGTGAGCGCGCCTGGAGGGACCAGCCTCGTGAGGACCGCCCTCAGGGCAATGCTGGTCTTCCTCCGCTGCCGCCACCGCCAAGAAGGAACGACGACCACCATCAGGACGAGGGGGCTGGGGGCTTCCACGAACCGCATGCTATCGACTGCATCTTGGGCGGAGCTCAGGCCCCAGCCTCTCAGCATGTCTTCAAGCAGTTTGCTCGCGAGGTGAACGCAGCCCTTCCTAGGCTTGAGGCCACGTGCCCGCTCAGGTGATCCAATTGCGCCATCACTTTCAGCTCAGCGGACCAGCTCAAGTGCACGGCCACCGCTGGCGCCCTCCCGGTGCTCTGCTCACCCGTCATCAGCAACGTACAAGTCACCAAGACCCTCATCGACGGCGGCGCAGGGCTTAACGTCCTGTCTGTCGAGACGTTCGACAGCCTCCAAGTGCCATACAATCAGCTTCAGCCTACCAAGCCCTTCTCAGGAGTGACCAATAGCTCCATCACATCGATAGGGCGGGTCCACCTCTCTGTCACCTTCGGGCAGCGCACAACTACCGCACCGAGCTCATCGACTTTGACGTTGCTCACATCCGTCTGCCGTACAATGCCATCCTCGGGTATCCGACCCTAGCCAAGTCCATGGCGGTGACCCACCACGGCTACAACGTCCTCAAGATGCCAGGAAGCGGCGGGATCATCACCGTCCCCTGCGAAGAAAGAGATGCAGTGTGCTCCCTCGAGCGCGCCTTCCAAGCCGCAGCGATTGAAGACCCCGACAACAATGGTGCGCAATACCCTCCTGAGGCCATCCCCAAAAATAAGAAGTAGCTACTCCGCACATGGCCTCAGGGGAGCGGCGTCTCTGGCGGCGCGACATCAGGGTCGGCGCCCGCGCTTGGGGCGCCTCCCTCCCTCGCATAGGAAGGCGCGCCAGGCGCCCTCCTCGGGCAGGGCTCGGGGGCTCTCTTCTGGAGGGCCTTAGACCTAGCCAACTTCACGTGGGAGGCGCTCGGGCACCACATGAAGGCGTGCTTTGCGGCACGTTTCACTCAGGAGGACGCCGGGCGAGGAGCGCCCGGCGCTCAGGAGTTCATCACCAAGGCCACTCAGGAGCTGCAGGATGCAAGAGCCATGCGCGGCGACCGCCGCCCACCTGGCGCTGCCCCCCATCCAGGCGAGGATGGCGGGCTGCGTATCTCCGTCGACATCCCAGGGCTCAACATGGCCGCATCTCAGGATCCCTTCTGGCCTTCGCGCGTGGGACGCTGCGAGGGCCCACCTCACAGCTATGTTCGCATGCCATTCGGCCTGCCAATCGTGGCAGCCGCCTTCTAGCGCAACCTGCAGAGCATCCTGGTGGCTCAGGAGGCCAGGCATCACGCGGTCCTGGCGGAGATGGAGACCGTCCTCGAGGAGCCGCCTGGACCCCCAGAGCCTCCCGAGGCTCAGGGCCCCGGTGGCTCATGAGGAGCAACCCCTTCGCTACGCATCTTCAGCTACCCCAACATCTCTTCGACAATGGAACTAGGTGACATTTTCCAAGTTTATTTAGCTGGGAGCGCCCCTCGGGCTGCATCATTCCCAGGCCACGTGGGCATGTCCCCGCGGCATGTATCCTTTTACATCTTTAGCTTACTCTGCTGGGGGCGCCCCTCGGGCTGCATCATCCCCAGGCCACTCGGGTTCAACCCAGTGACATGTATCGTTCCTGCATTTACCTAAGCTAGTTCGCTTTCCATGCATGATCTATCTATGGTTATCACCTATTTGATTTTCACCCACCCCGGGAGCTACACATGCTGGCATGGCGCTTGCGCTCGGATCCGTCCCTGCAACACCGACAAATCTGAGCGGTCGAGCTCTGGCTTGCGGCATGCCCCGTGCACGCCACCTCACCAGGCCTTTAGTGCCTTCATTTTCTTGCAGAGTGACCTGCGGCAGACTGACAATCATCGTGGCAATCTGTGTCCCTCCTCGTGCTAACCTGCAGGTGTCTCCTGAGGACGACAGCAGGCGGTACCACGGGCTCCTTCTTCTCCCATGCGATTCGCTTGCGCGTTAAAAGGGAGGCTCCTAAGCATCGCGACTCGGGAGCTCTTACTGGCTCTCCAGCCCTCACCCCCTGGCCTTGACCACGGCTTCACGACCTGGCATACCAGCGGCGGCTGAGCTTGCTCGAGGGCCGGGACCTGAGGACGCAGAGCATACATAAGAGCATGGAGAAGAGGGGAAGGCTCGCACGGGGCTAACCTAGCTACCCTACAGTAGTCAACACAAAAGTTTGGCGCAACACACGGAACCAGCTGTGGACTGCCAAGATAAGTTTCATGCCCGGATCGACCCAGCGCTACGACATAGGATCCTCACCTATAGCAGCCTTGTTACGGCAACGTCGCCGCCCTTTCCCACCTCTCGGTGGTTGCTTGAGCGCTAAAGGGGACTGTCGGTGTCAAAACCGACGGATCTCGGGTAGGAGGTCCCGAACTGTGCGTCTAAGGCGGATGGTAACAGGAGGCGGGGGACACAATGTTTACCTAGGTTCGGGCCCTCTCTATGGAGGTAATACCCTACTTCCCACTTGATTGATCTTGATGATATCAGTATTACAAGAGTTGATCTACCACGAGATCGTAGAGGCTAAACCCTAGAAGCAAGCCTATGGTATGATTGTTGTTGTCCTACGGACTAAACCTTCCGGTTTATATAGACACCAGAGAGGGCTATGGTTACACAGAGTCGGTTACAAGGGAGGAGATCTACATATCCGTATTGCCAAGCTTGCCTTCCATGCCAAGGAGTGTCCCATCTGGACACGGGTCGAAGTCTTCAATCTTGTGTCTTCATAGTCCAACAGTCCGGCCAAAGGATATAGCCAGGCTGTCTGAGGACCCCCCCAATCCAGGACTCCCTCAGTAGCCCCTGAACCAGGCTTCAATGACGATGAGTCCGGCGCGCAGATTGTCTTTGGCATTGCAAGGCGGGTTCCTTCTCCAAATACTCCATAGAAGATTTTGAACAAAAGGATATTGTCCGGCTCTGCAAAACAAGTTCCACATACTACCATAGAGAGAATAATATTTCCACAAATCTAATCTGCTGACGACTTTTCATAACGTGACATCACACCATGGCCTGATCATTATTCGAACCGTTTTTCTCAATCAGCCTGCTACTGCATGATTTGCGAGGCGATTTTATTGGCATGTCTTGTCGAAGCAGAGATCGTGTCCCCCTTATTACGGGATTCTCATCAATACGGATGTGGGCAACCCAATTGTGCCCGTTGGTATGACTCCTGGATTTTAGGCAAGTCCCAAACAGCCACGAGGAGGACGCTTGATATTCACCCTCTTTATAAAGAGGCCAAGTCCTATCCTTTTTTCTTCTCGTACTCGATCGAATCCTTCCCCGCCTCGAGTTTCAACACCCAAGGCTCAGGTCAAGCGCTTCAGACCTTCAACCATGTCCGGATCCATCCTTCAAGGTCGATGGATGCCCTCCTCTGTCACAGAGGAAGACATCAAGAAACTAAGAGAGGCTAGGTATCTGACCGTCGAAATCTCGCACAGGCTTCCTGCTTGAGGGCAGGTCATTCCCACTCCCGAACCCGGCGAGTGCGTCGTATTCATCTCTCACTTCCTACGAGGGCTAGGCCTTGTTCTAGATCCCTTTGTTAGGGGGCTCATGTTCTATTACGGGCTGGATTTCCATGACCTAGCCCCGAATTCCATCCTTCATATCTCGTCGTTCATTGTCGTGTGTGAAGCCTTCCTCCGCATTACCCCACACTTCGGCTTATGGCTCAAGACCTTCAATGTGAAGCCGAAGATGATTGAGGGGCGACACGCAGTCTTGGAGGTGCCGCAATAAGCAAAGGCGCCGATGTTCCATGGCCAAAGGGTCCTTCCCGGAGGTGTCCAGTTTATGGCAACGGGAGTGGTTTTACATCACAGCCCCCCGTGGTACTAAGTGGGTGGCCGCCCCTGCCTTTCGCTCGGGCCCCTCGCGACAAATGACATCATGGATCAACAAGGGGCTGGACTGGGGGCCAGTAAATGATGTGCCGATATTGCAGAGTCACATCCGAGATCTCTTCGAGAGAGATGTCAGCCTGGTCACGGTAATGCAAGTCATGCTAGTTCGTCAAGTCCCACCTTGCAAACGTCGACCCCTCCGTATGTGGGAGTTCAACCCGGAAGGACCGCGAGCTATTCAGCACTTTCTCAGCATGACGCTCGAAGAGATGTACAAATTGTTCTTCGGACTAGAAATAAGGTGTCCGGACACGGCCGAGGATGCGGGTCTGAGCTGCAATCGTCTAGTCACCCAAGTAAATAGTCCCGTGGCGGAACATGTTGTATTTTAACTTATCACAACATCATCCTGAAAAGTTGCCTTTTGACTAGGACTGGATAAAAAAGGCGAAGATGATCAGGTGTCCGGCCCCCCTTCCCGAGGGCTCACCGGATCTTGTACTAGCCAGGATGCTTGAGCTTGCGCCTTATCAAGCGCCATCAGGGGAAGGTAAAGGGAGGAACAAAGAGGCCGAGAGTGAGCCTCACTCACTATTCATCCAGACCGGGGGAATCAGTGCCACCTCGAAGGAGGATAACCGGGGGGGAGAATCTAAAATTCCCTCTTCCCAGGAAGGAAGAGGACCGCCTCTGAAGACTTGGAAGTAATGGTCTCCAAGCGAGGGAAGAATCCTTTGTCGGAGGGTCCTACCCTGGAGGGTACCCTTGCCGCACAGTGCCCGCAAGGGGATCAACCCTCCACCGAGCTATAAGTAAACAAAGAGTACTTAGTAGTAAAAATATCCTGCTTTACTTCTAAGGACAATAACCGAAGCATATATCTTGTAGTTCGGATCGTAGCCCTTCTCGACAGAGTTCGTCTTCGGGGGATCTTCTTTCGGAGATGATGGAGAGCGAAACACCTCCCCATGCCTCCCCGCCTGATGAGGTGGGCGACCCTGAGGTGTCGTCATGGAGGATTTCTCCTGGTCCGCCAAGGCCATAGGGTAATCCTTCGGCCACCCAAAGTCCGGAGTTTTCGGCTCCTAATGAGAGCAACAGAAAGAGGCCAGGACCGTCCGATGCGCGACCCGACGCACTGAAGGATCTTCTGGAGCAAGCGGCTATCTCAGAAGCGCATCGCACGCTAATGGGTATGGTGTTTGAGAGGATTTCATCCGCCGAAAGTGGGTTGCATGAAGCTTTTATGAGCCTGCTGAGAGGCTTTGAGGTACGCAAAGTAGTATATGTTTTTGATGGTACCGCACACGCTAGGTGTGCCATATGCAGATAGTAGCCCCTGAGACTCTGGTTGCTATCGAAAACGGCAAACAGAGGATCATAGTCCCAGGTAATAATCATGCCGCCTTCATGTGCAGGTGGCGGAAGGTCCGGATGGCTAAGCGGGGGTGGTGAAGTTTGCCGAGCTGAAGCGGCAACTTGATGTGGCAGATGCCGACATCGTGCTTATAAACAAGCGGCTCGACGAGGCACAGGGTATGTGATTTCTCCGGTGATCAACACATAGTAAGAGGAGCACGATGCTAGTATCTTTAATATGTTGTGACTGCAGATGGGGCTGCCGCCGTGGAGACCCTTCGGGCGGAACTTGCCCGAGCCAAGGAACAAGCCAGGAAGAGTGATGCGGCCGCTCTAAAGGAGGTCAAAGAGATGATAGCCGAACAGGCTGCGCATTGCCAAAGCAAGGATAAAATAGCCAAGATAGTTGTTGAGTTGAAGGATGCCGCCGACCGTTACGAGCTTCTTGAAAAGGAAAATCGAACGAAGATGACGGACCTGGAGAAGGCCATGGTAGCGGCCAGGGCGCCCGCTCTAAAATCAGAGCGGCGAAGGAGGAGCTGTGTCAAGCCGGGGATATCGCGGCTGGGAAGCCCTTTTTGTTGCGGACGAAGTTCGGGGATCCTAAGTATGCCCCTCTTGATCAACTATGGAGTTCTACAGATGCATACGTGGATTTGGCAGCAAGTGCTGCTGATGCGGCTGAGTGTTTCAAAGATATAAAAGATCGTGAAGTGGAAAAGCTGTTCTGGTCACAGTTCAATGTTCCAGTCCATCCGCTATTGTTGAATGAGCGAATGGCCGAGTGGGCCGAGCTCCATAGGTTGTCCGGGCTTGCCATGAGGTCTGTTGTGGATCATCTGTGGCCGGAAGGGCCAAGGCCGAATAGTTATTTTAGTTTAGTGCAATAGTTCCTTGGTGCTGTGCCGCGCATCAACGCTATGAAGAGGTCGGCGTGCATAGAGGGTGCGCGGATGGCTCTTGCCCATGTCAAGACATACTGGGCAGAGATGGAGGCCACCACAATTGCAACCCAGAGTTCGGCCGTGGGCCGAGTATCGGCCGAGCACTACTTTGAAGAAGTCCTTGAAGGCGCTCGTTTAATAGAGGCTCAATGCTCGAAGAATTTTATGTTCTAGTGACATGTATTCCCATTGTAAGAACAATGTTTATTAAATTATAAAGGTTGTGTTTCTACTTTTGCCTGAAAGTATTATGATGCCTCTTGTGCGGCCGTTTATGTATATATGTATATAACCTGAAAGTTTGCGACTAAATTTACGCATATAATGCGGGTGTTCACAAAAACGTGTATTCACACTTGATCCAACGCCTTGGTCCATTAAGGAGGTGATAAGCGCAATGACGAGGCAATCAGACTATATTGCTTTAACACTTTCGCTTAGGCATAGGAGTTTGACGGTGGGACTACTATATAGCCCATGGTACCTCCGCGCTCGTCCGAATACGGGGCGTGTACATACATGACCGGGAAACGGCCCTTCGTTAATGCGGAGGAATCCCGAAGATTCCGCTAAGTCATTGAGTGGTTGACCAGTCTCGCGCTTTATCATGTCAGTCAGTTTTTGGCTTTCTCTACTGAGGTGCTCATCCGGATGAACCAGGGCACAATCACAGTAGTTCTCTCGGTGCTACCTTAGCCGATAGAGCGGAACGTAAGGTAGCAAAAAACGGGAGCCGGGCAAACCCAACATTTGACCAAAGACATGATTCGGAGCTGATGCATATAAGGCCAAACTTCATGACGCCGAACACTCCCTAAGGTATTCGGTCTTTATAACATATATGTCGGGCTGCAATGCCCTTGATAATGAACCCCGAGTGTCCAGTGCGTGCAATGTTCGACGTGGCGAAATGCCAATAACGTCAGCATCCTTCTCGGTTGTACTGAGTATCCGGAGGATGTGAACAACAAGAGACAATAAAAAAGGTTTACAAAGGGTCTTAATCTAAAAATAAACCTTTAAGCGGGTCCCTGCTGCACGCATGCGCCTGTGTCTCCATTGTGCCATATCCTGGAAGGGTGTAGCATGATTATCATCTGTAAAAGAGAGGAACTTAGGTGAAAGTTGTCGTGCGAAAAATTGGTTATTCTCAATAAACCACTAAAATTCAAGATAAGTAAAGTTGAGCCGAACTAGCCCTGTTTACACGCGGGAAGCCCCTGGTACCGTCTATGGGGGTATAACCATCAAACCAATCTCAGGTTTATCTAAGCTGTTATAGCTAGTAATGCGCCGGACTCGTCTAGCCGTGTCCGCGGTCTTGATGACCGATCATTTATTCTGGTTGGAGGGGCCGTTTAGTGTTCAGCTGTTAAAGCCGTCGCACATTCTTCCGCGCGTAAGGAACGTTCAATATTTCCGCTAATTGTGATGATGCCACGTAGACCGGGCATCTTAAGCTTGAGAGAAGCATAATGCGGTACTGCATTAAAACAAGCAAAGGCTGCTCTTCCGAGTAGTGCTTGATAGCCACTTCGGAATGGAGCGATGTCGAAGGTTAACTTTTCGCTTCGGAAGTTGTCGAGAGAACCGAATACAACCTCTAGTATTAGAGAGCCCATGCGGCGGGCCTCTGGGCCTGGTATTACTCCCTTGAAGGTAGTATTACTGTGGCTGATTTTTGTCGGGTCTATCCCCATTTTGCGGGCTGTGTCCTGATATATCAGATTAAGACTACCGCCGCCGTCCATAAGGACTCGTGTGAGATGGTGTCCGTTTATTATTGGGTCTAACATCAAGGCAGCCAATCCTTCGTGTCGGATGCTTGTCAGGTGATCCCTGCGATCAAAAGTGATCGAGCAAGCCAACCAGGGGTTGAACTTAGGGGTGACGGGCTCTATGGCGCGTGTGTCTCGGAGTGCATGTTTGCTTCTCTTCTTCGTCACATGGATCATGTTCACTGTTTTGACCTCTGGTGGGAATTTTTTTTGTCCCCTAGTGCTTTGCTGGAGAGGCTCGTCCTCGTCTTCACTTGGTGTCTCCCTCCCCTTGTGTTCGGCGTTTAGCTTACCGGCCTGCTTGAAGACCCAGCATTCTCTGTGGGTGTGATTTGCGGGTTTATCGAAGTGCCATGAATCTGACATAGTTTGTCTAGAATCTTGTTTAGGCTGGACGGTCCATCTCTGCTGCCTTTGAAAGGCTTTTTCCGCAGACCCGGTCGGGAGCCCCTAAATCCGGCGTTTACCATAGTGTTATCTGGGCTGTCTTCTTTATTTAGACGCTTGCTTTTACTGCGTCGTGGTTTTCCATTGCCATCCCTGACTTCGGATGTGCCTGGGTCGCTGGTGCTACTACGGGCTAGCCAGCTATCTTCGCCCCCGCAAAACCAGGTCATGAGACTTGTCAGGGCTGCCATTGTTCTCGGTTTTTCTTGGCCGAGGTGTCTGGCGAGCCATTCGTCTCGGACGCTCTGTTTGAAAGCTGCTAAGGCTTCGGCGTCCGGGCAGTCGATGATTTGGTTCTTCTTAGTGAGAAATATGTTCCAAAGCTTTCGGGCTGACTCTCCGGGCTGTTGAATTATATGACTTAAATCGTCTGCACCCAGAGGTCGGACATAGGTCCCTTGAAAATTAGCCCGAAAAGCATCCTCAAGGTCCTCCCAACTTTCAATTGAGTTTTCGGGGAGGCTTTTCAGCCAGTGCCGAGCTGGTCCTTTCAGCTTGAGGGGCAAGTACTTGATGGCGTGGAGATCGTCTCTGCGAGCCATATGGATATGGAGGATAGAGTCCTCAATCCAGACCCCAGGGTCTGTGGTTCCGTCGTAAAGAACCAGGACTAGTAAAAAACTTTCTTATGAGTGTGTTGAATACTAAGAGAAGTTTGATGCTTGATGATTGTTTTGATATATGGAGGTAGTGATATTAAAGTTGTGCTAGTTGAGTAGTTGTGAAATTGAGAAATACTTGTGTTGAAGTTTGCAAGTCCCGTAGCATGCACGTATGGTAAACGTTATGTAACAAATTTGAAACATGAGGTGTTCTTTGATTGTCTTCCTTATGAGTGGCGGTCGGGGACGGCGATGGTCTTTTCCTACCAATCTATCCCCTAGGAGCATGCACGTAGTGCTTGGTTTTTGATGACTTGTAGATTTTTGCAATAAGTATGTGAGTTCTTTATGACTAATGTTGAGTCCATGAATTATACGCACTCTTACCTTTCCATCATTGCTAGCCTCTTGATTGCCGTGCATTGCCCTTTCTCACCTTGAGAGTTGGTGCAAACTTCACGTGCATCCAAACCCCGTGATATGATACGCTCTATCACACATAAACCTCCTTATATCTTCCTCAAAACAGCCACCATACCTACCTATTATGACATTTCCATATCCATTCCGAGATATATTGCCATGCAACTTTCCACCATTCCGTTTATCATGACACGTTCATCATTGTCATATTGCTTTGCATGATCATGTAGTTGACATCGTTTTTGTGGCAAAGCCACCGTTCATAATTTTTCATACATGTCACTCTTGATTCATTGCCCATCCCGGTACACCGCTGGAGGCATTCATATAGAGTCATACTTTGTTCTAGTTTCGAGTTGTAATCCTTGAGTTGTAAATAAATAGAAGTGTGATGATCATCATTCATAGAGCATTGTCCCAATAAAAAAAGAGAGAGAAAGGCCAAATAAAAAAAGAGGCCCAAAAAAAGAGAGAAAATAAAAAGGGACAATGCTACTGTCCTTTTTTTCACACTTGTGCTTCAAAGTAGCACCATGATCTTCATGATAGAGAGTCTCTTGTTTTGTCACTTTCATATACTAGTGGGAATTTTTCATTATAGAACTTGTCTTGTATATTCCAACAATGGGCTTCCTCAAATGCCCTAGGTCTTCGTGTACAAGCAAGTTGGATCCACACCCACTTAGTTTCTTTTGTTGAGCTTTCATGCATTTATAGCTCTAGTGCATCTGTTTCATGGCAATCCCTACTCCTTGCATTAACATCAATCGATGGGCATCTCCATAGCCCGTTGATTAGCCGCGTTGATGTGAGACTTTCTCCTTTTTATCTTCTCCACATAACCCTCATCATTGTATTATATTCCACCCATAGTGTTATATCCATGGCTCACACTCATGTATTGCGTGAAGGTTGAAAAAGTTTGAGATTACTAAAGTATGAAACAATTGCTTGGCTTGTCATCAGGGTTGTGCATGATGAGAGCATTCTTGTGTGACGAAAATGGAGCATGACCAAACTATATGATTTTGTAGGGATGAACTTTCTTTGGCCATGTTATTTTGAGAAGACATAACTACTTAGTTAGTATGCTTGAAGTATTATTGCTTTTATGTCAATATTAAACTTTTATCTTGAATCTTTCGGATCTGAATATTCATACCACAATTAAGAGGGTTACATTAAAAAAATTATGCCAAGTAGCATTCCGCATCAAAAATTCTGTTTTTATCATTTACCTACTCGAGGAAGAGCAGGAATTAAGCTTGGGGATGCTTGATACGTCTCCAACGTATCTATAATTTTTGATTGCTTCATGCTATATTATACTCTGTTTTGGATGATTAATGGGCTTTGTTATACACTTTTATATTATTTTTTGGACTAACCTATTAACCGGAGGCCCAGCTCAAATTGCTGTTTTTTGCCTATTTCACAATTTCACAGAAAAAGAATATCAAACGGAGTCCAAACGGAATGAAACCTTCGGGAACGTGATTTTCGGAACGAACGTGATCTAGAGGACTTGGAGTCTACGTCAAGAAATCAACCAGGAGAGCACGAGGTAGGGGGCGAGCTTACCCCCCCTAGGCACGCCCTCCACCCTCGTGGGGCCCACGTTGCTCCACCGACGTACTTCTTCCTCCTATATATACCTACGTACCCCCAAACCATCAGAGGCATCCACGAAAACCTAATTCCACCGCCGCAACCTTTTGTACTCATGAGATCCCATCTTGGGGCCTTTTCCGGCGTTGATAGAGGCAAAGGTGTCCCGTCTTTCGATGAGATGGGGGCTATCGTTTTGGAGGAAGTCGACTTTGACGATCCGACTACGAACGTGCGAGGACGTCGCGCCTTAGCAATCGCTAAACCAACTCCGAGAGGTTATTGACCACACCGGAGCACGATCAACCTGACCACGAAGGTCTGCTTTCGCAGCAAACGAAGAACAAGCAAGAAACTAAGATTTCAATCTGGATATTGCGAATATAAGAGGAAAGCTTTATTGATCAAGGTGGGGTTCTGTGACGCCTTTGTCTGGTCGTTGAACACAAACGAAGTACGCGAAGTTGCAACTATGGCAAACTTTTAATCTAAACAAAACCCAAAGTCTAAACGATGCCCTTAGGGCTGTATATATGGAGGAAGAGGAGGGAATTTCGTGGCCCTTGAGGGAGGGGTCCGAAACCAACCCTAACTCTTGTTTCCCCACACATACGGACTCTAAAATCAGCCTATACTTAAGTATTTCAAAATTACATGGGCATGGCCCAATAATAAGGTGACGCAGCACCTAGAATAGCCTATGGACGAATATTATGAAGTGGCATCTTGTATATTTCGTCCAAGGCTTCATGCACTCATTATGGTGGCTTCAAAGTCCTGGAATCATCACTTGTACCTCCGTTCTTGTTCCCTTGCGCATGCCAACATCTCCATGCTTGAACTTGCTCCAAGGTTCATCTTTCTTGTCCATGGTAGGCCCTTCATTTGTAAGCAAAACAAATGTATCCGATTTAGACAGCATATATTCTCATGAACATTGGAATCGTTACCAAGAAACGGAAGTACCTGATAATTCAATTAGCGTGCGCGAGCTCTAATAATTGGTCCAAGATGTATAGCAAGAGGGGCTATGGGTGTAACAATGGTATTGATGTCCTCATCATCCTCCCCTCTTGAAATGAAGTCGCCCTCGACGGAAGCTCATCTTCCTCACCCAAATAAGGCTTCAAATCTGCAATGTTAAAAGTGGGACTAACCCCAAAATCTGCAGGTAGCTCAAGTTTATATGCATTATCATTTATTTTCTCTAACACCTTAAAAGGACCATCAGCACGTGGCATTAGCTTTGATTTGCGCAAATTAGGAAATCTATCCTTACGCAAATGTAACCAAACAAGATCGCCAGGTGCAAACACAAAATGTTATCTACACTAATCTCCAGCAAGTTTAAATATAGCATTCATACACTCAATGTTTTCCTTAGTTAACTCATGCATTTTTAAAATCAATTCAGCACGTTCTTTAGCATCAAAATTAACCTTCTCCAAGATGGAAGAGGCAACAAATCAATAGGTGCACGAGGTAGGAAACCATACACAATTTCAAAAGGGCACATCTTAGTAGTAGAATGCAATGAACGATTATAAGCAAATTCAATATGAGGCAAGCATTCTTCCCACATTTTCTTATTATTCTTCAAAACAGCCCTAAGCATAGTAGACAATGTTCTATTGACTACTTCAGTTTGACCATCGGTTTGGGGGTGACAAGTAGTACTAAAAAGCAGTTTAGTCCCCAACTTAGCCCATAAACATCTCCAAAAGTGGCTAAGAAATTTAGTATCACGATCTGAAACAATAGTATTTGGCACACCATGCAAGCGAATAATTTCACGAAAGAACAAATCAGCAACATTAACAAAGATCATCGCTTTTATGACATGGTATAAAGTGTGCCATTTTCGAGAACCTATCCACGACAACAAATATGCTATCCCTCCCCTTCTTTGTTCGAGGTAAACCTAAAACAAAGTCCATAGATATATCCTCCCAAGGTGAAAGTGCAATATTGCACTAAAGTGTTTTTGACATTGATGATAACTTCATTTGTGTTTCTAACCACATGCTCTAAGTGTTAACAGCCCCGATTAAGCTAAAAGTGAAGCATGGATGGTTATTTCCTCTCTTATTGGAAAAAGGAAGCGGTGCGCTCAAGAAAAGAAGAGTACCTTAAAGTTTTCTTATTTCTTGAGTCCTTAGGGCATCCGCACTATTAAGAGGGGGTGCATCATAAAAACATCCGGGGAATCAACTTACCTTCTCACACTGATCTAAAGATCCTAGTGCCAAGTTTTTGTTCAGGCCGGAACTTCCGGGACGGCCGGAACTTCCGGGGACCGGAATGTCCGGGAAGGGTCCGGGAAGCTTCCGGGGTACCCAGAGAAACTGCACTTTTGTGCAACCTCCCTGTGTAGCCCGGAACCTCACGGACCTGCCGGAACTTCCGTGAGTCTGAACTTGGGCGGCCGGAACTTCCGGGCACCGGAATTTCCGTCCTCTGTTTCAGCAGCTTCCGGGGTACTACTGAGTGGTGCAAACTCTCTGTGTAGCCCGGAACCTGTCCGGAACTTGGCCGGAACTTCCGGTGTCCGGAACTTCCGTCTGTGTCCGGAACTTCCGGACTCTGTAATCTGCCTCCAACGGCCAGATTTCATCCCCACCTATAAATAGTCTTCTTCTTCCTCATGAAGGGGTCGACGACTCCATTTCTCTCACGTCCATTTTCAGACCTCGATTTCTTGGAGAACTCCCTTCCTAGCCAACCAAAGCTCTTGATCTTTTGGGAAGCGAAGGAGAAGTGCTCGATCTACACATTCACCAAAGTGAAAGTTGATTCCCCCTTGTTTTTGTGGTGCTTCTTGTTACTCTTGGAGGTTGGAGACTCCTAGGCGGTAGGAGTGCTCCGGCGAGGAATCGACCATTGTGATTTCCCCCGAAAAGTTTGTGAGGGTTTGGAAACCACTCCAAGGTCTACCACTAGTGGTTGAGAAACGCCTTCGTGGTGTTGTCTCGAGGAGAGAATAGGGTGAGCCTTCGTGGCATTGGTGTGCCTTCGTGGTAACATCCACCTCTCTAAACGGTGACGTAGCTTCCCTCCAAGGAAGTGAACATCGGCATACATCCTCGTCTCTCGGAGTTGCGGTCATTCCTAACCCTAACTCTCTACTTGTGGTTACTTGTCTCTTAGCACTTACTTATCTCATCTTGTGCTTGCTTACTCATATATTTGTGTCACTTGATTATCTTGCTTAGCTCATTAGTATCATACTTGCAATTGTTAGGCTCACTTTCATTTTCCGCATTATTGCCTAAAATTGCTTAGTAATAATTACAATTTGTAATTGTACCTATTCACCCCCCCCCCTCTAGGTCCATCTCGATCCTTTCAATTGGTATCAGAGCCTCGTGCTCTATTCTTGTGGCTTAACCGCCCTAGAGCGAGATGAACCCGGATGGGACTCCCCAGGTTGTAGATCCTAAGGATAAAGGCGAGGCTTCCTCTGAAGTCAAGTCCTTTACGTCGGAGGATCTAGAACGGGCCCTTGCTAAGAAAAAGAGGAGCATGATGCTTCTCTTGAGGCCTTGGTCCAAATGAGATTAGCCACGTGTCCACGGTGCTTGCACCACTCTCGGGTGGTGCTGCTTCAAGGCCAACTGTGCCTACTCCACCACTTGGTCAACAACCTCCTAGCAATGAACACGCCAGTGTTCCTTGGCTTTATGCAAGACCTCGGGTTGAGAAACCAAGATATAATCCTAAGGCAAACCTCCTTTGCTTAGTGCCACTTCCGATTTTGCTTTGTGGAGAGTTGCTATGCAGGATCATCTTCGACATGGAAACGATGAAATCTTTGGAGATCATTGAGTATGGCTATCATGTGGTTGATCCAAAGAACCCCACACCAAGAGAAATATATGACAAGAACCTCAATGACACCTTTGCAATCATGTGGATAAGGAGAGGTATGAATGAAAAGCAAAGGAGACCGTTCATACACATCACAAGTGCCAAGGAACTATGGGAAACTGTTATGCGATCCAAGACCGCACTTCTACCCTCCGGAGTGCTCAATATGAAATTGCCAAGGGGCAATTGCAAAACTTTTGTATGGAGAAAGGTGAAACCCCCAATCAACTCCATGAGCGTCTCATGACCCCACTGCCGATATTGAGTCATGTGAGTGTGACAAGACACAAGATGGATTCAACATTACTAAGAGGTTCCTTGTGGATAAGTTACTTCATGCTCTTGCTCCATTTCACCATCAAATGGTGTGGGACATAAGACAACACCATACCTTCAAGGAAATGACTACAGATGACATCGTATCCACCTTTCATTTATTTGAAGAGTCAAAGACTAATGCCACAAAACATCTTGCCATGCATGGTTCCTCATCATCAAAGATCAATCTTGCATTGAAGGCCAAGCATGTATGTGAAGATGAACAAAGTGAAGAAGAAGAAGAGGATGATGAAGATGGTGATGAGATTGAATCTGACGAGGGCCCTTCATATGAAGACATGGCTCTTTTTGTCAAGAAGTTTAGCGCGGGAAAATTCAAAGGAAGATTTCAAAAGAAGAAAGTAAGAAAATGCTACAACTGTGAAGAAACCAATCACTTCTCCAACGAGTGCCCTTATGAGAAGAGAGAAGATAAACCAAGGTTTCCCAAGACCTTTCCCAAGAAGAAGTTGCCAAATCCTTTGAACTCCAAGCTCAAGAAGAGAGATGGAAAAGCAATGGTTGCTCAAGAAGAATCCGATCCGGATGATGTTAGTGGCGTTCTTGAGTTGCACAAGACTCTCAAAACACTTTGAGATTAGTAAACAAGAGTGGTGATGTGGTCACCTACAACTACATGAAAGACTACAAGGGCAACGCTCACAAGTGCCTAATGGCAAAGGCCGTGGTAGAAGATGGACAGGACCAAAGCTCTCCTGACAAGTTCAAGGTAACTCCACGATCAAATCCTCCTCTTTTCACTCCTTCTACTCCTAGTGATGAGTATCTTGATGCGGAGGATAGTTATGAGGATGATGATCTAAATGATCCTATGCTTGCTAAACTTAATAAGTTCATGTGCTCTCTCAAAGGAAAGAAGCTCACTATGTTTCGTATGCTTATGGAGATGGTGAGTAAGCACACCATCACCATTAAGGAACTCAAAACCCTCGTCACCGAGGAAAAGGAAAAATGTGAAGTCCTTGAGCGGAAAGTCCAATATGAGGAAGCACGAAATGATGAACTATGCTTAAAAATTGGTGCAAATATTGATGTTCATACTAAAGATCTTGCCTCCTTGAAAAAGGCTATTGGCTCTTGTGAAGAGTTGATGAATGATAAAAGTAAGCTTGAGAAGTCTCATGCTTCTCTCTCTAAGGATTGTGAGCTTCTATCTGTGTCTCTCAAGACTAAGGAAGAAGAGCTCACCCTTCTTACCAAGAGTTTTGAGATGCTCAAACTTACTTATCTTGAAACTCTAGCTAAGGCTTACTCGTCTCCTATTATCAATGTTGATGCTTGTTCTACTAACTCTAGTAGTGATCTAGCATCTATTCTTGAGGAGAATCGTTTTCTCAAAGCTCAAATCGAGAAAGGGCTCATGACATGTGCTCAAGGGAAAAAGAACCTTAATGAGGTATTGAGCCAACACAATGAAGTGTTCGCCAAAGAGGGACTTGGGTTTGACCCAAGAACAAGCAAGAAGAAGACGTCCTCTCAAAAGTGCACCACTCCTCTAAAAGAAACTTTTGTACGAGAAGGGCACAAGGAGAAAGGTAAGGTTGTAAGTGGGAAGGCCACAAGGGGCATGCCCACTCTCAACAAGCCAAAAGAGTTCATGCCTCCATCCTATGTACTTCGTAAGACTAAGGATGGAGAAGTTTATGCAAAGTTTGTTGGTCCTCGAAATGCATTTTGGTTTGATGCTATTTGGGTCCCTAAGACCCTTGTGACTAACTTGAGAGGTCCCATTGCAAAATGGGTGCCTCTAACCTAGTAAAAATTGTGTGTAGGTTGCCTTCTCTGGTGGAGTAAAATGGGTGATTGATAGTGGATGTACCAATCATATGACCGAGATAGCAAATTGCTCTATGATTTCATGGAAGCTATTCAACCATTTATGAGCATTATGTTTGGTGGAGGATCAAAAGGACAGGTACTTGGGTTGGGGAAGGTGGCTATCACAAATGACATATCTCTTGCAAATGTCATGCTTGTCCAATCCCTTAAATATCATTTGCTTTATGTTCGTCAATTGGCTTCATTGGTTATGATACACTATTTGGACTAACGGATGTGAAAGTCTTTAAGAGAGATACTCTCAAGTGGCCTTTGTTGGAGAGTTGGATGGCAACCTTTACACGGTTGATTTCTCGAAGAAAGTACATTCCATGCAACTTGTCTAATGGCCAAGGGCGACAAGGGGTTGCTATGGCATCGCTGCTAGCCCATGTCGGCATGAGAAATCTTCAAGATCTCTTAAAGGGTAATCACATCCTTGGACTAACAAATGTATCTTTTGAGAAAGATCGTGTGTGTAGTGCATGCATAGCCGGGAAGCAACATCAATCAAAGCACCCACCCAAGAACATTGTGTCTACTTCAAGGCCTCTGGAGCTTCTTCATGTGGACCTCTTTAGGCCTCCTTCATGGGATAGTCTTGGTGGGAAAAAGTATGGACTTGTCATTGTTGATGATTACTCAAGATATACATGGGTGTTCTTCCTCAAGTCCAAGGGCCGAGACGAAGATCACCTTCATTGATTTTGCCAAGCAAGCACAACGCAAGTTTGACAGAGAAATCTTGGCAATAAGAAGTGACAATGGATCTGAGTTCAAGAACTATACCTTGGAAGAATTCCTTAGTGATGAAGGGATTGTGCATCAATATTCAGCTCCATATACTCCTCGGAAAAATGGTGTAGCCGAAAGGAAGAACCGTACCCTTGTGGAGATGGCAAGGTCCATGTTGGATGAATACAAGTCACCACATAGTTTTTGTGCCGAGGCTGTCAACACCGCATGCCATGCATCAAACCGGCTCTTCCTCCGCACTATATTGGAGAAGACTCCATATGAGCTCCTAACTGGGAACAAGCCGAATGTCAAGTACTTTCATGTATTTGGGTGCAGATGTTTCATCCTCAACAAAAGAGAGAACGGTTAGGAAAATTTCAATCCAAAACCATTGAGGGCATATTAGATTTGGCTATGGATCAAACTCTCACGCATATAGAGTCTACAGCAAATCCAATGGATGTGTTGTAGAAACTTGTGACGTGGTGTTTGATGAATTTAATGGCTCCCATGGGGAGCAAGTTGATCTAAGTGATGTAGGTGAAGAAGATTCCTCTCAAGATATTTTAACCATGGGTGTTGGTGCACTTCTTCCAATGGAACAAGAACCTCATGATGATGACGAAGAAGAGGGAAGTCTCACACATCATCAAACTACGTCAACACCCCTACCATCACAAACTCCTATTGTTCAACCGATGCCCTTAGTCCAAGTACAAGAAGATGATCAAGTTCCTCTTCATGAGAATCTTCAAGAACAAGATCATCATCAAGGGCAAGAACAAGAAAGTCCAATCATTGATGATAAACCTCAACAAATGCAACATGTACAAGAAGATCTTCCACCACACATTAATGATCCGTATGTTGAGGACGTGGATGATGGACATGAAGTTGAACCTCGCGAAACATTAACCTCCATCATGCCTCGTGTGGCCGGTCGTGTTGATGTTGATAAAATCCTCACCGGCATATCGGAAGGTAGAGTCACTCGTAAACAATTGACTAACTTTTGTGCTCACTTCTCGTTTGTGTCTAGTGTTGAACCTCTCAAGGTACAAGATGCATTGATGGACAACGATTGGCTCGTTGCTATGCAAGAAGAGTTGAACAGTTTTGAACGCAACCAAGTGTGGTCATTAGTCAAGAGACCAACTACGGAACACAATGTCATTGGAACAAAATGGATTTTCAAGAACAAGCAAGATGAGAATGGTATAATCATCCACAACAAGGCAAGGTTAGTGGCTCAAGGGTACTCGCAAGTTGAAGGTTTGGAATTTGGTCAGACCTTTGCCCCCGTTGCCCGTCTTGAATCCATTCGCATCTTAATTGCTTATGCTGCTTTCAATGGATTTACATTGCATAAAATGGATGTGAAGAGTGCTTTCCTTAACGGTCCTCTACAAGAAGAAGTATATGTGTCACAACCACCTGGGTTCGTTGATCCCGATCACAAAGACTATGTGTATAAACTTCATAAGGCTTTGTATGGCCTCAAACAAGCACCTCGTGCTTGGTATGATCATCTTAAGAAGTTTTTACTCGATGATGGCTTTGTGAGAGGGGTGATCGATCCCACTCTTTTTACTAAGAGGGACAAGGGTGATTTGATCTTATGCCAAATTTATGTAGATGATATAATTTTTGGTTCTCCTAACATTCATTTGTGCAAGAAGTTTGCGGACTCCATGACCAAGAATTTTGAAATGTCACTCAATACGGATTTGAAGTTCTTCCTTGGATTTCAAATTCAACAATTTCAAGAAGGAATTTTCTTGTCTCAAGCAAAATACCTCAAGGATATC
This sequence comes from Aegilops bicornis, assembly GCA_021605145.1. NCBI lineage: Eukaryota > Viridiplantae > Streptophyta > Magnoliopsida > Poales > Poaceae > Aegilops > Aegilops bicornis. Next base: position 260,751,300 of record CM038669.1, read on the forward strand.
CTAGAAAAGTTCGGCATGACTGATCTTTGGTCCATGTAAGACACCCATGCCAACCAAAATTGTACTCACTTGAAGACACCAACGGTATCCCTTTTGACCCATCTAAATACCGCTCTATGATTGGTTCATTGCTTTATCTCTCGTGCGTCTAGACCGGACATCATGTTTATTGTATGCATGTGTGCTAGATTTCAAGCTTCCCCTAGGGAAAGTCATCAAAAGGCGGTTAAGCATATTCTTAGATACCTTGTTCACACCCCAAAGTTGGGTCTATGGTACCCCAAGGATGCTAAGTTTGATCTCATCGGGTATCTGAGATGCGGATTGGGCTGGAGACAAGGTGGATCGTAAGTCCACATCTGGTGCATGTCGGTTTCTTGGATGATCCTTGGTAAGTTGGTCCTCGAAGAAACAAAATTGTTTTGCTCTCTCTACCTTGAAGCTGAATACATTGCTGCCATGAAGTTGTGCAACTCAGTTATTATGGATGAGGCAAACTTTGAAGGATTATGGTATCACCCTACGGACATGTGCCTCTTCTATGTGATAATGAAAGTGCCATCAACATTGCTTTGAGAACCCCAAGGATCATCTCCGCACCAAGCACATTGATATTAGATATCACTTCTTGAGAGATCATGTTGAGAAGGGTGATATTCACATTGATCACATTGGTACAGATTTGCAACTGGCGGATATTTTTACTAAACCCTTGGATGAAGCAAGGTTTTGTCGACTTAGGCGTGAACTTGGTATCTTGGAGCTTGACAATATTATGTGAAATCTAGTACCCATTCATGCATTTTCATAATGTCGTGTCTAGATGTAGGCATGTATTTAGGGGGAGACATTCAACCCATGAGTTATCTCACCTATATGATGCATAAATAAACCAAACACCCTCAAAGTTGCTATGTTATCATTTTGTGACCTAGTACTTTAAATGATGGAGTTGTGATGTTGGGCTCAAGGTTAAAATCTTCGCAGTGCCAAGTCACACATACTCAAACATGGTGGACTCGTCCACCGCCCTCTCCTAAAGAGGCTAGACTTAAAATCTTAATTTTTTTATGTGTGTTTGTCCGGTGTTTTTATCTCTATTTGAGTGATCTCGTTGTTGCTCTTGTGTTTTGCCCCTAGCCTCTCTCATCTTAAAACCATCTCGATCTTTATCTAGTGCACAAGCTTCAAATCATCTCCACATAAATGTTGATGTGGTGTGTGGTGTCGTGGGAGCTTTGGACCCCCTCCCTCTAGTTCTCGTGGAGTTCAGAGACTGTAATCTCTGGATATCCGGAACTTTGGTGGGGCCCGGAACTTCCCAGGCGTCATGGTCGTGGGCACATATCATGGGCAGGAGATAACCAAGGGGTTCCTTTCCCCCCCCCCCTTCTCCTCTGTTCCACTGCTCTCTCTCTCTCTCTCCCTGCGGCGCCCCTCACCCATCGGCGACTTCCGGTCGAGCTGTCGGCCCCCGGAACCTCTGGCCCCTTCTTTCCCTTCATCGTGCTTGGAGGGGATCTGTCCTCTCCACCATCTCCATGGAGGAAGCAGGAGGGTCTGGTTCGCGTGCTCCCTCATCCAAGGTATATGAACGAAAAACCAAAGCTAGGGTTAAGAAGACAACAACTGTTGTTTTGGGGCGTGAGAACATGTTTGACTGCCATCCTGAGGAAGATGCTGAGGCTGGAGACAGTGCATCTCCTCCTCCTGCTCCTGCCCACTCCAAGAAGCGGAAGACCACTTCCAAGAAGGCAAAAGCACAAAATGTACAACCTCCTCCTCCTGAGCCAGTCACCATGAAGGAAATGCCTGCACCGGAGTGGATTGCTCTGCGCCGTGTGAATCCCTATCGTCAAGACCGTGATCATGTGGCTGATTCCAAGTTTTGGACACTTTTCCAAAGAACGCAACTATGAAGAGATTTTTTCTCGGTTAAATCAACAAGTGTGTCATCCAAGAGTATCAACATTGCTCACTTTGACAAGACTCCAACAAACTCAGCTTACTTTGAGGGGATCCAGAACATGTGTGTGAAGCTCAACCTCCTTACACTCATGCACTTTCAACATGATGTGTCTCCGCCTCTTGTGGCTCAATTCTATGCCACTGTGCATTTTGGGACTGATATGCAGCGCACTCTTACTTGGATGAGTGGTACTAAGAAGTTCTATGCTCCGTTCTCCATGCTGACTGGTCTTCTGGGCTATGAGTACACTGACATTACTGCTGACCGTGGATACAAGATTCACGACAAAGGGGTCTTCCAAGCTATTCACTTGGCTGATTTGTATCCTCCGTCCGGAAAGGTTGGATCTGTTGGTGATCTTCTGCCTTTCTATGACATCATGCACCGTATCTTTCGAGAGATCCTTGCGGTCAAGGTGGGTGACAAGAACAAGATTCGTGGCCACCTCATCAACCTTCTTCACTTCACCTGTCATAACTCCGAGCAAGGCCCCATTGATGTGATGGATTTTATGTGGCATGAGATGTATAGTGTGGTAATGAACCGCAAGGTTCCTATCTATGCTCCGTATATTACTGCTTTGATTGCTGAGACTGCTCCGGAGGCACTTGCGGCTCGGCGTCTGACTGGCCACTTCAGTGTGAACTTACTTGTTAAGAAGGGCAAGGCAACTGCTCATGAGGGTGAAGAGGAGGAGGAAGAGGAGCTACATGCTGGAAATCCACACCACTTTGAGCTTCGTCCCCGCTCACATACTTTTCATCATGGGGAGCCCAGTGACTCCGGGTCCAAGAAGAGCCACAAAATTTGGCGTCTTCTCAAGAACATGTTTTGTCTTCAACAAGATATGCATAAAAGCGATGGGAGGAGCACAAGTCTAGGAAGGAGAGCATCAAGGCTCTTAAGGATGGTATGTGTGCATCTGGTATGAACATTGCTCACGGCTCCGAGTCTCATGTGACTCCTTTTGAGAAGTACCAGTCCAAGTTTGCTCGGTTTGATGTTGAAGCCGGCGATGAAGCCTCTTCTCACCGCCCTCATGGCTCAGATTCTTCTGGAGAGTCGTCTGAGGACCCTTCTGCGTCCTTCTCCTAGGGGGTGTTTGTGCATTCCTCCATCTTCCCTTTTTGCCATCTAGGTGACAACAGGGGGAGATGTTGTGGTGCTTGATAGGGCTTATCGTTTTATCTTTGTTTATCTGCCTATTTACCGATGTTCCTTGAACCTTTGTTTTTATTTGCCTTCATTTGAGTTTGAATTTGGACTTGCTATTTGAACCTATTTATGTGCCGTTAATTAATCTATCTGTGTGTGAGAAACTTATGGCAAGGAGGTTACATGGCATATTCTATTTAACTTATGGCAAGATGGTTACATGGCATATTCTATTTTCTCATATTGTAAGAGATATCTATCAGGCTAAGATTATATCTATATTTGTACCCTCACTATGAAGAACAAAGGTTAGTAAAGTGTTCGATGTCGATATATCATTCTTGTGTGGGTATGTACAGTGATAAGGGGAGAATCCTCTATCCATGTCATTTCATTTCAAATGCAATCTTAAAATAAGGCATGGGTTGTGGGGGAGTACCTCTCCTGTCATTAAAGTTGCTTAAGTCTCAGATACACTTTATGAGTTTACCCTTTCAAGCATTGTTGTCATCTATGTCAAAAAGGGGGAGATTGAAAGTGCAATATTGCATTGAAGTGTTTTTGACATTGATGACAACTTCATTTGTGTTTCTAACCACATGCTCTAAGACTTAACAGCCCCGATTAAGCTAAAAGTGAAGCATGGATGGTTATTTCCTCTCTTATGGGAAAAAGGGAAAGCGGTGCGCTCAAGAAAAGAAGAGTGCCTTACAGTTTTCTTATTTCTTGAGTCCTTAGGGCATCCGCACTATTAAGAGGGGGTGCATCATAAAAACATCCGGGGAATCAACTTACCTTCTCACATTGATCAAAAAATCCTAGTGCCAAGTTTCTGTTCAGGCCGGAACTTCCGGGACGGCCGGAACTTCCGGGGACCGGAATGTCCGGGAAGGGTCCGGGAAGCTTCCGAGGTACCCAGAGAAACTGCACTTTTGTGCAACCTCTCTGTGTATCCCGGAACCTCGCCGGACCCTGGCCGGAACTTCCGTAGCCCGGAACTTCCGGGGAGGCCGGAACTTCCGGGCACCGGAATTTCTGTCCCCTGTTTCAGCAGCTTCCGGGGTACTACTGAGTGGTGCAAACTCTCTGTGTAGCCCGGAACCTGTCCGGAACTTGGCCGGAACTTCCGTCTGTGTCCGGAACTTCCGGGCTACGCAGAAATCTTCCTCCAACGGCCAGATTTCATCCCCACCTATAAATAGTCTTCTTCTTCCTCACGAAGGGGTCGACAACTCCATTTCTCTCACCTCCATTTTCAGACCTCGATTTCTTGGAGATCTCCCTGCCTAGCCAACCAAAGCTCTTGATCTTTTGGGAAGCGAAGGAGAAGTGCTCAATCTACACATTCACCAAAATGAAAGTTGATTCCCCCTTGTTTTTGTGGTGCTTCTTGTTACTCTTGGAGGTTGGAGACTCCTAGGCGGTAGCAGTGCTCCGACGAGGAATCAACCATTGAGATTTCATCCGAAAAGTTTGTGAGGGTTTGGAGACCACCCCAAGGTCTACCACTAGTGGTTGAGAAACGCCTTCGTGGTGTTGTCTCAAGGAGAAAATAGGGTGAGCCTTCGTGGTGTTGGTGTGCCTTGGTGGTAACATCCACCTCTCTAAACGGTGACGTAGCTTCCCTCCAAGGAAGTGAACATCGGCATACATCCTCGTCTCTCGGAGTTGCGGTTATTCCTAACCCTAACTCTCTACTTGTGGTTACTTGTCTCTTAGCACTTACTTATCTCATCTTGTGCTTGCTTACTCATATATTTGTGTCACTTGATTATCTTGCTTAGCTCATTAGTATCATACTTGCAATTGTTAGGCTCACTTTCATTTTCCGCATTATTGCCTAAAATTGCTTAGTAATAATTAAAATTTGTAATTTTACCTATTCACACCCCCCCCCTCTAGGTCCATCTCGATCCTTTCACAAGGAACACTAGGTACAGGCAAAGGCATATATAAACCATGAGGATTGAGTCGTGACTTAGCTTTTTGACATGTAGTGCAGCGAGCAACAAAACGCTCAACATCCCGTCTCATCTTTGGCCAAAAGAAATGTGTAGCAAGTATATCCTCCGTCTTCTTCACGCCAAAGTGTCCCATTAGTCCTCCTCCATGCGCCTCCTGCAACAACAAAAGACGAACGGAGCTAGCTGGAATGCATAGCTTGTTAGCTCGAAACACAAATCCATCGTTAACAACGAACTTGTTCCATGTTCTACCTTCTTTACAATTTTGCAATACATCTTTAAATTCAGCATCATGCACATATTGATCTTTGATGGTCTCCAAACCAAATATTTTAAAGTCAAGTTGTGAAAGCATAGTATAACGATTTAGACAATGCATCAAGAATAACATTTTCTTTACCCTTCTTGTGTTTAATGACATAAGGGAAAGTCTTAATGAATTCAACCCATTCAAAGATGTCTACGGTTCAGTTTTGCTTGACTTTTAATGTGTTTCAAAGATTCATGATCGTAATGTATAACAAATTCTTTGGGCCATAAATAATGTTGCCATGTTTCTAAAGTCCGAACAAGAGCATATAATTCTTTATCATAAGTAGAATAGTTCAGACTAGGCCCACTCAATTTTTCGTAAAAGTATGCAACAGGTTTGCCATCTTGTAATAACACACCTCCTAATCCAATTCCACTAGCATCATATTCAAGCTCAAAAGTCTTATTAAAGTCGTGAAGTTGGAGTAAAGGAGCATGTGTCAACTTATCTTTCAATACCGTGAAGGCTTCTTCCTGTGCGGTACCCCCAAACAAAAGGCACATCCTTCTTTGTAAGCTCATTGAGAGGTGCAGCAATGGTGCTAAAATCTCTCACAAAACGCCTATAGAAACCAGTGAGTCCAAGAAAACTCCCCACTTGTATGACCGTTTTGGGCTGCAGCCAACTCTCAATAGCTTCAATCTTGGCTTTATCAACTTCAATTCCCTGTGGAGTAACAACATAGCCAAGAAAAGATACTCGGTCGGTGCAAAAGGTGCACTTCCCAAGGTTACCAAACAAACGTGCATCATGTAGAGCAATAAAAACAGCACGTAAATGTTCCAAATGTTCTTCCAAAGATTTGCTATAAATCAGTATATCATCAAAATAGACTACCACAAATCGTCCAGTGAAAGCACGTAAAACTTCGTTCATTAGTCTCATGAAAGTACTAGGTGCATTAGTTAACCCAAAAGGCATGACTAACCACTCATATAAACCAAACTTAGTTTTAAATGATGTTTTCCATTCATCTCCCAATTTCATATGAATTTGATGGTATCCACTACGCAAATCAACTTTGGAGAATATTGTAGATCCACTCAATTCATCAAGCATATCATCTAGCCTAGGAATAGGATGACGATAACGAATAGTAATATTATTAATGCCTCTATAATCAACACACATACGCGACATACCATCCTTTTTAGGCACTAGTATAATAGGAACAAAGACAAGGACTAAGAGATTCGTGTATATAACCTTTGTCGAGCAGCTCCTGTACTTGACGATAATCTCCTTCGTCTCCTCTAGATTGGTACGGTATGGTGCACGGTTGGGTAGCGATGCACCGGGAATTAAGTCAATTTGATGCTCAATCCCTTGAATAGGTGGTAATCCGGTGGCACGCCTTGTGGGAAGACGTCAGTGAACTCCTGCAAAATGTTAGTGACATCGGGGGCAAAGAGGAAGGCACGTCCTCGAATGAAAATAATGCCTCTTTGCACACAAAAGCATAGCAAACAGATTTGCTAAAATCTAGCTCATCAATATCAGATTTGGTGGCAAGTAAACATGCACTTTTCAATTTAATTTTAGAAACAACACTAGATGGTTTATTATTAGGCTTCATTTGTTGCTCAAATTCTTTTGCCACAATCTGATTTTTACTCTTATTTTTCTCCTGTTTTGCTTTATTAACTCTATTAATATCATCTTTCAAAATGGAATCAGGAGTCATCGGAAGAAAGTAATATTTTTATCCTTATGAACAAGGGTATACTGATTGTTTCTACCATGGTGTACAGAATTTTTATCAAATTGCCATGGTCTACCAAGTAATAAGGAACATGCTTGCATAGGTACCACATCACAATCAACATAATCAGCATATGTACAGATACTAAAATGCACACGAACAGTACGTGTTACCTTAACCTTGCACCGTTGTTGAACCATTGGATGTAGTAAGGCTGTGGATGTGGTCTTGTGGTAAGAGATAGCTTCTCCACCATCTCGATGCTAGCCAAGTTGTTGCAGCTCCCTCCATCTGTGATGACACGAATAGAACGTTCCTTCACAACTCCCTTTGTATGGAACAAATTATGCCTCTGATTTTGCTCAGTTTGTGTAACTTGCACACTCAAAACACGTTGAGCAACTAAACATTCATACCACAAGATCTTCGCAGCCATGTATTGCGTCTCATGATCGTAATCATCTCCACCGTGTTCTTCACGTGTAATAAGAGCCAAAGTCTCCTCATCATAGTCACTAGCGGACTCATACCCACCATCCTCATTAGCAATCATCACACACTGAGATTTGCATTCTCTCGCAAAATGTCCTCTTCCCTTACAACAACGACAAATAATATCACTTGTGTGCCCTCAGACGCCATGGAAGAAGAAGAGCTCTGTGCAGGCCCGGCAGTGTGCTCTTGGCGTATAGAGGTGCTTGTGCCTGCTTTCTTGTATCACGCTTGGAGGTGGCACCTGAAGGAGGTGATGGTGCGGTGGAAGTAGAGGATGCACGTGGAGTCCATGATGAAGGTCGACTGCGAGAAAAGTTTGTTCAAGGCCAATGCTTGTCGATCCTGCACTTCACGTTCAGCTTTACAAGCAAGATGGAATAAATGAGTGATATTATTATAATCCTTATAGTCTAGAATTGTCTGATCTCTCTATTTAATCCACCCAGAAAACATGCAAGCATAGCTTCATTCTCCTCAACAATACCACATCTAATCAAGCCAGTTTGTAATTCCTGATAATATTCCAGAAAACGCGCTACAATTTTTGAAGTAATTCACGTTGATAATATGGTGGAACCCAACGAGTACGCATAGCAGTTTTCAAAGCAGCCCAAGTAGCTGGAACAGGATATAATCGACAATGTTCAGACCACCAAACACATGCAAAGCTAGTGAAAGCACAAACAAAGAAGAGGAACACGTCTCTCCTCGTGATATTGTAAACATGTAAATCGTTGTTCAGTTTCTAACTCCCAAGTAAGATATATATCGTGAACATATCTACCCTCAAATGGTGGAATATTTAATTTCAGTTTAGGGAGATGGTCATGATCTCGCACTGAGGGGAGCCCTAACGTTGCCATTATTTGCATGTGGACAACCCGGTGGTTGTGGTGCGGTGGTTGCACGTAGTTCTGATTTTGATCAACCTCATCCTCGTAATCTCCCACATAATCATCCTCCTCCACATCGCCAGCAGGAGCCATGTATCAACAAAGCAGCACCAACAGGTTGGCCAAACGCAAGAGGAACACGGGTCGCTCGACGGAGGGATGTTTCGCGACGTGGAGGTAGTCGTTCTTGTTGTTGTTGTAGAGGTGCGTTAGGTGCAGCCGGTGGTGGTGGTGGAAGACACGCGAGCAATTCATTAAACTTGTTATCGAGCTTTCTTTCGAATGTCTTCTCCATGCCATCTATCTTCTCCATGGCCTCTTCAAATCTGTTTAGCACATCTTGCACCTGTCCACTCATCATTTGCTGAAATTTATCATGCAACTCCTTATTCGTCATGTTCTCCCAGTCAGTCTCGTCGGCTTGTGATCCTAGCATGGTTAGCAGCAATAGAAACACACAAGAATATGACCCTACAGACTACTAACAAGAGGTGGTGGTGGGTGTCACAAATCCGTCAAGCAAATCTCAAATTCTTACCAGTTCTTACCCAAAGAAGAAAGCGGTGATCGGCAACCGATGTAGTCAAAACTCTCAAAGCTTTGGATAAAGCGATTACCAGGGAGAGTCAAACGCACGACGTAGATGTATGTGGAGCTGGGAAGTCTTATAATATGGTAGCAAAAAGGGTCAGTTGTAACATCCCAAATTTTCAATTTGGAATGTTATACATAGATCATCATGCATATCATATTTTTATTGCATCGTTGGCTCGATCCTAGAAATCCTACGCAACTCAAGGACCCATGGAGAGAGTTGGGGATTTCGTTATTTTCATATTTGAGTTTCTCAAATTTTGAAAAAAAGGGATCATTTGATTTTATTTATTTTATCTTCAATTATTTCTCTTGTCAAAATATGAGAGAGGGAATAAAATGACTTTCCCAAAATAAAGAAATAATGAAGATTTAATAAAAAATCAAATAAGATTTTATTTTGGAGTTTTTCAGCCTTTTTATTTGAATTTAGGAAAATGCTGCGTTTTCAAAATTGCATTTAGGCCCCAAATAAATGTTCATCTAGTCCCTTGATTTTAGAAGCCGGGAAAATTTATTTCGGGATTTTTGGAGTCCGCTTAGTATTCATTTTATTTTTCTTCTGCTGAATTATTTTTTAAAAAAATGCGACCGACCTTGGGCCGTGCCAGCGGGACTCGCTCGGGGCACTATAAATAGCGCCCGGCGCCCCAGCCCGAGCCGCCCCTTGACCAGCCGCCCGCCTTGACCACCCGCCACGCCACGCCCAAACCCTAACTCCTAACCTAGCGCCCAGCCGCCAGATCCGCCGTCGGACCCCGCCGCCGACCCCGCCGACCCCGCCGCCGAGGTTCGCCGCGCCTCGATTTCTGTGCCTTCGGTTTTTTTTTAAACCCAACGGTTTCCGTCGGTTTATTTCTTTTAGATCGATTTTTTTCGGTTCGGTTAAATAGCGAACATTCGTTTGTTCGTTCGTTTTTAACAAAAGCGTTCGTCAGATTATTTTAGTTAACGAATGTCCATTCGTTAACCTGTTCGTCGTTTTTCGTTTTCTCGGATTTAATCCGCGATTTTTCTGATCGCGATTCCTGATCCGGTTTTCGTTTTAGTAGAACTTTTCGCTCGTTTATCGGAATCAGGCGATTCAAGCGCCTGGAGTTTCGTCTCAAAACCCTCTTTCCGAATAACCTACTTAAACAAGTTTTTGCTTCTGTAAAATTTGACTTAGATCCAGATTAGTAAAACGGGGCTGTTTTCTTTCGTCGTTTGACTTTCGTTGCTTCGTTTGATTTGATTCTTTTTGTAAACCGGAGTTCTTAAGTTGAACTATCTGGTTAGATCTATTTGGGTTTTACCTGTGCATTAGATGATTACTTATTGTATGCTTGTTTGTTTGTCTGCGATAGAATACCCGGAGTCGCCACTGTTACTTCGAGTCTCTAGGTTTCATGGATCATCAGCAAGGCAAGTAACACTTTGATCATACCTTTTCTACTACCCAGTTTTTATGCATTAGATCTATTCTCAAACATTGCATGATTAGGATCTAATTAAATTGTGGGTTTTGGGAAGTAGTTGAGGTAGTACCTATTACCTGTTTATTTTCAAACCCTTGGGAGTTACTTCTACGTTTGCTTATTATACCATGCTATGCCGATGAAGCGTGGATTGGGTGAGTGTATTCCATGACAGATGTGAGATTGTTAAATTAATGGTTTATTTAAGGTGGCAACTTAAACACACATCCGGGTGGATTGAGGCACCTGGTTTCCATCAGGACTTGCCTGTATTTCTTCGGACCGCCACCCAGGCTCAAAGGGATCATGAGATTATTCATGCTAGAAACTTACGTGTGCAGCCACAAGCCATTATGGGCTCTGGCATAGTTGATTAAGTTGTGCGAACTCTTACGGGTAGACTAGCAGATGTAGGGGAAAGTAGGTGTACCGGTCTACCCTATGTAAGGTGCTAGCGCTTCCGAAAGAATATGTCTCGGTCATCCGTTTCTCAAACATCATGTAGTGCGAGAAATCCAACGGAGGCGATCGAGTCTTGTGGGGAAAAGTGCCCAAACCTCTGCAGAGTGTATAAACTAATCATGGTTAGCCGTGTCCCCGGTTATGGACATCTTGAGTATCTAGTACTTGGATATCATGTGAATCTCATCATGTTACTTCTAATTAATATTGTCGGATTTTTAATGAGTACTTTTAATTGGGATTGAGAATGCTGTCAACCATTCTCAATGTTTAACAACCACCATGATAGTTAAACAAATCTATTCCTTTGCAGTAGGGAAAAACTGGCTTTACGCAAAACTGTAACCATAGAGCTTTCCACCAGCCAAATATGCATGTAGTATAGCTTAATCCATTATTATTCTCTATGTGTTACATTGCCAGATATTCCATGTGTTGACCCGTTTTGGGCTGCAACGTTTCATGTTGCGCACTTTTCGCATTTACGAGTAAGGTGCTTAGGTCATGGTTCTATACTCAGTGATGCCGTTGGAGTTGATGGACTCGCTTATTCTTCCAAGACTTCACGTTATCGTATTTAGATGGCCTTAAGCCATATTTATTTTATTAAGTTCTCTCTTGAGACATTCGATTGTAATAAGTGTGTGATTGCTACTCATTATAAATCCTCCGAGTCTTGTGTGGTGTCGACATTCGATCCAGGATGACATCGAGCACGTAGGTCGACTGTTTGAGGTCCTCGCTACAAAGATGGTATCAGAGCACATGCTGACTGTAGGACACGGCCACTAAGCTAAAGCCCTAGATCACTACTCTCTCTTCTCATTTTTGACTCCTCATCTTTTCTACTCTTTTAGGATGACGGATGCAAGGAACAAGTTCATACAACCGGATGAAGACTCACCTTTTGGATATCACTTGAAGGAAGTCACTAGATACCTGAACATAGGAGTACCAAGCTTCACCGGGACCTACAGTTCCACTTTACCCAAGAAGAGCTACCGAAGATTCAAGCTCAAGTTCCCTAAGGACGCTTATGCCAATCACGGAGCCCATAGAGTGTGTTTTCAATGCACCAACCTGGAGTCTGGGAAAGAGCATGGCAGCTCACATTACCATGGGACGCATTGGAGAACTTTACAAAGAAGACCTCAAGGATACTATCTACCAGATTTGCGGGCGCCGAGATGAACAATGGGAGATAGTTGGCACTAAGAAGGATCGATCCATTGCAGCTTTCATCCAGAGTTAAATCAGCATATTCGACGCCAGAGAACCGGGGACAAAGCACACATGATGGAGTTGAAGACAGCAAAAGCCAAGATTATCGAACTAGAAGGAGAACTGAAGGCCACTCGCAAGGACTACATGGAGGAGATTGTAGCTCTAGTGAGACAAAACGGCGATCTTAAGGAGAAGATTGAAGAACTCATGGGAAATTCAACACCCGGAGGAGAAGATGAAGATTGCACCTGTCAGTAGAACTACATCATCATCGATGACACCGATTCTGATCCTAGTGATGATGATTTCAAGATGAAGTCGAGCAGATATCATGGAGTCTTCATCGGAGCAGTTTTTCTAGTTGACCACCATAACGGAGTAGATTTCCATTTTAAATTAGTTTTAGTCCCAAAGACTTTGTAACGATAGATAGACCGTTGTATGCCCTTGTTTGAATTGATTGGAGTGTATTGTGTGATTTGTCTCATGTGCATATGGGTAGTGTTTTCTCCCTAGACCTCATTCTATTCTTAACTCTCGTCTTTTCTATAAACCCTCAGACGCCTCCGAGATGCGACCCCGGATTTGTTTTCCCGCCAGAGATCACTTAGTTGATTCAGCAGCAGAATGCCTTGATTCAAACATTGGTACAGAACCAAGACAACAACAACAACAACAACAACAACAACAACAACAACAACAACAACAACCCACCACCACCACCACCTGTTGACCATCTGACTCGGTTCTTGAGGCTGAATCCGCCGGTGTTTTCCAGTAGCACCGAGCCGATAGTAGAAGATGATTGGCTCCGTAAGATAGGGAGGGAGTTGACACTGCAGGATGTACAGATGGAGAAAGGGTGAAATTTGCCGCACATCAGCTTGAAGGACCCGCAGCAGCATGGTGGGAGAATTTTACAGCCACTTACCTCAGAGACACCGCCACATGGGATCGGGCCAGCAAGCTTTTCAGACGCCCATGTTTCAAAGCAGGAGCTATGGCCATGAAGAAGCGTGAGTTTCGCAACTTGCGCCAAGGAGGACGGACACACAAGAGTGTGGATGATTTCAATAATTTAGCACGTTATGGCCCAGATGATGTTACTACGGATGCAGCTAAGCAGGAGAAGTTTCTAGAAGGAATGAATGATGAGCTGAGCATGCAGTTGATGGTACCCACCTTCAATAACTACCAGGAGTTAGTAGATCATGCTCTTATGATTGAAGGGAAGCAGCAGCAGATTGACAATCGCAAGAGAAAGTATGGACAGGGAAGTATAACTCGAGCTCGTGAAGCTTCGCCTTACCCCGAAGCCAGGAGGATAATTTCAGCATACTCACGAAGGAGGTAGCTCGCACAACCATAATGGCACCAAGAATGGAAATGGGAATGGAGGAAGCAATGGACAAAACCGCACCAACCCGTCAACCCCAACCAAGGTAGACCTGAGCCACATCACTTGTTTTAAGTGCCGCAAGACCGGGCATTATGCAAATGAATGTCCAGAAGCCCAGAATGGAAATGGCAATGGAAGCTCGGGAAAGAAGCCGAATCCTTTCAACAGAGGACAAGTGAACCACATTACCGTGGAGGAGGTTGAAGTTCATCCAGATGCAGTAATAGGTAAGTTTTTGGTTAAGTCATTTACTACAGTTGTTCTTTTTTATACTGGTGCATCGCATTCATACATATCAAGTGGATTTGTGGATAAGTTTAGCCTGCCCACTAGGACTCTTAAGACACCCATGCTAGTAAGCTCATCGGGAGCGGAGTATATGGCCAGTCAAGGATGTTTTCAAGTGCCATTAAGTATAGGGAGGCATGATTTCCCAAGGGATTTAATTATATTGGAATCCCAAGGTTTGGATGTAATTCTTGGTATGGGTTGGTTGTCGATGTATGGAGGAAACATCGATTGCGCCAGTAAGACAATTTTGCTTACGACACCAGAAGGAAGGAGAATCAAGTATGTATCACGGCATGAGCCGAGGAGAGCGCATGTAAATTCCTTAACAGGAGTTGTGCAGGAGGAAGTACCAGTGGTAAGGGATTACCTGGACGTGTTTCCGGAAGAGTTGCCAGGCATGCCATCGGACAGAGACATCGAATTTCTGATTGAACTACTGCCAGGCACTGGGCCGATATCTAAGAGACCGTATAGGATGCCAGCCCAAGATTTGGAGGAAATTAAGAAGCAGATTAAGGAGTTACTGGATAAAGGTTTTATTCGCCCAAGCTCTTCGCCTTGGGGATCACCAAGATTCTAGTGGAGAAGAAGGATGGATCTTTAAGAATGGTTGTTGATTATCGAGGATTGAATGAAGTAACCATTAAGAACAAATACCCGTTGCCGATGATCAATGACTTGTTTGACCAATTGCAAGGAGCTAAGGTGTTTTCCAAGATCGATTTGCGATCAGGGAACCATCAGTTGAAGATTCAAGAGCAGGATATACCTAAGACGGTTTTTACCACCAGGTACGGGCTGTATGAGTATACCGTTATGTCATTTGGTCTGACTAACGCACCTGCCTATTTTATGAACATGATGAACAAAGTGTTTATGGAGTTTTTGGATAAGTTAAAGTGGTGTTCATTGATGATATTTTGGTTTACTCAAGAATGAAGAGGAACATAAGGAGCGATTGCGTTTGGTACTCGAGAAGCTCGAGAGAACACCAGTTATATGCCAAGTTCAGCAAGTGTGAGTTTTGGTTGAAGGAAGTTGGATTCCTCGGACATGTTATATCCGGGAAGGTATAGCGATGGACCCCGCTAAAGTTGCCATCAGTAACAAATCGGGAAGCGCCAACAACAGTTGGAGAGATCCGGAGTTTCCTTGGACTCGCAGGATACTACCGGAGATTCATTGAGAATTTCTCGAGAATTGCAAAGCCCATGACAGAATTATTGAAGAAGGATACCAAATTTATTTGGACTGAGGAGTGTGAGGCTAGTTTCCAAGAGTTGAAGAAACGTTTGGTTACCTCACCAGTGTTAATCCTGCCAGATCGGACCAAGGATTATGAGGTGTATTGCGACGCTTCACGTAGAGGACTTGGAGCGGTGCTTATGCGGGAGGGAAGAGTTGTTTCAGATGCTTCCACGGCGCCTTAAGCCTCGTGAGCTAAATTATGCTACTCATGATTTGGAGTTAGCAGTCGTAGTGCATGCGTTGAAGACTTGGAGACATTTTCTTATTGGAAATCATTGTGAGGTGTATACGGATCACAAGAGTTTGAAGTACATCTTCACGCAAAAGGAGTTAAATATCAGGCAGAGGAGATGGTTGGAGCTTATTAAAGATTACGATATGATATTACATCATCACCCCGGAAAGGCTAACGTTGTAGCAGACGCGTTGAGCCGTAAGAGTCATGTCAACACACTAATGACGGGAGAAATACCAAAGGAGTTAGCCAAGGATCTTCGAGAGCTATGTTTGGAAATAGTTCCGAGAGGCTATGTAGCAGCATTGGAGATTCGGTCAACTTTGATGGATAGAATCAGGGAAGCTCAGAAGACTGACAAAGAGATTGCCTCTATAAAGGAGAAAATGAGCGAAGGGAAGGCTAAGGGATTTCGTGAGGATGAGCACGATACCCTATGGTTTGAAGACCGTGTTTATGTGCCCAATGACCGGAGATCGTGAAGTTGATCCTACAAGAGGCACATGATTCACCATATTCGATTCACCCAGAAATACCAAGATGTATTTGGATTTGAAGAATACTTTCGGTGGACCGGAATGAAGAAGCATATTGCGAGTATGTAGCGATTTGTGATGTATGTCAGAGGGTGAAGGCAGAACATCAGAAGCCAGCAGGATTGTTACAGCCATTGCCGATACCCGAATGGAAGTGGGATAAACTAGGCATGGATTTCATCACGGGATTACCCAGGACCCGTTCAGGCTATGACTCAATTTGGGTCGTAGTCGATCGTTTGACGAAGGTAGCTCATTTCATTCCAAAGAAGACTACCTACAAGAAGGCCAAATTGGCTAAGACATACATGACCAGGATTGTATGCTTGCATGGAGTTCCGAGGAGTATCGTATCGGATAGAGGAACCCAATTCACCTCAAAGTTCTCGAAGCGATTGCACGAAACTTTGGGAACCAGTGGAGTTTAGCACAGCTTTTCATCCATGCATGAGATGGACAAACCGAGAGAGTCAACCAGATTTTGGAGGATATGCTTAGAGCTTGTGCCTTGGATTATGGATCCAGTTGGGACGAAAATTTGCCATATGCGGAGTTTTCTTACAACAACAGTTATCAATCTAGTTGAAGATGGCCCCTTTCGAAGCCTTGTACGAAAGGAGGTGCAGAACCCCGCTACTGTGGGATGAAGTTGGAGACCGCCAGTTGTTTGGACCGGATTTGATTAAGGAGTCTGAACGGAAAGTAAAGTTGATTCGCGATAGGCTCAAGGTAGCCCAGTCAAGACAGAAGAGCTACGTAGATTCAAAACGCAAGGATACAGAATATAAAGCCGGAGACAGAGTTTATCTTCGAGTATCTCCACTTCGAGGAGTTAAGCGTTTTGGTGTTAAAGGAAAATTAGCGCCACGTTTTGTGGGACCATACAAAGTTTTGGAGCGCATGGGAGAAGTTGCGTACAAGTTGGAACTACTCGAAGGATTGTCAGGAGTTCATGATGTGTTTCATGTTTCTCAGTTGAAGAAGTGTCACGCAGAGATGGCTGATATACCACTGAGAGATACTGTGCCACTAGAAGCGATTCAGTTGAATGATGATTTGACCTACGAGGAGAAACCAGTTAAGATTCTCGACTTTGCTAGTCGAGTTACTCGCAGCAAGGTTATCAAGTTTTGCAAAGTTCAGTGGAGCCACCACACCGAGGAAGAAGCCACCTGGGAGCGAGAGGAAGATCTGCTCAAGGCCCACCCTCACCTATTTGCTAGCCAACCCGAATCTCGAGGGCGAGATTCATCTTAAGGGGGGTAGGTTTGTAACATCCCAAATTTTCAATTTGGAATGTTATACATAGATCATCATGCATATCATATTTTTATTGCATTGTTGGCTCGATCCTAGAAATCCTACGCAACTCAAGGACCCATGGAGAGAGTTGGGTATTTCGTTATTTTCATATTTGAGTTTTCTCAAATTTTGAAAAAAAAAGGGATCATTTGATTTTATTTATTTTATCTTCAATTATTTCTACTGTCAAAATATGAGAGAGGGAATAAAATGACTTTCCCAAAATAAAGAAATAATGAAGATTTAATAAAAAATCAAATAAGATTTTATTTTGGAGTTTTTCGCATTTTTATTTGAATTTAGGAAAAATGCGCGTTTTTCAAAATTGCACTTAGGCCCCAAATAAATGTTCATCTAGTCCGGCTTGATTTTAGAAACCGGGGAAAATTTATTTCGGGATTTTTGGAGTCCGTTTAGTATTTCTTTTTATTTTTATTCTGCGCGGAATTATTTTAAAAAAAATGCGACCGACCTTAGGCCGTGCCCGAGCGGGACTACGCTCAGGGGCACTATAAAATAGCCGCCCAGCGCCCCAGTTCGAGCCACCCGCCAAATTTCACCACCGCCCGCCGCCAAATTTCACCTGTCGCCCGCCCACGCCCGCCTAAACCCTAACCTAAGCGCCACGCCGCCGCCGCCACATCCGCCGCCGCCGCCGCGGACCCCGCCGCCGCCGCCGCCGACCCCGCCGCCGAGGTTCGCCGCGCCTCGATTTCTGTGCCTTCGGTTTTTTAAAAACCGAACGATTTTCGTCGGTTTATTTTTTCTAGATCGGTTTTTTTTTCGGCTCGGTTAAATAGCGAACGTTCGTTCGTTCGTTTTTAACAAACGCGTTCGTCAGATTAGTTTAGTTAACGAACGTCCGTTCGTTAACCTGTTCGTCGTTTTTCTTTTTCTCGGATTTAATCCGCGATTTTTCTGATCACGATTCCTGATCCGATTTTCGTTTTAGTAGAACTTTTTGCTCGTTTATCGGAATCAGGCGATTCAAGCACCTGGAGTTTCGTCTCGAAACCCTCTTTCCGAATAACCTACTTAAACAAGTTTTTGCTTCTGTAAAATTTTACTTAGATCCAGATTAGTAAAACAGAGCTGTTTTCGTTCATCGTTTGACTTTTGTTGCTTCGTTTGATTTGATTCTTTTTGCAAACCGGAGTTCTTAAGTTGAACTATCTGGTTAGATCTATTTGGGTTTTACCTGTGCATTAGATGAGTACTTATTGTATGCTTGTTTGTTTGTCTGTGATAGAATACCCGGAGTGCGCCGCCTGTTACTTGAAGTCTCTAGGTTTCATGGATCATCAAGAAGGCAAGTAACACTTTGATCATACCTTTTCTACTACCCGGTTTTTATGCATTAGATCTATCCTCAAACATTGCATGATTAGGATCTAATTAAATTGTGGGTTTTGGGAAGTAGTTGAGGTAGTACCTATTACTGCTTATTTTCAAACCCTTGGGAGTTACTTCTACGTTTGCTTATTATGCCATGCTATGCCGAGACGTGGATTGGGTGAGTGTATTCCATGACAGATGTGAGATTGTTAAATTAATGGTTTATTTAAGGTGGCATCTTAAACACACATCTGGGTGGATTGAGGCACCTGGTTTCCATCAGACTTGCTCGTATTTCTTGGACCGCCACCCAGCTCAAAGGGATCATGAGATTATTCATGCTAGAAACGTCCGTGTGCAGCCACAAGCCATTATGGGCTCTGGCATAGTTGATTAAGTCGTGCGAACTCTTACGGGTAGACTAGCAGATGTAGGGGAAAGTAGGTGTACCGGTCTACCCTATGTAAGGTGCTAGCGCCTCCGAAAGACTATGTCTCGGTCATCCGTTTCTCAAACATCATGTAGAGCGAGAAATCAAAAGGAGGCGATCGAGTCTTGTGGGGAAAAGTGCGCAAACCTCTGCAGAGTGTATAAACTAATCATGGTTAGCCGTGTCCCCGGTTATGGACATCTTGAGTATCTAGTACTTCGATATCATGTGAATCTCATCATGTTACTTCTAATTAATATTGTTGGATTTTTAATGAGTACTTTTAATTGGGATTGAGAATGTTGTCAACCATTCTCAATGTTTAACAACCACCATGATAGTTAAACAAATTTATTCCTTTGCAGTAGGGAAAAAGCGGCTTTACGCATAAAGCAGAACCATAGAGCTTTCCACCAGCCAAATATGCATGTAGTATAGCTTAATCCATTATTATTCTCTATGTGTTACATTGCCGGCATATTCCATGTGTTGACCCGTTTCGGGCTGCAACGCTTCATGTTGCGCACTTTTCGCAACGATGAGTAAGGTGCTTAGGTCGTGGTTCTATACTCAGTGATGCCGTTGGAGTTGATGGACTCGCTTATTCTTCCAAGACTTCCGCTGTTATCGTATTTAGATGGCCTTAAGCCATATTTATTTTATTAAGTTCTCTCTTGAGACATTCGATTGTAATAAGTGTGTGATTGCTACTCTGTTACAAATCCTCCGAGTACTGTGTGGTGTCAGCATTACTGATCCAGGGATGACACTGAGCACAGAGGTCAGACTGTTTGAGGTCTGGTCGCTACATCAACAATAATCAATTCAGAGATGTAAAGTTGAATAAACTCTCAACGACGGTACTGTGCTGGTCCTAGGCTAGACCGTACTAGAGACGCGAGCCTAGAACACTAACAAAATCACGGCGCTGCACGTAAGCAAGGGAGGAGCACACTCTGAATTTTTTTTTGTTTTTCACTTTTTTTTCGTCTTTTTTTTTACTTTTTTCCTCTTTTTTTTTTGCTCCGCAACAAAAAAAATTCGAAAAAGTCTACAAATATCCTAAAAACTTGAACTCTTTTTCTTGTGCGGATGGCGCGGAAGTTGGGGAGTCCTCCGCTGTCACGACTCGGAGTATCGCGTGATCTGGAAATCGAGAACAAAGCAACAATTACTGGACTCAGACTAGGACTCGTGGCGGAGATGAATCTGGTGGAAACTCGGACTGGTGGCGGATATATGCAGGGCGAGGGAACACGGACTGGTGGCGAATCTGTGATGGAAGTGGACTCGGACTAGCATGATGGCGGTGGATATGTGGTATATGGCAGCGGCGATGACGATGGTGGTATATGGCAGCGGTGATGACGATGGTGGTATATGCCAGCGGTGATGATGGTGGTCTTGGCGGCGTGACAACTTGTGAACAGAACTCGAAACTTTAAAGGACTAGACGCTAAGACCAGCAACTTGACACGACGATGCAACCGCAAATTCAACAAAGCAAAATACTTAAAAGACTATGCAAAGGCTCAGACTGGTTCGGATATGATGAACTAACCCTAAATTTTTTTTGTGGCTTTTTCTTGGACAATAGGTAAGAAAATAAATCTAATCTAGGGGAAACTGGAAATTCCCACCGAGCAACCTGAAAACTGATACCACTTGATAGAGGCAAAGGTGTCCTGTCTTTCGATGAGATGAGGGCTATCGTTTTGGAGGAAGTCGACTTTGACGATCCGACTACGAACATGCGAGGACGTCGCGCCTTAGAAATCGCTAAACCAACTCCGAGAGGTTATTGACCACACTGGAGCATGATCAACCTGACCACGAAGGTCTGTTTCCTGCAGGCAAACGAAGAACAAGCAAGAAACTAAGATTGCAATCTGGATATTGCGAATATAAGAGGAAAGCTTTATTGATCAAGGTGGGGTTCTGTGGACGCCTTTGTGCAGTCGTTGAACACAAACGAAGCACGCGAAGTTGCAACTATGGCGAACTTTTAATCTAAACAAAACCCGAAGTCTAAACGACGCCCTAAGGGCTGTATATATGGAGGAAGAGGATGGAATTTCGTGGCCCTTGAGGGAGGGGTACGAAACCAACCCTAACTCTTGTTTCCCCACACATACGGACTCTAAAAACAGCCTATACTTAAGTATTTCAAAATTACATGGGCTTGGCCCAATAATAAGGTGACGCGGCACCTAGAATAGCCTATGGATGAATATTATGAAGTGACATCTTGTATATTTCGTCCAAGGCTTCATGCACTCATTATGGTGGCTTCAAAGTCCTGGAATCATCACTTGTACCTCCGTTCTTGTTCCCTTGCGCATGCCAACATCTCCATGCTTGAACTTTCTCCAAGGTTCATCTTTCTTGTCCATGGTAGGCCCTTCATTTGTAAGCAAAACAAATGTATCCAATTTAGGCAGCATCATATTCTCATGAACATTGGAATCGTTACCAAGAAACAAAAGTACCTGATAATTCAATTGGCGTGCGCGAGCTCTAGTAATTGGTCCAGTATGTATAGCAGCAGGGGCTATGGGTGTAACAATGGTATTGATGTCCTCATCAGGCGTCCTGCCGGAGGGGGCATTGATCACGGAGTGCTTCTACATCAACACCATAGCCTCTCCGATGATGTGTGAGTAGTTTACCTCAGACCTTCGGGTCCATAGTTATTAGCTAGATGGCTTCTTCTCTCTCTTTGGATCTCAATACAAAGTTCTCCACGATTCTCGTGGAGATCTATTCGATGTAATCTTCTTTTGCGGTGTGTTTGTTGAGACCGATGAATTGTGGGTTTATGATCAAGTTTATCTATTATTTGAATCTTCTATGAATTCTTTTATGTATGATTGGTTATCTTTGCAAGTCACTTCGAATTATCAGTTTGGTTTGGCCTACTAGATTGATCGTTCTTGCAATGGGAGAAGTGCTTAGCTTTGGGTTCAATCTTGCGGTGTCCTTTCCCAAAGGATGTTAGGGCAGCAAAGGCACGTATTGTATTGTTGCCATCGAGGATAACAAGATGGGGTTTATATCATATTGCATGAGTTTATCCCTCTACATCATGTCATCTTACTTAAAGCATTACTCTGTTCTTTTGAACTTAATACTCTAGATGCATGCTTTGGATAGCTTCGATGTGTGGAGTAATAGTAGTAGATGCAGGTGAGTCGGTCTACTTGTCACGGACGTGATGCCTATATACATGATCATACCTAGATATTCTCAATACTATGCTCAATTCTATCAATTGCTCAACAAGAATTTGTTCACCCAATCGTAATACTTATGCTCTTGAGAGAAGACACTAGTGAAACCTATGGCCCCCGGGTCTATTTTCCATCATATTAATCTTCCAACACTTAGCTATTTTTATTGCCTTTTATTTTACTTTGCATCTTGATACGTCTCCAACGTATCTATAATTTTTGATTGTTCCATGCTATTATATTATTTGTTTTGGATGTTTATGGGCTGTATTAAACACTTTTATATTACTTTTGGGGCTAACCTATTGACCCAGAGCTTAGTACCAGTTTCTGTTTTTTCCCTTGTTTCAGTGTTTCGAAGAAAAGGAATATCAAATGGAGTCGAAACAGAATGAAACCTTCTGAAGAAGTTATTTTTAGAAGGAAAGCAACCCGGGAGACTTGGAGTCCACGTCAAGAAAGAAACGAGGAAGCCACCTGGTAGGGGGCGCACCCACCCCCCCCCAGGGCGCGCCCTCCACCCACGTGGGCCCCACGGGGCTCCCCAGACGTACTTATTACTCCGATATATACCCCTATACCCTAAAAACTTGAGAACAGAATAGATCGGGAGTTCCGCCACAAAGCCTCTGTAGCCACCAAAACCAATCGGGACCTGTTAAGCACCACGAGGGGGAGAACCCTCACCGGTGGCCATCTTCATCATCCGGCGCTCTCCATGATGAGGAGGGAGTAGTTCACCCTCGGGGCTGAGGGTATGTACCCGATAGCTAAGTGTTTGATCTCTCTCTCTCGTGTTCTTGATTTGGCACGATCTTGATGTATCGCGAGCTTTGCTATTATAGTTGGATCTTATGTTTCTTCTCCCCCTCTACTCTCTTGTAATGGATTGAGTTTTCCCCTTGAAGTAATCTTATCGGATTGAGTCTAATGATTTGAGAACACTTGATGTATGTCTTGCCGCCCGTATCTGTGGTGACAATGGGATATCACGTGATTCACTTGATGTATGTTTTGGTGATCAACTTGCGGGTTCCGCCCATGAACCTAATGCATAGGGGTTGGCACACGTTTTCGTCTTGATTCTCGGGTAGAAACTTTGGGGCACTCTTTGAGGTTCTATGTGTTGGTTGAATAGATGAATCTGAGATTGTGTGATGCATATCGTATAATCATACCCACGGATACTTGAGGTGACATTGGAGTATCTAGGTGACATTAGGGTTTTGGTTGATTTGTGTCTTAAGGTGTTGTTCTAGTACGAACTCTAGGGCTGTTTGTGACACTTATAGGAATAGCCCAACGGATTGATTGGAAAGAATAACTTTGAGGTGGTTTCGTTCCCTACCATAATCTCTTCGTTTGTTCTCCGCTATTAGTGACTTTGGACTGACTCTATGTTGCATGTTGAGGGATAGTTATATGATCCAATTATGTTATTATTGTTGAGAGAACTTGCACTAGTGAAAGTATGAACCCTAGGCCTTGTTTCAACGCATTGCAATACTGTTTGTGCTCGCTTTTATCATTAGTTACCTTGTTGTTTTTATATTTTCAGATCACAAAAACCTATATCTACCATCCATATTGCACTTGTATCACCATCTCTTCGCCGAACTAGTGCACCTATACAATTTACCATTGTATTGGGTGTGTTGGGGACACAAGAGACTCTTTGTTATTTGGTTGCAGGGTTGCTTGAGAGAGACCATCTTCATCCTACGCCTCCCACGGATTGATAAACCTTAGGTCATCCATTTGAGGGAAATTTGCTACTGTTCTACAAACCTCTGCACTTGGAGGCCCAACAGCGTCTACAAGAAGAAGGTTGTGTAGTAGACATCACATCTTTATTATAAAAATACCAAAAATAATATCTTATCATATCTATCAGATCTCACTTTCGTAAGTGACCGTGAAGGGATTGACAACCCCTTTATTGTGTTGGTTACGAGGTTTTTATTTGTTTGTGTAGGTGCGAGGGACTTGAGCATGGTCTCCTACTGGATTGATACCTTGGTTCTCAAAAACTGAGGGAAATACTTAGGCTACTTTACTGTATCACCCTTTCCTCTTCAAGGGAAAACCAACACAGTGCTCAAGAGGTAGCAAGCATGGTGGAGGCGACCCGTCAACCGCCACCACCAGGACCAGCAGGACACGGCAGGGCTAACGGAGCTATAGCCTGAGAGGAAGCCTGCCAGGGTCCAGCTGGAAGGCTGCTGGAGGAGCCGAGGGGCAACATCCCCACCTCTGCATCCAACTCCCCGACAAATCACCTTGCCGGAGAAGAGATGCAGATGCAGATGGTGCTGCCGGCACCTGATGAAGATGGTGCGGCCGACGCTCAGCCGGAGTCAGAGTCATCACCCTCCCGGTCGGTGTCGTCGTCATCGACGTCACTGTCCTCCTCGTCGTTATCGCTCGAGGAGGAGCTTTCGTCATCGGTCGAGCTCTCCGCGCAGCACCCTAAGCGAACACCCGAGCTCCCAAAAATCTTGACGGATAGGAAATCATCCTCCATTAACTTAAATTGGAGGACGTGCCCTACCGAAAAGTTATGGGCACGAGCAAAGGTCTTCCAGCCACGACGGAAGTACATAACATGGGGGGCGGGGAAGTCTACGTCTACTCAGAAATTGCCATTCCCGCAGCCCCTCATGTGAAGCCTCAATGCTCGCGGTCGTTCAAGCTCCATCTCCCTTGTGAATGGAGTAGGAAGGCGGAGGCGACCGCGCAGAGGCTTGTACAACCTAATGAAGAACTCTCGAGGTTGGGTCCCAACATGGCCCTCCAAGGGAGGAGGAGCATCTGACGGAGGCACCGCCGGAGCGCCTCCCCGTCCTCCTCCTCCTCCTCGAGCACCGCGGCAACCACGACCTTGCCCCCTCCCTCCTCCTCTCACGGCGGGCTCCACCGCCACGTGATCCGGAGAAGGGGGGATGCGCTGTCAAGCAGAAGCTCTCGTCACCACCACTGGAGTACCACCGCGCCCTCGACCCCTCACCATGGTGAGCAACGAAAGTTTGAGGAAGGGGAAGAAAGAAGTGTGTGCGAGCAAACACGCCGCTCCTGCCCTGTTTTATAGAGGGACGGGACAGGGGCTGGCCTCTCACTAGAGAGCAGCCGCCCCGCTCCCCCAATACGGCCTCCCTGCGCCTTCAACGGCTCGGGGAATCAAGACCGACCCTCTGCTCCAACCAACGACGCCTGGTTTTCTGCCATAGCACTCATCCCCGTGCTCTCCGCATCCACCACCTACCCTATCCAATGCATGAAGTACCCGTGGAGGGTGCGCATGAAGCGAAGAGCAAGTGGGATGGCAGTTTTCGCCCCGTGATCATGGGGCGTGGGCAATCCGCGGGCCACGATCTAAGTTTTTTCGTAACGTTGCGCACGATGCGCGGGAAAACCAGAAACTGGCCCGGACTCAAGATTAATGAAGAAGAAAAGAAGATCTCAAGGGGCCAGCCACCTCCACGCCCCTGCCTGTGCACTTATTAGGGCCTACCCTGACGACGCCCGGCAGCGTGTTCCGGACAGGCCCGAGGGCTTCTGTCGGTGCAACAAACCCTGGGTCCATTGCCCAGACTGTGCACAAGCGCAAGAACAAGATCACAGCACCAAGGTCAGACCGAAGCGCAAGAGATCAGTTCTTCAAGGGACCAGCATGCAGCACAAGAGGACCAAGACTAAGCCAGGGAAGCAAGATATTGCTAAGGAAGAGACCTCCCTTGCCAGGCAGGCGAGTCTGGCAAGGATGGGGTCACCCCCGGAAGCAAGCCTTTTGGTCGTCTCGGCAAGCCTGTTGGGGCTTACGGAAGCGAAACCACCTCACCGCACCACCTCATCACGAAGCAAGTCATCTCTCAGTGCGGTGTCAAGCCGCAAAGTGACTAAGTGGCGGCCATTTGCCACATGGCAGCCACCTCCTACAAAAAACACCTACAAGCGACACCCGTCCTGCGACGTGTCGAGCGAGCAAGCGCGAAGCTGGCAAAACAGCCCGGCAGGGCCTGCCGGGCAAGCTACGATGTGACATTGAGTGACGCATTTAATGTGCTCTATCAACCTACATAATTAGGTATGATAGCATTGTTTGCTATCTAATCAGTGTGTAATGACTGATTTGCCACTGTGGTGACCCCATTGCCTATAAAAGGAGGCCCAAGGCAACCATAGAAAGGGTTGGCTAATCCATCCCCACACTCATACGCGCGTAGCCGCCCTTGCCCCAAGGCAACCCTGTCTGGCAAGCGTGTTACATTCATCGCCATTTTTCCACCATCAATCCACAAGCAGGAGTAGGGTTTTACACCTCACGGCGGCCCGAACCTGGGTAAAACTGCCCGTGTGATCTCTGTCGTGCTGTTCCAAGCTCCTCTGCTCTTTGTACAACGTGCCATCCCCCCGTCGAACCAGCAAGGGACTCTTGGTCCCATAGGTGGCTGTGGTTTCCCGCGACAGGTGCCTTGGGCATCCCCAAGCTTAGGTTCTTGCCACTCCTTATTCCATAGTCCATCAAATCTTTACCCAAAACTTGAAAACTTGACAACAGAAAACTCGTCAGCTACGTTAGTATAATAAAGCAAATCACCACCTAGGTACTGCTGTGAACTCATACTAAATTTATATTGGTGTTATATCTACTGTATTCCAACTTCTCCATGGTTCATACCCTCTAATACTACCCATAGATTCATCAAAATAAGCAAACAACACAATGAAAACAGAATCTGTCAAAAGTAGAACAGTCCATAGTAATCTGGAAACTTTCCATACTTCTGCAACTCCAAAATTCTGAAAAATTAGGACAATCTAGGCAATTTGTATATTAATATACTATAAAAAAATCAAAAAAATTCGACGCTCCAGTGATTTTTAATAATTCTGTGGCTGGCCGCAAAAGTTTCTGTTTTTGGACAGAATTGAATCAACTATCATCCACACTATCCCAAAGGCTTTACTTGGCACTTTATTGAAACAAAAGCTATAAAACATGATTACTACAGTAGCTTAATCATGTGAACATTCAAAAACAGTAGGGGTAAATATTGGGTTGTCTCCCAACAAGCACTTTTGTTTAATGCCTTTATAGCTAGGCATGATGATTTCAATGATGCTCACATAAAAGATAAGAATTGAAACACAAAGAGAGCATCATGAAGCGTATGACTAGCACATTTAAGTCTAACCCACTTTCTATGCATAGCGATTTTGTGAGCAAACAATTTATGGGAACAAGAGTCATCTAGCATAGGAAGGCAAAACAAGTGCAACTTCAAAAAAATTCAACACATAGAGAGGAAACTTTGTATTATTGCAAAATATGTAGAAGCATATGTTCCTCTCTCATAATAATTTCAGTAGCATCATGAATAAATTCAACAATATAACCATCACATAAAGCATTACTTTCATGATCTACAAGCATAGAATTTTTACTACTCTCCACATAAGCAAAATTCTTCTCATTCATAGTAGTGGGAGCAAACTCAACAAAATAACTATCATGTGAGGCATAATCCAATTGAAAATTAAAATCATGATGAAAAGTTTCATGGTTATCATTATTCTTTATGGCATACATGTCATCACAATAATCATCATAGATAGCAACTTTAAATCTCATAATCAATTGGAGCCTCTTCCGAAATAGTGGATTCATTACTAAATAAAATCATGACCTCTCCAAATCCACTTTCATCAATATTATGAAAAGATTCAACACCCTCCAAAATAGTGGGATCATTAGTACCTAGAGTTGACATTCTTCCAAACCCACTTTCATCAACATAATCATCATAAATAGGAGGCATGCTTTCATCATAATAAATTTGGTCATGAAAACTTGGGGGACTAAAAATATCATCTTCATCAAACGTAGCATCCCCAAGCTTTTGGCTTTGCATATCATTAGCATCATGGATATTTAAGGAATTCATACTAACAACATTGCAATCATTCTCAACATACAAAGATTTTATGCCAAACATTTTATAAACTTCTTCTTCTAACACTTGAGCACAATTTTCCTTTCCATCATTTTCACGGAAGACATTAAAAAGATGAAGCATATGAGGCAACCTCAATTCCATTTTTTTTGTAGTTTTCTTTTATAGACTAAACTGGTGATAAAACAAGAAACTAAAAGATTCAATTGCATGATCTAAAGATATACCTTCAAGCACTAACCTCCCCGGCAACGGCGCTAGAAAAGAGCTTGATGTCTACTACGCAACCTTCTTCTTGTAGACTCGTGTTGGGCCTCCAAGCGCATAGTTTTGTAGGACAGTAGCAAATTTCTCTCAAGTGGATGACCTAAGGTTTATCAATCCGTGGGAGGCGTAGGATGAAGATGGTCTCTCTCAAACAACCCTGCAACCAAATAACAAAGAGTCTCTTGTGTCCCCAACAAATCCAATACAATGGTAAATTGTATAGGTGCACTAATTCGGCGAAGAGATGGTGATACAAGTGCAATATGGATGGTAGATATAGGTTTTTGTAATCTGAAAATATAAAAACAGCAAGGTAGCAAGTGGTAAAAGAGAGCGAAAACGGTATTGCAATGCTTCGAAACAAGGCCTAGGGTTCATACTTTTACTAGTGCAAGTTCTCTCAACAATGATAACATAATTAAATCATATGGCAATCCCTCAATGTGCGAACATAAGATGAAATTGCTTGTAGGGTACGAAACCACCTCAAAGTTATTCTTTTTTATCAATCCATTGAGCTATTCATATATGTGTCACAAACAACCCTAGAGTTCATAGTAAAATAACACCATATGACACACATCAATCAACCCTAATTTCACCTAGATACTCCAATGTCACCACAAGTATCCATGGGTCAATTATACGATATGCATCAAACAACTTCAGATTCATAATATTCAATCCAACATAAAGAACCTCAAAGAGTGCCCCAAGATTCCTATCGGAGAAACAAGGACGAAAACGTGCATCAACCCCTATGCATAGATTACCCCAATGTCACCTCGGGAATCCGTGAGTTGAGTGCTAAAATATACATCAAGTGAATCAATAGAACACCCCATTTTCACCACGGGTATCCCACGCAAGACATACATAAAGTGTTCTCAAATCCATAATAGTATTCAATTCGATAATAGTGAAACCTCAAAGGTAAAACTCAATTCATCACAAGAAGATAGAGGGGGAGAAACACCATATGATTCAACTATAGTAGCAAAGCTCGCGGTACATCCAGATCGTGCCAAATCAAGAACATAAGAGAGAGAGAGATCAAACATATAGTTACTGGTACATACCCTCAGCCCCGAGGGTGAACTACTCCCTCCTCATCATGGAGAGCGCCGGGATGATGAAGATGGCCACCGATGATGGTTTCCCCCTCCGGCAGGGTGCCGGAACGGGTTCCCAATTGGTTTTTCATGGCTAGAGAGGCTTGCGGCGGCGGAACTCTTTATCTACGTTTATTTCTGGGGGTTTCTATATTTATAGGAACTTTGGCATCCGAAACAAGTCAGGGGGGTCCACGAGGCGACGACAAGGCAGGGGGCGCGCCCTAGGGGGCGCACCCTCCACCCTTGTGGATCCCTCGTGGCTCCTATGGTCCATCTTCGATACTCTGTGGGCTTATTTTGGTCCATAAAAAATCATCGTAAAGTTTCAGCTCTTTTGGACTCCGTTTGGTATTCCTTTTCTGTAAAACTCAAAAACAAGGAAAAACAGAAACTGGCACTGTGCTCTTGGTTAATAGGTTAGTCCCAAAAAGCATATAAAATAGCGTATAAATGCATATAAAACATCCAAGATAGATAATTAATAGCATGGAACAATCAAAAATTATAGATACATTGGAGACGTATCACTATTCAATGAATTTTCCCTGAAGAATGTCCTAGGAGACTTTGATGAGCAAAGGACCTTGGGAGAAACACTGTTACATCACATCCAGTGGCCACGAAAGGAAATAGAGTTCATGGATGAGATCCCTGAAGCCCCTCCAAGAGCAACCGATGTCACCCCTCAACCGGTGACGCTCTCCTTGCCACAGCAGCTCTCGCGTGCTTCCCCCAAAGAACCTAATACTCGTCCGACGACTGATGCATCAACTTGTGATCAGCCAGCCCGACTTTGTGCCGTACAGTCCATGTCATCATCCGCCCCAGAGCAGCCAGTGGTGAGGCCTACAACTGCTGAAGACGCATCACCGGTTCACATGCCAGCCGCTGAAGCAGCGGAGGGAGACCCAGCTGCAACACATGCTCAGCAGACCAACCTTATGGAACGGACTGCTAAGCAGTCTGATGCTTTTAAACCGCCTGCTAAGCGATGCAGAGGTCCGTAACCAACTGCTCATCGGTCAAATCGGTCCGCGGTAGCGTGATCGGATACCAATGCGTCGGCACTTCACCTTTCGGCAAACCAACGCGTCGGCACGGCCTCCTCAGCACACCCACAAGTTGGCACCACCTGCGCAGAAACCCGACATAGCTTTGATGCATGGTCAGCAATCTGATGCCTCTGCTCCTATAGCCCAGTAGTCTGTCACAGCAGCACCGCTAGCTCAGCGGTTTGGCATAGCTAAATCGTCTGCTAAGCAGTCCGACAAAGCTTCACCGTCTGCTCGGCAGTCTGCCTTTCAGCCAACCAGACATTGTACCAGAAGTGCTTCAAGTACCAAGAAGGAAGCGGGCAAAAAGGCTGCACCCGTGAGGAAGCGCGTCGTGAGAGCGAAGAGGAAAGAGAACGATTGCCTCTTACTTAAAGCACTCATCACCCAGAACCAAATTAACAACAAGTTGTTCAAATCGGGGAGTAATATTATTTCTGACGGCATGGATGATGAAGAAATAGATTTGCTGCTTGCTAAAACTAAAGCAGACGTACTTGAAGCACGCAATTACGTCCATGGCCAGCCATTCCTTGTTGGCGAATACTTTGATGAGTGTAGCTCCAGTTGCCGCAAGTTACATAAATATTGCACGGATCAAATGTTAGCAGGTCATCATGTTCTGCTAGTCCACTACAACAGAGATCATTTCCGACATGATCCTGGTTCCATTAGTGTGAGTTTCGAGGACTTACATCTCTTCTTCAACTTCAACGAGCTCGATGCCACTCTTGTTAGATGCCTGATTCTGTAAGTACTAGTAGAACATGATTCTGCAAGTACTTAACAAACTCTGATCAACTTCCCCATACAAGGATGTAAATGATAAACAGCTAACAAGATTTTATTCCTCTCAGGGGATTGAACACGCAGGGAAGAAAAAGGGGGAGTGTGTATTTCATAGATCCTGCATTAGCAAATGGCGCAACATTAGATGGTAAGGACCAACGGGACTAGGGCATTAACACGGTCGTCCGTATCTTCAAAAACACGTCCCATGCAGAATCATTTCTCTGGCCATATCATGAACGGTAAGTCAAGTAAACAACCATGCATACACTGATTGTCTTTCAGATTTTGACATAATTTGTAAGTTCATGGATTTCTTAATATGTAGCAATCACTGGATATTGGTATTCATTGTTCCAAACAACAACACAGTTTACTACATACATTCTCTCAAAGAGTCAACAAACACTTTCGAGGATCTGACGCATCTTCAAAGAATTCATGGATAGGTATTGAATTCTATGATGTTTAAATTAATTTGCATTCATATCTGGTTCAATAATTGATGTTTTCAAAATTCATTATCTTCAAAATATTTTTGTATGCACTTTGATTTGACTTCATGAACAGAGGGAGATCTCCACAAAGCAAAACCTACCATGTGCATTTGCATTCAAGAGCAAATTATTTATATGCATATCTTCAGGGGGGGAGCCCTCCAATTTCATGAAGCTAATGACCACCTCTTTAACTTTCATATATTTTGACCCCGTTGAAAAATTCAACCAGTTTGTCATCAATCACCAAAAAGGGGGGATTGTAAGTCCATCTAGTGCCACCCCTAGTTGGTTTTGGAGTATTGACGACAAACTTGGTTGAGGAACTAATGTGTTTGTGAGATTCACATGAGAACACAGGTAGAAGTCCCTATTGATTCGGTTTACCCTTCGAAGATGACCCCTAAAAATGTATGAAGACATTGGTGGTTAGCGAAGACATTCGTGTCGAAGATAATGACGCGTGAAGACATTGACTTGAAGACAATGGAGTGCGAATACATTGTTTCTTTCGTAGTTCCATTCTCTTCTTTCCTAAGTCATAGGAACCACCGAACTGTTAAGTGGGGTCAAGGTAAACAAAGTCAAAAGACTGACGTGATGCTCAACCTAAAATCCTATGTCTTCGAGTGAAGATTATGAGAGAAAATGTTATCCTGTATTGGATGAGTCAGCTTTACTTGGAGCCCAAGTAAGCTATCGCGTGTGTTTGAAATCTGATCGTTGGACACGTGTCGGTTGTCCATTGACCCAGGGTCATTTCGGACATATCATGTCGGGTTGCCTCCTGGCTATAAATAGCCCACCCCCTCCACCATAAATTAGTGGCTGCTCCGAGTTAGTGCACGGCTTTTGTCGTTTGAGAGCAAGCCACCTCCGAAGCCTTTGAGAGAGAATCCTTGCAAGGACAAAACCCAAAACACCCAGAGCACAAAGAGTGTTTGGCATCACTGAAGTCTTCCTTCCGCGTGAACCAAAGACTTATTACACTTGAAGACTGTGATCTTCCAGTCGGTTAGGCGTCGCGTCTGAGCATCGAAGAGTCATTGTAGATCGTCGGTGAACGAAGTCTATGAAGGTTTGGAAGTCTACCTTGAAGACTTACCTGGGTGATTGGGCGAGGTCTAAGTGACCTTAGCTCAAGGGGGATAAGGTGAAGATGTGGTCTTCTGAGTTCAATCTCAACCTCCCTAACTAGACGTATAGTTGTCACAGCAACTGAAACTGGTCTATCAAATCATTTTCTTCATCGAGCAATTGGTTCTATCACTTCACCCCTTTACTTACAGTTTAGCTTCGTGAAGTCATTGCTTGTCTGCCTTGGTTGAATACATTATATGAAGACATTCACTCCGATTGCATAATTGGCTTCATACTGTCTTCCGATTCTGATTTGGTCTACCTAGCAATTGCTTGTCTTAGTGCCTCTTTTGTACTGTTGTTTGACCCTTTTGCATGGCTAGTGTAGTTTATCTTCCGTTGTATCCTGTTTAGTTATTGTATTAATTGCCCGTCTTCAAAGACATTGCCTGTTTCGAAGACTTTCATAAAAATTGCCTATCCCCCCCCCTAGTCGATAACTAGCACCTTCAGTCTTAGTTCCAAAGATTGCCAAATCAAAACATTAGACAAATTTTTGTCCTATTAGTTTGTGCAATGTTTTGTACAAGATTGCTTCCAAAGTTTTACCAATCGCTTGAAGGTGATTCTTGGTGTTCTAGTGTCCGAGTTCCAGAGTGCTTTTGTGCCAGGTAGACTGATTACTGACAATACTTTGATTGCTTTTGAGTGCATGCACACTATTAGAAAACAGCATTCGAAGCAACCTTCTTTGCCTTGGAGGTTGACATGATGAAAGCCTATGATCTTGTGGAATGGAGTTATCCTCATGGTTGTTTGAGTAAGCTTGGCTTTGCTCCTATTTGGATTGAGTTTGTAATGAGATGGGTAACCAATGTCCGGTATGCTGTTAGAGTTAATGGTGAACTTACTAATCCCGTTGTTCCTTCTCGGGACATCCGTCAGAGGGACCCCATCAGTCCCTACCTGTTTCTTTTGTGCATTGAAGGCATGTCGAGTCTGTTATTATAGAAGGAGACTTGTGGCGAGCTACATGGTATCCGAAATGGCCTTTCTGGTCCACCTATCTCACATCTCATGTTTACCGACGACAGCATTTTCTTTGCCAAAAGTGACAATCATAGTGTGGCTGCTCTGGAATCTACCCTACAATTATATTGTGAAGGATCTGGGTAACTTATGAACAAAGACAAATCCCCTATCTTCTTTGGGAATCATTGTCCTGATGTTGTGAAACATCGTGTTATGCCCATGTTGGGTATTAATAATGAAACTCTTCATGACACATATCTTGGAATGCCTACTGAAGTGGGATGGTCTCCTATTAGTACTTTTAAATTTCTTTCCGATAGAGCGTGGCAACGCATTCATGGCTTGTCGGGTAGACCTGCTCCCGCGCAAGTAAGGAAACACTGCTAAAGTCAAGTATCCAAGCTATACCAACCCATATCATGAGCTGCTTCCAAGTCCCCATTAGAACATGTGAAAAAAATTCGTCAAATCATTCCTAGTGAATGGTGGGGTAGGAGTATGGTAGGAAGAAGATACACCGGTATTCATGGGAATGGTTAACGACACCAAAAGCTCTTGGCGGAATGGGTTTCCGTGACATGGCACTTTTTAACCAAGCAAGGTTGGCGTCTCATCACAGAGCCGGATTCTTTATGTGCAAGGGTATTTAAAGGGAGATACTACCCTAGGGTGAATTCTGGACTGCGACGGCACCGCGATTAGCTTCCTTTAAATGGCGGAGTATTTTGCATGGAAATGAGCTCTTAAAACAAGGAATTTGTTGCGGTATTGTTAACAGTAAGCGAACCCGGATTCTTGCTGATCATTGGGTTCCTTCAATACCTTTGAGTATGCTTAACCCAATTTCTCCAATTCCAACCAACGCAATAGTTCAATGTTTAATTTACGAGGCTTCAGACACATGGAATAATGAAACCATGCATGCTTTCTTTGACGTACATGTTGCTGCAGCAATTCTCACGTACCTGTTAATAAATATGCATCTGAGGAGTTTGCTCGTTGGCCATCTACTAAGTATGGAGAATACAGTGAAATTTGCTTATAATTTGGTGCGCTCAAATCGTTTCTTACTAGCTCTTCTGACAGAGCTAATGAAGAGAAATTTTGGAAATCCATCTGGTCGATCAAAGCTCCTGATAAGATGAAGATTGTGCTCTGGCGTTTCGCGCATAATTGCTTGCCTTCCGCTGAACAACTTCTTTGGCGTCAAGTTCCAGCTCGAGCTTGTTTCTGTTGCAGACTGAAAAGTATTGAACACACCATCCTGTTCTGCCCCATGCTCATGACATCTAGGATGGCGTAAAATATTCTTTCAATATTAATTTGTGCCACTTAGATTTTCGTTCTATCATGCAGTGGCTATTTGACTTTCTTCTTCGGTCTTCTGACCGGGAAGCCACTATCCTTGCGGTAGCGATATGTGGCACGTATGGGAAATGAAGCTATTTATCACCATCCATGTGTTTCTGTTGCGAAGGTTCGTGCTTATGTTAAGATGATACTGACGCATTTATACAAGCTAATACATGTTAAAAGACGTGAGACTCATGCTTCTAGCTCGTGTTGCTCTCTGCCACCGGCAGGTACTGTTCTAGTTTATTCTGATGCTGCTATTTTTGTTAATTTCAAAAGTCTAGTTTAGGTGTGGTGTCTGATGGAAATTGCCTCGTGGCATGTTCTGAGCCCATCACTGGATACTTCTGACTGGAAATGGCAGAAGCACCTGCACTACATCGAGCGTTCACACTGGCCCGGGACAAACGATTCACACATGTCATATTCGCTTCAGATTGTCTCTCTTTGGTGCAACAAATTAACTCCAACATACGGGATCAACGAATTAACTCCAACATACGGGATCGATCTAATGTGGGCTCCGTGGTGATAGATATCAAACAAGAAGGCATGGCTTTTACTTCTACATCTTTCAAGCATGTTCGTCGGCATTGTAATATAATGGCCCATGATTTGGCCAATTTTTGTAAGAACTCTAGTTTGTCGTGTGTTTTCCATTCTATTCCGGATTGCATCTTGGAGACTTTGTATGACTTTATTGCTTAATCAATAAAATGCCGACTTCCAAAAAATACATATGCTAGCGCTTCGCTGAACATTCTCTGCCGTTGCTAGTGCCTAGGGAGTAAATGAAGACGACTCTTAGGGCGCGTTCGGTGTCCCTCCGCTCCGCTCCCGGAGTGGACGGAGCTGGAGTTATAATCCCTGGAGTGAGCAACAGCTGCTCTGTAGATTCTAGGATTTGAAGGAGCCGTGGACTGCCGAAGCCTTAGATTCAAATGCAAGGGCCAACAGATTTTCTGATAAATCAAACAATCAGGAAAATAGGCACATCCATAATTCTGAAATTATAAACACATGCACTCCTTTGTCAGTCAAATAATGCTTCTTTGTGAATATAAAAAAAAGGTAATGCTTCTAGTACAGATGCATTCATGCATCAGCAAGTCATCGTAAACATATCTGCACACAAAGATACATATTCTGCGCTCATACACCAGTGGGCTACCACGTGTTAGTGTATGATCGTTGAAACCCGGCGATTAGAATTGCCGCAACACAGTCGGCAAAAGAATAAGGTTACAACATGGTATAAGGGCTTCGGCAGCATCTGCACGGCTACTCTGTCTCAGTGACCGGAGGCACTGCATCCACCTTGTACCGGAGGGTCTGGCATATGCAAATGGAATGGACAATCATTATCAGATGAGAAGAAATAAGTTCTATTGAATTACATGTTGGGGGGGGGGGGGGGTCTTTTCATGTCCCGGGAGTTGACCGGTTTAATTTCTAACGTTTTTCTCCTTTACTCATTTTTTAGCCTTTTGCTTTTGTTTCCATATTATTTATATTTTGTGCTACCCAGGCCTTTTGCGATCTTTAATATCCATGATTTAGGGAGTTTCTTCCACTTTTGATGCCCCAGGACTTGACCGGTTTAATTTCTAGAGTTTTTCTCCTTCACTCATTTTTTGCCTTTTGTTTTGTTTCCGTATTCTTCAAATTTTGTGCTACCCAGGCCTTTTGCAATCTTTAATATCCATGATTTAGGGAGTTTCTTCCAAATAGTCGGCAAAAGAAGGGTCATACCATCCACGTCCAGCATGGCTGGTTCCAGCAATAGTCACAGAAACTGAACCTAGTAAACACACTGCCAGTGGGTTTCATAAGCAGTAGTTATTACGAAGCAATATGTGTTAGCCTTACATATTTTATTACTTTATAGTTTAGGCAGAAATTCTAGCAGTCTTGGAGATGAACTGAGATGCTTGCTAGATGCAAATCAGGAAAAGGAGTTACAGTTTCTCCAGGACATTATAAACAAATAGGAAATGGCTAAAAAGTCAAGTCACTAAATATACAAACTGTAAATGACGAACAGGATTCCAATCAATACCTTTTTGAAGAATGTTGAATATGAATTGTCCCATACAAGCTTGTACGATCCAGCGAAAACAGTGCAAAAGTTACCCTGTGCAGGACAAACGAAATGTTAAGCATTAGATGAGCAGATACGCGTTTTACTCTTACACCATGGCTGCTAAAAGCTAAAGCAACAGTACTCTTGCCCAGGGTTTTTTCCTGTGCAAGGCGGTCGGATAATTAAAGCAAAAATAGGACAAACATTACCCTGTTTAAATCATTCCCTAGTCAACCGGTTGGGATTGTACATCTACCAATTTATTAGCAAAACCATATGTCTTCACATTTTTCTGAACCAAAACTTTAGGGGAGCCCCTACAGTAAATTTTATTGCAATATATACAAAACAAATGACTATGACATCAATAATGTTGGATAGAGGTATAAATTTGGCTGGTTGGACAATAGTAATCAACTATGGTGCCGAACTGCACACGTTTCTGATTACCTGATGATGAACCGAAGGTCTAGATCAAGGTGGGATTCATACTTTTGATTGGCTGGTTACTGTTGCATTAATAATACAAACGGCCAACAGACCATGTGGTTCGCTCGCTGTGGCCCATGTTATGACGGCCGAAGATGTATTCCACCAGCCTAAACATGCAAACTGCTATGCTAAGAATAATACTCCCTCCGATCCAAATTAATTGTCACAGCTTTAGTACAACTGTACTAAAGCTGTGACAATTAATTTGGATCAGAGGGAGTACAACATTTGACTGATCTGTCAAACACATAAACATGCTAATGCTATAACCTATTAAACCCTTTTTGGGGACTAACTCACTTTGAATGAGAACTATATTGATTGGACCACAAACCTGAAAAGTAGAATGTTTCGAAGCAAAAGAGGATAAGCATTAAAGTGAACTCACTTGGTCAGCTTCATAACGTCGGTAGGGAAGAATCAACTGGAGAACATATACATTCATTAGAGAAAACAATTAACAGATATAAAGGTCAAAATAAATTTATAGAACATGTATATGGAACAGTCAGAACAACTCTGCTTCCGAAGTCCCACGACTCCCGACGTTCCGAGCCTTACAAGGTTTCTCGGACTCCGAATCACAACCCCCCTTTCAAAAGTCGATTCTAAGGAGGGGGTAGGGGGGACTCTTCTTGAGTTTGTTCAAGTGGGGCGTGAATGAGTTACATGCAAATGGGGAGCTATTTATAGCATAGGGATCGTTGACAAATGACAAAGGCTACCCTTGAGATGAGGAGGTGGGAGGGTAGAAAGAGGTAATCTTTGGTCTATGAGTCAATGGGATCCTAGTGGGCTAGGAGGGAAATTGTGGCCCATGGGAGGAGGGATTCCCTCCACCATAGCTTTCTGGCTTGGGCTCCATCTTTAACTTAGTCTTTTATCTTCTCTTCTTCCATCAACTTGTTGACCATGAGGGCTCAGTTGGACTTTTGTTGACCCGCGCGGCTTGCTTCGGTTCATGGAGCTTGCTTAGACTTTTGTTGACCACCTTGGACTTGGGTTGAACCTTGAACGTCTTTGTGGGTGGTATGTAGGACTCGGGTGGGACCCCGGTTATAATTTTAGCTATTCTCTCAACACATATTCTCTTGTATAGGATCTTGCAGGCATATGTATCTAACAAAGACAATGACTGGTTTGTAAAGCCACAGGCAACCTGTCCGTTACTAGGTAAACAAACATATAAAAGTTAGTTCAACTGGATGTGTGATTTTGAATACTTTTCATAGCAAAATGGAAATGCTCAACTTTCTGATAACAACTGGCCAACCGATTAATCATTTAATTAATTTGAGGTATAGGTGTGCCAGTTACAAAGTAGTTTTTTTTTACCTACTAACAAGACAACAATCAACACTATTTAATCATTAGAAACTAGCTTCGAATCTAAGCACCAAACCATGATAACTACTGCAGTCATACTACTACTAATTGAATTAATGTCATCAATATCCACAAATGACAAACTGTAGATATCTTCAGGATATTTTACTTTCTTTTGTGAACAGAAAAAACATACTCACATTATCCCAAAATTTAAAAACCTACCGTTTTCTCCCGCGACGGGCTTATGTACTCCACATGAAAGCCAATATCCTGTCCAGATAAAAAATTTCACTTCAGAATTGTAAAAACACAAATCACATACAACAGTGAAGAGAAATGTACATCAAACTGCCAGTTTCTGAAGGTGAAATAACGATATCATACGCAATTTATTTTTTTCAGTCAAGTTTGAAGGATTGAAACGAGAAAAAGGGGAACTTTTCCTAGAAAGTCAGAACAAATAATACTATAATACCTACTCCCTCTGTAAACAAATGTAGGACGTTTTAACGTCCTACATTTGTTTAGAGGGAGTAATTATTTGTTGCAACAGACCGAACTGACTTGGTCAGGTATTCTTGTATGTGTTTCGATAAGTGAGATGACCAATGGGTTTTTCCTATTTGGATAGGACCAAGATGACTTGAAAGTGCATCTAGGCCCCTAATGATGTTTTGGTATTGATGACACAATTATAGGGAGTAATGCGTTTGTTATTGCATTGTCAGGTTTTAGTCCCCTTTATGATGATTGTCGAGTCATCGGTGACAACCCAAAAGGAATAGATCTAGTCGTAGAAGCCCAGAGATTTCGAGAAGGCTCTATTTTATATTCGTTGAGTCGGTAGGGATCCCACACTATTACGAGAGGATGTGTTTGGTGAAGAGTCTTGGTCAAAATGACCAACATTTTTGTTAGACCAAAAAGAACCAAAGCCAAAAAGCCCAAATACCCTCAAGAATTTCTCCAAAGATCAAAGGAAATGAGATTGGGGGAGTGGGAAATCTGATGCGGAGCATCCCACGGCCATTCCCATGGACATTCCATCACCACCGCAAACACGAGGCGGACCAATGACGAGGTCGCGGGCGTGCCATCGAAACCGATGTTACCTCTTTCCTCTTCGAGCTTCCATTGAGCTCATGTGAGAAATGACTTCTACCTCAAGCGGAGACTTTATGCATGCTTAGGTATCAAGGAGAAGACCATGGAGAAGCAAGAAAGGATCAACAAGTCCACGGGGAGCCACAAGAGGAAGGAAGAGAAAGAGAAACTCCAAGACGCAAAACACCGGAGGCTCTCCCGACTCCCCGGGTGCCCGGACTTGCGGCCACCGGAGGGCCAAGTTTCTAGACACCACGGGTGCCTGGCCCCTCCCCCTGGCACCACCCCGGGTGCCCGGACCCTACTCCTAGTCGACCACCCTAGTTGCCCGGACCACCCCGACCATGCCTGTGTGCATTAGGGGCAAATGACCCTTGTACCCCTGTTTTTCCCCCAAATCTTCCCTAGGCTATAAGTACTCGTCCCCCAGCTCAAAATTAGGGTTAGCAAAGTCTATGAGACTATCTAGGGAGAGCTTTGCTCATCTACCACTCCTCTTGGAGATCAAGACCTCCTAGGAGAAGATCCCAAGTGGATATCAAGACCTCCTCTTGGAGAAGACTTATCATCAAGACCTCACCTCCTTTGGAATGGGAAGAACCTTACCTTTGTGCTATTTTCCCTTGATTGTTCTTGTATACTTGTGGATCTCATGTATGCTATTCTAGTGGATGTGTGATTTGGGTTTGTTTGAGTGTGAAAAGATCATCCATTAGGGTTCCACCCTACATCAAAATCTTTCTCCAGAGTAGATATGAACGAAATACTCAAGAGGTAACCCTATCTGAAGTGGGAAGGGGTATTTATAGTGTGGGGAAGAAAGTAGCCATTTTCTGCAAAATTCCACATCCGAGTGTTATGGGAACAACTCGTAATTCCACGGGGCCATAGGCCAGTATGTATACATGTACAAGTGCAGGAAATATGCAGAAAGTCCCTGATACAACAGGGAAAATACAAAGGCTACACAACACTATATTATAACTCTAACACCTCTCTTAAACGCATGCGGGTCAACAACACTGAGTTCGGAGAGATAAAAGCCATTATGCTCTAGTTTGTGCCTTCGTGAAGAAATCCGCCAACTGTAACTCGAAAGACACATACTGAAGAGCAATCACCTAATCCTGCACACTGGAGCGCACAAAGGAAGCATCAACACCATATGCTTGGTGAGCTCATGCTTCGCAGAGTCGTGTGAATACTAATAGCACATGTACTGTTGAAAAAAAGAGGAATGGGTGTAGTGACAAACAAAATCCTCAAGCAACCACCGTAACCAAGTCAGCTCTTCTGTTAGAAGAGCCATAGCACGCTACTCAGCCTCTGCACTCAAATGAAAACTGCAATCTGTTTCTTCGTCTTGCAGGCAATGAAAGAACCACCAAGAAAAACACAGTAAGCAAAAAGGGGTTGTCGATCCGAAGGATCGCTAGCCCAAGTAGCATCCAAATAGGCCTAAAGATGGAACGAACTAGAGCGTAGAAAAAAGAGATAGTGAGAGAGTCCCACAAAGATACCGTGAAACACAAAGGAGGTGACGGTAGTGCACCAAAGTGGAGCAGAGACATACTGACTCAGAATGTGGATGGGATGAGGAAATATCCAAATGAGTAACAGCTAGATAGACAAGATTCCCAACAAGATGACGGCAGCACATGTCAAACAGAGGATCACCGTCAGAAGAACGGAGGTGTACGTTGAGCTCCATCGGAGCCTCAAAGCGCTCATCTGTAAGAGCAACACGAGCAATAAGATTGTGAATATACTTCTCTTTTGAGATAAATAAGCTATTAGAGGCGGAAGAAACCTCAATCCAAAGAAAGTAGCGAAGAGGACCAAGATCAAACATAAGAAACTGCTCACTACGACGAGCCTTCACAAAGGCAATGTACTCGAGAGTTGTCGCTGGTGATGATCATGTCGTCGACATATAGAAGAAGAGTCTGACCACAAGAGGTAGGGTGGACAAAAAGCGTGGGATCATGAGCACTCGCCGAAAAACCAGCCGCAGTCACCATTGAGACGAAATGCTCAAACAAAGCACGAGAGGCTTGCTTAAGGCCATAGAGAGAGCGGCAAACACGGCATACCATGCCATCAGGAACAGAATAGAATACCCGGGTGGTGGTGGTGGTTGCATGTATACCTCCTCACGCAACTCACTATTAAGAAAAACATTCTTGACATCAAGCTGAGAGACAGACCATTGGCGAATAGAAGCCACCATGAGAAGGGTGCGGACAGTTCTCATCTGGGCCACAGGAGCAAATGTCTCATTTTAGTCACAACCATGCTCGTCGACAGCTCCCCCGACGCCTCCCAGTTACAGCACCTCGTCAAAGATGACATCACGGGAGACATGCACGCGCTTTGAGGCAGGGTCGTACATCATGTACACCTTGGAGCCGGTCTCGTAGCCGATGAAGACCATGGGTGAGCTCCGATCATCGAGCTTTAGATGAGGGTGCGCCATCTTGACGTGGCCTACACACCCGAGAACACAAAGGAAATGTACATCAGGCTTCACACTGTGCCACGCCTCATATGGTGTCATACCGTCGATGCTCCAAGGACCAATTGAAGATGAAGACGACCATGAGCATCGTCGCCCCCCAAAACATGTTGAGCGCCATGCCGAGTATTGTCTGGTTTCACCGCTTGACGATAGCATTCTGATGTGGCGGTGAGGTGGCGCTGCACGCCCTGCTCGGTGGAGTACTCATAGAAGGTGGCCGAGGTGAACCCGCCACCACGATTAGTGTGTAGCACCCGCGGCTTGTGGCCGTACTCCAGTTCTGCCACAGCTTGGACTTGACGATGGCGCACTCCGCCTCATACTTCGATGCCTGGAGGACCGCCAACATACACCAGTTGCAGCACTCGCCTGGTGCCGCCGGTGTGATCGGGCCACAAAGGTCGCCGTATACGAGCTCGTGGGGTGCTCCGCCCTATACCGTGCCTTCTGTGGGAATGACAGGGGGTGCTACTCCTTTGCAAGGCACGCCTCGCAATGCTCGTCGGCGTGGTCAATGTGCGTCAGACCA
The DNA here is from genome assembly GCA_021605145.1 of Aegilops bicornis. Classification (NCBI taxonomy): domain Eukaryota; kingdom Viridiplantae; phylum Streptophyta; class Magnoliopsida; order Poales; family Poaceae; genus Aegilops; species Aegilops bicornis. Next base: position 260,794,728 of record CM038669.1, read on the forward strand.
TGGACGAGGCCGCTGTGCGCCATCCTCTGCATGCCGTCAGAAGTAGGTGCCTGAGCCGAGAGTGCCAGCGCCAAGCGTCGGAGATATGGCCCACGGCAAGGCACATCAGCCGGACAGGGCGAAATGACAGTTTGTAGAGGCAACTCAATGAAAGGTTTACCTTGAAGAGTAGCCGGTTGCGCTGGTCGCAAACTGTGAGCACCCCACATCAAATCGCGATGTCATACCAATTCTCGTCAAGCTGACCGAGACTGACGACATTGCTCTTCAATGTACGGATGTAGAAGACGTCAGTGAACACCTTGTGGTCTCCCCCCTCAACGGCGAACACAACTGCCCCTTGGCTGTGGATCTTGAAGTTGGAGCCATCCACAAACCGCACGGTGCCGAATATGCAGCGGTCCAGCTCGGCCAACACGTCGAACCCATCATGTGATTGGTTGTCCCGGTGTCGAGGAACTAGACCTTCCCGCGCTGTGGATCTTGAAGTGGGAGCCGCCCACAAACCGCACAGTGCCGGATATGCAGCGGTCCAGCTCGGCCAACACGTCGACAAAACCCATCATGTGGATTGGTTGCCCCGATGTCGAGGAACTAGACCTTCCCGCGCTTTTCATTGGCACGGGAGGGTGTGATCACCGCCCTCACTTTCTTCAGGAAGACATGGCCACCCATGCGTGTGTGTGACTCGGCCTGCGCCAGCGGCGCGATGAACACGCAGGCGCCCTGTCGGGCCCCTCGTCCTCCTTCACTTGAACGAGGTTCACCACCACGGCCGCCTCGTCATGTTTTTTCGGCAGTCACGAGGCCAATGGCCTTTCTTCTTCTGCAGATACCTTGCGTATCCACGGTCGTCACGCCAGCCACGAGTCACTACGTCTGCTTACCGCTAGGGCACCCATGGTTTGCGGCCGCGACCTTGGCCTCTGCCACCACCCCTCGGCAGTCGCTCCCTTTTGTGAGTAGCAAGTGGCAGGGCTCTCACGGCTATCCTCGAGGCGATCCTCGACCACCCGTGGACGCCCGGTCAGCTCCTCGGTCGAGAGCATGCTCAGATTGATCAAGTCACAATGCAGATTGCCACCTGCGTGCAACGAGAGGAGACGACGCGCAAGAACTTCTGGACGATCTTGGCATCGTCAACAGTGTCACCGAGGGAGCAAAGCAATGTCGCAAGGTCGGTGACCCACAGCACCAATCCTCGATCTGCTTAAGATCATCTTGAACTCTCCCCAAAGACGTTCGTTCACCTCACGCACACGGTCACTGCCGAGGCACGACCCAGCGCCTTGTCATCCCCGCGAGCATGATGTGCATCTTCGGCAGGGTGGAACAGAACAGCGCCGCCACGGTCGGTTGATCATCCTTGCAAGGCACGGTGTCGTCCTCGATGGCGTCCCATAGACACCAGAGCATGTATGTTAAGCTCACCAATGCCCGGTGGAGTACTTGAGCGGTGAGCATCAGAATGTGAGGTTGGTGCCGCCACGGCTCGCGCACCACCGGGCCAGGTACCACGATCTCGCCGCCGCCACCACCTCGTGTCTTCGTGCTCGTCTTCCCCGCGAGCATGATGTGCATCTCCGGCAGGGTGGAACAGATCAGCACTGCCAGAGCCTGCCGATCGTCCTTGCGAGGCACAGTGTTGTCCTCGATGGCGTCCCATAGAACTGCAACATGCATGTTAACCTCCATCGCCAACGCCCAAGCATAGTAGTTCCGAGCGGGTGAGCATCGAGGTGAGGTTGGTACTGCCGTCGGGCTCGTGCACCACCTATTGTGCCACGATCTTGCCGCCGCCACCATGTCGTGTACTGCTGTACCCGTGGCTCGGCGACCCCCCCCCCCCCACCCTGCTCCTGCAGTGGTGGTGTCTTGGAGCCGGATGCGGCATTCCTATGTTGTCTGTTGCCGCTCAACATGACCACCAAAACGAGGCTTTGATGCCAATTGTTATCCCTAAGCTATGAACGGGCGAGAGAGTGAAGCAGGAGTTGCGCTACAAACAACTTTCAGCTTTTCTCCTGTTTCTTCTTTTTACTTTGTTGGAAAACAAACATGCCTAGCCATGCACTCCACTACGGACCGTGCCATCCCACGACCCGAGTTCATGCACGACCCCCTACAATCATGCCAGTGGCGCACATACCGCATTTGACTCGACGAGTGCGAAGGGCAAGGAAGCTAGCCAAGCCTAGGAGGGTCCGCTTAGGTAGCTAGAAGTAGGGTCCCTGACAGGTAAGCTACGGGAGCTAGTTGATACAGCGTTGAGGAAAGGCGTTGATATCCTTTGCGTCCAAGAAACCAAATGGAGGGGATGGAAGGCGAAGGAGGTGGGGGATACCGGCTTGAAGCTGTGGTACACGGGGATACCTGTAAACAGAAATGAGTAGGCATCTTGATCAACAAGAGCCTCAAATATGGAGTGGTAGATGTCAAGAGGCGTGGGAACCAAATTATTCTAGTCAAGTCGGTAGTTGGGAACTCGATTCTCAATGTTATCGCTGATGTATGCCCCTAAGTAGGCCACAATGAGAACACCAACAGGGAGTTTTGGGAAGGCCTAGAGGACATGGTTAGGAGTGTACCTATTCGCGAGAAACTCTATAGGAGGCCGCAAGTAGGCCACAAGAACACCAAGGAGTTCTGTAAGCTGATACCTGGAGAGTGTTGTCCCTCGGCATAAGCTTGTGGTGGCTGACTTCCGCTTTCGGATTCGTCTCCAGCGGGATAAGTGCACCAAAGTCGCTAGAACGAAGTGGTGGAAGCTCAAGAGGGGGGGGGGCAGCTTGGACTTTCAAGGAAAAGGGTCATTAAGGAGGGCCTTTCGGAGGAAGATGCAGACAATATGTGGATGAAGATGGCAACTTGCATTCATAAGGTGGCTTCAAAGGAGTTTGGAGTGTCCAGGGAAAGTAGAAGTGAAGCTAAAGATACTTGGTGGTGGAACGATGATGCCCAGAAGGCTATTAAGGAGATGAAAGATTGTTTCAGACGCCTACACTTGGATGGGAGTGCAGACAACAAAGAGAAGTACAAGGTGGTAAAGAAGGCCACAAAGCGAGCTGTGAGTGAAGCAAGGGGTCAGGCATATGAGGACCTCTACCAGCGTTAGACACGAAGGAAGGCGAAAGAGACATCTATAAGATGGCCAAGATCCGAGAGAGGAAGATGAGGGATGTCGACCAAGTGAAATCCATCAAGGATGGAGTAGATCAACTCCCAGTGAAGGACGAGGAGATGAAGCATAGATGGCGGGAGTACTTCAACAAGCTATTCAATAGAGAGAATGTGAGCTCTACCATTGAAGTGGACGACTCCTTTGATGATACAAGCAGGTGTTTTGTGCGGTGAATATAGGAGTCCGAGGTCAGGGTGGCTTTGAAAGGATGAAAGGAGGCAAGGCGATGGGCCCTGATTGTATCCCCATTTACACCCCATTTACATGTGGAGAGGCCTCGGAGACATATCAATAGTATCGCTAACTAAGCTTTTCGACCTCATTTTTCGGGCAAACAAGATGTCTGAAGAATGGAGGTGGGGTATATTGGTACCAACCTTAAAGAACAAGGGGATGTTCAAAGTTACACTAACAACCGTGGAATTAAGCTAATGAGCCATACAACGAAGCTATGGGGGAGAGTCATTTAGCACCACTTAAGAATAAGCATGACCAAAAATCAGTTTGGTTTCATGCCTGGGAGGTCGACCATGGAAGCCAACTTCTTCGTACAATAACTTATGGAGATAGATATAGGGAGCAAAAGAAGGACATGCATATGATGTTCATTGACTTGGAGAAGGCCTACGATATTCCGCAGGATGTCATGTGGTGGGCCTTGGAGAAAACCAAGTCCTTACAAAGCACATTACCCTCATCAAGGACATGTACGATAATGTTGTGACAATTGTTTGAACAAGTGGTGGCAACACTGATGACTTCCTGGTTAAAATAGGACTACACCAAGGGTCAGCTTTGAGCCCTTATCTTTTTGCTTTGCTGATGGATGAGGTCACAAGGGATATACAAGGGCATATCCCATGGTGTATGCTCTTTGCGGATGATGTGGTGCTAGTCGGGAGGGGGTCAATAGAAAGTTAGAGCTATGGAGACAAACCTTGGAATCGAAAGGTTCTAGGCTTAGTAGAACTAAAACCAAGTACATGAGGTGTGGTTTCAATACTACTAGAAGCGAGGAGGAGGTTAGCCTTGATGGGCAGGTGGTACCTCAGAAGGACACCTTTTGATATTTGGGGTCAATGCTGCAGAACGATTGTGATATTGATGAAGATGTGAGCCCTCGAATCAAAGCCGTATAGATGAAGTGGCACCAAGCTTCTGGCATTCTCTGTGACAAGAGAGTGCCACAAAAGCTAAAAGGCAGGTTCTAGTGATTCAACTCGCAATGTTGTATGATGTTGAGCGTTGGTCGACTAAAAGGCGACATGTTCAACAGTTAGGTGTAGTGGAGATGCGCATGTTGAGATGGATGTGTGGCCACGCAAGGAAGGACCAGGCCCAGAATGATGATATACGGGATAGAGTTGGGGTAGCACAATTGAAGAGAAGCTTGTCCAACATTGTTTGAGATGGTTTGGGCATATTGAGCGCAGTCCTCCAGAAGCTTCAGTGCATAGAGATGGCTAAAGCATGCTGATAATGTTGAGATAGCGGGATAGACCAAACTTGACATGGGAGGAGTCTGTAAAGAGAGATCTGAAGGACTTGAATATCACTAAAGAACTAGCCATGGACAGGGGTGCGTGGAAGCTAGCTATCCATGTGCCAGAACCATGAGTTGGTTGCGATATCTGATGGGTTTCCGATCTAGCCGACCCCAACTTGTTTGGGACTAAAGGCTTTGTCGTTGTTGTTGTTGTATTAACATACCTTACAAAGTATAATGTTGGATAGAACTATCATAGTTGTTAGAGATGGAACTACACACGGAAGAGTTCAGTAAATATGAAACATGTAATCACTTTGTTAATATATTAACATACATACTCCCTCCGTTTCTTTTTACTCCGCATATAAGATTTGTCTGAAGTCAGCTTTATAGGAAAAATACTAACATTGATATACGAAATCAATATCACTATATGCATCATGAAATTAATTTTCATATTGTATGACTCAAGTATTGTGGATGTTGATATTTTTACTATAAAGTTGGACAAACTTTATGAAATTTGACTTCAGACAAATCTTATATGCAGAGTAAAAAGAAACGGAGGGGACACATACAATAATAGTTTCAATTGTAAGTCATATTTTGAAGGACAGTATGTGCGGTTCACTGGGAGGCGGCGCATAAGGAGCACCAGCCATACCACAGGGCATACTCAGGAAAGGAGTCGGCACAATGCATATATATCTCCGTAGTTGGGTTAGTTGGATTGATATCTTTGTACCTGGATAGCTCCGGCATGATCTTAACAGATTGGTTACATCAGACTATATAAACACAACATTGTCATATCTTTGCATAAAGTAATTGAATAAGGAAGTCCCCGGTACCCACACTCATGCTCACTAAGCTATCGAAAACACATAGAAGTATAACACAGCAATCAAAACAGTTAAAATCAACTCCAAATAGCATAAAGATTATGACTACACAATAGGAAATTGCTGATCATTTTGTGTTTCTTGGCAGTAGGGGTTGGACAGAGTACCAGCAGTGTGCTGAGGGCCCCTTGTTGCAACGAGAAATCCCATGCAATATATGAGTTGACAGCCTCAACACTTAAAATAACCTGTAGAATAATGATTGACAGAACATAAGCATTTTGAAACCCTAAAAGTCATTAAAAACAGCTAATAGATGTTCCAAACTAATATTCAAATATTTAGGTAACTGTAAACCAAATTTGCATTTCGTACTCCCTCCAATCCAAAATAGGTGTCGTGGTTTTAGTTCATTAATGAGCCCAAAAAAACTGTGTCCAACTAAAATGGTACCTCATGTGTCTTTCCCGCTGGAATAATGGTTTCTCGGTACTCATCGTTTTTCCTACATGAAGTGTAAAAACAAGAGTCTTTCAGTTCTGAAAGCCCTTCCAAAACTTCTCCATGCTTCGTAGCGAGCTAATGCAATAAGCACAGAAAAATGCATCAAATTTGCACTGAATCGAGTAAGTACCTCGAATCAGCACCTGCATCCTCAGCAGATATGAAGAATGGGGCATTCACAAAAACCTCACTGCAATGGTTTCTCTCAGCAGTTAACAGAGTGTTAAGTGTTTACAGTCATAAATAGAAGTAAGAAATTCTGCATGTCATATATTAGGATCTATTCAGGTTGAGGCTGGTGAACCTGCATTGCATGATCAGCATCTAACTTCCTACAGTAGATTAGACTTCTTCGTGTTATTTATAGGTTACATTTGATAATTATTTGCTGAAACCAGTAGGCACCAAATGCTAAATGATACTCCCTCCGTCCGGAATTACTTGTCGGAGAAATGGATGTATCTAGACATATTTTAGTTCTAGATACATCCATTTTTATCCATTTCTGCGACAAGTAATTTAGGACGGAGGGAGTACAATAAAGTAGGTCGACAATAAACATGCTAAGATCAAGTTAACAAGTTAAACAATGCCTCAAAGTAAAACACTCAGAGCAAAAAGAAAAGAAATAGCTATTAGGTTCAAAATGTATCAAAACCATGTGAAGAAGCAGGAAGCCAAACTTATTGAATCTTGTAGCCCACAGAAATAAGGTTGTACAATATTATGTATTTCTTCTTTGAATATAAGTATTTGCAGAGTATCAATAGAAGATGATTGCGAGTTAAAATTTTAAACGTATATGTGAAGCACTAGTATGGAACATGGGAACATAGAAAATCAACATACTATTGTTAGAGCACAATAACAACTGTTAGCTAGATAAGGTTGATAATGAAATTATAGTACCCGATGAATGTAGTGAACTTCCCAAATTCCTCGGTGTATATAACCACTGCCTGCTGCAACACAGCAATGTCATCCTTCCCTCTGTTTATTTTTTAAATAGAGTTTCAGAGTTATTAGAATTAAAAGGGGCATATGCAAACAGAGCTAGTTCCCGCAAGATATTCTATGGCTAGTTAAAAAGTGTATACTCTTCTTTCAAATAAAAACTCGCTCACATTTTCTTCTGTCCATATCGTGCCAAAAAGAGATGTAGATACAACCGAACTGCAAGCACCAGTTTTGTAAGTGTGTATAGTGCTGGCCCATAGCGTTCTCTTTGCACTTCCATAGGTCTGATGAGAAAATTCAATAGAAAGAAATGTCATCAATAATAAGTACTTAAAGGAAGATTCAATATTTGTCCTTCACTCCATTTACACGGTTGTACTCCCTCCGTTCCTAAATATAAGTCTTTTTAGACATTTCAAATGGACTACAACATACGGATGTATGTAGACATATTTTAGAGTGTAGATTCACTCATTTTGCTCCGTATGTAGTCACTTGTTGGAATCTCTAGAAAGACTTATATTTTGGAACGGAGGGAGTACATGCTAACTTGTGTTACGATAAAAATAGTAGCATGCATACCCATTAGCATCATTTATTTGTCGAATAAAATCCAATAACACCTGCAATGGTCAGCACAAGAAACTGGGTGTTACTATGCCACCATGTAACATTGCATTCTAAAAGGAGTAATAATAACTAAATAAGGGAACATTCAACAATTTACATCTTGATAATGATATGCCAATATTAGATGGAATGAAATTCGTAATAATTCAGTGTTATCTCAAATTTAGAATAACGATGTTCTCATTATCATCATCAAATATGGTGAATATGAATCGAACAATTTGGCTAACCTGTGGAACACCAACCAAGTACCTAACAAGTGTCTTATATACACCTGTTGCAGAACCAAGCTGCGCTAATTGCACCCGCCTACATACCAAAATGGAAAGTAATTATAAATTTATTGACAATGAAAATTTGTAGACCGATAAATGAAAGGAGAAGAACCTATCCATTTGCTGCTTCCATAGCAATGCGTATCTATCATGAATGCTTCCACCAGCACTAACTATAGCATCAACCTCCGCTTGCTTATTTCTCTCAGAGCGTTCTCGCTGTTGCCTGATCAGTGTACCGCGGAAGTCTTGTGGCATGTATGTCATAACTACAGATGTTGTAAATGCAGGTTAAATACCAAATGATAAGGCAATTAACATGACAAAAGAAGTACTGTTTTACTATACAAATTTCAGTTCCAGAAATCAATAGTTCAAAAATGACAGGAAGGCAATATGGTACAGACTCGTCACAAAATAGAACAAGAAATATTATAGAGCATATCACAGTAAACTAGTTGGTCTAAAAAATATCATAGTAAGCTAATATTTGGGACTGTGGGATTAACAACTGAGGAAAATCTCAGGAAACAGTGAAGGGCTCCAGAGAAATTATATGGGAAGGAGATTCAATCATCTATGTCCAGGACATGCTAGAAAACAACCAGTACAAAACTATTGGGTGCACAGTAATACAAGTTTCAATGGGTAATTGTATCTTTTACCTCTATTTATGAAACAGTAACAGTAAAGTAAGCAGAAGGAAAGAATGTGAACCTGTATTGAAAACATTATCAGCATTTTTTAGCTGAAACTGTTCTAACTTCTTCAACATCTCTTTCAATTTAGTTTCACAATCATCAAGTGTGGAAACTATCTCAGCGTCTTCTGGTGTGGACTTCTGTTGAAGCTGGTCGCAAGCACATGACAAATGTTAGCTACAAAATTGGAAGGTAGGAGTCATCCTTGCAGCAAGATTCAGAACTAAACTTACAGCAACTGGACGACGAGATTTATTAAGCAGAAACAGAATCTCTTCCATCTGTTCTCTGTTCTTCCACATGTTCTCATCTATTTTATGGGCAGGTACACCAGATGCCTCTTGTTCCAAGTGCTCCTCCTCTTGGACATGCAAAACAGATAGATTTATCATGTCAGAACAATACTTGCTTCAGAAAGATCACCCAGGCAATGTTCCATAATTAGCAAGCCAAAGAGTCGCAGTTGATGTCCTAGTGAAAATCTACTTCTTTTCTTAGATAGTAAGGTACAATATGAAATGATTTTAATCTTAGTGTTAACCCTTACACATTCGTAAAACTTCTGCTAACAACACCCTGCATGGATTTACAACACACGTCACAAGAAACCAACGCATGAGATCTGCCACTGATAACTTATGTTAGCATGCATATTTCTCTATCTTCAATGGGACTTGACCTTTTTCTATGGACTAAGTTCATCTTGCTTTTTCACTGATCGTCTCACTGATAAGTGGGGTCGGTACCAGAGTATGTCAACTAAGTGGCCAAAACGTGTTCATTCAGGATTTACGGCCAAAATGGAAATTTCCATTTCAAAATGTTAATTACAAAACCATTGTCCCTGCTCCCAATTTCCCGCCTACTTTCCCTTTCTAAGAGAGTTACATTTGTTTTTTCCACTCCTAATGTGAGCATCCACCATACAATTACAGGGGATATTCCCTTCATATTTCTAATACTCCCTCCGTTCCTAAATATAAGTCTTCGTAGAGATTCCACTATGAACTACATACGAAGCAAAATGAGTGAATCTACACTCTAAAATGCATCTACATACATCCGTATATGGTCCATAGTGAAATCTCTACAAAGACTTATATTTAGGATCGGAGGGAGTAATTTATTTTTGTTGTTTGTCTTAACTAAAATTAACCATATGGCACCCTTTGTAACGCACAGGTCTTTTACAGGTAGATCGCATACAATCTTACTACCGAGATGAAACATAAATGGCTTCCAGGACTAATGAGCAGCACCCGAATGTAACAAATTAGACGCTCCTGTCAAACCAAACATCCACGCGACTAACAAAAGCACTATAGAAAGGCCAATTATAATCAGTGCATGCCAAGGATCAAATCCTGCTGCAGTTTCAGCTTATAAGACTAAACTTTCAAGTCAATTAGTACAGGATAACAGCACATAGTTACTAGTTAGCCACTGACTAAATTCTGCATATAATAGGGAAAAAGAACCGAACTCGTACAAACCCTGAGAAGCATACCCACCTCAGTTATTGTGCTGGCAATAACTGATTTTAATCGTTTTGAGTCTGGCTAAACCGAAGAAAGGGAAGCAGCCTCCAATTTCTAGCATGCCCCCGAGCAGGAAACTACCCGCACTAGAAGAACCGAACAAGATTACCGTACCCATTCCACTCTTCAGGAATCGTAGTAAGATCAAAGGTAGCAGCAGCGAGGTCGAGAAGCAAGCGAATCGCAGCGAGGCATCAGATAAAGCGCTCACCGGGGGAGAAGGGAGAGGCGGCGGCGAGTTCGGCGGACAGAGCGCGGAGGCGGGCAGCGAGGGCGGTTACGCCGTCGGGGATCGGGGGCAGCGGGTACTTGTCGTAGTAGCGCGCGAGGTAGTCCCGCGTGATCGGCACCAAACCCTCTGTCGTCATCTCCGGTGGGAAGATTGGAGAGCGACGGGGACGAGTTCGCCGGCGGTAGGTGGAGGTGACGTGGGAGAAGAGTAAGGAAGTGGAGGCAGGAAGGGCACGTGAAATAGACGTGCCATTGGAAGGGTGGGTATGGTCACCGGGGACTGGGATCAGGTGACTTGCCCACCGACAGTCACGCCGTAACATTCGGCCATCAATCCAGCGTCCATTCAACATCCAATGGAGGGGATTGATCCATGAGAAACCAGGCGTGACTGCAAGTGGGCAAGTACCTGATCCCAGTCCGGTCACCGGGTGGTGGAGAGGTTGGTGCCGTGGCTGCAACAGCCGGTGGTTGCTTGCCTTCAAGCGAGCGGAGACCTGGGAAAGTTCTGTACTCGAATTTGACCATTTTCACCCAGGACACACTGGTGTTTTCTTGCAGATCGGAGCTCGAGTATAGTTGGGGAGCGAATTTTCACGATCTCATTAGGGTGGGCTACTTCTATAAAAATATGTCCTGTGTCTAATGATCATGGATCTCTTTTTTTTATTAAATGACCCTTACGCCTAGTTTACATGTATTTATCCCTCCGTCGATGAAGAGTGTATGTTTAAATTTAAAAAAATCACAAAAGAGTGTATTTCTATCTTTTCAATGCCTTAAATGTAGAAAAAAATGTATACATGATCTCTTTAATTTCTATATGTATTTAGCTCATTGAAGGTTGGGTAAGTAAATCGGAAAGAGATGGTGGCTTGCAGGGGCGGAGCTGGAGCTAAAGTTACCCTAATGCACCCCTTTAACAATATCCCTTTAACATTGCATAAATTTTATATCAACAATGTTCCAAATTAGAAATAAGAGTATGTTTTATAACTTTTTATTTAGATTATCATTTAATAGAAGACAATTGTATAAATACGTAAAGGTAACGATTATGCTTACTACAATAATAAAACAAAGGACTGGATTACTTCCAAATGGAGTCCTGCATTTCCAAATTCAAAAATACATCATGTCGTCATCAAAGACCACGGGTCAGTAACCTACATGGCGACTTAATTTTTTTCAGAAAAACATAGTGGAATGTACAAACAAAAGTACTTAAATATATTTACATTACCTTTTAGTACATTTTATCCACAACTTATGGTTCTTGGAGCAGATATCATGATGGTTTTCTCTTGAGAAGAAGCTTGCCCATAGTATACCTGCATGTGAAAAATAAAAATTATACATAAGACGTGGAAATAGCCTAAGCGAATAAAGTACACCATAATTCTATATTTTTTATCAATTCATGAGAATTTCAGTAGGTTCAAGATAGAATTGCAGTCAGCATTGAATTTGCCATAGACGCCAAAAATCTGGCAACAGCGTTTCAAAAAAAAAAATCTGGCAACATGACCCTAGCTAGCTAGTGCCTAGGTTCTGCAAAAACTTGCGTATTTAAATTCGGATTAATCTACTGACTACAAGTTCATACAAATCACACAAGAATTGTGAATAATCGTTGCAAAAAGCATTTAGCAAAAGATAGATAGACGAGGGCGCTACCGAGGCAGAATTATTATCCGCTGCTATCTTCATCTGCATTCCGCCTTGGCTATGCGACTGGTCGTGGCGTCGCCGTGGGTGTTGAAGTGTGCCGCCGTCGATCGGCCTTGCCGGCCGAGTGCTTGGGTGCGTGCTGGAGAACGGAGCAAACAATTCGATCGATTTGCGTGGGGACTGAGGAACGTGGGGCATGGTTACGTACGGATCTACACGGATTGGCTGTTGTACCCGTCATGATATGTGCAGAGTCGTACATTTTTTAGTTGAACCATACCTGTGCGATTGCGTACAGGAAACCACAGGGGACCAATCGATTGGATCGATCGAACACACACGAGCATGCGGCCTGGCCACGCGGCTGGAAACTTGGGCCCTAATGCACGTGTCATGGCCCAACCTGATGCACAAGGCCATTTGAGCTGATAAGTAGCTGTAATAAAAAACTGGACCCATATTCCTGTGCATCGGGGTAGGCCCATTGGGCTGCGCCCCTGGTGGCTTGCATCTTTCCATTGAATTTTTTAGTCCACTCCATAATTTATGCTAAAATTTCTAGATGTACACTGTTCACCAGACGGAGGGAGTTTGCATTGAAGCCCTGAATTTGGAATTGGTATTGTTGGCCCTTGCTAACGGCAACTCCAACGCGTCGACGCAAAGCGCGCGTCTGTTTGGATCGAAACAGGCAGAAACTGTGACTTGACACACTAACGCAAACGGATAAGCGTTCGTATTTTGTCCGAGAGCGACCCATTTCTGACTCAAATTTGGGTCGGGTTGGTGTCGGCGCGGACATGAGGCGGACACGCACGACGCACGCCCTTGTCCTCTCCCTGGCCCGCCTGATGAGGACATCAATACCATTGTTACACCCACAACTCCTGCTGCTATACATACTAGATCAATTACTAGAGCTCGCGCGCACCAATTGAATTACCAGATACTTTCGTTTCTTGGTAACGTTTCTAATGTTCATGAGAATATGATGCTGTCTAAATTGGATAAATTGGTTTTGCTTACAGATGAAGGGCCTGGCTTGGACAAGAAAAACGAACCTTGGAGCAAGTTCAAGTATGGAGATGATGGCATGCGCAAGGGGAACAAGAATGAAGTTTCAAGTGGTGATTTTAGGACTTTGAAGTCACCATAATGAGTGCATGAAGGCTTGGACAAAATATACAAGATGCCACTTCCTAAATTTCCTCCAGAGGCTATTATAGGTGATGCGTCACCTTATTATTGGGTCAGACCCATGTAATTTCGAAATACTTGAGTATAGGTTGTTTTTAGAGTCTGTATGTGTGGGGAAACAAGAGTTAGGGTTGGTTTCGGACCCCTCCTCCAAGGGCCACGAAATCCCCCCCCCCCCACATCTTCCTCCATATATACAGCCCTTAGGGCGTCGTTTAGACTTTGAGTTTTGTTTAGATTAAAAGTTCGTCATAGCTGCAACTTCGCGTACTTTGTTTGTGTTCAATGACTAGACCAAGACATCACAGAACCCCACTTTCATCAATAAAGCTTTCCTCTTATATTAGCAATATCCAGATTGTAATATCAGTTTCTTGCTTGTTCTTCGTTTGCTCATTAAATAGACCCTCGTGGTCGTCGTTGATCGTGCTCCGCCATGGCCAATGACCCCTCGAAAGTTGGTTTAGCGATTGCTAAGGCGCGATGTCTTCACATGTTCGTAGCCGGATCGTCAAAGTCGACTCCCACATAAAACGATAGTTATCTCATCGAAACATCAGGACACCTTCGCCTCTATCAAGTGGTATCAGATTTCCAGGCTACTCGGTGAGATTTTCCAGTTTTTCATAGTTTAGATCGAGTCTGTTCTTCATACCTACAGTCCTTGAAAAAGCCACAAAAAATTAGGGTTAGTTCATCCTATCCGAACCAATGTGAGCCTCTGCATAATCTTTTTAGGGTTTTGCTTTGTTGAATTTGCGGTTGCATCGTCGTGTCTAGTTGCTGGTCTTAGCGTCTAGTCCTTTAGAGTTTCGAGTTCTGTCACGGTTTGTCACGCTACCGTCGCACCATCTTCATCGCTGCTGCCATATACCACCCTCGCTGCCATATCCTACCACCATATATCCACCACAAATCTGATTTCTTCTCATATTAGGTTTGTTTTCGAGATACATATATTTTTCGATTCGTGTTTCCTTGCTTGAGTAGGTTTCAAAAAAAAGAGTCTGAAGACCCCCGGGCAATTTTTAGGCCAAAATTTCAGCGATCGAAAATATTTTTTCCTATCATGTTTTTAGGTCCTAGGGAGCGTTTTGAGACACTCGCCATCATAGTGATTTTTTGTCGCACTTTTTGGTCGTGGTTGTCCTGATTTCCGAAAAAATAGTCAAAAAAATCGTGCCTATCCTGTTATTTTGACTTGGGAAGAGTTTTGACTTGCTTGAGTAGGTTTCAAAAAAAAGAGCGAAAAAAATTACAGTGTTTCCCTTGTCTGTGTGTCGCGCCGTGATTTTGTTAGTGTTCTAGGCTCGCGGTCTTTTATTCGACTTTGCATCTTGAAATTGATTTTTGCTGACCTTGCTACCATATTATAAGCTTTCCCAGCTCCACATACATCTACGCCATGCGTTTGACTCTCCCTGGTAATCGTTCTATCCAAACTTTGAGGTTTTGACTACAACGGTTGCCGATCACCACCTGCTGCTTGGTAAGAACTGGTAAGAATTTGAGATTCGCTTGACGGATTTGTGACTTTCCACAACACCACCGCCACTTCCTAGCAATCTATAGGATCGTATTCTTTTGTTTTTCTCTTGCTGCTAACCATGCCAGGATCACAAGCGGATGAGCTGGACTGGGAGAACATGACGAACAAGGAGCTCCATGATAAATTTCAGGAAATGTTGGGTCAACAGGTAGAAGACGTATGGACAGTTTTGGCAAGGCATTAGCGAGGATTGATGACGTTGAGAAGACAATTGACAACAAGTTGGATGCCAAGTTCGCTGAAGTGCTTGCGCGTTTACCTCCACCTACTGCCTCTGCTGCACCATTGCAACAACCACCTCCACATCGCAAAACAGCCCTCCGCACGAGCGAGCCGTGTTCCTCTTGAGCCTGGCCAAACTTCTGGTGCCGTTGCTGATGCTTCTGTGACTCCTGCTGCGGAGGAGGAGGATTACGCGGGCGGTTATGAGGATGAGGTTGGTCAAAATCAGAACCACGTGCAACCACCAGCACCACCACCAGGTCGTCCACATGCAAATAATCTCAATGGTAGGCCTGCATCACCACCTCAGGCACGAGACCATGACCATCTTCCTAAACTGAAATTGAATATTCCACCATTCGTGGGTAGATATGTTCCTGATATATATCTTACTTGGGAGTTAGAAACTGAACAACGTTTTACATGTTTACAATATCCCGAGGAAATACGTGTTGCTGCTATTGTTTGTGCTTTCACTAGTTTTGCATGTATTTGGTGGTCTGAACACTGTAGATTATATCATATTCCAGCTACTTGGGCTGCTTTGAAAAATGCTATGTGTACTCGTTGAGTTCCACCATATTATCAACGTGAATTACTTCAGAAATTGCAACGTTTAAGACAAGGAAATTTTTTGTAGAGGAATATTATCATGAATTGCAAACTGGCATGATTAGATGTGGTATTGTTAAGGATAACGAAGCTATGCTTGCACGTTTTATGGGTGGATTAAATAGAGAGATTCAGACTATTTTAGAGTATAAGGAGTACAATAATATCACTCGTTTATTCCATCTTGCTTGCAAAGTTGAACGTGAAGTGCAGGATCGACAGGCATTGGCGCGGACTAACTTTTTTGCAGGTCGACCTTCATCCTAGACACCGCGTGCATCCTCTACTTCCACACATTCTGCTGCACCGGCACCTCCGTTAGCTGCCACCTCCAGCCATGATGCAAGAAAGCAGGCACAATCACCACTATCTGCCAAGAGCACACCTGTCGGGCCTGCACATAGCTCTTCTTCATCCATGGCATCAACAGGGCACACACATGATATCATTTGTCGTCGTTGTAAGGGTAGAGGTCATTATGCGAGAGAATGTCAATCTCTGTGTGTTATGATTACTACTGAGAATGGTGGGTATGAGTCCGCTAGTGACTATGATGAGGAGAGTTTGGCTCTTATTACAAGTGAAGAACATGGTGGAGATGATTCTGATCATGAGACGCAATACATGGCTGCTGAAGATGCTCACAGGTATGAAAGTTTAGTTGTTCAACATGTTTTGAGTGTGCAGGTCACACAAGCTGAGCAAAATTAGAGGCATAATTTGTTCCATACAAAGGGAGTTGTGAAGGAATGTTCTGTTCGCGTCATCGTAGATGGAGGGAGCTGCAACAACTTGGATAGCATGGAGATGGTGGAGAAGCTATCTCTCACCACAAGACCACATCCTCATCCGCAAGGTTAAGGTAACATGTATTGTTCGTGTGCATTTTAGCATCTCTACATATGCTAATTATGTTGATTGCGATGTGGTACCCATGCAAGCATCTTCCTTATTACTTGGTAGACCATGGCAATTTGATAAAAAAAATTGTACACCATGGTAGAAACAATCAGTATACTCTTTTCCATAAGGATAAACATATTACTTTGCTTCCTATGTCTCCTGATTCCATTTTGAAAGATGATATTAATAGAGCTAATAAAGCAAAATAGGAGAAAAATAAGAGTGAAAATCAGATTGTGGCAAAAGAATATGAGCCACAAATGAAGCCTAATAATAAACCATCTAGTGTTGCTTCTGAAATTAAATTGAAAAGTGCATGTTTACTTGCCACCAAATTTGATATTGATGATCTAGATTTCAGCAAAACTGTTTACTATGCTTTTGTGTGCAAAGAGGCATTATTTTCATTCAAGGACGTGCCTTCCTCTTTGCCTCCTGCTGTCACTAACATTTTGCAGGAGTTCGCTGACGTCATTCCACAAGGCGTGCCATCGGGATTACCACCTATTCGCGTGATTGAGCATCAGATTGACTTAATTCCCGGTGCTTCACTGCCAAACCATGCGCCATATCGTACCAATCCAGAGGAGATGAAAGAGATTATGCGTCAAGTACAGGAGCTGCTCGACAAAGGTTATATACGCGAATCTCTTAGTCCTTTTGCTCTTCCTATTATACTAGTGCCAAAAAAGGATGGTACGTCGCGTATGTGTGTTGATTGTAGAGGCATTAATAATATTACTATTCGTTATCGTCATCCTATTGCTAGGCTAGATGATATGCTTGATGAATTGAGTGGATCTACAATTTTCTCCAAAGTTGATTTGCGTAGTGGATACCATCAAATTCGTATGAGATTGGGAGGTGAATGGAAAACAACATGTAAAACTAAATTTGGA
This sequence comes from Aegilops bicornis, assembly GCA_021605145.1. Classification (NCBI taxonomy): domain Eukaryota; kingdom Viridiplantae; phylum Streptophyta; class Magnoliopsida; order Poales; family Poaceae; genus Aegilops; species Aegilops bicornis. Next base: position 260,812,129 of record CM038669.1, read on the forward strand.
TTATACGAGTGGTTAGTCATGCCTTTTGGGTTAACTAATGCACCTAGTACTTTCATGAGATTAATGAATGATGCACGTCTGTTTGGTAACCTTGGGAAGTGCACCTTTTGCACCGACCGAGTATCTTTTCTTGGCTATGTTGTTACTCCTCGGGGAATTGAAGTTGATAAAGCCAAGATTGAAGCTATGGAGAGTTGGCCGCAACCTAAAACGGTCACACAAGTGAGGAGTTTCCGTGGCCTTGCGGTTTTCTATAGGCGTATTGTGAGAGATTTCAGCACCATTGCTGCGCCTTGTTGTAGGGTAGAATCCTAGTTCATGATCTTCTCACACTTGGAGGGGGAAAATGATGTGACACCGTCTTCGGAGAAGAGGGTGTACAAGGGGAGATCCGATCTTCACGGCGTAGGATCGATAGATGGATGGGGATAACTAGCTGCAAGCTGCTAGAAAATGGAAAATAAGAGATTTTGACCCGACAAGGAGGATGCTAGTTGAAGCCTGCAATCCGAACATTCACCGATCCACAACCAGCAATGCTACCCTACAACTGCGCTCAAGTCGTGGAGCACGGGATAGGTGCAATTCGCAAGGGAAACCACAGATCTAACCCACACAACACGATCTAGTCGCGGAGCACGAATTAGGAGCAATTTCTCAAGGAATCACGAGAATAAGGATAACAGGACCTCTCCAATCTTAGGAGGAGTCTATGTCTTTGATCTTTGATAGAAATGGCAAAAGTCCCCAAAGAAGGGAAGAGCTAGCATGTTTATAATAAGGACAACCCCCTGGATAGGTGTGAAATCAAACTAGCTTTGGGAACCACTTAGGTGTGAAAGAGAACCAGTTTTCGTTTGACTGAATGGCTTCGAGACTTAATGAGGTAGCTTCTAGAAATCTCTTGTTAGAGGTTGTTGGTGGTTCCCGACCAAACATTGTTCATTGGAGTCAAACAACGTTTCCTTCGGCAATAAACTCGAGTTTTGAAAATCTTTCACAAGTTTGGATATCCAAACTCATGTAAAACATTGTTTCACCAGCACCAAAACAATGTTTCTTCAACAAACGGCTTATTTCTTCATGAACTACTAACTTTTTTGCCATAAAACATTGTTTTGCACGGACTGAAATGTGTTTGGCCCTCTTCGATATTGCACCCGAGTTCAATCAACAAAAAAGGAGGTGAAAGTGCAGCCAAGTGTTCAAGATTATAGTATGAACTTAAGTTAGCGTTCACCTGACAATGTATTCGTTTGAAACAAATTATTATGATTTCTCCTTTGATGAACGAGGATGTATAAATGGTTGTCATGTACTCATCATCCTCCCCCCCTTGAAAAGGAGTCATCCTCAACTTTAAGGGTTTAATGGTTTTCATGTCCTCCTCATCCTCCCCCTCTTGAAAATGAGTCGGCCTCGACTCTAGCTGGTCATCACACAAAATAAAAATAGGCCAGTATAAAGAAGCAAATGCAAAGATTTTATCAAATGCATAAGTTTAGCTTTCATCTTTGCGAACTTCAAATATTTGGTTCGACTTAGAAATTCCTTCTAGCTAACATTTTCATGGAGTACAAACTTGTAATCAGGCATATCCATGTTCATATCATCCTCCCTCTCTTGAAGAAAAGTTGCCCTCGACTTCCTTCGAACTACAAAATAATAGCACGAGGACAATACAAAATATCTTGGTCAAGGAAAAGTTGAATAAGCATATTTAATTTTTAGTTTTGTTGGCTTCTTGATGGTTCGTTGTGACTAATAAAAGGGCATTGTTGGATGGATGACATATAAAACACCTTTTCTTTGATTTTATCACACCAATGCTTTAAGAGTTCATAACTCATAGCTCTGGGTGCTTCAAGATGAATGGCCTCTTTTCTTTTACCTCACGGAGTACTTCCATGACTTTTTGAATATCACTTACCCCACATGATGTTTGTTTGATGGTACTCCATGTGCGCCATAATTGCTCACGGATCCCATCCTCCCATTATTGTAGGAGGGCAGCCAAGTATGATTTTTGCATATGCACATACTTCAAAGAAAGAGAGATTTGTGAATGTTTAGTAATTGAATAATCATCTCCCTTATATCTGGTGGACCACTCGTCTCTTTGATATTGGGTGGAAACACCTCAAGCTCACTTTTGGTGGACTCGCACAACTCACTAATCCTCTCTCTTGGCTTATGTGGTATATTATGTTGTGGTTCACTCATTTCTCTAATCTTGTGGTGGAAGACCTCAACCTCACATTAGTGGACTCACACAATTCACTAATCCACTCTTGCCGATTGTGTGGTATATTTGGGTGGAGATCTTTTATCTTTCTAATCTCAAATATCTTACCAAAATCAAGAAGTGAAAGCAAAGGGGCTGATGTCAACCTCAACTTCAGTTCTTGGAAGGACTTGTCTTGAGCATCACCCCATTTCAATGGAGTGCCTTTCTTCAGTAATTCATTCATTGGTGCAGCAAGGATGCTGAAATCCTTCACGAACCGGTGGTAGAAACCTTTATTAAGAAGATCTTCTACTTGCCTCTGAATTTCCTTCGTCCCCTCTAGGTTTGGTCGGCATGGTGGTATGTTGGGTAGTGGAGCGCCCGGAACCAAGTCAACTTGGTATTCAATGCCTCACTTTGGTGGCAATCCGAGTGGCACCTCCTTGGGAAACACATCCTCATACTCCTGCAAAAGATCAAGTGCAACACTGGGAAGAGTTGAGGGTAGGTCGTTAGCAACCAATAAAGTTTCCTTGTACGTGAGTACAAAGAATGGAGCATCAGGTTCTCTCAATTCCCGCATATCCCTTTTCCTAGCAATCATAACTAATCCCTGTTTTTCCTGGGGCTTGGTCATATTTGGCTGTGGAGATTTTGGTTGTGGAAACACTCCATCACTATGTTGGTGGCTCACTCTTTGTGTATGATCACTCTCTCCCTTTTTCTTTCCTTTTCTTTCCATCTCATGTTCAATAATCTGATCCTCGCATTTGGTGGAATCACTCACCTCACATTTCTTATCACACTCAGTATGTGGATCTTTGTTGGGAAGTGGACATTCTTCCTCACATTTGGTGGAGTCACTCAACCCACCTCTCATATCCCTCTCAATATGTGAAATTTTCAGAAGTGGACACTATTCCTCACATTTGGTGGAATCACTCAAATCACCTATCTTATCACTCTCAAATTTTGGAATTTTTGGAAGTGGGCATTCTTCCTCACATTTTGTGGATTCACTCAACTCTCTTTTCGTGTCACTCTCAAGTGGTGGGATTTTGTGATATGTACACTCCCGTTCATATTTTGTGTAGCCACTCAACTCTTCTTTCTTGTCACTCCGAAATTATGGATTTTTTGGGGTGTGGATTCCTCTCTCTCATATGGGTTTGGAAAGATTTTGCTCTCCAGAGAAGTTGCCGGTGGAGGAGAATAAGCTCCAGCCGAAGAAATGCTTCGCCTATCCTGAATATGAATTATTGGTAAATATGCCATCGAGGATGAAGGGTGTGGTTGTTGCCATGAAGGAGTAGTGGGACAATTTTTGAAATTCTGGGACCGACCATTACACATATTCTTCTTCTCCACGCTCATAGCTCGACATACAACATCAGACATCAGATCATAAGGAAACACCTCCACACAATCAGATATCTCGCCATTCAGCCCATGTAAGAGTCTTTTTTTATCTTTGCTTCATCACTCTCGTGGGTTTTTGTCCAGATCAACAGCTTCTCCATCTCATTATAGTACTCCTTGACAGTGAGAGAACATTGGATAAGCCTCTGCAACCTCTTGTACAATTTCTTCTCATAGTATGATCGAACAAAACAACGCCTCATAACTTGCTTCATCAAAGTACAATTGTAGATATAATTATTACCTGACATCAAACGATCACCTTGCAGCTGGTTCCAACATGTAAGCGCATAACCAGAGAACTCCATGACAACAAGACCAACTCTCTTTGTTTCATAAAAACCATGGATGCGGAAAATCTGATCGCACTTCTCCTCCCACTCAATATATGCGTCCGGATCCTCTTTTCCATGAATGATGGCACATGTAGCTTCACTCTCGCTTGGTTTTCATGGTCATCTTGATCACGACGGTCATAATGATGACTATGGCGACCCAAAGCAGCACCACGACGAGGCAGGGAGTATGGTTCATATTTCCCCATGCTTTCGTCTTCGTCACCATGCTTGGAGAGATCTTCATGGGAGATGTCATCACCATCATGTGCAGCTCGTCGTAGGTGACACTACAAAAAAAGACACATCCGTGACATTTTGGGCGGAATGAAATTTTTTGCTCTCATGCTTATGACACTTCTATGATGATAATTGTGACAAAACCCGGTATCATCATAGATGTGGTGGGCTACTACTTCTATGACAAAAAATCATGACAGAAAATGGGCTTTTCGTCCTGGGCGGGCCGGAGATGTAGCTGCATGAAATTCTTTGGGCCGTCCATGGCGGAAAAAACGTGGTAGAAGCGAGGGCGAGGAAAATATCGGAGAGTTCCCGGTTACGGTGGGTGGTCGGGGCCGAGCGATGCATGGAGGTTTGCGAGTTTCTCTCGACACGATATGCTGCGGTGTGCGCGTTAATGCTCTAATCAACCCGAAGCGAGGCGTTGGGATCTAACTGAACCCGAGTGATTGCACTAGCTACGTTACTAAACCCTGATCGATCCCTTGATGTTAGCTGAACCCAAGTGATTCCTTCGCTACTACTGCTAACTGAAGCCGATCGATGCTGCCTCTTGATGAATAGTGAGCGTTGTTGGGGGGGGATGAACATGACCCCTTGGTAGTAGAGGCCGTTGCCGCTGGATGAACAGGACCCCGATCGAGCCGGTTGGGGTGGATGAACAGGACCCCGTGGAGGGCTGGATGAATAGTAGCCCGTGGAGCGGTGGTTGAACAGGACCCCATGGAGAGGACTGATTGAACAGTAGCCGGTGGAGGAGCGGTGGAGGCTGGATGAACAGGAGCCCGTGAATGAACAGTCGCAGGTGGAGGTTGGAGGAGGTCGAGGTGGATGAACAGTAGCCCGTGGAGGCAATCGACGGTGAAGATGAACAGTATCCCGTGGAGTCCCATTTTGTGGTACGCCACACCCCTCCCGATGAACAGGACCCCCATTTCGACCTAGTGCTCCAACTCAAGTCTGTTTCCTCCGTTTTGCGGTACGCCACACCCCTCCCGATCAACAGGACCCCGTTTCGACCGTAGGAGGTCCAAGAGAAGTCCATTTCCTTTGTTTTGCGGTATGCTAGACCCCTCCCGATGAACAGGATCATGTTTCGACTGTGGCCGGTCGAACACAAGGCCATTTCCTCCGTTCTGCAGTACGCCAGGCCTCGTTTCGATCGGCTGTTCCATCCAAGCCGGTTGGCTCCCTACGAACACGACGACGTAGTTTCTCCATTCCGACACAGCCATGTACACGAGCCCTGGCCATACATATGCGCAAGTAGGCTTTCGAGATCCCGGGCGTATGTACGTACGTGGTCGTATTTACTTTCTTGCACCCTGGTTGTATGTACGTGTACATGCTATGTTCGCGCCTCTACTACGACACGTGCCCTTCCTTACTCGACCATGGTTCATCGCTGCAGCCTGCAGACAAACCGATCGACTGGTATGTATTCGCGACCAGAATGACAACAATACGTATGCTTCGACCAGGTGGGTCCCGACTGTCAAGGTGGATAAGGAGGCACTTCCTTGCGTGCGAAGATGTAGCTGGTGGGTCCCAGCAGTCAGGGGGTGAATCATTTTTTTACCCGTAATATGGACGCACTTCCTTGCGTGCGAAGATGTAGCTCGTCGGTCCCAGCAGTCAGGGGGAAACATTTTTTCGCGAAATACGATGGCCTGGCCGGTGGGTCCCTACTGTCAGGTGGAGGAATCATTATTTTGCGCGTAATAAGTAGGCACTTCCTTGCTGCGGCCGTGGACCCAGTTGTCAGCCTCTCCACGTACACTCTTTCGATGGAAGACGTTCCTTGACCACATTGACCACGCCGCGCCGAGAGCACCAAGGCGGTGGACAACGGCGAGGCCTAGGAAGGGGACGACGTGGAGCCGGGGAAGACGTGGAAATGGATGCCCACGCGAGAGGACTACGAGGGTTCACTGGTTCGGCTGTGATGTGAGGCTGTCGTCGCCACAGAATAACAGGGGGTGTGGGTGAGTAGAGGGATGACCTAGCCAGCGATTGGAGTAGTAGGGGGCGGTGAGGCCTCCGCGACAGCACAGCCGGCCACGGGAGGCAAGAGCACGCGGTGGTTTGGACGGTTGGAGCAAGAAAATCGGAGGTTGAAGAAGCAGGACGACCGTTGGATGTTAACAATCCAATGGTCACTGGTGATAGAATCGTTTGTTAACTAAGTTGACAAAGCCTTCCGTCCGCGTCAACTTTGTGGGCCCACAAGTCAACCTCCCACTATGGTGGGTCCGAGCTAGCAGGGGGAGTATTCATTTTTTGTGCGTAATAAGGAGGCACTTCCTTGCATGCAAAGATATAGCTGGTGGGTCCGAGCTGTCAGCGGGAGTATTCATTCTTTTTGGCGTAATAAGGAGGTACTTGCTTATGTGCGGCCATGGACCATGTGGGTCCCAACTATCAGCCTCTCCATGTACATCTGTCTTCCGATGTTGTCGTTTGTTGACAATGTTGACCACGCCGTGCCGAGAACACCGGCGCGATGGACGACGACGAGACCTAGGAAGGGAATGACCCGGAGGCGGCGAAGCCACACCAATGGAGGGATGTGGGTGAGTATAGGGATGGCCTGGCCAGCGGTGGGAGTAGTAGGGGGTGGTGAGGCCTGCGCGGAAGCACAACCGACCACTGGAGGCGGGAGCAGGCGGTCCCGCCGGCGTTGGATTTGGCGGCTGGAGCAAGAAGATCAGAGATTGAAGAAAGACGACGGCCGTTGGATTGACATCAAATGGTTACATCTGCTAGAATCGTTTGTTGACGTATATAATAAGTAAAAAAAAATCTTGCATACACGTCAACTTAATAGGCCCACAAGTGAGACCATTCCCTTTTTTTAATAATTTATATATAGCTCATAGCAACTTCTTATGCAATTTATTGCAGTCCTTTCTTTTGTTGGCCAGGGCCAGGGTTAAAAATTTAAACAAAAATTTGCATATTCCTGTGGTTTCCAAACTATTTTTAATACCGAAATGTCGAGCTAGATTTAAAGTACTTTGAAGATATATTTAAATTAGGTTAAAGCCTAGTGAAATTGGAATCTGAAAATGTGAGAAAATTCAGAAATTATAAAGTAATTGCCAATTTGTCATCTGTTTTTATATTTACATCCCATTTCATATTAGTTTCAAGATTTGCAGGCATCTTGAAAGAGTTGCAGCCCATCAGGGCATGGAAAAATAAGTAGGCCTGGATTCGGTATTCTTCAGAAAAAATAAACTGGGCTCATTTGCACAAAGAAAAAATAGTTGGGCTGGTCATGTGGTGAACATAAAATATAAGCCTGGGCTTGACGGGCCACAACCCAGTTGAAACCCTGCTCCGTCTCAACAATAACAAAAAAATATCGCCGGCAGCTCGTCCCAGGTGTGAGCCGATCTTGTGATGTTCTCTTGTCTATTGACTATATACGCTGACACAGATGTCAGGAAACCACTAGGAGGAAGCATTTTCTTTTTCCATATGCTGATAATGGAGTATATATAACAAAAATGAGGAATTTCCTTGCGTCCGGCCATGGACATGGTGGGCCCCTACTATCATCCTCTCCACGTACGGTCCTTTGCCGATTTCTCTCGTTTGTTAACCATGTTGACAACGCGAGAGGGCGGCGCCGCGGCGAGCGCACAGAGGACGACGACGAGGCCTCGAACATTGGCATTAATGATTTAGGAGATGGTGGGGTGGCGATGCGTGCGCTAAGGCGCAGCCAGTCGTGGGAGGCGAAAGCAGGCGGCCCTGCCGGCGCTGGTTTGGTTTTGGCGGCTGGATGAAGACAGGACTGAAGAAACACGACAATTGTAAAAGCAGCAAGAGTACTTAACAACCTTATCTGAAACCAGCAGGGGCACTTAACAACCATAGCTGAAAGCAGTATGAGTACTTATACAGGTTCAACCATACAAATCACGCCTCGAACAGTGCTACTTTTCCTACAGTTAACCAAGGGTGAGGCCACCAAGCCCTAGGACAAGGCCCAGGCGCCACCCCGTGCATCCACAACCTTCTGAAAGCGGCTTCATCTCGCAATGTGGTCAATAAACAGGATATTCGCTTTAGAGCCATGGAAAAGCAGGAACATAATCTTCTGTCCTATTCTCCAAGATGGACGGGCCTTCATTATTTGAGACCACCCATGAATAAGTATCTTTTCACCTCCAAGGGGAATGCAGTAGGTCGACATAAACATCATGTTGTGACCAAGCGCAAGTCTGACCTGACCATGATCAGGCATCTGTATAGGAACAATAGAACAGGGCAGTTTCTGTTTCAAGAAGATCACATATGTAAAACTGTGTATAACCAAGAGTTTATGAACAACATATATAACAGAAAACAGCTCGTACCATAAGTTTCTCGACACAGTTGGACCTATTCAACGAGTGCAGCAGTGGCACACATATCCCACGTGGCCTTCCACCATTGAAACGCCCCACAAGGACCTCAAGACGATCAATAAAGTGTAGGAACTTGTGGATGTCGTCCCAGTCAACTGCAGTGCCATCAGTAATGACCGATTTCTTATAGAATAACAAATGAGTAGTCTGGTTAACTCTGGAAAAACCTACACGTGCCACCAATTATAAGAAAATATTAGTTAGAAGTAGCATCTTCGTGAGAGATTTGTTGCTACTTCTAAAGTTAAATTGTGATTAATTAGACAGAATAGGTGGATTAAGAAGTAATCGAGGCAACAAGCAAGAACCACATACAAAACTAACATGGATGAACAATTGGAACGACGTCGGGGTGGAAGATTGTAGTGAAGATGAGAGCAGGTTCTGCTATTTCCATCAACATTCGTGCGCCAACTTTCAGTTTGTAACACTTGAGAAAGTTTATCCAAGTTCGGCCATAAGAAACGCACCGATCTTCTTGGTTCATGAACCCAACTCGGAACTTATATCCATGGCTTGTCTTCCTTGTGACCATTAAACTAGTGTATTCAGTTATGGCAAGGCCGAGCATCTTGAGTACATGTGTTCTGGCAGAGCAAGGAATGCACTGTAGGAAAAATAATATGAGAACACAATGTTTCCCTATCAAAATCTAGAAACAATTTCCTCCTTCACGTCAGTGTTGAGCATAGTACTAGTACCTTTTATCCAAATATAGCAATCCAAATTTCCAAATTAGTCGACAACATGTTCAAAAAACCCCACCCTCTCGGATAGAAAAGAGGATTCTTAGAACATACTGTGCGCATTTTAAAATCATGTGTTAGGATGAGAAGGAACAAGTGTGGGGTCTAACCGAGGGCACAGAAACCTGTAGGGTCCTTGCACTTTGGGCACTGCAAATGAAACACACTAGATTCAGTAGGAAGAAAAATGCAGCAACAGCGGCGGGTGCCATCCTAGGATTACCCGTGACCAAGGGACTTGGATTTATCGGGGATGGATGAAGAATTCGTACCTGGTTCTCCATGAGAAAACCCTATGCAATCGCTGAGAGGGGTTTTTCTCTGAACAAGCAGACGAGTGTCGGTGTCAAAACCGGCGGATCTTGGGTAGGGGGTCCCGAACTATGCGTCTAGGCGGATGGTAACAGGATACAAGGGACACGACATTTTTACCCAGGTTCGGGCCCTCTCGATGGAGGTAAAACCCTACTCCTGCTTGATTAATATTGATGATATGGGTAGTACAAGAGTTGATCTACCACGAGATCAGAGAGGCTAAACCCTAGAAGCTAGCCTATGGTATGATTGTTGTTGGTCCTACGGACTAAACCCTCCGGTTTATATAGACACCGGAGGAGGCTAGGGTTACATAGAGTCGGTTACAAGGAAGGAGATCTACATATCCATATTGCCAAGCTTGCCTTCCACTCCAAGGAGAGTCCCATCCGAACACGGGACGAAGTCTTCAATCTTGTATCTTCATAGTCCAACAGTCCGGCCAAAGGTTATAGTCCGGCTGTCCGGATACCCCCCAATCCAGGAATCCCTCAGTAGCCCCTGAACCAGGCTTCAATGAAGATGAGTCCGGCGCACAGATTGTTTTCGACATTGCAAGGCGGGTTCCTCCTCCGAATACTTCATAGAAGATTCTGAACACGAGGATCGTGTCCGGCTCTGCAAAACAAGTTCCACATACTATCGTAGAGAGAATAATATTTTCACAAATCTAATCTGCTGACGCACTCCGTAACGTGACATCACACCACGGCCAAGCCTTTTTCGAATCATTTTTTTACAGTCCACCTCAGCGCGTTTCGCGAGGCGGTTTCCTTGGCACGTCTTGTCGAAGCAGAGATCATGTCCCCTTTATTTACGGGATTCTCATCAACACGGACGTGCGTAACCCAATCGTGCCCGTTGGTATGTCCCCTCGATCGAAGGTAAGTCTCAAACGGCCACGCGGGGGGGGGGGGGGCTCTCGGTATTCATCCTCTTTATAAAGAAACCAAGGCCTTACTCTTTTCTATCGATCTCAATCGAATCCGCCTCCCGCCTCGAGTTCCAACACCCGAAGTTTCAGATTCAGGCGCTTCGGACCTTCGATTATGTCCGGATCCAACCTTCAAGGTCGATGGATGCCTTCCTCCGTCATGGAGGAAGAAATAATAAAGCTGAGGGAGGCCAGGTACTTGACCGGCGAAATCCCGCATAGGCTGCCTGCTCAAGGGCAGGTTATTCCCACTTTGAAGTCCGGCGAGAGCGTCGTGTTCGTATCTCACTTCCTCCGAGGGCTAGGCTTCGCGCCGGATCCCTTTGTGAGGGGGCTCATGTTATATTATGGGTTGGACTTCCAGGACTTAGCTCTGGAGTCCATCCTCCACATCTCATCGTTTATCATCGTGTGCGAAGCTTTCCTCCGCATCACCCCTCACTTCGGACTGTGGCTCAAGACCTTCGAAGTGGAGCCGAAGATGACCGAGGGGCAGCACACAGAGTGTGGGGGCGCCGTAATAAGCAAAAATGCTGACGCCCCATGGCCCGAGGGCTTTTTCCTGGAGGAGCCCAGCTTATGGCAACAAGAGTGGTTTTATATCACGGCTCCCAGGGGTACCAAGTGGGTAACTCCACCTGTCTTTCGCTCGGGTCCCCCGCCACGACTGGCGTCATGGGTCAACAAGGGGCTAGACTGGGGGCCAGCAAAGGATGTGCCCGTACTGCAGAGTCGCATCTGTGATCTCCTAGAGAGAGATGTCAGTCTGGTCGTGGTGGCGCAAGTCATGTTAATTCGCCGAGTCCTGCCTCCTCGCGTCGTCCCCCTTTGTGGGAGTTTAACCCAGAGGGACCGCGAGCTCTTCAACATCTCCTTGGCATGACGCCTGTGGAGATGTACAAACTGTTCCTCGGACCACAAGCAATGTGTCCGGACTCCACTGAGGATGCAGGTCTGAGCTGCAATCGTCCGGATACCCAAGTAAGTAGCCCCGCATCCGAACACTCTATTTGCTTATTTATCACAACGTCACCCCTTAAAAAGCCGCTCTTTAACCAGGAGTGGATAGCGAAGGCAAAGTTGATCAGGTGTCCGGCCCCCCTCCCGGAGACCTCGCCGGACCCTGTGTTAACCAGGATGCTGGAGATCGCGCCTTATCCAGCGCCTTCGGGAGAAGATGAAGGGGAGAACAAGGAAACTACTGCCTCTGTGAAGGAGGTTGGCCGGAAGGGAGGAATCGAAACTTCCTCTCCCCAGGGAAAGAAGAGGACCGCCTCTGAAGACCCGGAGACAATGGTCTCAAAACGGGGGAAGAAATCTTCGCCAGAGGGTCCTGCACCGGGGGATACCCCGGCCGCACCATGCCCTCAAGGGGATCAGCCCTCTGCCAAGCTGTAAGTAAAAGGGTATTTAGTAATGAGGAAGAACCTCGCTTTACCTCTGAGGAAAATAACCGAAGCCTTTATCTTTGCAGTTCGGATCTTAGCCCTTCCCAGCAGAGTTCGTCTTCGGGGGGTCTTCTTCCGGAGATGATGGAGAGCGGAACGCCTCCCCCTGCCATACCGCCTCATGGGGCGGGCGACCCCGAAGTGTCGTCACGGAGGGTTTCTCCTGATCCGGCGAGGCCAGAAGGTAGCCACATGGCCACCCGAAGCCCTCAGTATCCGGCTTTTGAAGAGAGCAATCAGAAGAGCCTGGCACCGCCTGGTGTGCGGTCAGGCGTACTGAGGGATCTGCTAGAGCGAGCAACTATCTCAGAGGAGCACCGCACGTTAATGGGTACGGTAATTGAAAGGATTTCGTCCGCGGAAAGCGGGTTGCGTGAAGCTGTCATGAGTCTACTGATGGGCTTTGAGGTAAGTGAAATGATGTACCATTTTGACAGTACCGCATACTTTAAGATGCGCCCTGTGTAGATAGTAGCCCCTGAGGCTCTGGGTGCCGTAGCAGACGACGACGCGCAGAGGATCATAGTCCCGGGTTTAATTTTGCCGCCTTAATATGCAGGTGGCGAAGTGTCCGGTGGCCAGCCGGACTGCTGAATTTGCCGAGTTAAAGCGGCAACTTGACGTGGCAGATGCCGACATCGTGCTTGTCAACAAGCGGCTTGACGAGGCACAAGGTATGTGATTTCTCCGGAGACACATGGTAAGAGGAGCATGATGCCGATTCTATAACATGTGTGTTTAATGCGTATGGAGCTGCGGCCGTGGAGAACCTGCGAGCAACACTTGCCCGAGCCAAGGAACAAGCCAGAAAAAGCGATGCGGCTGCCCTAAAGGCAATCAAGGAGCTGAAAGCCGAACAGGCTGCTCACTGCCAAAGCAAGGAGGAAATGGCCAAGATGGCCGTGGAATTGAATAACGCAGCTGACCGTTGCAAGCTTCTTGAAAAGGAAGATCAAGCGAAGAAGATAGACCTGGAGAAGGCCACGATGGCGGCCAAGGATACCCGCTCTGCGATGAGAGCAATGAAGGAGGAGCTGCGTCAAGCCGGAGATATCGCGGCTGGGAAGCCCTTTATGCTGCAGATGAAGTTTGGAGATCCTAAATATGCTCCTTTGGACCGGCTGTGGAGTTCTACGGACGCATATTTGGATTTGGCGGCAAGTGCTACTGATGCGGCCGAACACTTCCGAGATCAAAAAGATCGCGAAGTGGAGAAGCTATTCTGGTCACAATTTAACCATACAGAGCGTGCGCTTCCATTGACTGGTCGGCTGGCCGAATGGGCCGAGCTGGATAGATTGTCCGGACTTGCCATGAAGTATGTCGTGGACCATCTGTGGCCAGAAAGGCAAAAGCCGAAGAGTTATTTTAGTTTGGTGCATCAGTTCCTTGGTGCAGTACCACATATCAACGCGATGAAGAGGTCGGCGTGCGTAGAGGATGTGCGGATGGCCCTTGCCCGTGTGAAGACATACTGGGCGGAGATGGAAGCCACCGTCGTTGCAGCCCAAGATTCGGACGAAAGCCGAGTACCTGCCGAGCACTACTTTCAAGAAGTTCTTGAGGGCGCTCGTTCGATAGAGACGCAGTGCTCGAAGAATATTATGTTCTAATGACATGTATTCCTATTGAAAACAATGTTTTACTTAGATGTAAAGGCTATTTTATACTTGTGCCTGCAAGAATTATAATACCTCCTGTGCGGCCGTTTATGTATATATGTATAAGACCTAAAAGATGGCAGTCGTCGGCTTCAGCCCCCACGCATATAAAGTGGGGGTGTTCGCAGAAGACGCATATTCACACTTGATCCAACGTCTTGGTCCATTAAGGAGGTGACAGCACAGCAAACTAGGCAATCGGACTATAATGCTTTATCACTTTCACTTAGCCATAGGAGTTTGACAGTGGGGCTACTATATAGCCCCTGGTGGCTCCGCGCTCATCCGAATTCGGGGCGCGTATATGGCTGGCCGGGAAACAACCCTCGTTAAGGCGGAGGAATCCCGAAGATTCCGCTAGGTCATCGAGTGGTTGACCAGTCTCACACTATATCATGACAGTCAGTTTTCGGCTTTCTCTACTGAGGTGCTCGCCTGGCCGAAACAGGGCACAATAGCAGTAGTTCTCCTGGTGCCGCCTTAGCCGATAGAGCGGAACGTAAGGCAGCAAAACACAGGAGCCGGGAAAACCCAACATTTGACCAAAGACATGATTCGGAGCTGATGCATATAAGGCCAAACCCGCGACGCCGAACACTCCCTAAGGTATTCGGTCTTTATGATTTTAAATGGGCTGAACAGTGCCCTTTGTAATAAGCCCCTAGTGTCCAGGTACGTGCAATATTCTGACGTGGCCACATGCCAAGACACCAGCCTCCTTCTCAGTTGTGCTGAGAATTAGGGGGATGTGTATCAACAAGAGATAGTAAAAAAGGTTTACGCAGGGTCTTAATCTGAAAAGAATCCTTGGAACGGGTCCCTACTGCACGACTGCGCCTGTGTCTCCGATGTGTCGTATCCTGGACGGGTATAGCACGGTGTTCATCTGTAAAAGAGAGGAACTTAGTTGAAAAGGCATTCGTGCAAAAATGTATGTTATATTAAATAAGCAAAGTATAATTCAAGATGGGTAAAATTGAGCCTTATTGCCGCTTGTTTACATGCGCGGAGCCCCTTGCATAGGGGTGTGTAGCCATCAGACTTTTATCAATTATATGATTATGCCGGACTCGTCCAGCCGTGTCTATGGTCTTAACAACCTGTTAGGTGCTCTGGTTGGTAAGGCAGTTTAGTGTGTGGCTACCAGGGCAGCCGCACAGTCTTGCGCAAGGAGCGCTCAATATTTCCCTTTACAGAAATGATGCCTCGTGGACCGGCCATCTTAAGCGTGAGAGACGCATAATGCAGTATTGTGTTAAAGCGAGCGAAAGCTTCGTGTCCCAGTAGTGCTTGATAACCACTTTTAAACGGAGCAATGTGGAAGGTTAGCTTTTCGCTACGGAAGTTTTCGGGGAAGCCGAATATAACCTCTAGTAGGAGGGAGCCCATGCAATGGGCTTCTGGGCCTGGCGTTACTCCTTTAAAGGAAGTATTGCTATGGCTAATTTTTGTTGGGTCCATCCCCATTTTGCGGACTGTGTCCTGATATATCAGGTTTAGACTACTTCCGCCGTCCATCAGGACTCGTGTAAAGTGGTATCCATCAATTATCGGGTCTAACACCAAGGCAGCCCATCCTGCGTGTCGGATACTTGCAGAGTAATCCCGATGGTTGAAGGTGATCGGTTTGGATGACCAGTAGCGGAACTCCGTTGTGATAGGCCCTGGGGCACATATCTCTATGGGCGCCACTTTGTTTCTCCCCTTTGTCACGTGTAACACGTTTACTGTTTTGACTTCTGGTGGGAATTTCTTCTGTTCCCGAGTGCTTTGTTTGTGGGGTTCGTCATCGTCTTCACTTGGTGTATCCAGCCCCTTGTGTTCGGCGTTGAGTTTGCCAGATTGCTTCAAGACCCAACATTCTCTATGGGTATGATTTGCAGGTTTACCGAAGTGCCGTGGATTTGACATATCTTGTCCAAAATCTTGTTTAGGCTGGGACGGTTAAATCCTTTGTTGCCTTTGAGAGGCAGCTTTTGCTGATCCCGCCGAGAGCTTTTGAATCCGGTGTTTACCGCCGTGCTCTTCGGGCTGTCTTCTTTATTCCGGTGCTGGTTTTTGCTGCGTCGTGGCTTCCCGTTCCCATCCCTGACTTCGGATGTACTTGGGTCGTTGGTGTTGCATCTTGCCAACCAGCTGTCCTTGCCCGCGCAAAAGCGGGTCATGAGGCTTGTTATAGCAGCCATTGTTCTCGGCTTTTCTTGGCCGAGATGTCTGGCGAGCCACTCGTCTCGAACGCTGTGTTTGAAAGCTGCTAAGGCTTCAGCGTCCGAGCAGTCTACTATTTGATTCTTTTTAGTAAGAAACCTGTTCCAAAACCTTCGGGCTGACTCTCCGGGCTGTTGAGTTATATGACTTAGATCATCTGCATCCGGTGGTCGGACATAAGTCCCTTGAAAATTTGCCCGAAAAGCGTCCTCGAGCTCCTCCCAACTTCCAATGGTGTTTTCGGGAAGGCCTTTGAGCCAATGCTGGGCTGGCCCTTTGAGCTTGAGGGGTAAGTACTTGATGGCGTGGAGACCGTCTCCTCTGGCCATGTGGATATGAAGTATATAGTCCTCAATCCAGACCCCCAGGGTCTGTCGTTCCGTTGTATGCCTCTATGTTTACGGGTTTGAATCCCTCTGGAAATTCATGGTCCAACACCTCATCGGTGAAACATAGGGGGTGTGCGGCGCCCCTGTACTTGGGTGTGCCGTGGTGTTCGGAATTTGGTTGTATTATATTGCGTGTAGATAGATCTGGCTGGGCCGTCCTTTTGATGCGAGTCCTCGTGTGGATCCGTGTTGGCTTGTGTGCGGCGTCGTTTGGCACTCTATGTGGTCCATGAGGTCGTCTATCCGACCGGATGGCTGCTTTGTTTTTTGATTGGGGGGGCTCTAAGGCCTCCTCATCAAATTCAGGCAGTAGCTTTCGCTTCGGGTAGCTCTTTGTGTGGCGACTGCCGCCGTATTTATCTGCGGTGTTGAGTACTTTACTCCATCTGATTCTAAGAGCATCTTCCGCAGTCTTGAGCTTTAAACCGCCTTTTCAGCTACGCCTGTGATGGCGGCAGCCTTTTATGGAGGTTCTTCTGCTCCAGGAGCTTATCCGGCGTGAGGTCGTCCGGACTGTTATCATCGCCGGAGATGGGTTGTTCGGATTGGTTATCCCTGTTGCCCTGGTCAGACGGTTGTTCAATGCCATGTTCGTCGTCCGCCGGCTCACCCTGCTCTATCGCGGGGTCTGTATGACCGCTATTTCTGTCGAGGCGGGGTTTGGAGCGGCGCTTACGCCGCCGCTTTGTCTGCTTTTCAAGGGGACGATCCTTCGCTGCGTCCCTCCGTTCCTCGTCGTCGTTTAATTTGGGTGTGTCCACCATGTATACATCGTGGGATGAGGTGGTTGTCCAGTGCCCTGCGGGCAGTGGTTCCTGTTCGTCTCCTGCATCGTCGTCCATATCGTCGATGTCTTCAGAGTCGAAGTCGAGCATGTCGGTCAAATCATCGATAGTGGCTACTAAGTGGGTGGTGGGTGGGTGGCGAATTTCTTCGTCATCCGCATCCCAATCCTGCCGGATGTAGTTCGGCAAGGATTCTCCTGACAAGGAGAGAGACTTTAGTGAGTTTAGTATGTCGCCAAAGGGCGAATGTTGAAAGATATTCGCGACGGTGAACTCTATGATCGGCGCCCAATTGGATTCGATTGGCAGGGGCGTGGGTGGCTCGGAGTCCGGAGGAGAGTCCGACAATTTGGAGTCACATGCCTCGAGAAGGGTAAGGCTGGTATTTGGCTCGACCGCCGTTGAGGCTGCGTCCTCCATGGCGGGGTCTAACCGCCCGTCCACGGATGGCACAATTGGCTCCGAATCAAAGGTCGGAGCGGTTTCAGGTGCGATCTCCCGGACATTGTCCGGCGGCAGAGTTAAATCATGCCCATCGTGACAGTGCGGCGCACTTGGCAAGGGCTCGAATCCGGTGAAGATCAAGTCTCCATGGATGTCGGCTGTGTAGCTTAAGCTTCCAAACCTGACCTGATGGCGGGCGAATCTTCAATCTGCTCCGGATGGCTGCTTAATTGGCCCGCAGTGCAAAGCCGCCGGATACAAAAATCTGTCCGGGGGAAAAGTCTCACCCTGGACTGCATCGCTAACTATGATCGAAGGAGCCATCAAGCCTAATGATGACGACACAGAGGAACTCTCAATGAAAGCACCAATGTCGGTGTCAAAACCGCGGATCTCGGTAGGGGGTCCCGAATCGTGCGTCTAGGCGGATGGTAACAGGAGACAAGGGACACGATGTTTTTACCTAGGTTCGGGCCCTCTCGATGGAGGTAAAATCCTACTCCTGCTTGATTAATATTGATGATATGGGTAGTACAAGAGTTGATCTACCACGAGATCGGAGAGGCTAAACCCTAGAAGCTAGCCTATGGTATGATTGTTGTTGGTCCTACGGACTAAACCCTCCGGTTTATATAGACATCGGAGGAGGCTAGGGTTACATAGAGTCGGTTACAAGGAAGGAGATCTACATATCCATACTGCCAAGCTTGCCTTCCACGCCAAGGAGAGTCCCATCCGGACACGGGACGAAGTCTTCAATCTTGTATCTTCATAGTCCAACAGTCCGGCCAAAGGTTATAGTTCGGCTGTCCGGATACCCCCCCAATCCAGGACTCCCTCAACGAGGGAGAAGGGGATTCAGGCCCAGTGAAATATTGCCGCTTCGTCCGTCCAGCTTACTGCTTAAGCTGGAAAGGTGGGGTTTTTTTTGTGATTTGACGGCTCATTGGGCATTACTGTGGCGCTACGATCGGGGTGTGTCTACCGTGCAGTTGTGCACTCTAATTTGGTGCATATGGCACGTGGACCCCGTTGCTGGATGCCCCACATATCAGCGAAAGGAAGTAGAAAGACAGGAGTAACTAGTTACACATAAATATCTTTTTGACAGAGAGATACTCCCTCTGTAAAGAAATATAAAAATCTTTTATATCACAACTTTATACATAAGAAAAATCAAGGGGAATATATATAACATATATAGTTATAAAAAACAGAGTTTTTTTAACACGGTATAGATGAGTTGGTGATGATGGTGTGCCTGCCATCCTGCAATATAGGCCATCCGGTTTATATCTGACAGATAGGAAGGAAACTATGAAAATTTTGCAAAAAGGTACCCACACACCTCTCCACATTTGCAAATAAGGCCTTCCCTCGTTCATCCTTTTATCTCACAAGATGAAATACTCATACAAATGCATCTTGATGTTACGTGCAACGCACGGGCATTATGGGGGTTCAGCTGAGAATATATTACTCAGACAGGCTCATGGTTCTGGACTTTGGGCCACAGGCTAGTGGGCCTGCATGTTTGGGGGCCCATGTGTTCTACCTCAGTGCTTTTCATATTGCAAGCGATCGATACGGCGCTGGTTTTAGATGTTGTCACAAGGCGAATACACAAAATTGAATAAAGCACGACAGCCGTTAGAATGAAATCGAACGACAGTTCCTAACCAGCAATCAGAGTTGCAATTCTATCAACGATCGATATACCACGTGATAAATAATACTGTCGTACTACTTATACACACATGACACTTGTTTCACCATGCCAGATTATTACATCAAAATCTCTCGGAGGATAGATCAGTTCGGCAGTTGTGTGCTGCTACTGAAGAATTTCAAAGTTGATTTGGACCAGTTCTCCTTGCCGAGAAAGTTCAATTTTGACATCATCCCCTACCGCAAGATATGATTTAGATTTGAACCTTGACCATCCTTTAGCATCAATCATCATGCGACCATCCTTTGTACTTACGGTATATTGAGCAGGTTCTTTCACACCAAGGCTGCGCATGGTAAGAGAAACTTGGCCACGGTCGCCCGGATTGTTGAACGACTCCCTCGTTGCTCTAGGAATTCTTTGTTTGCAAACAAGAAGACATGCACAAATAGTTAGATCAACACAATGAATCATGTGAAACAACATGGAAAGAAAAAAGAATGAAGCACTTGGGCGGCCAATGCTTACCAAGAAGATGGACATGTCGGTTTTTGTAAGGACTTTGGTATATGAAGTGCGAACTACAGCCCAGTCTGTTCTTGCAAGCTTCTTTGGTTCCATTACGCATTGCGGGAAGCGGATGCAAGTGCAAGTGTGATACGTCTCCAACGTATCTATAATTTTTGATTGCTCCATGCTATATTATCTATTGTTTTGGACATTATTGGGCTTTATTATTCACTTTTATATTATTTCTGGGACTAACCTATTAACCGAGGGCCCAAATTTTAATTGTCGCTTTTTGCCTATTTCGTAGTTCCGCAGAAAAGGAATATCAAACGGAGTCCGAACGGAATGAAACCTTCGGAACGTGATTTTTAGGAAGAATATGATCCAGAGACTTGGACCCTACGTCAAGAAACAAAGAGGAGGCCACGAGGTAGGGGCGCCCTCCACCCTCATGGGCCCCCTGTTGCTCCACCGACGCACTCCTTCCTCATATATATACCTCATTCCCAAGCGATCGGAATCACGGAGCCAAAACCTAATTCCACCGCCGCAACCTTACGTATCCACGAGATCCCATCTTGGGGCCTGTTAGGAGCTCCTCCGAAGGGGCATCCATCACGGAGGGCTTCTACATCAACACCATAGCCTCTCCGATGAAGTGTGAGTAGTTTACCTCGAGACCTTCGGGTCCATAGTTAGTAGCTAGATGGCTTCTTCTCTCTTTTTGGATCTCAATACAGTGTTCTCCCCCTCTCTCGTGGAGATCTATTCGATGTAATCTTCTTTTTGCGGTGTGTTTGTTGAGACCGATGAATTGTGGGTTTATGGTCAAGATTATCTATGAACAGTATTTGAATCTTTTCTGAATTCTTTTATGTATGATTGGTTATCTTTGCAAGTCTCTTCGAATTATCAGTTTGATTTGGCCTACTAGATTGATCTTTCTTGCAATGGGAGAAGTGCCTAGCTTTGGGTTCAATCTTGCGGTGTCCTTTCCCGGTGTGATGAGGCAGCAATGCACATATTGTATTGTTGCCATCGAGGATAACAAGATGGGGTTTTTACCATATTGCATGAATTTATCCCTCTACATCATGTCATCTTGCTTAAAGCGTTACTCTGTTTCCATGAACTTAATACTCTAGATGCATCTTGGATAGCGGCCGATGAGTGGAGTAATAGTAGTAGATGCAGTGAGTCGGTCTCGCTTGTCTCGGACGTGATGCCTATATACATGATCATACCCGGACATTCTCATAACTATGCTCAATTCTCACAATTGCTCAACAAGAATTGCTCACCCACCGTAAAATACTTATGCTCTTGAGAGAAGCCACTAGTGAAACCTATGGCCCCCGGTTCTATCTTCATCATATTAATCTTCCAATACTTAGTTATTTCCTTTGCTTTTTTACTTTGCTTTTATTTTACTTTGCATCTTTATCAAAAAAATACCAAAAATATTATCCTATCATATCTATCAGATCTCACTCTCGTAAGTGATCGTGAAGGGATTGACAACCCCTTATCACATTGGTTGCGAGGAGTTATTTGTTTTGTGTAGGTACGAGGGACTCGCGCGTAGCCTCCTACTGGATTGATACCTTGGTTCTCAAAAACTGAGGGAAATACTTACGCTACTTTGCTGCATCACCCTTTCCTCTTCAAGGGAAAACCAACGCAGTGCTCAAGAGGTAGCAAGAAGGATTTACGGCGCTGTCGGGAGGTCTACTCAAAAGTCAACATACCAAGTACCCATCACAATCCCTTATCTCCCGCATTACATTATTTGCCATTTGCCTCTTGTTTTCCTCTCCCCCCACTTCACCCTTGCCGTTTTATTCGCCCTCTCTTTTTCGTTCGCCTTCTTATTTTTGCCCCTCACTCTCTCTGTCGTTATGTCTGAAATTGGGGAAATTATTGCCGATATGGACAATAATAATATCATAGAAAATTCTGATGCTCCTGCTGAAGAACCCCCTACCTTACATACAAAAAGATATTGAATTGGTAGTGGTAATATTATTGGAAAAGGAGTTATTCAAGATTTCTTTACTTGTGCCGATGCTTTGCCTTCTATGGGCGGTTCTATTCTCCATAGAACTAGTAGTCTTGCGGACGCTATTGCCATGCTTATAGTTGAACTTGAAAGGCAATTTATGCACATGCATCCTTGCATACAAAGAATTTTCCTAGAATTCTCTAATATTGAGCATTCTTCTGTTAAGCGAGCCGCCACTATGTTTTTGGCTCATGAGTTTAGATTCATAATAAAAGAGGCCAAAGAAATCTTTGCACATTATAGGGTAGATGCTAGTCATCCTCCTATTGAAGCTATCCTTTTTAATCAAGAAGACATGATGCGTTTACAATCTTTGGATCATATTGCTTATAACAAAAATCTTAGGAAAAAGGTTCCCGCCGATGTTCTAGTTGATAGAATTTCCGAGCTTAATGATGATTTTGCTGTTCAATAATGGATTAGGTTTTCCTCTTGAACAAAGGCTTGTGACTTTTTGCCAAAAGAATGCTCTTAATGATGAATTGGTTGTGCAATACAAAGGGCCTAGGGAGGAACCCATACCACCCGTGATTAATCTTGGGGACTTTTTCCCATTAAATTTAGCCCTTTTGATTATTTTTGCTTGCCTTAAAGAAAACTTGCTGCTGAACGTAGAGAATATGAGAAAAGTTTTCATGACTTGCCATACCACTATTATGGCAATACCTAGTTCTATCCTTGCTTTTATGCCTAGCTAGGGGCGTTAAACGATAGCGCTTGTTGGGAGGCAACCCTATTTTATTTTATTTTTTATTTTTTTTCTTTTGCTTATGTTTAGGAATAAATCTTTTATCTAGCCTCTGGTTAGATGTGTTTTTATGTTTTAATTAGTGTTTGTGCCAAGCTAAACCTATAGGATCTTCTTGGATGATAATTATTTGATCTTGCTATAATTTCCAGAAATTTTCTGTTCACGAAACTAATTGTTAAAAATCACCAGAACGTGATAAAATAGTGATTCCAATTGCTGCTGATCAATAAACAAATTTTCTAGGTCGTCCTACTTTTTCTTATTTTTTGGAGTTCCAGAAGTTTGCGTTAGTTACAAATTACTACAGACTATTCTGTTTTTGGCAGATTCTGTTTTTCGTGTGTTGTTTGCTTATTTTGATGAATCCATGGCTAGTAAAATAGTTTATAAACCATAGAGAAGTTGGAATACAGTAGGTTTAACACCAATATAAATAAATAATGAGTTCATTACAGTACCTTGAAGTGGTATTTTGTTTTCTTTCGCTAACGGAGCTCACGAGATTTCTGTTAAGTTTTGTGTTGTGAAGTTTTCGAGTTTTGGGTGAAAGCTTTTGATGGATTATAGAACAAGGAGTGGCAAGAGGCTAAGCTTGGGGATGCCCATGGCACCCCCAAGATAATCTAAGGACACCAAAAAGCCAAAGCTTGGGGATGCCCCGGAAGGCATCCCTCTTTAAATCTACTTCCATCGGTAACTTTACTTGGAGCTATATTTTTATTCACCACATGATATGTGTTTTGCTTGGAGCGTCTTGTATGATATAAGTCTTTGCTTTTTAGTTTACCATAATCATCCTTGCTGTACACACCTTTTGAGAGAGCCATACATGATTTGGAATTTGTTAGAATACTCTATGTGCTTCGCTTATATCTTTTGAGTTATATAGTTTTGCTCTAGTACTTCACTTATATCTTTTAGAGCACGGTGGTGGATTTGTTTTATAGAAACTATTGATCTCTCATGCTTCACTTAGATTATTCTGAGAGTCTTAAATAGCATTGTAAATTGCTTAAATAATCCTAATATGCTTGGTATTCAAGATCTGTAAAAACTTTTTTCTTATGAGTGTGCTGAATACTATGAGAAGTTTGATGCTTGATAATTGTTTTGAGATATAAAGATGGTGATATTAGAGTCATGCTAGTTGAGTAGTTGTGAATTTGAGAAGTACATGTGTTAAAGTTTGTGATTCCGTAGCATGCACGTATGGTGAACCGTTATGTGATGAAGTCGGAGCATGATTTATTTATTGATTGTCTTCCTTATGAGTGGCGGTCGGGAACGGCGATGGTCTTTTCCTACCAATCTATCCCCTAGGAGCATGCGCGTAATACTTTGCTTTGATAACTTGTAGATTTTTGCAATAAGTGTATGAGTTCTTTATGACTAATGTTGAGTCCATGGATTATACGCACCCTTCTTCCTCCCACCATTGCTAGCCTCTCTAATACCGCACACTTTTCGCCGGTATCATACACCCACCATATACCTTCCTCAAAACAGACACCATACCTACCTATCATGGCATTTACATATCCATTCCGAGATATATTGCCATGCAACTGTCCACCGTTCCATTTATTATGACACGCTCCATCATTGTCATATTGCTTTGCATGATCATGTAGTTGATATCGTATTTGTGGCAAAGCCACCATTCATAATTCTTTCATACATGTCACTCTTGATTCATTGCATATCCCGGTATACGCATGGGAGGCATTCATATAGAGTCATATTTTGTTCTAAGTATCGAGTTGTAATTGTTGAGTTGTAAGAAAATAAAAGTGTGATGATCTTCATTTTTTAGAGCATTGTCCCTAGTGAGGAAAAGGATGATGGAGACTATGATTCCCCCACAAGTCGGGATGAGACTCCGGACGAAAAAAAGAGAGAAAATAGGCCCTAAAAAAAGAGAAAAGGCCCAAAAAAATGAAAGAAAAAGAGAGAAGGGACAATGTTACTATCCTTTTTACCACACTTGTGCTTCAAAGTAGCACCATGATCTTCATGATAGAGAGTCTCTCATTTTGTCACTTTCATATACTAGTGGGAAATCTTCGTGAGCAAGCAAGTTGGATGCACACCCACTTAGTTTCTTTTGTTGAGCTTTCATATACTTATAGCTCTAGTGCATCTGTTGCATGGCAATCCCTACTCACTCACATTGATATCTATTGATGGGCATCTCCATAGCCCGTTGATACGCCTAGTTGATGTGAGACTATCTTCCCCCTTTTTTGTCTTCTCCACAACCACCATTCTATTCCACATATAGTGCTATATCCATGGCTCACGCTCATGTATTGCGTGAAGATTGAAAAAGTTTAAGAATGTCAAAAGTATGAAATAATTGCTTGGCTTGTCATCGGGGTTGTGCATGATTTAAATACTTTGTGTGGTGAAGATAGAGCATAGCCAGACTATGATTTTGCAGGGATAACTTTCTTTGGCCATGTTATTTTGAGAAGACATGATTGCTTTGTTAGTATGCTTGAAGTATTATTATTTTTATGTCAATACTAAACTTTTGTCTTGAATCTTTCGGATCTGAATATTCATACCACTAAGAAGAATTACATTGAAATTATGCCAAGTAGCACTCCGCATCAAAAATTCTGTTTTTATCATTTACCTACTGAAGGACGAGCAGGAATTAAGCTTGGGGATGCTTGATACATCTCCAACGTATCTATAATTTTTGATTGCTCCATGCTATATTATCTACTATTTTGGACATTATTGGGCTTTATTATTCACTTTTATATTATTTTTGGGACTAACCTATTAACCGGAGACCCAACCCAGAATTGTTGTTTTTTGCCTATTTCAGAGTTTCGCAGAAAAGGAATATCAAACGGAATCCAAACGGAATGAAACCTTCGGGAACGTGATTTTTAGGAAGAATATGATCCAGGAGACTTGGACCCTACGTCAAGAAACAAAAGAGGAGGCCACGAGGTAGGGGGCGTGCCCTCCACCCTCGTGGGCCCCCTGTTGCTCCACCGACGTACTCCTTCCTCATATATATACGTACGTACCCCCAAACGATCAGATATGGAGCCAAAAACCTAATTCCACCGCCGCAACCTTCTGTATCCACGAGATCCCATCTTGGGGCCTGTTCCGTAGCTCCGTCGGAGGGGGCATCCATCATGGAGGGCTTCTACATCAACACCATAGCCTCTCCGATAAAGTGTGAGTAGTTTACCTCAGACCTTCGGGTCCATAGTTAGTAGCTAGATGGCTTCTTCTCTCTTTTTGGATCTCAATACAATGTTCTCCTCCTCTCTCGTGGAGATCTATTCGATGTAATCTTCTTTTTGCGGTGTGTTTGTTGAGACCGATGAATTATGGGTTTATGATCAAGATTATCTATGAACAGTATTTGAATCTTTTCTGAATTCTTTTATGTATGATTGGTTATCTTTGCAAGTCTCTTCGAATTATCATTTTGGTTTGGCCTACTAGATTGATCTTTCTTGCAATGGGAGAAGTGCCTAGCTTTGGGTTCAATCTTGCGGTGTCCTTTCCCAGTGACAGTAGGGGCAGCAAGGCACATATTGTATTGTTGCCATCGAGGATAACAAGATGGGGTTTTTACCATATTGCATGAATTTATCCCTCTACATCATGTCATCTTGCTTAAAGCGTTACTCTGTTTCCATGAACTTAATACTCTAGATGCATGCTGGATAGCGGCCGATGAGTGGAGTAATAGTAGTAGATGCGTGAGTCGGTCTACTTGTCTCGGACGTGATGCCTATATACATGATCATACCTAGATATTCTCATAACTATGCTCAATTCATCAATTGCTCAACAATGAATTCGTTCACCCACCGTAAAATACTTATGCTCTTGAGAGAAGCCACTAGTGAAACCTATGGCCCCCGGGTCTATCTTCATCATATTAATCTTCCAACACTAAGTTATTTCCATTGCTTTTTACTTTGCTTTTATTTTACTTTGCATCTTTATCACAAAAATACCAAAAATATTATCCTATCATATCTATCAGATCTCACTCTCGTAAGTGACCGTGAAGGGATTGACAACCCCTTATCGCGTTGGTTGCGAGGAGTTATTTGTTTTGTGTAGGTACTAGGGACTCGCGCGTAACCTCCTACTGGATTGATACCTTGGTTCTAAAAAACGGAGGAAAATACTTACGCTACTTTGCTGCAACACCCTTTCCTCTTCAAGGGAAAACCAACGCAGTGCTCAAGTGGTAGAAAAGTGTTGGTGCAGTCAAGCCGTTCTTTGGTGCCCGTGTCAAGGTCTGTTGGTAGTGCCGCCATTCGCCGGAGATGGTGCTCCTTGTAGAGCTAGTGCCGGTGTCGGGCAGTGCCGTGTCGATGCCCGATCCTCCAAAGAGATTAGCCTGATCACGACGCGGTCGGTGCCCAATCCTTAGTTGGATCAGACTGAGCTACTACCGCTGTCAGTGCTAGAGCAAGTGCCGCCGGAGAAGGTGCCGGTGCTCGATCCGTTGCTGAAGGTGGTACCAATGTGCGAGATAGCGGCGATCATGTCTGGTCTGCTATGATCAGTTTTCTAACTTAACTAGGCCCCGTGACCGTGATCCAATCTTTTTATTCATTTCTTTTAAACGCGAGAAGGACTAATTGTGGTGTGTTTGTTAAATTAAACTGCAGTTCATCATAGGGATTCAACTTGTACTCAGACAACAGACTGATCCAATTGTTTCCAGTAATATAAGTGATGGACAGTGCCTTAGTTACTGACACGACATAAGAAGTGAAACCTGTAAAAATAACCATCATAGAGCAAACCAAACCGTTTATTCTGTGATGAATGTCACATGGCAAAACCTGCATCGTAAAATTGCAGCAAAAGAAATAAAACGTGACATTAAATCAATAAGATTTAGACAGTAAATCAATAAGATTTACTTGATGTGACACGAGTGGATCCTTACCAGGAAATCACTATGTTGAAGTACTAAACAGAAGATTGATCGTCCAACTACGCTGCCATGCAGGGCCCCCGCCTACTCCCACAAGTAGGACATTCCAAAGGTCGTGACAAATCGTATGGACCGAACATCCATGGGACTGGAAATCCTGGTGGGTGCGATAAACCCTGCAATGCATATAGATATTGGAGTGTAACCATAATTGATAAACCGTCCTCACAGAAAAGATGATCTGGATACTTCAAAATATACAGATCAATTGAGTGGACAGA
This sequence comes from Aegilops bicornis, assembly GCA_021605145.1. Taxonomy (NCBI): domain Eukaryota; kingdom Viridiplantae; phylum Streptophyta; class Magnoliopsida; order Poales; family Poaceae; genus Aegilops; species Aegilops bicornis. The sequence goes on from CM038669.1 coordinate 260,839,907, forward strand.
CATTAACATAGACTGTTCTCGTGGACTCACCACACACCAAAAGCGGCAGTACTAAACAATACAGGGTTCACAAACACAAATCAAGTACTGAACAATAGTACTTACTACAGACAAGCAAAGTTGCACTAATTAAACTCTGCAGACTATTTCTTGCCACCGACCTACGGGGACTAGGCCATGGACTTCGTGAGAGATGTCTACCTGCACCATCACCATCTCGTCAACCTTGGAGAACCTAACAGAGTGGTCTTTCCACTCATAAACATGACGATGAAGACATGCCGCATCAAATTTGTCGGGAAGCTTTACAAGAACCACACCCTTCGTAATCGAAGGCACATCGAGGGAATTGTTGTGGTCAAGTACAACCTCGAGAACACGCCTGACAACAATGCTACAGGAAAACAATAGTTCAGGACACGTGGCGACAAGGACACAACAGCTGGATAGTTTAGTAGTAGAACTCGTCCTCAAGTCTTCTAGTTCACACGGCATGACTTTGAGAACTTCATCTCCACCGCGGACCTGGTTCTAATTCAAACAGAAACCAAATATTTTATTACCACATCCGTTCAGAAATATAAGATGATTTTTGATATTTTACTCCATATATGACTACATATACGCACAAAAATGAGTGAACAAAGACACTAGAACATGTCTTCAAAGGCATGAGAGCAGAGGGATTACTTGCAATATCCATAACACAAGTTACTGAGGCAAATATACCCTCTTCAAAGGTAGCATTGATGTTCATAAAGTAGTTGAAAGTAATCTATAAGAAATCAGTGTCAACCTCTCGCATGTTTTGGTCAAAAGAGGAATTTAGAACCGTCATTTGGCACACAAAAATCACATGCAAGATCACCCAAAAAATTGTACTACTAGTACTAGTACTGCATGTTAGATGAAAAAACACGATCAAGATCGAGAAAAAGATTGTCAAGAAGAGATATTACCTGGACTTGCTTAATGAGGGATCCCGGAGAGGGGGGCTTGGATAGGGAGATGGCTTTGAGCTTGTCTGCAGCAGTCTCGGCGGGGTGCTTGCGCTTCTTCGTACCATGAGCCTCGACAGTTTTGGCCAGAGCCATAGACATCACTTCGACCGGTGCTCCAGCGTCCATCAAGAAACTATCAAATAGAAATAGAAGAAAAGAAACCATAATCACAAACCCAAAAGAAGAATAGAGAGGGAGTTATAGGATTAGTCTTGGGGTTACAAGACGAGGCCTTGTCCAGAATCAACACCATTGATGCACTCACCTTTCCTTCTTTGGGAGAGAAGAACAATGTTAGAAGCAAGTCGGGGTTTTCTTGAAGAAATGGGGAACAAGATGAGGGAGAAGCGAGTGGGAGTTTTCTTCAAGAGAGGAAGCTGAGAGAGAAGAGTGAAATGATGGTTGCTTCATCCGTCCAACTTACTGCTGGAAAGGAGGGGGTTTTGTGATTTGGCGGCTCATTGGGCATTACTGTGGCACTTCGATCGGGGTAGTGTACCATGCAGTTGGGCACTCTACTACAGAGTAATTTAGTGCATGGCTAGTGGACCCCGATGCTGGCTATCCCACACGTCGGCGAAAGTGAGTAGCAAGGTTCTCGACGACTATCGAGGAGGATCCGCACGGTAGAGCGTGTCCACTGTTTTTCCGAAGAAAAAATGATTACAGCAAGCATTTCCACTCTTACGACGGAGGAGTGCGAAACACGGCAGCCACTTGAACATACACAGTACTCCTACTACTAGGCATGTGCAGTGGTTCATACTCAGTACCACATAATCTTGTTGCTAGTGTAGTAAGATATGACGATAACAAATGATGTTGTGCGCATGTCAACTATATGAACAGTAATGTAACATAGTACCGCTTTTTATTTGTGCGATTCGAGAATGAATGGTGAGATCAATGTTAACAGAACTAGGTCTACAACGCACAGAGAGTACGGTGCTACAGTACTCCACGAAACATGAACCATATGAAGCACGAATCAGTGTTAGGCAGGGTGTATGAAGGGTGCACGAGATGGGAGCAGAAGTTCCCTTCTCGACCCACTTTTGGGTGTTTGGCAGAGTGCATGAAGGGTGCATGAGTCCACACTAGTAGGTTAACACAAATACATGAAGAGGGAATAACTATATTGAGATGAGAATGCAACAAACACACCCACACGCTTTGTGCTACAGTGACTGATCTGCATCGTCTGAGATTGATCCAACGGTCATGTTGCGCCGAGACATGGACATGCCCATGCAGAGGATGCCTAAACACCACCGAAGTCCCTTTGCTTCTCGAGGCGCACGGCGTTGGTGATGCAGGGTGCAACCACCCACAGAGCCCGCTCCCGGTCGACGGGAGCCAGCTCGTTAAAGACGGCGTCCAATGGCACAAATGGATTCTGGTGACGGAGCCCTGAGAGTATTCACCCAGCAACGATGACGGCAGCCTACAACCCCTCCTTGTCCAGCTCCGCCCCCACCGTCGCGTGGAGATGGCTCAACTCCTCGGAGATATAGGTGAAGAAGGAGACCAGGTCAAGAAGTCACAGCTCGTTGAAGTCGACGGGTTGGTCGAACGGGTTTGGCCCGACAGCCGGCATGGTCGCGCTGGCACGACGGTAGGCATCGCGCAGCCACAACACGTGTGTGGCAACTTGGTCCACCAAGTGGCTGAGGCGATCCTGGACCTCGTCATGATCTGCCCGCTTGCACTCCAGCCGGCTACCCTGACGGCCTATCGTATCTCCCGCTTTCTGCAGCAACACTGTCGACGCCTCGAAAATCTTTTTGGTGGACGCCTGCCGCTTTTGAAGCTCCCTGAACTCCCGCACATAACGGAGGAGCATGGCATCCCTCTCCTCCTTGAGCTCACGGAGCTCCATGTCCTTGGCCCTGAGCTCTGCATCATGGGCCTGGAGCTCCTGTGTCAGGCGACTCACCTCAGACTCCTTTATCTACTGCGCCGCCATGGCACCAGGTAGAAGCAATGGGGAGAGGAAGCAAAGGGGGCGAAACGGCTGAAAGGTAATGCAATCTACGGGAGGGCGGAGGGAGCCAGCCGAGGAGCGGGGTGAATCTTTTGGTTTTCACCATGGGAAAACACCAGTCGAAGAATTTTCACATCAGGGAGCAGCGGGTTTTACAGGCGGAGTCATCGTGACTAATTGCTGCCGCGCTTGCTCCCATTAATCAAAAAATTAAAAATCTTGCCGCGCCTGCTCCCATCAATCAAAAAATTAAAAATCCTGCTGCGCCTGCCGCACCCAAAGACCAGAGCAACGCCGTGGTGGATATTTAAATTTACCTGCCGGCAAGGAGATAAAAAAAGGGGTGAAAAAACAAATGTGGCGGCAGCCTAGCTAATCGGTCGCACTAGCCCAACTAGCTAGCCATCGTGCTTCACTAATGTACTCGGCGGAAAAGGTGGTCTTTCGTGATTTGACGACTCATTTACTTGCTTCGGTGCTACGACCGAGGAGGACCCAGAAAACGCGCGGTAGGGCGTCTCATGTCTCGGCAAGGAAGAATATATGCATGGACCACCCGGGAGGACCCCGGAACCGCGCGGTGGGGTATGCCACGTCTCGACACAGAGGAAAAATGTGCATGTAAAAATATATTGTATCAGACGTACTACCTATGGTTCGACCTCGGGACCCAGCCAGTCGGTCGAAAACACCCCACTAGCCACACAGCTTCATCATGCTAACGTGGCACGGAGGATAGGTGTGGTTAGCTCTGTCTCGACCAGCCACAACGTCTCTTGTTCTAGGCAATTCTTCTATTTCCCAAGCTTTTTTAGTTATAATAACACCACGGCACGCTAGCGCCGCTCTTCGTGTGTGCCCGTGCGTCTAAAGGTTAGACGATGGAGAGGAGAGAGAGATCGCAGACCTGGGACCCACCAGTAAGTGAGTCAACGGTCATGCACGTGTTGACGAGGCACTCCCTCTACTCTACTCAATGTAATACTGTATAAAATCAAGTTATGGGACAAAGCCAACAACCGTTGTTGTTTCAGGCTATCGACTTACGCTTTGTAGTCCAGGTTGCCAGTTGAAATCTCGTCTTTCTTTGTTAGTTTTAGGTCCAAATTTGATCAATGACAAGTGGGACCCCCGTGTGTTGTTCTGATATTTCAGTGTAGGATCGTTTTTTTGAACAAACACTTTGCACGGTTAGACAAGTAAAGGCACGAGTTACACGTATTTTGCAAGTTTACGAACAAAAATGACAGCGGCATAGAATATCACATCCACCCCGCAGTTTAGATGCTATGGTGATACGAGTTTTTACATCGTTGGAACTGAGATCCAATGGCTTGGGGGTAGTCTTCGTAATTATGCGCAATTTCCAAACTCTCCGTGACATCCCAAAATTCTAAATTTTAGAATGTTATATTAAATAGATAGATTTGATTGATTGTTTGATTATTGTGTGATTGATTGACTGGAAGTGAGTGAATTTGAAACTTTTGAAAGTTAAATGAGAGGGAATAAAAGGACTTTCCCAAACTTTCATTTTCTTTTCTGATCTTCATGAATTCAAATTCTTTTCACCACAAAACCCTGGAGAGAAGATGACATGACTTCTTCCATTTATTTAAATGACAAGGGTGTTGAAAATATTTGAATTTCATTTGAGAATATTTCCAATTCTGAAACTTTATGCAACTCAATGATTTTCACGAGCGAAGATAAAATGACTTCTTCAAATTATATGAAATATGAGTTGGGAGTTTCAAAGGATTAAATTCAAAGTTCTTTTGAATTTATTTTCTATTTGGACTTATTGGATTTTTATTCAAATTATTATTCTCCAAAAATAAAATATACAGAAATTAGGGTAACATGATTCCCTACATCAGAAAATTGGAGAGAAATAAATTTGAATTCATTTTGGTATTTTTAAAATGATTTTCATTGGATTTTTCTAGAGCAGAAGCACTCTTTGTTTTATTTGAATTTGTGTGTATTTTATTTGAAGCTAGAATAATGTTCATCTTGTAGGAAATCTTTTTCTGAAAATTTTGATATATAATATGCCTATGTTTCATTTTTAGTTTATTCTCTTTCATTTATTTATTTTGCTGTCTGCAAAATGTTTTTTTTAATAAATAAAAACTTCTCCTCCGCCCGACCGGCCGCCCAGGGCCAGCCGCTGCCCGCCTCAGCTCACAAGACCGCCATCGTCTCGCCGAGCCGGGACTCGGCCGAGTCCGAGCCGCCGCCGCCACCTTGCCCCTTCCCCACGCCTCCCGAGGCCACCTCCTCCTTAAATACTGGCCACCCGGCCCCTCTCTCTTCTCTCTCCTTGCCGCCCGCCCTCGGAGTTTACGCCTCCGACGAGATCTGCCCGCCGCCACCGCGCCTCGTTACGCCTCCTCGACCTCACGCCGCCGCCATCGTCTTCCCCTCGTCGCGCCGCCCCTCCCCAGCTACTCCGCCACCACCGCCGGAGCCACTCCGCCCCGCCGCCGCCGGAGACGCGACTCGACGGAGCTGCCGCCGCCGCGGTAAACCCTAGTCCCGAACCCTGCCGTCGGATCAAGATCCGACGATCATGATTCGTTCTTGTTTTTTTTGTTTCGGCTAATTAACGAATGCCGTTCGTTTAGGTTTTATTTGCGAACAGATTCGCTAGACTTGTCATTTATGTGACGTTAAGCTCGATAGAATTTCTCTTTTTCTTTTAATTTCTGCCAGGGACCTAGTTGTAGATGTTTTATTTTACAGTTTAGCCCCTGTTCTTCAAACACTCATAAATTTTTGCTCGTTAGTTGGAACTCGATGAAACCAACGCCCACATCTTCGTTATGACCCCCTCTATCCAGTAATCAGACTCAAAAATGTTTTTGAAAAATTTAAAATTTGAATTAGATCAGATTTGAATTTGAACTTCGTTTGATCATAACTTGAGTTTTATAACTCCGATTTAATTGATTCTTTTTGCAAATCGAAGCTCTTGACCTAAACTTTCTGATAAGGCCAAATTCACATAATTTTGGTACTGTTAGAAATTGTTTTATGTTGCAAGAATTATTTGCTTGGTTTTGATGTTTTCCGAATTGTTTTCTTCGTTATTTCCGATCTTTTGAGTGATTGCTTATGTGTGGTTACTATTGATTGCTTACGATAGATTGACCGGAGTGTGATGAGTAGAACTATCAAGAGTTTTGAGTGCGAATCATCTTCATCAACATTGCAGGCAAGTTCACACTTTGATCGTACTCTTTTCATACCCAGTTTTTGTGCATTAGCTCAATCCTCAAACATTGCATGATTAGGATCTAATTAAATTGTGGGTTTTTGGGAAGTAGATTGAGGTAGTACCTATTACCTGTTTTATTATCAAACCCTTGGGAGTTACTTCTACGTTTGCTTATTTTGCCATGCTATGCAAGTAGACGTGGATTGGGTGAGTGATTTTCCATGACAGATGTGAGATTGTTAATTAATGGTTTATTTAAGGTGGCAACATTAATACACATCTGGGTGGATTGAGGTACCTGGCTATTCCAGGATTTTCCTATCTAGGCACCTGGGTAGATGGGATTTGCCTGTTTTTTTATGGACCGCCACCCAGGCTCAAAGGGATCATAAGATTATTCATGCTAGAAACTTCCATGTGCAGCCACATGCTACTATGGGCTCTAGCATAGTTGATTAAGTCATGCAAACTCTTACAGTGGTAGACTAGCTGATGTAGGGGTTGTAGGTTGGTACGGTCTACCCATTCGTAAGGTGCTAGCGCTTCTGAAAGACTATGTCTCGGTCATCCGTTTTCTCAAACACCATGTAGTGCGAGAAATCAAACGGAGGAGATCGAGTCTTGTGGGAAAAGTGCACAAACCTCTGCAGAGTGTACAAACTAATCATGATTAGCCGTGTCCCCGGTTATGGACATCTTGAGTATCTAGTTCTTGGATTATCATGTTGATCTCATCACGTTACTTAATATAATTTGTTTGGGTTTAATGATGATGCTTAATTGGGATTGAGGATGCTGTCAACCATTCTCAATGTTTAACCACCACCATGATAGTTAAATAAATTTATTCCTTTGTAGTAGGGAAAAATTGGCTTTTCACAAAAAATATTATAACCATAGAGCTTTACCACCAGCCAAATATGCATGTAGTGATAGCCACATTTCAGCATTGCTCTATGGTGTGAATTTGCCAGTACATTCAATGTACTGACCCTTTGTGGCTGCAACGTCTCATGTTGTAGGATCTTACGACGAGTAAGTGATACGTTAGGGTTACGATTTCTACACTCAACTTTGCCGTTGGTGTTGATGGGAATCCACAACCTTGTTACTTCCGCTATTTTGGATTGAGGTAATAGTATTTACGTTATTTATACATGTGATTTACCTCTGTTATAAATCCTCGAGTATTGTATGTGTCAGCATACCAATCCAGGGATGACACTTAAGCACAGAGACTTGATCCATTCGGGTCGGGTCGCTACACTCTCCAAGGTTTTTTTGCAAATAAAACATTCAGGCCTCATGTGTGCCGCTGCATCTTGGATCCAACGGCTCCCCGTTGCTCATATTAGGTGCTCCCCGTAGCTTAAGTAGCCGCTACGGCGATACGAGCATCTAGGTCGTATGATCTGTGATCAGATGCCACATGCGTAGTACTTGTACTTTCTGCGCAATTCCCAAACTCTCTCAGGCGTATATTGCAAAAACATTCAAGCCTCCTACTGTGAGCCGTTAGATCTCCATGAACTCATATCACCATAGAATCTACGGTGCGGGAGCACCTCATATTCTCCCATGCGAGAAAACATCAGGTGCTCTCGCAGCTTGGATGCTACAGTTATACGAGCTTTGAGGTCGTTTCGTCTGAGATCCAATGGCATATGAGCAGTCTTTGTGCTTGCAAGCAGTGGCCGAACTCTTTGGGGGCTTTTCTGCAAAAAAACATTCGAACCACCGAGGAGTTGTTGGATCACATATCCAACAGCTTTGAAGAGCTTGTATCACCAAAGCATCTAAGGTGTGGTAGCACATGATATTCTTACATAAAGGAGAATATGAGGTCCTCCTTCATCTTAGATGCTATGGTGATACGAGCTTCGAGGTCGTTGGATATGGGATCCAAGGGCATCTGAGTAGTTTTTGTACAAATTGTGTGGAATTCTCAAACTCATTAAGGTTTCCTGTAAAAATATTAAGTCATCCTGTGAGCTGCTATATCTCAGAACTACAAGCTCCAAGCAACTCATATCAACATATAGCATCTAAGGTGTGGGGGCACATGATATTCTCCCGGGGATGAGGGGGGTGCACAACCAATCGGTGTTTGGGAGGGTGGGGACAAATATAATCTAAACAATCCTAAACAGAGTTTCACAATTTTATCTAAGGTCGAGGGATTAACCCCTGACAATCTACATAGCTCCGCCTAAACACAACATTTGCATGTACTCCCTCCGGTCCTTTTTAGTTCGCATATAAGGTTTGTCTGAATTCAAACCTCGGAAACTTCGACAGAATTTATAGAGAAAAATACCAACATTGAGAATGTGAAAATCAACAACATTAGATGTGTCATGACTTTAGTTTTCATATTGTAGAAATTTAGTATTGTAGATATTAATATTTTTTCATATAAATATGGTCAAACTTTATGAAGCTTGACTTCAGACAATTCTTATACGCGGAGTAAAAAGGACCGGAGGGAGTGTGTAGTACTAGACTTAATATTCATGTTTCAGTTTCCTGTTCTTTTTAAATATTGAATTGAGGACCATGCATGTCTTACATTTTACTCCCTTCATTCCTAAATATTAGTCTTTTTAGAGATTTCAAATGGACTGCTACATACGGATGTATATAGACATATTTGTGTAGATTCACTCATTTTGCTCCGTATGTAGTCACTTGATGAAATCTCTAAAAGACAAATATTTAGGAATAGAAGGAGTATTTTTGAATTCGTGTCATACATGCATGGTTTGGAAAAATAGGTGCACTATTCTTATTGGATTGTTGTTATGTTCGTGTGTGTGTGTGTGTGTGTGTGTGTGTGTGTGTGGTCATATGCTTGATACATACAAAGTTTTCTCACCACCATACCGTTCATCTTTTAAATTTGAGTTTGCAATTAAAAACTTACTAGGGATACCATGAAATGTGAAATCCACGTTAAGATCAATATATCACAAACTCACTCTAATTCAAGAACTCGGCATAGATCAATTACCACGTTGAGATTATTATTTGCAAGGAAAATATGGGCATTGTATTACACATAGATTCGTTCGGCAATTTAAAAGATTCCTTTCGTATTCTCGAATGGTAGGACCCAACGGCGTACCAGCCAGACCCTGGCTCGTGTTGATCCTAAAAAAACGGGCTCGTGTCCTTCTGGTGGTGTGCGTGGTACGCACATTAGCCAACCCCAACCAGTCGAGCCTCTGCGTTTCGAGTTGAAATATCTGGCGGCCAGAATTCCAGCCCTAGGAAATTCCCCTCATGTCCCCGGTCCATAATGACTACCAATGAACAATGGAGTGATGCTTTAGTAACTAGACAACGTTACCTACTGTGCCGAGCACGGTTCAATTCCCTTGGTCGCCGCTACCCAAGGTCATCCGTCAACTCCATTGCGTAGTACTAATAGGAGTACTACACCAGGATGAGCACAAAATTGAGCCCGTTTGTTCGTGCCTAGTACTTGAGTTAATATATCAGGCAATGCAATCGGGTACGGAGGATTATCCTTTTACTTTGCATATATAACTTGTCTGAAGTCTAACTAAGCAAAATGTTTTACCGAATCCTTTCTTAAGAAATACAACAGGAAAGATGTATCACTTGAAAATTTATTGCATGATGCAGGTTATGGTATTGTTTCGAATCCTGGATTTTAAATTTCAGAAAATCCAAAAGTGACGGGAAATTCATGAAACTGAGCATTGTCTCATGATATGGCACAAATATTCCTACATAATTTTTTCTTCAATTTGAGACAAGCTACTTATGAGAAGTTGCACAAATGAAGAGCCAAGGTATTTTGGAACAAAGACATGTCACGTTAAGGCGAACACTTTCACTATTGAAACCGTGGGCATTTACCTGCTGCCACGAGTCCCGCTTCTCATTGGCAGGTGCCGTCTAAGCAAGTGTGTGAGTTGATAGGAGGCGTGCAAGCAGACCGCTGCACTGACTGACCGTGAGGTGTGCAAGCAGGCTGCTGCGCAGGCTCACCGGGAGGCGAGATGGTGCAGAGCATCCCATGATCATCCCCATGGACGCATCTACACCTCCAATGACACCACTTGGACCTATGACAAGAGCTCGAGCAAAGGCTATCGAAGATAAGGTGAACTCGCTCCTTTCCGAACTACCACTTTCTATGCATGAGACATGGCTACTACCTCAAGCGGAAACACTATGTGTGATCAGGTACCTGGAAGAAAGCCACGAAACATCTACATCCATTGGACTAGACAGCAAGGGCACCAAGTGCGAAGGACAAGAAGAAGGACTGCCGAAGGAACTACAGCCACCGGACGTCCGGCCGGGACTGGACGTCCGACGCCTGAAGCTCAACATGCCCGAGTCCCAGCCAACACAAGCTACAGCGAGCGGATGTCCGTCCAGGACCGGACGACCGGCCACACCCTCCAGCGAGCGGACATCCGACCAGGACCGGACATCCGACGTCAACTCACCCGAGCCGAAATTAGCAGAAGTCCAAGGTCACCGGACGTCCGGCGCCACCTTCACATAACGGAAGTAGCGGAAGTTCGAAAACCACCGGACGTCCGGAAGCCCGCGAACCACCGGACGACCGGTCACCAGCGGACGTCTGGTCCCTGTCTGCGTACAGTGTTCGGTCCTGAGGCCCATGTACCCCTTCACTTCGCCCCCATTTGCACTAAGACTATAAATAGACCTCCTCCTCCTAGTTAGGGTTAGCATTGGTTTAGCTCATATGTGAGGATAGCTTTTGCTCATCCATATGGATCATCTCCTCTCAAGAGACCGCGGCCCCTCTACGGAGAAGATCCCCTTGGATTCAAGACCCCCTCTTGGGTGGCCCCATCAAGACCTCCTCTAGGAGAAGAACCGGTTACCCTTTGTATCGTCCGTTGTTGACTTTGGATCGTGTATCCGCACTTGTGTTTCGAGGATCTTGCATATGTGTGACTGTATCTTGTTGGTTTAGTGATTTCTCTTGTGCTTTCCCTCGTTCCCCCTCGTGTTCTTTGTGTTCTTGGATGGGATCCGCTCCTTTCGTGAAAGATCGGTCATTTAGGGTCTCATCCTTCATCATCTTGGTATCATGAGCCACGTTGATCACGATTTCGAGGCTCCCCTCTTCGTTTTCTAGCTTGATTTTGTTGTGTTCTTCCCTAATTCGAAAATTCCCCACAAAAATAGCCCCATTTTTTTTGTGATTTGTTGGTGTGATGAAGTTTTGTTGGATTTGATCCATGCTTTGCCACGAGTGGATCTAGATTTTCCCCATCATCTCCACCTTTTCCATCCACAAAATCGCCTGGATTTGACCAATTTTGCCACTTCCATGACGAACCCTAGAAGTTCATCCCATGCCTTATTTCGCACAGGCACCGGACGTCCGATGACCGGACGACCGCAACCACCAGACGTCCGTTGTTCCCTGAAAAAACTGAAAAAGTTCAGTTCGGACACTACCATTTCTCCACCCCCACTTCCGCATACACATCCCTATACAACCACCAATTCCGCATAGCACCACCTTAGCTCTCCCGCTACCACTACGATAACTTTGACCCATTTCGCTTTGAGAATTTGAGTTGTGGTTTCCCCGTGTCCTATTGTGTTTCGACTATCTAGGTACGGTTCGACATCAACATCACCACCGCCCATCTTCGCCCAGGACTACTACGAACGGCTACATCATTTCGGTATCAACCTCATCTTGGTATCGTGACATCCTCATACATTCTCGCAATTGCATTGATAACCCCATAGCCTTACTTTTGCGTACCTTACCCATCGAGACTAGCCTTTGAGTATTGCCGGCAATGTGACTTGTGCACATTAGTGATCATACTTCCCATAGCATACATACCATATCATCGTGTTGTATATATTGGTATCATCTCTTGTGTCACAAAGTTGTCATCGCATACACAATTGCTATCTTGGTTCGTGAAGCATTGCATGAGAAAAGAGCTCAAACAACAAGGAGCTAAACAAGCTTTTAAGCAAAAGGTAAAGATAAGCAAAGAGCTTATAAGAAAAAACCATAGCATCATACAACATTAAGATTGTCATACTCGATCATCTTGGATCATATCATCGGAACATCATACATATAGCATACTTGGGATAGAAGTCGTTGCATTTTTTGCTTAGTAGGTTGTGCACAAGTTCATATCCGCCTATTGTGCAATCGTGCTAGCGTCTCTCTAGTTTTGTGCAACAAGAGCATCTTTGTGGATTCCACATTTTGGCTCACCCTTGGTTGCACAACCCCACATTATCTATTTGTGTGTGTGTTTCCATGTACCATATCTTGCTATTGGTCTACTTGTTGCATTTGCAAATTTGTGAATCTTCTCCAACATTATTGAAGCTCACTAACAATTGCATCAAATTTTGTGCCTAACCAAGCTCCACCATAAGCTTTTACTTGTGTAGGTGTGAGAAACCGACAAGAATTGGTACCAATTGTGCTATTTCCTTGGTACACACTGGAGTGATCTTTGATCCGTCTTCAACATCGGTCAAGGTACATTTGGTACTGGTTTTTCTCTTTCTCCCACTCACATATCTTTGTTTGGAATGATGGATAGGCCATGTACTTCTACCAACCCACTCTTCTTTGAGCAAGACGACTACCCGAACAACTAGTCACCAAGCTACATCTCTTTGGCACGCAACGAGCCTTGCATGAAGAGCAACTAGCAATGAGCGACTGCATCGACAACCTCGCCACGGACTTGCGACTCTCTGAGCAACGTACAAGAGACTACTTCGACAACAAGCTCGATGAACACAAGCACGAGAATGATGCAAGAATGGACGAGATTCGTGCCTTGTTGGTCAACTGCTCTTCTACCACTTCGTCCTACTCAAGAAGGAGCCGCTCAAGTCGACACTCCGACGACACCATCTCCGGCTCAAGTACCCCGACATCGAATACTCTTCGTCGTGCCGCGCTTCAAGATCGTCAAGCCAACCGCAATCCTCTACACGACACTGACTCTCAAGAGCATCAACATTGTCAAAACCAAGCTACATTCGCTCAAGCACAAGAACGGCAACGCCAACGACAACAAGAACAAGAGGAGCAAGTGCGACGACATCAAGATGCACAAGACGCTAAGGCACAACACCAAGAACAACATCTTCGTGAAGCTCAAGCACTTGAGGCGCAACGTGCCCTTCGAGATTCAAGTCGAGCCGTAGCCAACCGATGCCGACAAGCTCGCCTACAAGAAGAAGCGCTTCATGATGAAACTCAAGAGAGGATTTTCCAAGCACGTGTGCATCGACAAGCTCCTCCTCAAGCTCGACAAGCTCCTCCACTAGCTTGCCAAGAACATCAAGTTCAACAAGAGCACCACGACAATGGAAATCTTCAAAGACAAGAGCAACATGAGGTCGACAACCCTCCTCGCCAAGAGCAACATGAGTTTGTCAATCCTCAACGACATGGGCGTCATCATCCTCGACCCCAACACAATGAAGAGCAACGATACGGCAAGCTAAAGTTGACCATGCCCAAGTTCACCGGAAGCAATGACCCCGAAGAGTACATATCATGGGCATTGAAGGTTGACAAAATCTTCCGCTTGCACAACTACGAAGAAGAGAAGAAGATCGCGATGGCATCCCTTGAATTTCAAGACTACGTCCTCATTTGGTGGGAACAAGTCATTGAGCGCCGAGAGGCAAGAGGCGAACCACCCATCACTACTTGGGTGCAAATGAAGGATATCATGAGAGCACGATTCGTGCCAAACTACTACAACTGCGACCTCTTCAAGAAACTTCAACTACTCAAGAAAGGAACCAAGAGCATTGAAGAGTACTACAAGGAAATGGAGATTGCCATGATATGAGCCAATGTCATAGAAGATGATGAGAAAACTATGGCACGTTTCTTGAATGGACTAAATCATCCTATCAAGAAGATCGCCGAGTTCCAACCATACTCGAACCTCATCGAGCTAGTGCATCAAGCTACCAAAGCGGAATGACAAGTACAAGATGACTTCAAGTATGCCAAGTTCTCATCCAAGTCCTATGGCTTCTCCAACACCCAAGCTTCAACGACTCCAACAACTTCTACCTCAACAAAGCCATCTACAAGCAACGGTGACAAGTCATGTTACAAGAAAACTTCAACAAGCTCAAGTCATCCTCCTACTACAAGCAACTTCAAACTAAAAGCTTCATAATCATCTACCCCAACCGATGATACCATCAAGACAAGTTCCTTCAAATGCTTCACATGCGGAGGCCGAGGCCACAAGTCATTCGAGTGCCCAAACAAGCGCACCATGATCCTCAACGACGACTGAACCTATGACTCAATGAGTGAAGGAGAAATGGAAGCCCTTGAGCAAGTGGCCATGCACCGACAAGTGAACAACGAAGATGATCAAATCTTTTGTGACAAAGATTCAAGCCCCTCCCTTGTTGTCTCCAAGGTCTTGACTCTTCAACATCAACAAGAAGAAGACCAAAGATGCCATATTTTCCACACCAAGGCCGACATCAATGGAAGGTCCGTCAAGGTCATCATCGATGGAGGGAGTTGCCATAACCTCGCAAGTGAAGAACTATGCTCCAAGATTCAATTGGTCAAGATGAAGCACCCACACCCATACAAGGTTTAATGGCTAAGCGACACCGACACCATCCAAGTCGAGCATAGAGTACAGGTTTCTTTCATGATTGGAGCTTACGAAGACACTTTGGAGTGTGATGTCATCCCGATGACCGTATGCCACCTCCTTCTTGGACGGCCATGGCAATTTGACCGAGGTGTCATCCACAACGGGTGTATAAACTACTATAGCTTCAAGATGAAAGGAAAGGAGTATGTGCTACGACCTATGTCTCCAAGCCAAGTGATCGCGGACAAGCAAGCCACCCATCGTAAGTGAAAGAGCGAACCACCAAAAAGAGAGTGAGCGCCACAAGCCCAAATTGAGTGCCTCCATGATGAGCGACAAGAAAAACTTCATCCTATTTGCCACCAAACGTGAGATGAGAGAAGTGTGTGAGAACCCATCAAGTGTCGTACACTATGTCCTATTGTGCAAGGATGAGGCACCAAAAACTAACACCTCTCACTATTTAACTTTGGTGTTATCTTCTCTCTTACAGGAATTCCAAGATGTTTTCCCCGACGAGCTACCTCCGGGTCTACCTCCACTACGAGGCATCGAGCACCGCATCGACCCAAACAAGGCTTCCTACCGAGTCAACCCCGAAGAAACCAAAGAAATACAAAGGCAAGTAAAGCATCTCATAGACCATGGACATGTGCGTGAAAGTTTGAGTCCTTGTGCCATTCTGGCCATTCTTGTGCCAAAAAGAGATGGTAGCTTTCGCATGTGTTCCGGTTGTAGACCCATCAATGCTATCACCGTTCTCTATAGGTACCCCATTCCACGCCTTGACGATATGCTAGATGAACTTAGCGGTGCCACTATCTTTTCCAAAATTGATCTTAAGAGTCGTTACTATCAAATACTCATACAAGAGGGTGATGAATGGAAAACCGCTTTCAAAACAAAGTTTGGTTTGTATGAGTGGTTAGTCATGCCTATGGGTTTATCGGAAGCACCCGATACTTTCATGCGTCTTATGCATTATGTGTTTCGCCCTTATATTGGTGAATTTGTTGTTGTCTACTTTGATGATATCCTTGTGTTTAGCAAATCTCTCAAAGGGCATGTCACTCACCTTCGAACCGTGCTACAAACTCTTCGAAAAGAGCAACTTTATGCTAATATGAAAAAATGCCTCTTTGGTGTTGATAAGCTTGTTTTCTTGGGTTTTGTAGTATCTTCTAAGGGTGTTCATGTTGATGAATCTAATATAAATGCTATTAAAACTTGGCCCCAACCAACCAATTTTCAACAAGTGCGTAGTTTTCTTGGTTTAGCCGGTTTCTACCGTCGATTTGTGAAGGATTTTAGCACCATTGCTTCACCTTTGCATGCTCTGAGTAAGAAAAATGCACCGTTTATTTGGGGAACATCCCAAGACACTGCTTTCAATGAGCTTAAGAATTTGCTTAGTCATGCTCCCGTGCTTGCATTACCCAACTTTGACAAACCTTTTGAAATTCATTGCGATGCTAGTGGTAATGGCATAGGAGGTGTGTTAACACAAGAGAAGCGCCCAATTGCTTATTTTAGTGAGAAACTTTTTGGAACGCATCTCAATTATCCCATCTATGACAAAGAGCTATATGCTTTAGTGCGAGTTTTGCATGAATGGGAACATTACCTCCGCCCTCATGAATTCATCATCCAACACCGATCATGAAACACTTAAATATCTTAAGGGTCAAACTAAGTTGAACAAGCGTCATGCTAAGTGGAGTGAATTTATTGAGTCTTTTCCTTATGTCATCAAGTATATCAAAGGTAAGGAATATGTTGTGGCGGATGTGCTTTTCCGTATATGCATGCTTGTTACTCAACCTGAATTGAATGTCATTGGCTTTGAGCACATAAAAGACTTGTATGGGCATGATCCTACTTTTGCCATTCCTTATGCCAAATGTTTGATGCATACATCTTGGGAACGCTATTACATCAAAGATGGTTATCTTATGAGAGCTAACAAACTTTGCATCCCCGAGTATTCTCTTCGTTTGTTGATTTTGCAAGAATCTCATGGAGGAGGACTAATGGGACATTTTGGACGCGACAAGACACTTGCTACGCTCTCCAAGAACTATTTTTGGCCCAAGATGTTTCGCGACGTAACCGCTTCACCAACCGATGCTCTACATGTCGCAAAGCTAAGTCTAAAGCTCAATCTCATGGCCTTTACATGCCACTTCCAATTCCGTATCAACCATGGGAAGATATTAGCATGGATTTTATGCTTGGTTTGCCTAGAACTAGAAACGGCAAGGATTCCGTTTTTGTTGTTGTGGACATATTCTCCAAAATGGCTCATTTCATTCCCTGCAACAAGATAGACGATGCTTCACATGTTGCCAATCTCTTTTGTAGGGAAATCTTGCGACTTCATGGAGTGCCAAAGACGATTGTCTCGGACCACGACGTCAAGTTCTTGAGTTACTTTTGGAAGACCTTATGCGCCAAGCTCGGAATCAAGCTACTATTCTCCACAACATATCATCCACAAACCGACGGCCAAACGGAGGTGACGAACCGCACGCTCTCCACTCTTCTCCATGTGCTAATCAAGAAGAACATCAAGGAGTGGGAGGAGTGCTTACCGATCGCCGAGTACGCCTACAACCGCGCAAGACACTCAACAACCGGCAAGTCCCCTTTCGAGGTCATCTACGGATTCAACCCGTTGTCCCCTTTGGACATCCTTCCTCTACCACTACAAGAGCGCATCAACATGGACGCGAGCACCCGAGTGAACTACCTCAAGAAGATGCATGAAGATACAAGGCACACCATCGAGCGTCAAGTACAACGACTCGCGACCAAGCTCAACGTTAAAAAGCAACCCATGATATTCAACATTGGAGATCTTGTGTGGCTACACCTTCGCAAGGACCGCTTCCCAAACGAACGAAAGTCTTCTACCACGAGCTTATGGACCCTTCAAGGTGCTAGCACGCTACAACAACAACACTTACAAGATCGACCTCCCGCACGACAAGTACAACGTGAGCGACGTCTTCAAGATCAAGGATCTTTCACCCTACCATGGTGATGAAGATTTCGATCTGAGGTCGGATCTTTCCCAAGGGAGGGGAGATGATGCGGAGCATCCCATGATCATCCCCATGGATGCATCTACACCTCCAATGACACCACTTGGACCTATGACAAGAGCTCGAGCAAAGGTTATCGAAGATAAGGTGAACTCGCTCCTTTCCGAACTACCACTTTCTATGCATGAGACATGGCTACTACCTCAAGCGGAAAACACTATGTGTGATCAGGTACCTGGAGGAAAGCCACGGAACATCTACATCCATTGGACTATATGGCGAGGGCACCAAGTGCGAAGGACAAGAAAAATGACTGCTGAAGGAACTACAGCCACCGGACGACCGGCCAGGACCGGACGTCCGACGCCTGAAGCTCAACATGCCCGAGTCCGAGCCAACACAGGCTACAACGAGCGGACGTCCGGCCACACCGTCCAGCGAGCGGACATCCGACCAGGACCGGACATCCGACGTCAACTCACCCGAGCCGAAATTAGCGGAAGTCCGAGGTCACCGGACATCCGACGCCACCTTCATAGAACAGAAGTAGCGGAAGTCCGGAAACCACCGGACGTCCGGAAGCCCGCGAACCACCGGACGACCGGTCACCAGCGAACGTCCGGTCCCTGTCTGCACACAATGTTCAGGCCCGAGGCCCATGTACCCCTTCACTTCGCCCCCATTTGCACTAAGACTGTAAATAGAACTCCTCCTCCTCCTCCTAGTTAGGGTTAGCATTGGTTTAGCTCATATGTGAGGATAGCTTTTGCTCATCCATACGGATCATCTCCTCGAGAGAGACCGCGACCCCTCTATGGAGAAGATCCCCTTGGATTCAAGACCCCCTCTTGGGTGGCCCCATCAAGACCTCCTCTAGGAGAAGAACCAGTTATCCTTTGTATCGTCCGTTGTTGACTTTGGATCGTGTATCCGCACTTGTGTTTCGAGGATCTAGCATATGTGTGATTATATCTTGTTGGTTTAGTGATTTCTCTTGTGTTTTCCCTCGTTCCCTCCTCATGTTCTTCGTGTTCTTGGACGGGATCCACTCCTTTCGTGAAAGATCGGTCGTTTAGGGTCTCACCCTACATCACGAGCCCTTTGACCAGGCTCCGCCGCCCACCTTCGTCCCAACTGCTCTCACTTTTAATGTCGCCAACGTCGCTGTTTAAAATCAACCCCGCACTACCCGGTATCGCTAAAATCTTCTCTCTTCCTCTCTGATTCTCCTGTCGTCTACCTCCAACCAGCCTGACCTAACCGTACGCCATGCCGCATCATGATGGTTTGCCCTTAGTCTTCCAGTTTCTTAAGGAAGACACCCAACCGGAGTCTTGAGAACATAAGGCGCTTTGGGACGAGCTTGAACTGGCCTTGCGGGAAGACGTCGCGCCAGTCCCCGCTCCCGTTCCGGCTCCCATCGCCCCGACTGCGCCAGCGCCCATCCCTGTGGCATTTATTGGTTGGGAGCCGCACATTGTCACTGAGCTTGATGCCACGGGGTTCCAGGAGGTCCCTGCCGACTTTCACGCGCCCGTGCACCTGCCAGGGCATGCGCCCGCGCGTGCACTAACGCGCGCGCCCGTGCCGGTGCCCGTGCACATGCCGGCGCATGCGCCTGCGCGTGCACTGACGCGCACGCCCGTGCACACGAATGTCTCCGCCACGCCGTTGCTAGGGCATGTCCCCGCGCGGGTGCCAGTGCCCCCTCAGCGGCATGGATGGCCGCCGTCGACCGCTTCCTTGCACCAACCCAGTTGCCTCCTCCCGCCAGTTGACTCGCTCCTGGAGACCGAAGTCCAGAACATTGTGGCCTTCCTTGAAGCTAGGGCCAACGTCCAGGAGTACGTCAACAACGGTGCAAGACACCGTCGTCGCCGTCCCTGTCGCCGTCGGTCAGTGGCCCGATGACACACAGAGGACGGCAAAGGAGCCGCTTCCCACCACAAGACGCCCCCGTCGCCGCCGCGTAATCTAAATTTGCCATGATAAATGATTGTATTGCCATGCTTAAAATCCGATTGCTTATCATTTCCGTTTATTTTAGATCGATCGTTGTATGAATGTAAAGTCGGAGTCAGACTGAATGAAATCTACGGTTTGATTGATTGAATGTTTTGCTAGAGCCATATCAAATTAAATATAAAACGTCATCAAGCCACATGTATTCCTTCTCATCCAATGACCTAGACTGCTTCAATGTCGAGCGCTCAACACGTTTAGTGCGCAGTTAATTTCATGCCAAAAATAGTGCTAATCACATAATAACACACAAATAATATCCTACTTAATATCCGCATGCACTTAATATACTTCCAAATTAACGTGCATTGCACGTACACATTGACTAGTACTACTAGTACGTGAAACTGGTGCCGTAACTTGTGAACGCGTCCAGATATGGTCAACGGCAACATCGCCCGCGAGTTCTTCGTGTTTTCCCGTGCGTATAAACATAGAAGGGGAGGAGAGAGAACATACATGGAACCCACCAGTAAGTGAAGGCGAATAGTACGTGCTAACAAGCCGGTCCCACTAATGTAATAAAAATAATATTACATGTTATCCATTAAATAGGTTGTGGTAATATAAAAACATTATATGAACAAATGGGGGTACAACAAACATTGCTGTTCTACGTATGTTTCCTATTGACGTGCGGCTTGAAGCCCCTGGTTGCATGTTCGATCCTCGTCCTTTTTAATTTTTAATTTGTATATTGGTGCAAATTTGTTTCATGACAGGTGGACCCCTTGGTGTGTAGTTTGTAGCACTTTAATTTATGGGTTGAAATTTGTTCCATTACATGTGGACCATCGGTGTGTCGTTTTGTAGCTTATTTGTAATAGTTAAAGAGAACAACATAGTTTTTTGCAATAATACCATGGTGCGACGTTGAAGACGAGAAAGGATGTGTGAGATAGCGATGACTGAGCCAGAGGGAAATCAATTGGGGGAGGTGCGGGGGTTGCAACGGTGTTTGGAGTAGTTGTGGGCTGAATGCTATGAAAATATAATCTAAACCTACCAGAATAAATGCCTACACAAATTAATCCAAGGTTGGAGTCCCCCTTGCAATGTAAATAGCTCCAGCTTTGCGAGGGATGGAGAGGTAGCTTTAATGTGTGGAAGATACGACGTGAGAAAGCGAGGTCAATCGAGACACATATAGATAGATAGACAAAGTGAGTGTGGTCCGACATTCATTGAAAAGATATATATGCTCTGGAGAGATATTGTCCGACTGAGCTTTTGGGAAGGGTGAGGGCTGTAAGATAGAGCTTGAGAGATGATCCAATCACAGACATGTAGATATATTTTATGCGTGGGAGGAAGCAAGGTCAATTGATTGCATATATAAAGGGAGAGAGATTGAGCGAGTGTGGGTCGTCGTGCGATCGAAAGAGTGAGACGGGTTGGAGAGAGTGACCAAGATAGACAATGTGCGTGAGAGAGTATACAATATGAATATGTCTAACTGGGCTCAAACATGGAGATATCATTCATGTCCGAGAAAGAGCGAGGTCAATTGAGACATACAAAGAGAGAGAGAGAGAGAGAGAGAGAGAGAGAGAGAGAGAGAGAGAGAGAGGGAGAGAGAGAGAGAGATTGAGCAAGCGTGGCCCGCCATGAGGTCGAAAGAGTGGGGGCGGCTTGGATGGACTGACCTAGATAGACAATCTACGTGAGAGAGTATAGAGTGTGTCGATCAAGGCCCGAACAGGGAGATATATCATTTGTGGGTGAAAGAAAACAAGGTTAATCGAGACTCAGATAAAGAGAGCGAGATTGAGCAAGTGTGGCCCGCCATGCAGAAGAAAGAGTGAGACAGTCTCGAGGGAGTGACCTAGATAGACAACGTGCATGCGTGCGCATGAAAGGTTGGGGGGCTAGATAGGCAATGCATGTATCTAGCGAGAGAGGGTGGGAGGGAGAGAGAGGGAGAGAGAGAGAGAGAGCTCGGCATGGGGTGCAATGGCGGGTGTGTGAGGTAAATACATTTGGTAATAGAGTGGAAAAAGGGGGTTGTGTAGTTGAGAGAGTTAGAGATCAAAACATGGAGAGAAAGAATGAACATGTGTCAGAAACCGATAGCTTCCTAAGGTGGTTAGGAGAGGAAGATTGACCGATAGAGGAAGTATGTAGCGTGTGTGCCCCGGGGGGGGGGGGGGCTAAAAACGACATTTGAATGTAGATAGTACAAGACTCAATATTGATGTTTCAATTCGGTGTACATTGTAAGATTTGAACTGAGGACCATGCATATGGGTAATTATTTTGAATTCGTGCCATACTAGGTTTGGAAAAGTTGACATTGACTCGATTGTTGTGCTATTTTGTAGGTCATATGTTTGAATCCATCCAAAGTTTTCTCACTACCATGGTGTTCATCATATACATGTGAATTTGTACTAAAAAAGTAGCGTGGATACCGTGAAATGCAAAATCCACGTTAGAATTGGAGATCGCTATGTGACACACACTCTAATTCAAATAACTAATTATGTGACACACACTCTAATCCTCGTTAGCATGGGTACCGTGGATACCATTTCAATTTTTTCAAATAACTCCTCATTAATTAATTTATAGTATCTCATTTCGAATGACTAATTATTTGCAAGGAAAACACAGGCATGGTAATACATACAGATTTATTCGCAAATGAAAGAAGATTCGTTTGCATTCTGAAATGTAGGCGCACCAGGCAGACCAGGGTCGTGTCGTGGTGGTCGCGTGTGTCGTACGAATGCTTAGCACCCAGCCACCCACCCCTCCCTCCCTGCCCCCCGCCCCCAAAAAAAAACTGCGACAAAATAAGTTCGCGCTTCCACGTTTCAGATTGAAATATCCGGCGGCCCCAATTCCAGCCCTGCAAAATCTCCCTTCTCCACCGTTCCCTTCCGCGCCCAGATTGCTCAAATCCCTAATTCGCCACCAACCCAGCAAAGTTCGAATTGCCCCTCGTCTCGTCTCTTTCCTCACCTCTGTGCCGGACGATGATGATGAAGACGACGGTCGCGCTTCACCACCGCACCGGAGCTACCCCATCTACGCCCTCGTCCACCGCACCGGGTGGTCCACCGACAACGTCAGCCGCCGCAACCGACGTGCCTCACAAACACCGACTTCCATCGCATCACGTGCGCTTCACCAACGTCGTCTCCCACCTCACCGGGGCTACTTCACCGAGCACATCGTCGCACCTCCGCCCCCCGAGGCCATTGGGGCTTCACCAACGGTCTCATCCACCGCATCATAGCGCTGCGCTGCCACTCAAGATTTGCATCCATGCGCGGCCAGCCAACGCCACCCTCAACGGCTCTGAAGTGACCCGCACTCTAGCTAGGCGAGCATGCCCAAACGCCGGCCCGAACTAGGTATCCACACATCACTCCGTTGTGCACTATTCCGACGATGTTTGGATATCCTTTCACTGCTCTCTTAGCTTACACGCCTATGCAACTCTGACTTTAACTCTTATTTCTTCTGGAGATATCATCTAAAACAAGCAAAACCATTTTTTAGCAAAGCATGACGGTGCTACGGGATCTGGTACACATCCAGCACACCCGTATAACCTTGTAAGTATCTGTCCTCCGGTACAACAACAAGGTCGATTCCTCTTATTTGATCAACCATTCGCTGTGTCAAAAATGCAGAGGGGGATGCAAGGAGCACAAGGCCTGCACATCCAAGCAAGTGGTAACATGGACTTGTACATGGAACATCCCAAGCACAAGCAGAGGTGCAGTGAGCCTATACAACGAGCTAGCGTAAGTCCCTGCATTTCATTTAATTCGTACTAGCATGCGTGTATGATTTGTGTGCAGTGGCGGATCCACGAATTCAAGTTACCAGGGGCGAACATTTAACTTAAAAAATACGAAGGCACTTACACTCCGCAAATCAACATAACTTGAGAAATATGAAGCTACATGCACTTTGAAAACCAGCTAATGATCCAAAGTAATTCAGATTCTAAAACACTAAATGATGTAAGCACCAAACAACACAAAATGCAACATGGTGTACAAGGACTACTAACATGGTCTCAGACCGCTTGAATTATTCGTTCTCCGCTGAAAATATCAAAGTGTAATTGCACCTATAACCGGTCATAAGCTGCATATCAATATATCTATCCTGCACAAGTATGCCAATAGTTTCAAACAACAGATTAGAAAAGTATTTATGCTACGTTATCATGATACGGGGACTTTCTGGTAGATAGCCTCGATGTTTCCTCAAGCCATGAAAATGTACTCTAATTTGCTTGTCATCAATGCCTGCAAATC
Organism: Aegilops bicornis; assembly: GCA_021605145.1. Classification (NCBI taxonomy): domain Eukaryota; kingdom Viridiplantae; phylum Streptophyta; class Magnoliopsida; order Poales; family Poaceae; genus Aegilops; species Aegilops bicornis. The sequence continues at coordinate 260,864,109 of CM038669.1, forward strand.
TCTATGTGTCTCTCAACATAGCAGATCATCATTAGATACTAAATCCTTCAATGGGAGCTTGCAAAATGCTTGCATTAGATCCCTCATAGACACTATATGTTCATCACTAGGAGCATGTAAAATGTTTGCATCAAATCCTTCATTAGGAGTCTGTTCATTAGACACTTCAGGATCAAGAACAACATGAGCTTGTATGTTTGCACTGGAAACTTGATTAGATACATCAGATTCAATCGATTCGGTATTGATTGGGGAGTTATAAAATAAGCGTAAATTGGTTTCATTTTCTCATATATTCCCTACATACAAGTTTTACAACACCGCCAGTTTAACTATTGGCGAAATTGAGCAGTTGAATTAGATATAATCGAGGATGTACCTTTCGTTGCGCATGCTGCTCTTGCAAGTCATGATCGTCCATTTGCGCAAGCTCGATGCCATGCCCGTACTCGCCATCGCCTCCCACGCAGGCTACACCCAGGGTTGGATCTTCATCTTATTGTCCTTCCATTCACTTGAAGCCTGGCAACCGCCCTCCAACGAGGGCGCAAGGAAGTGCTGTGTCGATATGTCCAGCGGCGGCTAGGTTAGGAGCAAACCAAACTGAAGGTTGGAGCGAACGAATTGGGATTTTTCCTGCTGTCGATCAATATTGGAGGCCCTCGTTTGGGCCGCGAGCCTAATATAGGGACTGCCTTGCACTTACGTTATTGGCCCATCCAAATTGAAATGTTTTTTCATTTTTTTACATTGCCTGCTCGTGCGTTGGGATGAACAAAACTAGCCTAGGCAAACCTGGACGACTCAAACTAGGTGCACACTTTCCGGCCACTCGAGGCGGCCGCCCATACCAGCCCCTACGGTGGCGTCGCCCCTTTTTGCGTGTATGATTGGGGTAGTGAAAAATATTCCAGTGGCGCTTTTGATTTACCCACAGAATGGTTGAATTGCTTGTCTATGAACTGAATTCGCCAATAATGTGAAGGATGCCAATCTTTTCATTCTATTGTAGATTGCTTAGATCTTGATATGCCAAATGTAATCGCATGAAATATACGGTAAAAGCCAGTGCGATGTGTGTGGCTACAACTAGTCTGACTACCCGTCCTCATATAACATATCGAGGACGCACCATCTTACCAGATTAACCATTCGACTTACCAATGCAGTGTTGGAAGAAAGAAGTATTGGGACTGCATATCCAAGAAATTGATGCCATGGACTCATTCGTAGAACCTTGTAAGCGAAAAAGAAGCTGCAGTGTGCCTGTACAAAGAGCTAGCATAAGTGCGATTACACCTTCTCGGAATTTTAGTTAGCCACTTATTGCAAAATTGTTCAATTACATTGCTTGGCTTAATTTAGTTTGCTACTGATTACATAATGCCATAGCCTGATAATCCTATTATAGACTACGCCTATCTATGTGTTTGATACTTGCTGTTAAGAATTACCTGTTTTCGTGAACTTAAATAGCTAGTTAAGCACGCAGATAGCTGGTCATATGTACTTCTAGGGTGCGGCAGAATTCATGTGTAATTTACGTTCAGATATCCTGTTTGTTTAAATGGGTTGTTGTTATCACTTGTAGCACTAGTAATGTTTGCATGTTCATAGATAGACAACTGTCAGGTTTATATGAGGGACACCGTCTTTTTAACTTATATATGTGTTGGAACCATTTTGCTTACATCAAAGAAATTTACAGATGTCTGCAGGTCTTTAAACAAGCATCTGACTTGTTACTTTAATACGTTGCCAAGAACTTGTTAGTTTTACTAGTTCATGTGTAATTAGATACGTTGCCAAAACTGGTTAGTTTTACTAGTTTTATGTTATTTTCTTATGGTTCTTGCAACACTTTATTTATGATTGCTAACATTCAAGTTTGCAGGATCCAACTGAAACTCCGTTGGCACAACAGGTATGTTTTCAGAAACTTCCTTGTTTACCTGGTTTGTCTTTGTAACTTGTTGCTGTAATCATCTTACCAACTTCAAGTTTTCAGGATCCAATTGGAAGCCCAATTGCACAGCAGGTACATTTTCAAAAATATATTCGTGTAACAGGTTTGCTACTGTAACTTGTTGCTCTAATCAAGTTACTGACTACTCAACTTTTCAGGATCCAAGAGAAACTCCAATGCCACAATAGGTTCCTTTTGCAAAACTTGTTTGTTTAAGCGCTTTCTTTCTTTGCAACCGTTTGCTCTAATCATGTTCTTGGCTACTCAACTTTTCAGGATCCAAGAGAAACTCCAATGCCACAATAGGTACCTTTTGCAAAACTTGTTTGTTTAAGCGCTTTGTCTTTGCAACCGGTTACAATGATGTTAATAACTACTTTTCAGCATCCAATTGAAACTCTTTAATTCCTTGTTTGTTTAATTGGTTTGCTGTTATAACTCCCAGTTGAGATGTTTTGCTAACTTCAACTTTTCGGAATCCAATCGGAACTTTAATTGCAAAACAGGTTAGCCCAAGATCAAAGAGCGAGGTCCCGATGGACGTTGTATCATCCCACAGCAGTGGCACAAACCCAATCGTGCATCATGAATTGCCAACTACTGATGCTCTAGAGGCTAAAGTATTGCTAGAAACAGATTCTGCTTCTGCACTTAGAAACGAAGTTGACATGTTGAGGAAGCAAACATCACAATCACATTTCAAAATGAAGCAAGCTGAGGCTGACCACATTGTTAAGGTCCTGAAGGAAAAAAGGAGATTAAATTCCCACTTGGTAAATCATAGGTGAAATGTTATTTCCATCGTTGAATAACCTTTGTGTTGTTTGTTCATGTAATCGATCAAACCATTTGTTTTACAAATCATGTAATAATTCTTTTTTGTTTTTTGGTTTGTAAGTTTTTTGAGCAAAAGTATGTATTAATTGATAAGACTCTGAGACATTTCATTTTGATTGTTGTGCCAGACCTACAAATATGCCAATCGGGCTGAATGTGCACTCAACAATAATAGTAGTATAGATGGACCTTAAGTGGCACACATCGGAAAGGGCCAAGATGTTGTACTAGCTTCGCTAAAAAAGGATGCTCTTGTAGCAAAAAAAAGTACAGTGGCATGGCTTATGTATGTTAGTTGATATTATTGATCCATATACTCTATAAGTGTTTATATATTTGTTAGTTTTGTACATTATTGGTTGATTGACTCGGTATTTGAATCTTGATACATTGCTTGTGTACATCTCTAAATGGGAGTACACATTATGCTGCGTGTGACACTTGAGTTGGACATAAAGTGGTTTCAAATATTCAATTCACCAAACTGGATTCTAGCTTCTAAATTGAGTATCGGCATTTGTAAATCATATTCATATATGTGAGTGGAATACATCTTTGTCATGCTTTTGAAGATATATAAAACACATATAATGATTTATAAAGATTCAGTATAGGAATACAAAATGGATTCAATTTAGTTGCCGAGTAAACGTGGATGCTTATTGTCCCAAAATTGAAAGAAGCATAAAATGTCCACTCCCATGTCGGCTGCCTGTAGCCAAGTGTTTGGGAGATGGAAATTACTGTCTACCCCTTACACGGACAATCCATCGGCCCGATTTCCACTGCTCTCAATAGGGGTAGGTTAGTAACTTCAATTAGACGTGACACGGCCGCCTCTGAGCCCATTCCGACATGGTGTGCGCCAAACATGTGCGGCAAAACACATTTGATTCAAGCTCGTCCGAAAGACCTCTGTCTCTCCCTCCATTTCCCCATTCATACATGGTGGGCGGAAAAACAAACTCGACTCGGCCGAAATCAATGTAGGCAAATATTTTAAATTGGGGCAGGTTTGTAACTTCACTCAAACGTGACACAACTGCCCTACCTGTTAGCCCCGTCCATACACCGTGGGCACCAAAACACCCTCTCCTCACCCGAAATCGCTTTGGGCAAGTATTGGCGAGATGCGAGATTACCGTCTTATCCACAACCGACGAGACGTCCAAATTTTAAACGGGGGCTAAGTTCGTAACTTTCCCATATTTCAGACAGGCGCGTCCCAAAAACATGGTTCCCCATACCCCTACATTTTCCCATTCATACACCGTCCATGCTAGAACACCAGCCTCCTTCGTCTGCCACCCCATCCATTGCCGCCGTCCTCCACCCCATCCATCGCCACCGTCCTCCACCATGCCGGAGCGCCTACCAAGACCGCGTTGTCCACTGCTAGAGATGGACATTTCTCATCCACGATGATAGACCAAGAGCCTTGCACCGCGTTCTCTCGCTTCATCGGCGCCGTCGTCCTCTTTGTCGGGGCCACTCATACGACCTTCTCTTCCACAGCAACGGGACTTATCCCCCGATGCACCCGTCTACCATCGCAGATCTGCTTCAACGCCACCGACAACCATCGCACTTCGATGCCTGCACGGTCTTTGCAAGAGAGGTGGTACTTCATATCTCCTCAACTTTTGATCTCAACCGGAAAATAGATCGTAACTTGGTTCTTGTACTTTCTTTTCAGCTCTTAGAATTTAGTTCTTAGTTGAAGCAAACAATGGATGCTAAATAGCATTTCTCGGTTTGACTTTAAATCTGCCATGGCACAGTCATAATAGGGTTTAATTGATCATGCTTATGGTTTAATTGATCATGTTGGTTCCATGGTGGTTTCTTTAATAGAAATCGGAGGGGAAACCCTCTTTTGCTCAACAAAAAATGCTTAGGGTTTCCCCCTTTTATGATCACTATACGATCAGCACACATGCTTCGTGTCATAATAGCACCGCTCCGCCCATCAAGCTAAACAAGCTTAGTTGTTCAAATACAAATATGATATTATTAAAAGAGATTCGTTTAATTGGTCAGCTAAATGTTCCTAATTTAGTTTCAAAAATGCATGTTCGCCGCTCGGGTGTGTATCTCTACAGAGTGCCCATGGTAGGCCGCAGCCCACCCTGGAATTTTGGGTCAGCCCAGGCCCCGATTCCCCTACGTTACTGCTGGCCTTCCGATCTCTACTAGCCCCTGCTTTGCCTGCCGGCGACTTGCAAATCGAGCGACATGACTCTAGGAGGAGAAACCATACTAACAGGAGGTTAGGAGCAGCTCGCCCAACAGCGTCACCGCTGCCCGGGCGCGTCGTCGTGCCTACCTTCCGAGTCTGTTCAGGGCTCAGGCATGCAGCAGCCACTAAGCCAACCTGATTTATCCTGAGATACGTCCTCAACACTCAGCAGCCACTCCTCATCACCCATTTTCTAATTGATTCATTACTCATTAGTCAGGACTGTCATTAGGGTTTGTTGTGTGCTGAGTGCTACCAACACTTAATGGTTCAGATGTATTTCAGAAATCTTAAGTACGTGTAAAGTTCACAGGGTTTCAAAATTCCGGCCCTAGGAATAGACACTAGTCATTTTGGATTGTTGGTCATAGTGACATTGACCCAGATTACTACTGCAGGCCAGGTTTGTTGACAATTTTACTTGTCTTCTTTACTCATTCGATATGATATCCATTTATTTACGTCAATTAGTTGCAAACAATAGGTGCTAGACAAACTTCTTAATTCATATTTTGGATGGTCTCTTACTGCAGTTACAATTCTGCATACTTGTCCTAGTAAGCTCACAAGTAAATGATTGATTCACTACATCTATGCTTGCCTTGTCACATTTGTTGTCAATATTCTTTTAGGGTGGACCACCCTATTTCAAAATACTGGAACCGCAGACATGAGTGAATAGTTTTTCTCTGTGTGATCTCTTCCATCACGTGTGGGCAACGAATACTGCATTAAAGTGTCAATTCCAGGTTTTACATAGACTACGATCTTTTAAATAGAATACAATCTACCTACTTGCTTTGTGTCGCACTACCAGCACTCCAGCCTTGAAGCTAAACATTATGCCACTCATAATTCCTCAGTTTATTTGTTCAAATACGAATTTGACATGATTCTAATGTTCCTACTTCAATTTTGAAATGTGTGTTGATGTCTACTACGCAACCTTCTTCTTGTAGACGTTGTTGGGCCTCCAAGTGCAGAGGTTTGTAGGACAGTAGCAAATTTCCCTCAAGTGGATGACCTAAGGTTTATCAATCCGTGGGAGGCGTGGGATGAAGATGGTCTCTCTCAAGCAACCCTGCAACCAAATAACAAAGAGTCTCTTGTGTCCCCAACACACCCAATACAATGGTAAATTGTATAGGTGCACTAGTTCGACGAAGAGATGGTGATACAAGTGCAATATGGATGGTAGATATATGTATTTGTAATCTGAAAATATAAAAACAGCAAGGTAACAAGTGGTAAAAGTGGCGTAAGCGGTATTGCAATGATAGTAAACAAGGCCTAGGGTTCATACTTTCACTAGTGCAAGTTCTCTCAACAATAATAACATAATTGGATCACATAACTATCCCTCAACATGCAACAAAGAGTCACTCCAAAGTCACTAATAGCGGAGAACAAACGAAGAGATTATGGTAGGGTAGGAAACCACCTCAAAGTTATTCTTTCCAGTCAATCCGTTGGGCTATTCCTATAAGTGTCACAAACAACCCTAGAGTTCGTACTAGAATAACACCTTAAGACACAAATCAACCAAAACCCTAATGTCACCTAGATACTCCAATGTCACCTCAAGTATCCGTGGGTATGATTATACGATATGCATCACACAATCTCAATTCATCTATTCAACCAACACATAGAACCTCAAAGAGTGCCCCAAAGTTTCTACTGGAGAATCACAATGAAAACGTGTGCCAACCCCTATGCATAGGTTCATGGGCGGAACCCGCAAGTTGATCACCAAAACATACATCAAGTGAATCACGTGATATCCCAATGTCACCACAGATACTCACGGCAAGACATACATCAAGTGTTCTCAAATCTTTAAAGACTCAATCCGATAAGATTACTTCAAAGGGGAAACTCAATCCATTACAAGAGAGTAGAGGGGGAGAAGCAACATAAGATCCAACTATAATAGCAAAGCTCGCGATACATCAAGATCATGCCAAATCAAGAACACGAGAGAGAGAGATCAAACACATAGCTCTTGGTACATACCCTCAGCCCGAGGGTGAACTACTCCTAAATGCGTCATGGAGAGCGCCGGGATGATGAAGATGGCCCTTGGTGAGGGTTCCCCCCTCCGTGGTGCTTGAACAGGTCCCAATTGGTTTTTGGTGGCTCTGGAGGTTTTATGTGGCGGAACTCCCGATCTAATCTCTCTGCTCGGAAGTTTTAGGATACGTGGGTATATATGGGTGAAAGAAATGCGTCGGTGGACCCAAGGGGGCCCACGAGGCAGAAGCGCGCCCCCACCCTCGTGAGCACCTCCCTTCTTTCCTGATGTGCACTCCAAGTCCATCGGGTGGCTTTCCTTCCAAAAATAACTTCTCCAGTTGATTTCGTTCTGTTTTGACTCCGTTTGATATTCCTTTTCCTCGAAATCTTTGAAATAGGCATAAAAGCAACCAAATGCAGGTTTGGGCCTCCGGTTAATAGGTTAGTCCCAAAAGTAATATAAAAGTGGAAAATAAAGCCCAATATTGCCCAAAACAGTAGATAGTATAGCATGGAGCAATAAAAAATTATAGATACGTTGGAGACGTATCTAGCATCCCCAAGCTTAATTCCTGCTCGTCCTCGAGTAGGTAAATGATAAAAAAGATAATTTTTGATGTGGAATGCTACTTGGCATAATTTCAATGCAATTCTTCTTAATTGTGGTATGGATATTCAGATCCGAATGAATACAAAATAAAACTTCATATTGATAAAAGAAATAGTAATACTTCAAGCATGCTAATCAAAGTAATCATGTCTTCTCAAAATAGGATGGCAAAAGAAAGTTCATCCCTACAAAATCATATAGTTAGGCTATGCTTCATTTTTGTCACACAAAGATGTTCCCAACTTCTATACCCCCGATGACAAGCCAAGCAATTGTTTCATACTTAAATAATCTCAAACTTTTTCAACCTTCACGCAATACATGAGCGTGAGCCATGGATATAGCACTATGGGTGGAATAGAATATGATGATGGGGATTGTGTGGAGAAGTCAAAAAAAATAGAAAGTCTCACATTGACGAGGATAATCAACGGGCTATGGAGATGCCCATCAATTGATGTCAACATGAGGAGCAGGGATTGCCATGCAACGGATGCACTAGAGCTATGAATGCTCAACAAAAGAAAACTAGTGGGTGTGCATCTAACTTGCTTGCTCATGAAGACCTAGGGAATTTGAGGAAGCCCATCGTAGGAATATACAAGCCAAGTTCTATAATGAAAAATTCCCACTAATATAAAAAGACAACTTATGAGACTCACTATATGAAAAACATGGTGCTACTTTGAAGCACAATATATGAGACTCACTACATGAAGAACAAGGTGCTACTTTGAAGCACAAGTGTGGAAAAGGAGATAGTAACATTGCCCTTTGTATTTATTTTCTTTTTTTTGGGCCTTTTTTTTTTCTTTTTGGCCTTTCTCTTTTTTGGGGGCAATGCTCTAATAATGATGATCATCACACTTCTATTGATTACAACATAAGGATTACAACTCGAAACTAGAACAAGATATGACTCTATATGAATGCCTCCGTGATGTGCGGGATGGTGCAATGAATCAAGAGTGAAATGTATGAAAAATAATGCATGGTGGCTTTGCCACAAATACGATGTCAACTACATGATCATGCAATGGCAATATGACAAAAGTAAAGTATGTCATGAAGATGCTGAACGGAACAGTGGACAGTTGCATGGCAATATATCTCGGAATGGCTATGAAATGCCATAAATAGGTAGGTATGGTGGCTGTTTTGAGGAAGATATAGGGAGGTTTATGTGTGATAGAGCGTATCGTATCACGGGGTTTGGATGCACCGGCGAAGTTTGCACCAACTCTCAAGGTGAGAAAGGGCAATGCAGTGCATCAAGAGGCTAGCAAAGGCGGAAAGGTAAAAGTGCGTATAATCCATGGACTCAACATTAGTCAAAAGAACTCATATACTTATTGCAAAAATTTAGAAGTCATCAAAAATCAAGTACTACGTGCATGCTCCTAGGGGATAGATTGGTAGGAAAAGACCATCGCCGTCCCGACCGCCACTCATAAGGATGCACAAGCCAGGTACACTTAATGTTTCAAATTTGTTACACAACTTTAACCATACGTGCATGCTACGGATTTGCCAACTTCAACACAAGCATTCTTTAAATTCATAATCACCCAACTAGCATGACTTTAATATCACTACCTCCATATCTCAAAACAATTATCAAGTATCAAACTTTTCATAGTATTCAACACACTCATAAGAATTCTTACAAATCTTTTATACTTAGCCTATTAGGGTTATTCAAGCAATTACCATGCTATTTAAGACTCTCAAAGTAATCTAAGTGAAGCATGGGAGTTCATCTATTTCTTCAAAATAAAACTACCACCATGCTCTAAAAGATATAAGTGAAGTACTAGAGCAAATGACAAACTACTCCGAAAGATATAAGTGAAGATCAATGAGTAGTCGAATAATTATGCAACTATCTGAAGACTCTCCCAATTAAGGATTTCAGATCTTAGTATTTTATTCAAACAGCAAGCAAAACAAAATAAAATAAAATGACGCTCCAAGTAAAACACATATCATGTGGTGAATAAAAATATAGCTCCAAGTAAAGTTACCGATGAACGAAGACGAAAGAGGGGATGCCATCCGGGGCATCCCCAAGCAAAACACATATCATGTGGTTAATAAAAATATAGCTCCAAGTAAAGTTACCGATGAACGAAGACGAAAGAGGGGATGCCATCCGGGGCATCCCCAAGCTTAGGCTCTTGGTTGTCCTTGAATATTACCTTGGGGTGCCTTGGGCATCCCCAAGCTTAGGCTCTTGCCACTCCTTATTCCATAGTCCATCGAATCTTTACCCAAAACTTGAAAACTTCACAACACAAAACTTAACAGAAAACTCGTGAGCTCCGTTAGCAAAATAAAACAAAACACCATTTCAAGGTACTGTAATGAACTCATTATTTATTTATATTGGTGTTAAACCTACTGTATTCCAACTTCTCTATGGTTTATAAACTATTTTGCTAGCCATATATTCATCAAAATAAGCAAACAACACAATGAAAACAGAATCTGTCAAAAACAGAACAATCTGTAGTAATCCGTAACTAACGCAAACTTCTGGAACTCCAAAAATTCTAAAATAAATTGTTGGACCTGAGGAATTCGTCTAGTAATCATGTGCAAAAAGAATCAACTAAATATCACTCTCCAGTAAAAAGTTGAAGCTAATCTCGTGAGAGCTAAAGTTTCTGTTTTTTACAGCATGATCATAAAGACTTTACCCAAGTCTTCCCAAAGGTTCTACTTGGCACAAACACTAATTAAAACATAAAACCACATCTAAACAGAAGCTAGATGGATTAGTTATTACTAAACAGAACCAAAAAACAAGAAACTAAGATAAAATTGGGTTGCCTCCCAACAAGCGCTATCGTTTAACGCCCCTAGCTAGGCATGATGATTTCAATGATGCTCACATAAAAGATAAGAACTGAAACATAAAGAGAGCATCACGAAGAATATGACTAGCACATTTAAGTCTAGCCCACTTCCTATGCATAGGTATTTTGTGAGCAAACAACTTATGGGGACAAGAATCAACTTGCATAGGAAGGTAAAACAAGCATAACTTCAAAACTTTAAGCACATAGAGAGGAAACTTGATATCATTGCAATTCCTACAAGCATATATTCCTACCTCATAATAATTTTCAGTAGCATCATGAATGAATTCAACAATATAACCAGCACCTAAAGCATTCTTTTCATGATCTACAAGCATAGAAAATTTACTACTCTCCTCATAAGGAAATTTATTCTCATTAATAGTAGTGGAAGCAAACTTAACAAAATAACTATCATGTGATTGAAAATTAAGATCAAGATGACAAGTTTCATGGTTATCATTATTCTTTAAAGCATACGTGTCATCACAATAATCATCATATATAGGAGGCATACTTTCATCATAGTAAATTTGCTCATCAAAGCTTGGGGACAAAAATATCATCTTCATCAAACATAGCTTCCCCAAGTTTGTGGCTTTGCATATCATTACCATCATGGATATTCAAGGAATTCATACTAACAACATTGCAATCATGCTCATCATTCAAAGATTTAGTGCCAAACATTCTAATGCATTCTTCTTCTAATACTTTGGCACAATTTTCTTTTCCATCATACTCACGAAAGATATTAAAAAGGTGAAGCGTATGAGACAAACTTAATTCCATTTTTTTGTAATTTTCTTTTATAAACTAGACTAGTGCTAAAACAAGAAACAAAAAGATTCGATTGCAAGATCTAAAGATATACCTTCACTTACCTAGCTTCCTGAACGGCGCCGGAAAAGAGCTTGATGTCTCATCGCGCAACCTTCTTCTTGTAGACGTTGTTGGGCCTCCAAGTGCGAGAGGTTTGTAGGACAGTAGCAAATTTCCCTCAAGTGGATGACCTAAGGTTTATCAATCCGTGGGAGGCGTAGGATGAAGATGGTCTCTCTCAAGCAACCCTGCAACCAAATAACAAAGAGTCTCTTGTGTCCCCAACACACCCAATACAATGGTAAATTGTATTGGTGCACTAGTTCGGCGAAGAGATGGTGATACAAGTGCAATATGGATGGTAGATATAGGTATTTGTAATCGGAAAATATAAAAACAGCAAGGTAACAAGTGGTAAAAGTGAGCGTGAACGGTATTGGAATGATAGTAAACAAGGCCTAGGGTTCATACTTTCACTAGTGCAAGTTCTCTCAACAATAATAACTTAATTGGATCACATAACTATCCCTCAACATGCAACAAAGAGTCACTCCAAAGTCACTAATAGCGGAGAACAAACGAAGAGATTATGGTAGGGTACGAAACCACCTCAAAGTTATTCTTTCCAATCAATCCATTGGGCTATTCCTATAAGTGTCACAATCAGCCCTAGAGTTCGTACTAGAATAACACCTTAAGACACAAATCAACCAAAACCCTAATGTCACCTAGATACTCCAATGTCACCTCAAGTATCCGTGGGTATGATTATACGATATGCATCACACAATCTCAATTCATCTATTCAACCAACACATAGAACCTCAAAGAGTGCCCCAAAGTTTCTACCGAGAATCATGGCGAAAACGTGTGCCAACCCCTATGCATAGGTTCATGGGCGGAACCCTCAAGTTGATCACCAAAACATACATCAAGTGAATCACGTGATATCCCAATGTCACCACATATACTCACGGCAAGACATGCATCAAGTGTTGTCAAATCTTTAAAGACTCAATCCGATAAGATTACTTCAAAGGGGAAACTCAATCCATTACAAGAGAGTAGAGGGGGAGAAGCAACATAAGATCCAACTATAATAGCAAAGCTCGCGATACATCAAGATCGTGCCAAATCAAGAACACGAGAGAGAGATCAAACACATAACTACTGGTACATACCCTCAGCCCCGAGGGTGAACTACTCCCTCCTCTCGTCATGGTGGCCGCCGAGATGACGAAGATGGCCCTTGGTGAGGGTTCCCCCCCTCGTGAGTGCTTGAACAGGGTCCCGATTGGTTTTTGGTGGCTCTGGAGGTTTTGCGGCGGCGGAACTCCCGATCTAATCTCTGTTCTGGAAGTTTTAGGATACGTGGGTATATATGGGTGAAAGAAGTACGTCGGTGGACCGAAGGGGGGCCACGAGGCACGGGGCGCGCCCCAGGGGGGTGGGCGCGCCTCCCACCCTCGTGAGCACCTCCCTTCTTTCCTGATGTGCACTCCAAGTCCATCGGGTGGCTTTCCTTCCAAAAATAACTTCTCCAGTTGATTTCGTTCCGTTTTGACTCCGTTTGATATTCCTTTTCCTCGAAATCTTTGAAATAGGCATAAAACAACAAATCAGGCTGGGCCTCCGGTTAATAGGTTAGTCCCAAAAGTAATATAAAAGTGGAAAATAAAGCCCAATATTGCCCAAAACAGTAGATAATATAGCATGGAGCAATCAAAATTATAGATACGTTGGAGACGTATCATGTGTCTGCCTGTTATAGAGACATAAGAGGTTTGTATTTCTGTATGTGGTCTGGTCAGCACGGTTGGGGGGTGAACTTTGCATATGCAGGGGTTTATAGGGAGAGACTCTTTGAGTTGAATCCGCAATGCATTACATAGATAATCTGACTACTTTTTATGTTTTCATGAATCTCAGATTCTGAACAACATCATAATGATTATGAGCTTGCGCGCATGAAAAGAATAAAGCAGAACAATGCCATGGCTATCGAACTTCGCATTAAGGGACTGAAATCAAGTCCGGATGCAATGCAATGCAAACGCTCCCCACCTACGGATTCATGCTCAGAATATGATCCTAATAGTGATTCTGAGCTAGAGGGAGACCTAAGTCGATGTAGCTCCCTAGTGGAGGAGTCAGAGGCAGATGCCCTATCTTATTCACCCATCAAGGTGCTTGCTCTAACTTTCCAAGGTTATATTGGTCGCACATATCTTGCAACTGATGCTTTGCATTGCTTCTACTTTGTTGCATTGCATTAGCTTAGTTTACACATCGTGTATGTGAATACGCCCTGCCTATCCATTTTCAGTACATATTCCATCTGTCATCATACCATATTTATCCATTCAAATGCTATTCTTGTGTATTAGACGTTCAAAAGGAAGAGGGCGATTGCTGATCGCGGAGGAGCACGAGCAAAGTATTTGGAAAAGGTAGTGACACCTGATAAATCAAATTGCCCATTAGGTGTAGTTGCAATATCACCTGACCCACAAAACACGGCCCCAACTCTAGCGGACTCTAGCCCTACTACCGGGTCATTTCTGATGCCCCAACTCAGCAGACCCCAACTGCAGCAAACAGTATGATGATGCCAGTTGACATAGCACCAGCTCTACGACGCAAAACCCCCATTCCAACAAAGAGTACACCAAATCCAGTTGCCAACCCCATTTTTGAACCAGAGAGAGCCCCAATTGCAGCAAATACGACCTCTATTCCATTTCTTCCCAGTTTAGAAGACAAAGCCTATATTGTTGCCAGGAACTTTGTGCGCATCTTTCCTTCATGGAAAGATTATACCGCAGACACAGAACAATTTCCAGTCTTCCTCCACCACTTACGCGTAAGTAATGTACTAATGTTATTCGTGGTGATTACTGCATATGTTTCTCACGATGTAAGACACAAGATTTCATTCTTTTAAATAGGCGAGGACCAAACTGGATTGTCAAGACGAGCAAGGGTTGGCTGCGCTTTTCAAGCACTCGTTGATTGATAACCCACAAGTATAGGGGATCGCAACAATTTTCGAGGGTAGAGCATTCAACCCAAATTTGTTGATTCGACACAAGGGGAGCCAAAGAATATTCTCAAGTATTAGCAGTTGAGTTGTCAATTCAACCACACTTGAAAGACTTAATATCTGCAGCAAAATATTTAGTAGCAAAGTAGTATGGAAGTAAAGGTAACGGTGGCAAAAGTAATAGTAGTAGTTTTTGTAGCAATCGTAATAGTGGCAACGGAAAAGTAACTGCGCGAAGATCAATATGTGAAAAGCTCGTAGGCAATGGATCAATGATGGATAATTATGTCGGATGTGATTCCTCATGCAACAGTTATAACATAGGGTGACACAGAACTAGCTCCAGTTCATCAATGTAATGTAAGCATGTATTCTGAATATAGTCATATGTGCTTATGGAAAAGAATTTGCATGACATCTTTTGTCCTACCCTCCCGTGGCAGCGGGGTCCTATTGGAAACTAAGGGATATTAAGGCCTCCTTTTAATAGAGTACCAGACCAAAGCATTAACACTTAGTGAATACATAAACTCCTCAAACTACGATCATCACCGGAAGTGGTCCCGATTATTGTCACTTCGGGGTTGCCGGATCCTAACACATAGTAGGTGACTATTGACTTGCAAGATAGCATCAAGAAATCACATATATTCATGAAAACATAATAGGTTCAGATCTGAAATCATGGCACTCGGGCCCTAGTGACAAGCATTAAGCATAGCAAAGTCATAGCAACATCAATCTTAGAACATAATGGATACTAGCACTACAAAAAAAAGACACATCCGTGACATTTTGGGCTGAACGGATTTTTTTCTGTCATACTTATGACACTTCTATGACGATAATTGTGACAAAACCCAGTATCATCATAGATGTGGTGGGCCCCTACTTCTATGACAAAAAATCATGACACAAAATGGGCTTTTCGTCCTGGGTGGGCCAGAGACGCAGCTGCATGACATTCTTTGGGCCGTCCATGACCGAAAAAAACCATGGTATAAGCGAGGGCGAGGAAAATATCGGGGTAGTTCCCGGTTACGGTGGGTGGTTGGGGGCCGAGCGATGCGCGTTTCTCTCGAACGTACGCGTGTGTGTGTGAGGCATTGCGGTCTAACTGAACCCGACCGAGGCGTTGGGCCCTAACTGAACCCGAGCGATTGCCTTTGCGAAGTGGCGTTCTTGAACCCGAGCGATCGATCTATCCCTTGCTGTTAACTGAACCCGAGTGATTCCTTCGCTACTGCTGCTAACTAAAGCCGATCGAACACTGCTGCCTCCTTCCCTTGATGAACAGTGAGCATTGTTGAGGGGGTTTGGATGAACGGCGGGGGTTGGATGAACATGACCCCATGGTAGTAGAGACCGTTGCCGCTGGATGAACAATACCCCGATCGACCGAGCTGGTGGATGAACAGGGCCCCGTGGAGGGCTGGATGAATAGGACCCCGTGGAGGGCTGGATTAACAGGACGACCCCGTGGAGGGCTGGATGAACAGTAGCCGGTGGAGGGCTGGATGAACAGTAGCCCATGGAGGGGTGGTTTAACAGGACCCCGTGGAGAGGGCTGGTTGAACAGTAGCCGGTGGAGCGCCTTGATGGAGGCTGGATGAACATGAGCCCATGGATGAACAATCGCGGTGGAGGCTGGAGGAGGTCGATGGTGGATGAACAGAGCCTGTGGAGGCCGGAGGAGGTCGACGGTGGAGATGAATGTATCCTGTGGAGTCCGTTTTGCGGTACGCCACACCCTCCCAATGAACAGACCCCCGTTTGACCGCGGCGCTCCAACACAAGTCCGTTTACTCCGTTTTGCAGTCGCCACACCCTCCCGATCAATAGGACCCCGTTTGACCGTAGGAGGTCCGTTTCCTCCGCTTTTGATCGCGAGACCCCTCCCAATGAACAGGATCCTGTTTCCATCGTGGCGTGTCGAACACAAGGCCGTTTCCTCCGTTATCGCGATGCGCCAGCCTCGCTTCCATCGGCTGTTCCGTCCAAGCGATTGGCTCCCGATGAACACGACGACGCATTCCGTTCCGACCCAGCTGGTTGCCTCCCCATGAACATGATGACGGTGCAGCTTCTCCGTTCCGACCCAGCCATGTACACGAGCCCTGGCCGTAGGTATGCGCGAGTAGGCGTTCGAGACCCCGCCCGTATGTACGCACATGGCCGTATTTTATTTCTTGCACCCTGGCTGCTGTACGTACGTGTACATGCTACGTGCGCGCCTCTACTATGACACGTGCACGCCTCTACATCGACTATGTACACGTTCGTGACCAGAATGACAATGCTACGTACGCTTCGACCAGGTGGGTCCCGACTGTTAGGCACTTCCTTTCGTGCGAAGGTGTAGCTGGTGGGTCCCAGCAGTCAGGGGGCGAATATTTTTTTGCTCGTAATATGGACAGACTTCCTTGCGTGCAAAGATATAGCTGGTGGGTCCCAGCAGTCAGGGGGGAAACATTTTTTTCATGAAATACGGTGGGTGTCCAAACCGACGGATCTCGGGTAGGGGGTCCCGAACTGTGCGTCTAGGCGGATGGTAACAGGAGACAAGGGACACGATGTTTTTACCCAGGTTCGGGCCCTCTCGATGGAGGTAAAACCCTACTCCTACTTGATTAATATTGATGATATGGGTAGTACAAGAGTGGATCTACCACGAGATCGTGAGAGGCTAAACCCTAGAAGCTAGCCTATGGTATGATTGTTGTTCGTCCCACGGACTAAAACCCTCCGGTTTATATAGACACGGATAGGGTTAGGGTTACACAGTCTATTACAATGGTAGGAGATCTACATATCCATATCGCCAAGCTTGCCTTCCACGCCAAGGAAATCCCCATCCCAACACGGACTAAGTCTTCAATCTTGTATCTTCATAGTCCAGAGTCCGCCAAAGGTGATAGTTCGGCTATCCGGACACCCCTAATCCAGACTCCTTCAAGAGTCTCCCCCGAACCAGGCTTCAATGACGATTTAACCGACACGCATATTGTCTTCGGCATTGCAAGGCGGGTTCCTCCTCGAATACTTCATAGAAGATTTTGAACACAAGGATAGTGTCCAGCTCGCAAAACAAGTTCCACATACTACCGTAGAGAGAATAACCTTTGCAGATCCGGCGACGTATTCCGCGTGACATCACACCACGGCCGAGCCTTTATACGAATCGTTTTACTATCCCACCTCGGTAGCGTTTAGCGAGGCGGTTTCTTGACACGCCTTATCGGGCGGAGATCGTGCCCCTTTATTCGGGATCCTCATCAATACGGGCGTGGGTAACCCGATGCGTGCCCGTTAGCACGCCTCCCCATCGGCGAGTCCCGAACGGTCACGGGAGGGCTCTTGGTATTCAACCTCTTTATAACGAGACCAAGGCCCGCTCCTTTCTTTCAATCTCAATCGAATCCGCCCCTCGCCTCGAGTTCCAACACCCAAAGCTCCAGATTTAGGGCGCCGGACCTTCAACGATGTCGGCTCCGACCTTGCGGCGGTGGATGTCTTCCTCCGTCATGGAAGAAGATGTGCTAAACACGAGGGACGCCTTGTATCTAACCGGCGATATTTTTGCATAGGCTGCCCTAAGGGCAGGCTATTCCCACTCCCGAGCCTCGGTGAGAGCGTGGTATTCGTGTCTCACTTCCTTCGGGTTTAGGCTTCCCGACGGACCCCTTTGTGAGGGGCTCATGTTTTATTATGGGCTGGAATTCCATGACTTGGATCCGAGTCCATCCTCCACATCTCGTCGTTCATTGTCGTATGTGAAGCCTTCCTCCGCATTACTCCTCACTTCGGATTGTGGCTCAAGACCTTCAAAGTGGAGCCGAAGATGATCAAGGGGCATCAGGCAGAGTGCGGAGGGGCTGTTATAAGCAAGAATGCGGACGCTCCATGGCCCGAGGGCTCTTCTCAAGAGGAGCTCAATTTATGGCAACAGGAGTGGTTTTATATCACCGCTCCTGTGGGCACCAAATGGGCGGCGCCACCGCCTTCCGCCGGGTCCTCCACTGCGGCGGGCATCATGGGTCAATAAAGGGCTCGACTGGGACCGTCCAAGGACGTACCTGCATTGCGAGCCGTGTCGAGACCTCCGAGAGAGAGAGATCAATCTGGTCGTAGTAGCGCAGGTTATGCTGATTCGTCGCACCTTGCCCTGCAAACGTCGCCCCCTCCGCCTGTGGGAGACCCCGCCCGTATGTACGCACATGGCCGTATTTTATTTCTTGCACCCTGGCTGCTGTACGTACGTGTACATGCTACGTGCGCGCCTCTACTATGACACGTGCACGCCTCTACATCGACTATGTACACGTTCGTGACCAGAATGACAATGCTACGTACGCTTCGACCAGGTGGGTCCCGACTGTTAGGCACTTCCTTCGTATGCGAAGGTGTAGCTGGTGGGTCCCAGCAATGGGGCGAATATTTTTTGCTCGTAATATGGATGTACTTCCTTGCATGCAAAGATATAGCTGGTGGGTCCCAAATCGTGGGGAAACATTTTTTTCATGAAATACGGTGGGTGTCCAAACCGGCGGATCTCGGGTAGGGGGTCCCGAACTGTGCGTCTAGGCGGATGGTAATAGGAGACAAGGGACACGATGTTTTACCCAGGTTCGGGCCCTCTTGATGGAGGTAAAACCCACGCCCTGCTAGATTAATATTGATGATGTGTGTTACAAGAGTAGATCTACCACGAGATCAAAGAGGCTAAACCCTAGAAGCTAGCCTATGGTATGATTGTTGTTCGTCTCTGGGACTAAAACCCTCCGGTTTATATAGACAACCGGATAGGGTTAGGGTTACACGTAGTCGGTTACAATGGTAGGAGATCTACATATCCAGATCGCCAAGCTTGCCTTCCACGCCAAGGAAAGTCCCATCCGGACACGGGACGAAGTCTTCAATCTTCTATCTTCATAGTCTTGGAGTCCGCCGATGATGATAGTTCGCTATCCGGACACCCCTAGTCCGAACTCCTCAGAGCCCCTGAACCAGGCTTCAATGACGATGAGTCCGGCGCGTATATTGTCTTCGGCGCGTTGCAAAGGCGGGTTCTTCCTCCGAATAATTTATAGAGGATTGTGAACACCAAGATAGTGTCCGCTCTGCAAAATAAATTCCACATACCACCGTAGAGAGAATAATGTTACACAAGATCAATCTGTGACATATTTTGTGGCGTGGCGTCGCACCACTACCAAGCCTTTATTCAAATTGTTTTACTGCTCCACCTCAAGCGCGTTTAGCGGCGGTTTCCTTGGCACGTCTTGTCGAGGCAGAGATCGTGTTCCCCTTATTCCGGATTCCCATCAATACGGACGTGGGTAACCCAACCGCGCCATTGATTGTGGCGCTTGGGGGATAAGCGAGTTTTACCGAGGCGGTGGGGACACATGTTTTGTCCGCCCATATAAGGATAAGGATCCACCCTTCCACCTACGCCTTCTTCCTCCTTTGCTCATCCATTCCCGTGCACTCGAGCTCTAGCGCCCAAGTCCATACTTTCCTCCTCAACCTTCTCCAACCATGTCAGGAGCAGGAGGCAGATGGATGGCCTCCTCCATCACGGAGGGGCACATCACAAGACTGCGGGAGGCCGGATACTTGTCTGGCGATATCGCGCACAGGCTTCCCAGCTGGGCAGCTTATTCCAACCCCAGTCCCCATGAGAGGGTGGTATTTCTCCCCCACTTCCTCCACGGACTAGGTTTTCCACTTCACCCATTTGTCCGGGGGCTCATGTTCTACTACGGCCTGGACTTCCATGACCTGGCCCCGAATTTCGTCCTCAACGTCTCGGTGTTTATCGTCGTGTGCGAGGCTTTCCTCTGCATCCAGCCCCACTTCGGCTTGTGGCTCAAGACCTTCAGTGTCAAGCCGAAGGTTGTGAAGGGAAGCCAAGCGGAGTCTTGAGGCGCCATGGTCGGCAAGATGGCCAAAGTCCTATGGCTCGAGGGCTCCTTTGTGGAGACAATAAAGGTGGCAATCGGGTGGTTCTACATCACCGAGCCACGCGACCACGAATGGGTGGCGGCCCCGAATTCAGATCTGGATTCCCCACACGGCTCTCGTCATGGAAAGAGACGGGCCTGAAGTGGGGGATTGGACGAGCTATCCAGACTCCAAACACGTGTCCTAACCTAGTGGACAAGAATCGCAGCTTGTCGACATAATCCGGTGATGCTCATCCGCCGGATTCTCCCATGCCAACAACGGGACTTTAATTTGTGGGAGTTCGATCCGCACAAAGATCAACCTTGAGCCGCTCTTGATACCACGTCACGAAGATGCAGAAGGTGTTGTTCAAGGGCGCCGAAGCCCCCGCATCCGCTAACAAAGATCACGGATACAGCTCGCGGCGTCAAGCCAGCGAGGTAAATTATTTTACCCTTTACGGGACTCCTTTCCCGTAGATTGACTCTACGTGGGATCTGAAAACTCCCTATTCTTCGACAGGTCTGGCTAAAGACGTCCGGACAGATTAACTGTCCGGCTCCTTTGCCAGAAGACCCAGCGGACGCCTTGGTTGTGACGGCTGCTGGCTCCGGCACCCCATGTAGTGCCGGAGAAGAAGGTTAAGAAGGAGGCTACGGAACTCAAAGGAGCACCCGACGCCAGTGTTGTGGGATTTCAAGCGTAATCTTCTCCCGAAGACGAGGAGGAAGAAGAACCTTCTCCCCGGGGAGGAGAGAGAAAAGGAAGGCCGCCTAACCGGGAGGCCGGAGGGTCCAAGAAGGAAGAACCCTTCCTCCGGACTTCTCCACCAACATCGATGATTTACGAGGGGATTGGCCTACAAGGGCCAAGCCCCTGGCGAGATCGTAAGTGTCCGGATATCCATGGCGTTTTATTATTGCAGAGTGTTCTCTAATGTCGAACAATCATGCAGCCCGCCCAAAGGCGAGTTCGCCGATTCATCGAGCGGGTCCCTGGGCTCTTCGAAAATGGAGAGTACTTCGCTTCCGACCGCCTCCTCGCCTCATGCCGCGGACAACACCGCGGCGGGGCCCCAAAGGGGGCTTTGTCCCGAGGAGGTGGCGCAGGAGGTGCCACAAGGCAACCCCCCGGACTCAAAGCGTGGGGGCAAGATCCCCGGGGCTCTAAGGCCGACCCTTGTCCGGACTCAATGCCGAACCTTCTGGTTCCGAGTCCCAAGAACGATCCCTTCGCAAGAAGGGTAAGACGCCGGTGTCCTTCGTCCAACCGAGGCACCGGATAGCTCTTGGAGGCTCTCAACGGGCGCCTCCATCGAGGAGGAGCACCACACCTTTGTTATGAGTGCGGTGATCCGGACAGATTCGATCCGCCAAGAGCGGGCTGGTCAAGCCTGCAGATCTTCTAACAAAGCTTTGAGGTAAGAAATTTCAATATATGTAAAATGGTACAGCATAGACAAGTAGCCCTCGATGCTCGGTTCGGTGTTCGGAAAGAAAAGCGGATCGAGGATCTTTAGAAAGATAAACGCAGAGTCATAAAAATATGTCAATATGGGATTGCAGGTCATCTTTGCTAACCTCCGCCCACCGATCATGTGAGGTCAATAATTTGAAGAAAAACCTCGAGCGGTCCGGAGAACGAGCTCGGTCATGCCAAGAAGCAGCTCGAGGAAAAAGAAGGTGAGTATTACCTTATGAAAATTGTACCTTCTGAGAAAAGGATTTGGTTGCAAGAAAAATGACAAGGATAACGTGGGTATTGTAGGGGCCACTAACGAGGTGGCGACCACAGAAGGAGGAGTGGCAGCGGCCGAATGTAATGCGGCCGCGAACGCATACCGAGCAAGAGAAGCAGGAGGCGCGGGTGGCGGAGGTACAACAAGAGCTCCAGGATCTCGTGAAAAACATGAGAACTTGGAGGCGTGACTCAAAGGCTCGAGAGTCTCTGAGCTTGCAGCGGCTCTTGAGAGTGCCAAAGCCGCTAAGGCCGAAGCCTACAAGGCCCTCCAGAGATTGAGGCGGTGAAGAAAATAGCAGCGGTAAGGCATTTTTCATGCAGAGTAAGCATGTGAGTGTTAATTACCTGTTGCTTACCCGAATTCGGAGCTCTCCGTAGGCGTTCGCAGATATTCCTCATGGCGTGTCCGATCTTGCCGCATTCTACCGGGCCGAGGAGGGAGCTCGACGGAGAAGGTCTTGGTCTCGATATCTTTGAGGCGGACATTCAGTGCCCTTAGCGGCCAGTGAAGCGGTGGTCGAGCTCCACAAGGCGGCCGAACAGGCCATGAAGGGCCTCATAGTTCGGCCGGGTGGCCTAAGGAGGCCATGCACAGGAGCTACTTTGGCCCAGTGCGGCCCGGTGGATGCGTGCCCGTGGGTTGAAGTTATCAAGCAATCCGCTTGTATCGAGGGTGCCGTGGGGCCCTTGCCCGCAAGAAGGTGCACTTTGGGGCAAGATGGATGCCCGTAAGCTCGTGGCGGACCCACCACCGGAGGGCAAGGAGCATCGCATCGCCCGAGATGTATTATAAGAGTGTCTTTGAAGGCGCCCAGCACTATTGCGGGTGAGTGCTCCAAAGATGTAATATTTGAGTAGACTCACATTTTGTTATCTGTCGCTGAAAACTTAGTTCATATGCGCTAAGCAACGCTTGTTAATTTAAAATATTACCTTCGTAAGGCGGTTGTTTATCAAATCGAGAGATGGCAAGTCGTCGGCTTCAGCCCCCATGCCACAGTCTTTGGGGTGTTAGGGATAAACTTGAGCGCTCTTGTTCCCATTTTTGGGTCCATCTAGGAGGCGCTCAACACAACGAACAAGGCAACCGGACTTATAATGCTTGAACACTCTCACTTAGCCATAGAATTCTATAATTTTAAATTTCGTGAAGCCCCTAGTCTTCGGAAGGCGAATTTGGGGCGCTATCACGCCTTGGCGGACAGTATCGGCTCCTCGCTCTAAGCGGCATAAGTCTTTAAGGACTACTTAAAAACCTCTCGAACAGCGACCGGTCTCTCGCCTCATCATGACGGTCAGTTTAGCTTTCTCCATCGAGGCGTTAACCCGGCCCGGAATCAGGCGGAATCGCGATGGTTCTCCCGGTGCTACCTTAGCCGATATAACGTAACGTAAGGTACCAAAACACGGGAGCCGCAAACCCAACTATTGACCCAAGACATGATTCGAGCCGATGCATATAGTGCTATAAGTTCGGGTGCCGCACTTGTGAAAGTGTTCGGACTCATCACACCATAACGCTGGAAACATAAGCCCTCGGTGTATATTAGCCGTACCAAAGTGTACGGATGCAACATGTGGTGAATGAACATATGTATGAAAAAGAAATGCAATTATAAGCAAAAAGGTGCTGCATTGTTTTATTCAATAAGTGCTGCTACGAATGCAGAACGATACAAATAGTGCGATAAGCAAGGTAGGAGACTGTTAAACATGTCCCCTTCAAGGGGTAGGCTGCAGATTGGCGTATGAAAATGCTCGTAATGGAGACCACCTGTATATTCGTTGTAGCCTTTATCCTTCCCATGTTGCATCGTGAGTTCAGGTCTCTTCTTGGGACAGGCTTCCGACAAATGGAGTCCTGTGTTTAAAAAGTAAAAGGTAAAAGAAAAGAAAAAGGAACGACACACTTGAGAGCCCCTTGTGTGGTTGAGCCGCATCCGTGTATTGTGGTCGTGCCCCCTCCCCATGCCCATGGTATCTTCGTGAGCATAATGGTGTACGCGAAGGACCCGCTTTGACGTTTCGTAGGAGCTGGGGTTAGCCGCCTACGCTGGCGTGCTCGGGCGTGCCGGTGGTCTTGTTGTAAGTTACTCCGGCGCCGCTATTGTGTCCGGCCGCTTAATGGCCGGATTCGATAATTGCCTTAAGAGGTCTGCATTGCACTTCGCCATGAGTCGCCAGATGTTCTTCCGCGCGGAGAGAACATTCAAGTTTCCGCTGACCGTAATGACTCCTCGAGGGCCTGGCATCTTGAGCTTGAGGTATGCGAGGCGGCACCGCTGTTGAACTTTGCAAACGCGGCACGTCCGAAAAGGCATGATAGCCGCCATGAACGGGACTATGTCGAAGATTAACTCCTCGCTTCGAAGTTATCCGGGACCGAAGACCACTTCCGGTGTAATTGAGCCTGTACAATTGGCTTCTACACCGGTATGACGCCTTTAAAGGTCGTTTTGGTAGGTTTAATCCTTGAGGGTCTATGCCCATTTTGCGACCGTATCCCGGTAAAGCAGGTTCAGTTGCCGCCGCCGTCCATCGGGACTCTGGTTAGGTGAAATCCATCGACGATTGGGTCTAGGACCGGTCTTGGCGAATCCGCCGTGGCGGATGCTGGTGGGGTGGTCCATTCGGTCAAAAGTGATCGGGCAGGAGGACCATGGATTGAACTTCGGGGCAACTGGCTCCATCGCGTAGACATCCCTGGGTGCACGCTTCCGCTCCCTTTTGGGTATGTGGGTTGCGTATATCATGTTCACCGTCCGCACTGTGGGGGAAACCCTTCATCCTCTATTGTTCGGGCGGTTGGGTCTCGTCCTCGCCATCGCTATGCAGCCCCTTGTCATTGTTTTCGGCAATTAACTTGCTCGCTGCTTGAATACCCAACAGTCCCTGTTGGTGTGGTTAAGGCTTTTTCGGGGTGCCGTGTATCCGCACAAGCGGTCGATTATTCGGTCCAAATTGGACGGACCCGAGTAGTTCGTTTGAATGGATTTTTCCACCGACCGGTTTAGAGCCTTTGAATCCGGCATTTACCGCCGTATCCTCAATATTGTCGCCCGTTAGTGCGGCGTTTGTTTTGTTACGACGCTGCCTGCCGCTTTGGTCCTTGAAGTCCGGACCGCCAAAAATTTTCTTTGAGGTTGTTGCTGCGTGCTAGCTACCGTCCTCACCAGCAGAAGCGGGTCATGAGTGATGTGAGGGCTGCCATGGATTTCGGCTTTTCCTGTCCTAGGTGCCGGCAAGCCACTCATCGCGGATGTTATGCTTGAAGGCCGCGAGGGCCTCCGTGATCCCGGACAAATTTCGACGATTTGGTTTTTCTTGGTTAAGAACCGTGTCCGTAATTGTCCGCCGATTCGTCTGGCTGCTGAATTATGTGGCTTAGGTCATCGTCTGGTGGTCGCACATAAGTGCCCCGGAAGTTATCGAGGAATGCGGCTTCCGTGTCCTCCCAGCCTCCCAATTGACTCTGGGCAAGCTGTTGAGCCAATGCCAGGCTGGTCCTTTAAGCTTGAGGGGGAGGTATTTGATGGCGTGAAGATCGTCACCGCGGGCCCTGTGGATGTGAAGGCGATAGTCTTTGATCCAAACCGCAGGGTCTGTTGTGCCATCGTAGGATTCAATATTGACGGGTTTAAACCCTTCGGGGATTTGATGATCCATTACTTCGTCTGTGAAGCATAGTGGGTGTGCGGCGCCTCTGTCTTTGGGTGATATCACAACGGAGCTCAAAAGAGCTTGGTCTGCTTTTGTTCGCCCGGCCGGACTTATCAGGTCCGGCGCGACGGTTGTCGCCACGCATCTGTACGCCCACGCCGATCCATAGATCGATCTTGATTGTCTTGCCTTGTCCTCCAATATATCTCGCAGGTCCGGAGCGTTCCCCTTTGGCCATGTGCTTTTTGAGCGATGCCGGGGTACGGTTCTAGTGAAGGGCCTAGAGGCCTCTCTGTCGCGGCCACGGGGTGGTCGGTCAGCCGTATTGTTTCCTGGTGATGCGGGTTCGTAAGCCTCCTCCTCTAATCGTGGGAGCATCTTGCGTTTAGGGTAGCTTTTGGAGGGGCGTTCGAGCTCATGCTCTTCGGCCGCGAGGACTTCGGTCCATCTGTCGGCTAGCAGATCCTGATCAGCTCTAAGCTGTTGCTGCTTTTTCTTTAGGCTGTTCGCCGTGGCCATAAGCCTGCGTCTAAAACGCTCTTGTTCGACGGGATTCTCAGGCACGATGAATTCATTCTCATCGAGGCTTGCTTCGTCTTCGGAGGGAGGCATATAATCCTCTACCTCTTCTTTTGCCGCTCTCTCTTCAGGGCTGGCGTCTTCATCATCCTGCGATGGATCTTGCTGGAGTGGATTGTCTTCGGCGTTGTCCGGTGTATTGTTATCTCGGTGCCGAATCTTCATTCTTCTTTGTGGCGGGATTTAGAGCGGCGCCACGACGACGGGCGCTTGGGCTGCTCCTTGAGGGGTCATCCTCCGTTGTTCCATCGCCGTTCCCATCTTTTGGGATGTCCACCATGTATATGTCGTATGACGAGGTGGCCTTCCAAAGGTCCCGTAGGCGCTGGGTCTTGGTCGCCTCTCGCATCGTCGTCCATACCGTCGATGTCTTGAGTCGTAGTCTAGCATGTCGGTTAGGTCATCGACACGGCTACCAAGTGGGTGGTGGGTGGGCGTCGAATTTCTTCATCGACCGTATCCCAACCTTCCTGACCGTAGTCCGGCCAGGGCTCTCTGGATAAAGAGAGAGACTTTAGTGAATTCAGGATGTCGCCAAAAGGCGAGTGCTGAAAGATGTCCGCGGCCGTGAACTCCATAACGGCACCCAATCGGATTTGATAGGCCGGGGCGAGGAGGGTTCAGAGTCCGGAGAGGAGTCCGCGCCTCGAGTCGGAGTCTTTGCAAAGGACAGATGGAGTTCGCTCGATCGCCGTAGAGATTGTAGCCCCGGAGGCGGTGTCCAACCACTCGTCCTCGATCAGGGAATCCAGCTCCGGATTAAGGGTCGGAGCGGATACTGGTGCGGCCTCCAGGGCACTATTCGGCTGCAGAGCTAGATCATGCCCATCGAGACAGTGCGGCACACTTGGCTGCGGCTCGAATCCGTCGAAGATCAAGTCTCCGCGGATATCGGCCGTATAGTTTAGACTTCCAAATCTGACCTGATGGCCAGGGGCGTAGCTTTCGATCTGCTCCAGATGGCCAAGCGAATTGGCCCGCAGTGCAAAGCCGCTGAACACAAAGATCTGTCCGGGGAGAAAAGTCTCACCCTTGACCGCGTCGTTGTTGATGATCGGAGGAGCCATCGGGCCTATCGGCGACGACACAGAGGAACTCTCAATGAAAGCACCAATGTCGGTGTCAAAACCGGCGGATCTCGGTAGGGGTCCCGAACTGTGCGTCTAGGCGGATGGTAACAGGAGACAAGGGACACGATGTTTTACCCAGGTTCGGGCCCTCTTGATGGAGGTAAAACCCTACGCCCCGCTAGATTAATATTGATGATGTGTGTTACAAGAGTAGATCTACCACGAGATCAAAGAGTCTAAACCCTAGAAGCTAGCCTATGGTATGATTGTTGTTCGGCCCCTACGGACTAAAACCCTCCGGTTTATATAGACACCGGATAGGGTTAGGGTTACGTAGTCGGTTACAATGGTAGGAGATCTACATATCCGTATCGCCAAGCTTGCCTTCCACGCCAAGGAAAGTCCCATACGGACACGGGACGAAGTCTTCAATCTTCTATCTTCATAGTCTTGGAGTCCGGCCGATGACGATAGTTCGGCTATCCGGACACCCCCTAGTCCGGAACTCCCTCAGTGGGCCCGTCCGGTGGTTCCCTGCTGTCAGGTGGAAGAATCATTATTTTCCGCGTAATAAGGAGGCACTTCCTTGCTGTGGCCATGGACCCAGCTGTCAGCCTCTCCATGTACAGTGCTCTTCTGATGGAAGTCGTTCATTGACCACATTGACCACGCCACGCTGAGAGCACCAGGGCGATGGACAACAACGAGGCCTAGGAAGGGGACGACGCGGAGCCGGGGATGACGCGGCAGTGGATGCCCACGCGGAGGGGAGTACGTGGGTTGACTGCTTCGGCTGCGGTGTGAGGCTATCGTCGCCGGAGAATAACATGAGGTGTGGGTGAGTATAGAGGGATGGCATGGCCAGCGGTGGTAGTACAGCCGGACACGGGAGGCAGGAGCAGGCGGCATAGCCGACGCTTGTTTGGGCGGCTGGATCAAGAAGACTTGAGGTTGAAGAATCACTACGGCCGTTGGAAGGACATCGTATGGTCACTGGAGCTAGAATCATTCATATTGACTAATTGACAAAGCCCTCCGTCCGCGTCAACTTAGTAGGCCCACAAGTCAGCCTCCCACTATGGTGGGTCCCAGCTAGCAGGGGGAGTATTCATTTTTGTGTGCGTAATAACGAGGCACTTCCTTGCGTGCGAAGATATAGCTGGTGGGTTCGACCAGTCAGCGGGGGAACCTTTTTTTCACGAAATACAGAGGCCCTTCCGGTGGGTCCCAGTTGTCAGGTGGAGGAATAATTATTTTGCGCGTAATAAGGAGGCATTTCCTTGCGTGCGGCCGTGGACCCAGCCGTCAGCCTCTCCAAGTACGGTCCACTTCCGATGCATGTCGTTCATTGACCATGTTGACCACGCCGCGCCGAGAGCACAAGGGCGGTGGACGATGGTGAGGCCTAGGAAGGGAAACGACACGAAGCCAGGGAAAACTCAGCAGTTGTTTCCGACGCGGAGAGGAGTGCGAGGGTTTACTGGTTCGTCTGCCGTCGCCAGAGAATAACAGCAGGTGTGGGTGAGTAGAGGGATGGCTAGGCCAATGATGGGGGAACGATGGGGCGGTGAGGCCTGCATGGCAGCATAGCCGGCCGCGGGAGGAGGGAGCAGTGATCCTCACCAAGCGCTTGTTTGAGCGGTTGGAGCAGGAAGAGCAGAGATTGAAGAAGCACGACGGTCGTTGGATGGACATCCAACAGTCACTGCTCTCGTGTGTTGACTAAGTTGACATGGTGTTGCGTGTGCGTCAACCTTATTTTTTTAGGAAAGCATACGCGTCAACCTGTAGTAGGCGCACAAGTCAGCCTCAAATCTGTGGAAAACAACATACAACCATGCATGTATGACACGAATTCAAAAATACTCCTTCTATTCCTAAATATTTGTCTTTTAGAGATTTCATCAAGTGACTACATACGGAGCAAAATGAGTGAATCTACACAAATATGTCTATATACATCCGTATGTGGCAGTCCATTTGAAATCTCTAAAAAGACTAATATTTAGGAACGAAGGGAGTAAAATGTAAGACATGCATGGTCCTCAATTCAATATTTAAAAAGAACAGGAAACTGAAACATGAATATTAAGTCTAGTACTACACACTCCCTCCGGTCCTTTTTACTCCGCGTATAAGAATTGTCTGAAGTCAAGCTTCATAAAGTTTGACCATGCCATTATTTCTAATAATTTACAACCCATTTGTCAATTCTTAAGAACTTTTTTGGAGCCCATCTTCTTTTTTTTGAGCGCATGGAGCCCATCTTGTTTTTGTTAGCATTACACCGCATATTGTGGCCACGGTTAAAAATTATACGAAATTTTGCATATTTTGGTGCGGTCAACTGTTTTTAATCCCGAAATATTGAGTCACATTCAAACTATTTTGAAAAATAATTTATATGAATATAAAATCCAAATAATTTTCCACGCATAAAAATCAATGGAATTTAAAATCTTGTAATTAAAAAAAATTGAAACTAATTCCTGGTTTGATGTGTTTAAAAAATGTACAACCCATTTGTGGGCAAACCGAATGAAACTCTCCTCATCTTGAAAGATTTGCAGCCCAGCAGGGCTGATAAAGCAAGTAGGCCTCGTTTGGGTATTTCTTTTTAAAAAATAGAACTCGGCTAGCCATTTTGAGCAAGAAAAAACACAACTGGGCTCATGATGTGGTAAATGTAAATAAAACCCTGGCTAGACGGGCCACAACCCCCGCACAGCCCCGTTGTTACCCTGACCCATCGCTAAAACTAGTATAAATAACAACTGCTTGTTCCTAACAAAAAGTAAATAACAACTGCGCGACCTGTTGGGTCCGTGGTGTCAGCCGCTCGTTGTGTAATTCTTTCGTTTATTGACTACATTGACAATGGCGTGAGCCCCAGATGTCCACCCATTAGGAGGAACCATTTTTTTGGGCTTATAATAACGAGGCACTTGCTTGTGTACTGCAATGATGCTGGTGGGTCCCTACTGTCATCCTCTCCACGTACAGTCATATCCTTGTTCCTCTCGGTTGTTGACGGCGTTGACAACACAAGAGAGCGGCGCACCGCGCTCGGCGAGTGAACCAAGGACGAGGACGCCGGCGAGGCCTCGGACGGAACGAACATGAGCTGTGGAAGATGCACCGGTCCAGTCGCAGGGGGAGGGGAGTATGAGGGTTGACTGGTTCGGGTGTGGGTGCATGTTGGGGCTGACGTCGCCGAAGAATAACAGGACGTGTGGGGGAATGGAGGGAGGGGCTGGCCAACGTTGGAGGGTACGTTAGGGCGGCAGAGGCGCAGCCAACCATGGGAGGCATGTGACGCCCCCGATTCTACCGTACACTAATCACGCACGCAAATGTGTACGATCAAGATTAGGGACTCACGGGAAGATATCACAACACAACTCTAGACACAAATTAAAATAATACAAGCTTCATATTACAAGCGAGGGGCCTCGAGGGCCCGAATACAGAAGCTCGATACACAAGCGTCAGCGGAAGAAACAATATCTGAGTACAGACATAAGTTAGACAAGGATGCCTTAAGAAGGCTAGCACAAACATCAACGATCGAAGAGGCAAGGCCTCCTGCCTGGGACCTCCTAACTAATCCTGGTCGTCGTCGGTCTCCATGTAGTAGTAACCGTCAGCGGTGGCTTCTGGCTCCAGGGGTCCACCATCTGGTTGCATCAACCGGGAAGAAGAAGGAAGGGGGAAATGGGGTAGAAAAGCAACCGTGAGTACTCATCCAAAGTACTCGAAGCATCAGATCTATGCTAAGTATGCATTGGTATCAAATGGAAGGTCTGTATCTGTGGACTGAACTGCAGCATGCCAGAATAGAGGGGAAGGCCTAGCCTATCAAAAACTAGCATCTTCAAGCAGCTCCAAGCATCTTGCAGCATGTAGAAGAGTAAAGAATAGCAGTTTATATTTAACAAACATGTTGTAGTATCAGCGCCCAGAGATCCTTCCTCGACTCCCTACGAGAAAGCAATCCCGGGGCCACATATCCATCACATATCAAGTATCCATTTCTAGTTCTATAAGATTAGGATACAAGTCTGAACGTCCATTACCGTGGACACGGTATTCGAATATATATCTTCCTTGTAGGGGTGCACCACGTTACCCAACACGCTCGATCACTCTGGCCAGACACACCTTTCTGGGGTCAATGCCCGGCCTCGGAAGATCAACACATCGCAGCCCTACCTAGGCTCAGCAGAGAGGTCCCCGCCGGACTACATCCTAAGTACTCTGGGGTTTGGGCCCATCGCCCGTTGCACTCCGTGTCGTTGTGTGCAGGGTGGATACCAGCACCACCCATGTAGTGGATGGCACGATCCGACCATGCCACAATGCTGAACTGGACATCTGACAAAGGTTCGGCTGATACCACGACGTCGAGGCCCATATCTATTCTCGCGTGGTGGTTAGTGCGTAAAGGCCAAAGGCCAACTCAGAACAAATACCCAAACCTGTTAGTGCATTGGGGGCTCGCGGAGACGAGCAGAGACTCACGATAATGTGACCCCGTCGCCCCGTCTCGAGGAAATACGGCAAGGGCAAGCCCAGCCCACTCGAGGGCTGCCTGACTTCCCGGCAATGCCTCGTAATCATCTTGCGGGTGCTCTCCGGGCCCGCCCGACTTTCACCAAGGCCTCCAGTAAAGACAAGGCAACTGTGTGTCCAAACATCAAGGGGAAAACCCAAGGAATCACCCTCGGAGGATTCCACTCGATGTAATCATCAAGGTGAGCGTAAGAGGGACCACCCTCGAGGTTCACACTTGAGGTGTTGAATGACAGAGCCGTATCAGGAATGGTGAAAGAGGAAATCACCCTCGATGACCACGACCGAATAGCTAAACTACAGAATTATCATCAGGAGTGCGTTATGAGGGATCACCCTCGGCACTCTATAGTAGCTCTACAGAGTCGAGCAACAAAAGGGGCGTGATGTGATGTGAGGTGTCGGGCTCTGGTTATCGTTCACGCTGATCGAGTCGTCGATGATGAAGTAGGGGCAACAAGGACAAGGTGGGGTCACTAATGGATCATTTACCAACCTATACTAAGCAGTTTAGGATAAGCAGGTAAGGTACAACAGCAGGTTACAAAACCAGGCTATGCATCAGAATAGGAGCAATCAATAACAGTAGCAAAATCTAATGCAAGCATGAGAGAATGGAATGGGTGATATCGGGATGATCAAAGGGGGGGGGGTGGGCTTGCCTGGGAACTCCGGTGAAAGGGAAGAGGGTCGTCGTCAACGTAGTCGATCACAGTGGCATCAGCGGCAGTCTCGGGGTCTACCGGAGAGAAGAGGGGAAAGAAACAGTAAATATAGAGCAAACAGAGCATAACATGACAACAGACAGAGCTAGACGTGTTCTAACGCGGTGCTACACGATACCGGCGAAGGGGGAAAACATCCGGGAATGTTTCCCCAGTATGAGGCATTTTCAGACAGATGAAACGGAGGGGGAAAGTTGCATGTTTGCTATGCTAGGAGGGTGCGGCGGACGAATGGAGGGCGTGTCCGGATTCGTCTAGTCGTTTTGAGCAACTTTCATGTACAAAGTATTTTCATCCGGGCTATGGATTATTTTATGTGAATTCCTAATGTTTTAAATGGTTTCTAATATTATTATTAACTAAAAGGTAAATACTGCATCAGCATGATGTCAGCATGACGTCATCAGTCAACATTGACAATTGACTGGTCAAACTGGAAGTGGGGCCCACCTGTCATAGATACATTTTAACTAAACAAGTTTAATTAGACTAATATGCAATTAGGTTAATTAAAGATAATTAATTAGGGTTAATTAACATGATTAATTAATTAATTAAATTATTTTTATTATTATTTATACACATTTCTTTTCTGATTCAAAGAAAGGGGGTTGGGCCCTACGTGTTTGTGGCAAAGGGATGGGGGTTAGCTTAACGCTAACCACCCCGGTTAGTGGCCGGTGCACACTAGCGAGGGCCGGCCTCACCAGGGAGGCCGCCAGGCGCACGGCACGACGAGGGCGCGACTGGCAGCGGCAGAGCCACGGGCTAGCGTGGGCAGGACGACAGCAGGGGCAGTTGGCGGGCGGAGTCGGGGCGAGAGGTGGCGAAAGGCACAAGAGCGCAGGTAGCAGAGGGCGACGGGTGCGACCACACGCAGGCTGGCGCACGCGGGGCGAGGCCTAGCCCGCCCAGGGAGTGCGGTGAGCGCAGCTCCGGGCAGGACGACGGGTGGCGGCCTACGACGTCAAAACGAAAAGGAGGGGGGGAGGGGGATCGTTGTGGTTGCTCACATGGAGCATAGGGGCGAGCTCGGAGTGTGTCGGGGAAGTGCTCGGGGAGGCCGGCGGTGCGGTGGTCCGGCGAGGGAGAGGACGGGGCGGACGACGGCGAGGTCCACATGGCAGGGCGTCAGGCCGAGCCCGAGTTCCAGATCGTGGGCGGAGGGATGGGGCAGTGACGGGCCGTCGGGGCCGGCCTGGGGCTGCCGAGGTGCGAGAGGGGCAACGGGAGGGCGCCACCGCTGGGGCAACCGCCCCATCCAGATCCGATCGGGGCAGAGAGGAGAGGAGAGGTGGGGGGTCGAGTGGATCGTGCGGGGGGATGGGGGAGGGGGTGGTGGATAGGGATGGCACCCGCAGGGTATGGGTACGGGTGGAGCTACCCCATACCCTTACCCGTCCGTCGTGAGGGATGGCACCCGCAGGGTATGGGTACGGGTGGAGCTACCCCATACCCTTACCCGTCCGTCGTGAGTTTACCCATCATCCATACCCATACCCGTCAAGGGTACAATTTTTTTCCCATACCCCACACCGACAGGTATATAAGTACCACCTGTAAAAATACCCGCGTTTAAAACACATCAATTGAGTAGAAAATAGTTGTCAAAAGCAACATATAATCATGAATTATTAATAGCAACACATCTTAAACAACAACGTCTGACAACATATTGTAACTACAATATATTCTCATAAGCAAAAGTACTTGCCTATAAAGTGACATATAAAGATGTTTAACAACAACACATAATCATAAATAACAACACATATGCATACACTTTAAGTTCACGAAATCATGATAAATTATAAAGATAATTTGAATACACATTAGAGTTTTTACCTAGCATGATTAGGAGGGAAATGAATACATTGGGATATTAACGGAAACCCACTGTCAACATTTTATATGGGTACATGGAGTGCACGCGGGCATGGGTTATATGATCCCATACCATTACCCTCTCTACCCGATGGGTATGATATTTTCCCATTTAAGTACCCATGGGTAATTTTTTGTCCCATAACCTTACCCTAATAGGGTTTTTACCCACAGGGTACACGGGTAATGGGTACCCATTGCCATCCTTAGTGGTGGATCGGGCTAGGGTTAGTTGCCGAGGGGGGTTAGTAGTGGGGGGTTGGACCATCTAGGCCAGGGAGGCGCGGGGTGGGTTGGCTGGGTGTGGGCCGAGGCCCACAGGGGAGGGGAGGCCTTTTCTATTTATTTATTTTCTACACTTTGTCTTATTATATTTTTGTGCACTAAAACACTCAAAAAAATGTTGGTTCACCACCATAAATAAGAACTGAATATTTGTCACATGATCAACATTTTAGTTTTCATGTTTGAGAAATTTGAATTTTGGACTTTGATTTGAATTTGAAATTGAATTAAGATTTGAATCAAGCGAGGATTAGCAACAGTAAAGTGATGACATGGCATCATTAGCAGAGGATTACTGTAGCTTAATTATCCGGGCGTCACAATTCTCCTCCACTACAAAAAATCTCGTCCCGAGATTTAAGGGGTGTAGTAGGGGGAAAGACTCAGAAAGGACAGACGTCATAACATGATAGGTAACTGGGGGCTATCCCCGTGAACGTGGCATAGAGGCATCTCTCGAGTGGAAATTTAAGAAAGTCATCGAGAGCAAGGTAAGAAGGTGCAATAAGAAGCTTCGCGGGTAGGCAATTGTTCGTTGCCTGAAACAGAGGGTGAAAGGGGGTTCAGAGGAATGGGAATAAGTATTGCGTCTAATACCAGAATAGATCACTAGGAAGGTGGCTCCTGATTTACACACGAAGCCAAGTGCAAAGAATATTTCAGAGTCAATGTTGTACAGGAGAGTTAGGTTTCGATCCTGTGGAACTGTGGGTTATGGGCCCACCATGTGAGTTAAAAGTAGAAAGGGCGCTAATAGCAAGGCATGTCAGAGCATAGACTGTCAGTTATGTTGGCAACAACGTTGGTACCAAGGGCGAGGGATGAAGAGAACTATTTTCCCTGCTACGCAAGGCGAGGCGGCATGAGGGCAAAGTTCTCGTCCATCGGTGGCTACCAGGATGTCATCAACAATAGTAACAAGGTCTTACTGACAGAGTTGTATATCGAGGCATTTACATAAGCAGCGAATTACTACTGCTCAAATATGTTACGTTACAAGAAAGGTTAACATAAAAATGGAAAGGAAAGTGTAGACTCGAATCAGTTATTGCTGTCCTCGAGTGTCTACCAACTCAGAACCCGTGGAAAATTTTGAATCGGCGAGAAATAACAGTTGAGGAAGAACTCATAAGAAGTTATGTAGTTCCGTGATATTCTCAAGATACCAAAGGGTAATACTCGAAGGTAGATCAAAGTAGAGGTTGGACAAGTTAAACGATCTGAAGAAGACAAGTACTTTAACTTGTCCGAGAAATGGAATCCAGGGAGATCAATCATGGTCGAAACCACGGTTTCAAAGGACCAATATAGATACAAAATGAACTTATCACAAGGGGATCATTATTATCATAACAAGAAGCTTCCATGATAAGTTCCACATCGGGTCCATGGGCATGAACACAAAGGTTCAAGGTTCATCAATGCACAACCTTCCATTCACTTCTCGCATTCGAAGAAGTTGTAGCGGTGAAATGTTATCCGAATAAACGCTAGTAGATATAACCCGCATAACCTTCCGGTTCACACGGATTAGGCAAGGCGTAGATTCAACCCACTGGGGCATCTCAGGAACATATACCACAAACTTTAGGAAAAAGTAACTCAAAGCCGAAAGTAGAGCATGTTTAAGGAAGCAGAGGATACAATTCACCAAAGGCATTATGTATCCAAGGAAAGGCTCACAAGGTTACTGATTATGAAGGACGTTGCCAGATAAAACCCAGCAAAGGACCTGGTGGTCCACAAGGGATCTGATGTGAGCATCGATACTCACCCAGAAGAAGAAAGAAGGCAAGGACATCAGATTATAGAAATAACTGACTAATTCAAAGCTCAAAATGCAAAGGAAATATGATTTCCAAAACGGTGGATCAGAAGCAGAGGCTCTGATCAAAGACAGGTAAGTTGAATAGACATAGATCGACAATCAATCAAGGTTTGATTTGCCGAACACCAGCTCATGTCAGGGGTGACGTCTGAGCCGAAGGGAAGAATTCTAGTTGTGATTGATGATTGCAAGCATACACAAACATATCGAATCAAATGTTCAAAAACACGATGACAAAGGGTACTACTAAATTTTGTCAGACATATGGAAAGTATCCATAATGCAAGCAGACAAGTATTTGCAGAGCAATGGTTGGAGAGGATTATTGGAAGATCGGATAGTATTCCAAAGTAATTTGTGAAACACATGAACAGCTATGGATGAACGGATACTCGGCAAGCGCGAGTAATTATTCATAGGGGTACTCATGTGGAAAAGGGTTGCAAGGCAGTAGGCTCAACGAGTTCTCAGGACAACAGAGAGTAATTTGGGGCATCTTGTAATAACAAGAGCAACTGGGGACGAAAGGATGAAAGACAACGTAGGTAGTTACTCATAAGGATTTATCGGTGGTAGGGATCGCAATGGCGAAGTGTATAAGGGTCTCGCGAAAACATCGAAGAATATCTTCAGAATCTTTTGGTGCACCGAGCAATCATCTGGAGTGAGGGCTCTTCGGGAGAAAGTATTTACGAGAACCTAGAGTTAGAGTTAGCAAAACCATTTAACCCGAATAGACGTGAGGTCAGAGTCCTAGAGTATAGATGAGGAGTAAAAAGATTCTAATACAACCCAATGTCGACGTGGGCCCGTAAGCCACACACCCATGTTAGTAAAACGTTTTTTTTAAAGACTAGACTCAACTTCGGCCAAGGAGTTGGAAAGGGGGATCCTATAGGCAGTCGGCTCTGATACCAACTTGTGATGCCCCCGATTCGACCGAACACTAATCATGCACCCAAATGTTTATGATCAAGATCAGGGACCCACGAGAGGATAGCACAGCATAACACTAGACACAAATTAAAATAGTACAAGTTTCATATTAAAAGCCAGGGGCCTCGAGGGCTCGAATACAGAAGCTCGATACATAAGCGTCAGCGGAAGCAACAATATCTGAGTACAGACATAAGTTAGCCAAGGATGCCTTAAGAAGGCTAGCACAGACATCAACGATCGAAGAAGCAAGGCCTCCTGCCTGGGACCTCCTAACTACTCCTGGTCGTCGTCGGTCTCCACGTAGTAGTAACCGTCAGCGGTGGCTTCTGGCTCTAGGGGTCCACCATCTGGTTGCATCAACCGGAAAGAAGAAGGAAGGGGGAAAAGGGGTAGCAAAGCAACCGTGAGTACTCATCCAAAGTACTCGCAAGCATCAGATCTATGCTAAGTATGCATTGGTATCAAATGGAAGGGTCAGATTGTGGACCTGAATCGCAGAATGCCGTAATAGAGGGAAGGCTTAGCCTATCGAAGACTAGCATCTTCAAGCAGCTCCAAGCATCTTGCAGCATGTAGAAGAGTAAAGAATAGCAGTTTATATTTAACAAACATGTTGTAGTATCAACGCCCAGAGATCCTTCCTCGACTCCCTGCGAGAAAGCAATCCTGGAGCCACATATCCATCACATATCAGAATCCATTTCTAGTTGTATAAGATCAGGATACAAGTCTAAACGTCCATTACCGCGGACACGGAATTCCAATATATATCTTCCCTGCAGGGGTGCACCATGTTACCCAACACGCTCGATCACTCTGGCCGGACACACCTTTCTGGGGTCAATGCCCGGCCTCGGAAGATCAACACGTCGCAACCCTACCTAGGCTCAACAGAGAGGTCCCCGCCGGTCTACATCCTAAGTACTACGGGGTCTGGGCCCATCGCCCGTTGCACTCTGGGTCACTGTGTGCAGGGTGGATACTAGCACCACCCGTGTAGTGGATGGCACGATCCGACCATGCCACAATGCTGAACTGGACATCTGACAAAGCTTTGGCTGATACCACGACGTCGAGGCCCATATCTATTCTCGCGTGGTGGTTAGTGCGTATAGGCCAAAGGCCAACTCAGAACAAATACCCAAACCTGTTAGTGCAGTGGGGGCTTGCGGAGACGAGCAGAGACTCACAATAATGTGACCCCGTTGCCCCGTCTCGAGGAAATACGGCAAGGGCAAGCCCAGCCCACTCGAGGGTCAGCTCGACTTCCCTACCGTGCCTCAGAACATCTTATGGGTGCTCTTCGCCCGCCCGACTTTCACCAAGGTCTCCAAAGAAAGAAAAGGTAACCGTATCCAAACATCAAGGGAAAACCCAAGGAATCACCCTCAAGGATTCCACTCGTTGTAATCATCAAGGTGAACGTAAGAGGACCACCCTCGAGGTTCACACTTGAGGTGTTGAACGACGAGCCGTGATCGGGAATGGTGAAAGAGGAAATCACCCTCGATGACCACGACCGAATAGCTACACTACGTAATTAGCATCGAGTGCGTTATGAGGATCACCCTCGGCACTCGATAGTAGCTCCGCATAGTCGAGCAAACAAAAGGGGCGTGATGTGATGTGAGGTGTCGGCTCTAGTCGTCGATCACGTTGACCGAAGTCGTCGATGATGAAGCAGGGCAACAAGGACAAGGTGGGGTCACCGATGGATCACTAACCAACCTATACTAAGCAGTTTAGGATAAGCAGGTAAGGTACAACAGCAGGTTACAAAAGCAGGCTATGCATCAGAATAGGAGCAATCAATAACAGTAGCAAAATCTAATGCAAGCATGAGAGAATGGAATGGGCGATGTCGGTTTCAAAACCGGCGGATCTCGGGTAGGGGGTCCCGAACTGTTCGTCTAGGCGGATGGTAACAGGAGACAAGGGACACGATGTTTTTACCCAGGTTCGGGCCCTCTCGATGGAGGTAAAACCCTACTCCCGCTTGATTAATATTGATGATATGGGTAGTACAAGAGTGGATCTACCACGAGATCGTGAGAGGCTAAACCCTAGAAGCTAGCCTATGGTATGATTGTTGTTCGTCCTACGGACTAAAACCCTCCGGTTTATATAGACACCGGATAGGGTTAGGGTTACACAGAGTCTGTTACAATGGTAGGAGATCTACATATCTATATCGCCAAGCTTGCCTTCCACGCCAAGGAAATCCCCATCCGAACACGGGACGAAGTCTTCAATCTTGTATCTTCATAGTCCAGAGTCCGCCAACGGTGATAGTTCGCTATCCGGACACCCCTAATCCAGACTCCTTCAAGAGTCTCCTCGAACCAGGCTTCAATGACGCATTTAATCCAAAGACGCATATTGTCTTCGCATTGCAAGGCGGGTTCCTCCTCCGAATACTTCATAGAAGATTTTGAACACAAGGATAGTGTCCAGCTCGCAAAACAAGTTCCACATACTACCGTAGAGAGAATAACCTTTGCACGTATCCGCCGACGTATTCCGCAAAGATGACATCACACCACGGCCAGGCCTTTATACGAATCGCTTTTTCGTCCCACCTCAGCGCGTTTAGCGAGGCGGTTTCTTGACACGCCTTATCGAGCGGAGATCGTGCCCCTTTATTCTGGGATCCTCATCAATACGGGCGTAGGTAACCCAGTCGTGCCGCGTTAGCACGCCTCCCCATCGAAGGCGAGTCCCGAACGGTCACGGGAGGGCTCTTGGTATTCAACCTCTTTATAACGAGACCAAGGCCCGCTCCTTTCTTTCAATCTCAATCGAATCCGCCCCTCGCCTCGAGTTCCAACACCCAAAGCTCCAGATTTAGGCGCTTCGGACCTTCAACGATGTCTGGCTCCGACCTGCACGGCCGGTGGATGTCTTCCTCCGTCATGGAAGAAGATGTGCTAAACCTGAGAGACGCCAGGTATCTAACCGACGAAATTTTGCATAGGCTGCCTGCCCAAGGGCAGGCTATTCCCACTCCCGAGCCTGGTGAGAGCGTGGTATTCGTGTCTCACTTCCTTCGGGGTTTAGGCTTCCCGACGGACCCCTTTGTGAGGGGGCTCATGTTTTATTATGGGCTGGAATTCCATGACTTGGATCCGAGTCCATCCTCCACATCTCGCCGTTCATTGTCGTATGTGAAGCCTTCCTCCGCATTACTCCTCACTTGGATTGTGGCTCAAGACCTTCAAAGTGGAGCCAAGATGATCAAGGGGCATCGAGCAGAAAAGTGAGGGGCTGTTATAAGCAAGAATGCAGACGCTCCATGGCCCGAGGGCTCTTTTCAAGAGGAGCTCAATTTATGGCAACAGGAGTGGTTTTATATCACCGCTCCCAGGGGCACCAAATGGGCGGCGCCACCTGCCTTCCGCTCGGGTCCTCCACTGCGGCGGGCATCATGGGTCAATAAAGGGCTCGACTGGGAACCGTCCAAGGACGTACCTACATTGCAGGGCCGTATTCGAGACTTCCGAGAGAGAGAGATCAATCTGGTCGTAGTAGCGCAGGTTATGCTGATTCGTCGCACCTTGCCCTGCAAACGTCGCCCCCTCCGTCTGTGGGAGTTTAATCCGGAGGGACCACGAGCTCTCCAACATTTTAAGGGCGTAACGCCCGTGGAGATGTACCAACTGTTCTTCGGATCACAAGCAATGTGTCCGGACTTAACCGAGGACGCAGGTCTGAGCTGCAATCGCCCGGATACTCAAGTAAGTAGTCCTGCATCTTGACATGCTATGCGCATATTTATCATACACTTGTTCTTAAAAGAGCTATCCTTTAAACAGAGTGGATAGCAAAAGCAAAACTGATCAGGTCCGGCCCCTCCCCGAGACCACGCCGGATCCTGTATTGACCAAGATGTTAGAGGTCATGCCTTTTGAAGAAGGCGAAGGGGGGAACAAGGGAACTACTACCTCCGTGAAGGAGGCTATCGAGAAAGGGGATCGAGAATCCCTCCTCCAAGGGGAGAAGAGGACCGCTTCAAGATCCGGAGACCAAAGCCTCAAGCAGGAAGAAATCTTCACCAGAGGGTCCTGCGGCGGGAGATGCCCCGTCCGCACTATTTCCCCAAGGAGATCAGCCCTCCAGTGAGCCGTAAGTAAAGGGGGCGTTTTTTAAAGAGAGACATCCCGTTTTATTTCAAGGTAACCGAAAGTTTACCTTGTAGTTCGGATCTCAGCCCTTCACAGCAGAGCTCGTCTTTAGGGGATCTTGGTTCGGAGATGACGGAGAGCGAAACGCCTCCGCCTGCCGTACCGTTATGCGAGGTGGACGACCCTGAGATGTCGTCGCGGATGGCTTCTCCGAATCCGGCGGGGCCAGAAGGCAGCCGTATGTCCCCTCAAAGCCCTCCGTGTCCGGCCTTCGAAAAAGGCCACCGGACGAGTCCGGCACCAACGGATGTACGGTCGGAGGAGCTGAAGGATCTGCTCGGGCGAGCGTCTATCTCGGAAGATCACCGTACGTTAATGGGTACGGTGATTGAAAGGATTTCATCCGCTGAGAGCGGATTGCATGAAGCCGTTGTAAGTTTATCGACAGTTTTGAGGTACGCAAAATGATGTACCTTCGATAGTTTTGCATATAAAATGCGCCTGTATAGATAGTAGCCCCGAGACTTGGTGCGGTGTCAAAATGATGGCGCACCGAGGATCATAACCCTGTATAATATGCGCTCTTCCTATGTAGGTGGCGGCGTCCGGTGGTTAGCCGGGCTGATGAATTTGCCGAACTGAAGCGGCAACTTGACGTGGCGGATGCGGACATCACGCTTGTTAATAAGCGGCTTGACGAGTCACAAGGTATGCAACTTCTCCGCGGACACTTGGTACGGGAGCTTGACGCCCATGCCTTACAACATGTATGCTTGATGCAGATGGTGCCGCTGCTATGGAGAGCCTTCATGAGCTCGCCCGAGCCAAGGAGCAAGCCAGAAAA
The DNA here is from genome assembly GCA_021605145.1 of Aegilops bicornis. Taxonomy (NCBI): domain Eukaryota; kingdom Viridiplantae; phylum Streptophyta; class Magnoliopsida; order Poales; family Poaceae; genus Aegilops; species Aegilops bicornis. Next base: position 260,906,699 of record CM038669.1, read on the forward strand.
AGTGATGCGGCTGCCTTAAAGGCGGCCGCAGAGCTAAAAGCCGAACAGGCTGCTCACTGCCGAAGCAAGAAAGAAATGGCTGAGATGGCCATGAAATTGAAGAATGTTACTGACCGTTGCTTGCTTCTTGAAAAATAAGATCGAGCGAAACAAGAGGACCTGAAAAAGGCCGCCACCGAGGCCAAGGATACTCGCTCTGCAATGAGAGCTATGAAGGAGGAGCTACGTCAGGCCGGAGATATTGCGGCTGGAAAGCCCTTTCTGATGCGGAGGAAATTCACGGATCCTAAGTATGCTCAATTGGACCGGCTGTGGGGTGTGGAGGATGCTTATCTGGACTTGGCGGTGAATGCCGCAGACGCGGCCGAACACTTCCGAGGTCAAAAGGATCACGGGATGGAAGAGCTTTTTTGGTCGCAGTTCCATAGTCCGGAGCGTCCACTTTCATTAACCGATCGTTTGGCCGAATGGGCTGAGCTGAATAGGTTGTCCGGACTTGCCATGAAGGCTGTCGTGACTCATTTGTGGCTGAAAAGGCCCGAGCCGAAGAGTTATTTTGGCTTGGTGCAACAGTTCCTTGGTGCGGTGCCGCATATCGATGCAATGAAGCGGTCATCATGCATAGAGGGTGCGCGGATGGCTCTTGCCCGTGTCAAGACATACTGGGCGGAGATGAAGGCCACCGACATTGCATCCCAAGATTCGGACAGAAGCCGAGTACCTGCCGAGCACTATTTTGAGGAAGTCCTGCAGGGCGCACATTTAATAGAGACGCAGTGCTCGAAGGTTATTATGCTTTAATGACATGTATGATTTGTGAAAACAATGTTTCAATATAATATAAGAGCTTTTTATACTTGTGCGTTCAAGTATTAAAACACCTCCTGTCTGCCGCTGATGTATATGTGTATATAACCCGAAAGATGGCAGTCTTGACTTCAGCCCCCATGCACATAGTGCGGGGTGTTTGCAAAAGGCGCATTTTCACACTTAATCCAACATCTTGGTCCTGTAAAGGAGGTGATAGCGTAGCAAACTAGGCAACCGGACTATAATGCTTTATCACTTTCACTTAGCCATAAGAGTTCGATGGTGGGGCTACTATATAGCCCCTAGGGGCACCGCGCTCTCCCGAATTCGGGCGCCAGATGTGCTGACCGAACGGTCCTTCGTTAATGCGGGGAATTCTAAACATTCCGGTGGGTCATCGAGTGGTTGACCAGTCTCACGCTATATCATGACAGCGGTTTTCGGCTTTCTCTCTTTGAGGTGCTCACCGGCGAACCGGGGCACAATCGCAGAGTTCTCCGGTGCCGCGTTAGCCGATAGAACGGAACGTAAGGCAACAAAACACAGGAGCCGGGCAAACCCAACATTTGACCAAAGACATGATTCGAGCTGATGCATATAAGGCCTAATCTCGAGACGCCAACACCCCTAAGGTATTCGGTCTTTATGAAAATGGGCAGAATAATGCCCTAAGCCCCCGTGTCCAGTGCACGCGCAAAAATTCAGTGCGGCCGATGCCAAAACGCCAGCCTCCTCCTCGGTTATAGCAAGAAACAGGGGGATGTGTATCAACAAGAGACAGTAAAAAAAGTTTACGCAGGGTCTTAATCTGAAAAGAATCCTTGCAACGGGTCCCTGGGACTCTGCTGGGATAGACCGTGCGGCGCGTGTTTCTATGGGCGCCGCTCTATTTTTCCCTTTTGTCACTTGAAGTGAGTTCACTGTTTTGACTTCATGTGGGAAATTCTTTTGTTTTCCGGTGCTCTGCTTGTGGGGTTCGTCATCGTCCTCGCTTGGTGTGTCGAGCCCCTTGTGTTCGGCATTGAGTTTGCGGATCGCTTGAAGACCCAACAATCTCTGTGGGTATGGTTTGCGTGCTTCCCGAGAATACCGTGGATTTGGCATATTTTGTCCAAGATTTTGTTTAGGTTGGATAGCTCGTCATTGTTGTCCTTGAGGGGCAGTTTTTATGATTCTCGCCGAGCTTCAATCCGCGTTGACCGCCGTGCTCTCTCACGGGCTGTTTCCCTTTGTCCGCTGGTCCTTGCTACGTCGTGGTTTTCCATTTCCATCCTTGACTTCGGATGTACTTGGGTCGCTGGTACTGCATCTTGCCAGCCAACTATCCTCTCCCGCGCAAAAGCGGGTCATGAGGCTTGTTAATGCAGCCATTGTTCTCGGCTTCTCCTGGCCGAGGTGTCTGGCGAGCCATTCATATCGGACGTTGTGTTTGAAAGCTGGTAAGGCTTCGGTGTCCAGACACTCGACTATTTGGTTCTTTTTGATGAGGAACCTGTTCCAGAATTTACGGGCTGACTCTCCGGGTTGTTGAGTTTTGTGACTTAAATCGTCTGCATCCGGAGGACGGACATAAGTCCCTTGAAAATTTGCCCGAAAAGCATCCTCGAGCTCTTCCCAACTTCCAATGGTATTTTCAGGAGGCTTTTGAGCCAATGCCTGCTAGCCCTTTGAGCTTGAGGGGTAAGTATTTTATGGCGTGGAGATCATCTCCTCTAGCCATGTGTATGTGGAGGATGTAATCCTCAATGCGCACTCTGTGGTCTGTTGTTCCGTCAGATGCCTCTATGTTTACGGGTTTGAATCCCTACCGGGAATTCGTGATCCAAGACCTTATCCCGGTGAAACATGGGGTGTGCGGCACCCCTATATTTGGGTGTGTCGTGATGTTCGGATATTTGGCGTGTTGCATTGCTTGGAAGAGCTTGCTTTCTTGGCCCATAGATGGACCTAATCGGGCCATCCTTTTGATGTGAATCCTTATGCGGATCGCGTGCGTCGGGCTTGTGTGCAGCGCCGCTTGCCGCCTCCATGTTTGCCATGTGGTCGCTTCATCCGACCAGGCGGCCTCTTTGTTCTTTGATTGCGGGGCTCTACGGCCTCGTCGAATTCTTGCGCAGAATTTGCGCTTCGGTAGTTTCTTTATTTGGCATCGTCGCCGTATTTCTCTCATGTGTTGAGTACTTTGCTCCATCTGATTCTGAGTGCATTTTCCGCTGTTTTGAGCTTCCGCTTCTGCTTTTTTAGGCTATGCGCAGTGGCGACGAGCCTTTTGTGGAGGTTCTTCTGCTCCAACAATTTGTCCGGCGTGAGATCGTCCGACTGTTATCTTCCACGGGGATGGGTTGTTTATCCAAGTTGTCCTGTTCGGACGGTTGCTCGATAGCATGTTCGTCGTCCATCGGTTCGCCCTGATCTATGGCTGGGTATGTGTGGCTGCCGTCTTTGTCGAGGCGGGACTTGGTGCGGCGTTTATGTTGCCGTTTTGACTGCTTTTCGAGGGATTTATCCTTCGTAGTGTCCCGTTGTTCCTCGTCGTCACTTCCTTTAGGTGTTTCCACCATGTATACATCGTGGGATGAGGTGGCTGTCCAAAGATCCTATAGGTGCCGGGTTCATGGTTGTCTCTCCTACATCATCGCCCATACTGCCGATGTCTTCGGAGTCGAAATCGAGCACGCCGCTTAAGCTTTCGACATTGGCTACAAAGTGGGCGGTGGGTGGGTGTTGAATTTCTTCGTCCGTGCATCTCAACCTTCCCGACCGTAGTCCGCCAGGCTCTCCGATAAAGAGAGAGACTTTAGTGAATTCAGGATGTCGCCAAAGGCGCTTAGTGAAAGATGTCCGCTGCAGTGAACTCCATAACCGCGCCCAATTGGATTCGATTGGCGAGGCGCGGAGGGTTCGGAGTCCCGAGAGGAGTCCGCACCTTGGAGTCACGGTCTTCGCAGCGACAGGATGGAGTTCGCTCAATCGCCCGTGAGATCGTATCCCCGAGGCGGTGTCCAACCACTCGCCCTCGGTCGGCGGAGTCGGCTCCGAAGCTAAGGATCGGAGCGGACGCCGGTGCGCCTCCGTGGCACCGCTCGCGGCAGAGCTAGATCGTGCCCATCGAGACAAGGCGGCGCGCTTGGTCGTGGCTCGAATCCGTCGAAGATCAAGTCTCCGCGGATGTCGTCCGTAGTTCAAACTCCCAAATCTGACCTGATGGCCAGGGGCGAAGCTTCGATTCGCTTCCGGATGGCCAAGTGAATTGCCCGCAGCAGTAAAGTCGCCGAATACAAAGATCTGCCCGGGAGAAAAATCTCACCTGGACCACATCGTTGTTGATGATCGAAGGAGCCGTCGGGCCTAAGGATGACGGCTACGCAGGAACTCTCAATGAAAGCACCAATGTCGGTGTCAAAACCGGCGGATATCGGGTAGGGGGTCCCGAACTATGCGTCTAGGCGGATGGTAACAGGAGACAAGGGACACGATGTTTTTACCTGTGTTCGGGCCCTCTCGATGGGGGTAAAACCCTACTCCTGCTTGATTAATATTGATGATATGGGTAGTACAAGAGTGGATCTACCACGAGATCGAGAGGCTAAACCCTAGAAGCTAGCCTATGGTATGATTGTTGTTCGTCCTACGGACTAAAACCCTCCGGTTTATATAGACACCGGATAGGGTTAGGGTTACACAGCGTCGGTTACAATGGTAGGAGATCTACATATCCGTATCACCAAGCTTGTCTTCCACGCCAAGGAAAGCCCCATCTGGACACGGGACGAAGTCTTCAATCTTGTATCTTCATAGTCCAGGAGTCCGGCCAACGGTGATAGTTCGGCTATCCGGACACCCCCTAATCCAGGACTCCCTCAGGCGATATCGGGATGATCAAAGGGGAGGGCTTGCCTGGGAACTCTGCTGAAAGGGAAGAGGATCGTCGTAGACGTAGTCGATCATAGGGGCATCAGCGGCAGTCTCGGGGTCTACCGGAGAGAAGAGGGGGAAGAAACAGTAAATACAGAGCAAACAGAGCATAACAGGACAACAGACGGAGCTAGACGTGTTCTAACGCGGTGCTACATGATACCGGCGAAGGGAGAAAACATCCGGGAATGTTTCCCCAGTGTTAGGCATTTTCGGACAGTTGAAACGGAGGGGGAAAGTTGCATGTTCGCTATGCTAGGAGGGTGTAGTGGACGAACGGAGGGCGTATCCGGATTTGTCTCGTCGTTCTGAGCAACTTTCATGTACAAAGTATTTTCATCCGGGCTAAGGATTATTTTATATGAATTCCTAAGGTTTTAAATGGCTTCTAATATTATTATTAACTAAAAGGTAAATACTGCATCAGCATGATTTCAGCATGACGTCATTAGTCAACATTGACCATTGACTGGTCAAACTGGAAGTGGGGCCGTCTGTCATAGATACATTTTAACTAAACAAGTTTAATTAGACTAATATGCAATTAGGTTAATTAAAGATAATTAATTAGGGTTAATGACATGATTAATTAATTAATTAATTAAAATATTTTATTCTTATTTATACACATTTCTTTTCTGATTCAAAGAAAAGGGGGCTGGGCCCTACGTGTGTGTGGCAAAGGGATGGGGGTTAGCTTAACGCTAACCACCCCGGTTAGTGGCCGGCACACGGCTGCGGCTCTCACTGTGGAGGCCGCCAAAGCGCACAACACGACGAGGGCGCTACTGGCAATGCTGCCACTGCCTAGCATGGGCAGGTGGCGGCTACAGAGGGGCGCCGGGCTGAGTCGGGCGAGAGGCGGCGAAAGGCGCAAGAGCGCAGGTAGCAGAGGGCGACGGGTGCGGCCACACGCAGGCTATGGTTAGTTGCCAGAGGGGGGTTAGTAGTGGGGGGTTGGGCCATCTAGGCCAGGGAGGCGCGAGGTGGGCTGGCTGGGTGTGGGCCGAAGCCCACGGGGGACGGGAAGCCTTTTCTATTTATTTATTTTCTGCACTTTTTTTATTATATTTTTGTGCACTAAAACACTCAAAAAAATGTTGGTTCACCACCATAAATAAGAATTGTATATTTGTCACATGATCAACATTTTATTTTTCGTGTTTGAGAAATTTGAATTTTGGACTTTGATTTGAATTTGAAATTGAATTAAGATTTGAATCAAGCGAGGATTAGCAACAGTAAAGTGATGACATTGCATCATTAGCAGATGATTACTGTAGCTTAATTATCTGGGCGTCACAAGGCGGGAGCAGGCGGAGCCGACGGGGTGGTATGGTTTGGGTGGTTGGAGGAAGAAGACCAGAGATAGAAGATACACGACAGATGTTGGATGTCAATCCAACGGCTGGTAGGCAGAATCGTTTTTTGACTAGCTAGTAAGTCGACACCACCTTGGATAGGCTATTTCCTCGTGGGTCCCAAATGTCAGAATCCAAATCTGTCACGGTCATGCAGCCTTTCCTATGAAAATTTACAGCCCATTTGATTTGCTAGTTCAAAATAAGTTTGTGGATGCTGGTGGGGGCTAATCACTTGGCTTCTGTAATGCACAGTGAGCTCAAGCAGCTAACGAGAGTGATGTTATTTCTCTTGGTTGGGATTTGTTACAATATTTCACTATAAATTAAACGAATGGCAAGCCATTTGCCTTGTTTCAAAGAAAATATGACAACACAAATGAGTTGAAAAGGGCAAGAACATCTAACTCCATCTTACAAACTGTACAAAAGCACGAGGGTTAATCGTTCATTAGGTTTAGACAAAACCCAGGTTGAAAAGGGCAACAACATCTAACTCCAGCATTGTTGTCGGCAGTCATAGTCAAATGGATCGGTCAGGTCCATAGAATGAACATCCTGGGTCGTAAAATTTACTGGATTATGACCACAATATGTTGTAAATAGAAGCCCGACATGTTCAAAATCTCTTTTGCCCACCTGAAACTCCTTTTTTTGCTCTTCGACATACCCATCGGTCAAAACCATGCTGCTGATAAACTTAAGCCTGATGGACAATAGTAACCTCACATTCAGCAGGAAGAATGTGACAAATATAGTGTTTGCATGGTTGGCTACATATCGTTCTAGCGTTATTGTCTTCAATCGAATGTCATGAGAAGTGAGAAAATCCCTGCTTACTTAATCCACCGATTGGTTATAACTTTCTTACCCGTCCTATTGCCTAAATAGACATGAAGATTGAAAAGAGTTAAGGTCTAAAAAAGAGTGTGGAAAGAGCAACAATTTAACGGTTAATTCTAGTACACTATATGCGGCTTCCAATGTGCGTGAATTTATCACCTTTATATACAACTTCTCCAGACATGGAAAGCATTGCAGCAAGCCAATAATCTTGTTCAGATCAAAACTATTCATTTGGATATATAAGATCTTGACAGAATCCAGCACCATTGATAGGCTATCCATGGACAAACTCTTCGTTGAGCATAGAACATAATATTAGTACAAAATGTGTACTCCGAGATGATATATAACTTATGCGCAGAAATTTAAAATGCAGCTTATGGTTACAAGTGTAGATGATAATATAAAGTACCAAGAACTGTGGAGCCAAACACCATCTTGAAATGAGCATGAGATCATGTATTACACCCAAGGTCTCCATTTTAGGTGCAGAGAGGACGGTTATTTCATGCGACGGTGAATAACTAGAATCAAGGATCAACCTTTGAAGTGAAGGGCATCTTGGATGATGAGCTGCCTTCCGTCAAAAGAAATTTCAATTCTTACAAGGTTAGGCGACTTTATTTGGAGACAACCGATTCTAATCTGTGAAAACAAGCACCAAGCACTCGAGGCAGTGGCAACTGGAGTGGATGATCTTTGTGCAATGAGGCCTCCGATATACGAACCCGCACAAGCGAAAGTTTCTTGAGAAATGGGAGTCGTAGGTTTAGTACTAGATTGTCTGGTAGGTCGCACAACGCAAAGGTGGCGGTGTGGAGAGAGGAGGAAAACCGCGAGATGGACATCGGTGCTGAGGGCACAGGTAGATGGCGTTCGGTATCTGGTAGGTGATTTCCAGGGGAATAGTAGAACTCAAGCAGTTGTAGTTCTGTGAATTCAGGGGATTTCAGCCAGGCGTCCACCGTGCAAGGCATGGTATGTTTGCTCAGGTAGCATGATGGGATGTAGAGGCTTTGAACGAAGACCTGGTGGGAGGAGATGATGGCTCTGGGGATTTCAAAATAATTGAAGAGAGATAGCTGACTACAGTCGAGATTAAGGGGTACGACGCGCCATAGAGGGAGCCACCGAATTGAGAGGACTTGGGTGCGGCAGCAATCCTTGGTGGGGAGAAGCGAGATGATCTCCCCAAGGACGGCGTCCGAGAGATCGCTGATGCGGTCCACCCGAGATTCTACGGGTTCCTGGGATCCGGTGGGGGCGGGGTCGCCGCTTCTCCATGCGCTGTCGGGTGCGGGATCTACAATAGGCGTCGCCGCGAGCAGGAGCCTCATCTTTTTGGCGCTAGGGTCAGCCGAGTCCATTTTCCTCGAGGGCATCGCGTCGCGCTCACGGATTTGAGCAGAGTAACGAATGACGAGCCTAGTTGTAGTGCGAGTGAAGAAGAAGGGGAGCTGGGATTTTTCTATAGTAGTGAGGAAGAAGGGGAGCTGGGATTTTTCTATAGTAGTGAGGAAGAAGGGGAGCTGGGGTTTTCTGTAGGAGTGAGGTGAGGAATTTGGGGTTATGACTGGAGCGAGCTGACGTGAGGTGGGTGGGAGTGAGGAGGAAGAAGTGCACCCAGGTTTTTTGGGGGGCGGTGTGCTGGGTGTGGGTAGCGCCTCTCATTAAGTAAATATATGGGCTTTTGAATTGATTTTATTATTTACTAGGGTGGATGGGCTGTTTTGTCTTGGGCCCAGAGAAACAATTACTACTAGTACAGTGGAGACACTCTACAACTATCAGAAAAACAATTACTACTAGTATAGTGGATACACTACCGCTTCTGGCTCCTCCTAGGTCATCGAAATGTCTCCCTCTACCGAATGCCATTTTACTTTTGTTCAGTGACATGCGAGCCATGCGGCGCGCGGGCCCAAATGCCATCCACCAAATTAGAAGGCAATATGCAGGCGGAGAGTCACCCCGGTCATAGCACGACAGTAACGAGCCGTCGTATCACAAAACCCCACCTCCCCGTAGTCTAAGTTTGACGGACGAAGCAACCATCATTTCACTCTTCGTTGAATCCCCTTCTCCCTCACCGTCTTCAAGAAAGCCAACACTAGCATCTGCCACAGTTCTTCTCTCCCAACGAAGGGAAGGTAAGCGGATCCGTGATTTTGGTATATTTTTTATCAGAGAAAAAGAGGAACTTTTGCAAAGCAGTAACTGATCCTCATTCTCTTTTTTGCTTCATTGTCATTGCGATTTTGTTTTCCTTTCAGTGGTCTCCTAGTATTTGTCAGTTTCATGATGGACCAAGGAGAACCAGGCAAAGATATGCCGATATTGGAGCAGACGCGAGAGGCTGATCCCCATGAGACAGAGAGCTCCAAGAAGATGGAGGAAGCCACCGAGTCGACCCCAGATACGCTCACGGCCACTACTGAGATGGTCAATGCCCCGTTTGAGGTTACAACCCTCGTGGCACCGCAGAGGAGTTTTCCCCTTCGAGGATGTGTCCCCCACCCCCTCACCGAGCTGCCCAAGGTGATTTTCTTCTTTGTCGATATCGATTGTGGTTTTTCATCTAAGTATGTGGTGATGAATAAAGCAAAATTTTATTAGCTTCGATGCCATGCTATACATAGTGGTTTAAATAACTTGTGTTTCTTATAGTAGAAAGTAATCCAGAATTTGTTTCTGTTTCAATTAGAGCCCTGATGCAGACAAGGATTGTGTGGTTGTACATGTCACTCGCTATGAGGCGGATGACCTGAATATATGCACTAGGAAAATGGAGTTCTTAGGCTGTTGGATCCCGGAAGCCATTTGTGCTTATACCGATGATGAGTTGTATTCCAGCCTCACTATTGTCAGGCGTGTTGTCTAGGGTGTACTGAAGCACAAGAAGTTCTAAGCTACTCCTTCGTTTGTGAGGCATACTGTTCTTGTCAAGCTTACGCAGGAAGATGATGTGGCATGCCTCCACGAACAAGTTTATGAGTGGCAAGGCCACAAGTTATCTTCATGAAGGTTCACAGGATTGTGCTGCTGCCGGACATCCTCGATGATGTTCATGGATAGGTCCGTCTTGTGTCCAGCCCAAATTAGACCGAGGCATGAAATAGTTGCCCCAGCTAGTGTTTAATACTAGTTTGGATTGTGTCTACTTATCCGAACCTTGCCTATTATCGAGCCCTCTGGGCTAGTACTGCTTGAATCGCCTATGGGAATTGCTGCTACTTTTGTGTGCCCGTGAATCATGTGAGAACCATCATAATTGTTGCTGAAACAGATGCGTCCTCACTAGTTTTTTCATGAATATGACATGGTAAGGTGTAAGTTGTCATGGTTTATAATACGAGCAGTGTGTGTTTGATGAAATAGAGTACTCGTTCGAGAAATGTGTGCCGACGTATACATAAGTACTTGTAAACACTGTTGGTGCTACCCCACTTGTAAGCAGTTGTGCAAAACACAACACATTGGCTCAGCTTGCTTCAACACTAGGCTATCGACCAGCTAACAATCAATAATCTGATGTCTGACATATAAGCAACTACGTATCTTGTTACAAAGTGGTTCATGCAGCTTAATCGAGGCCACAATGTAAATTCCAAACGCTCACATCGCTTAGCCCAGCGTTTGTGTGGAACACTCACATTAAACTTCGGCTTCATAAAAACTTGAAAAGCATAAGTTAAGCAATTTTATACATCTCAATGATTCATAGAGCATAACAAACATATAACTAGTTCACAGAAAAGACAAAGTTGTGAGAAGGTTTACAAATCAGGAAAAATCAAGCAAGGCTTCTTCCGAGCAAAGGGCCTCCCTAGGCAGGCTTAAATTTCTTGGAGTTCACCCTGGTTTTTCCTGGAGTTCACTCTGGAATGCTGAACTGAACCATGTAGTGTACTGACCAGCTGAAATTCTTGTGCATTCCATTAAATTTAAGCACCCTATTTGCAGAAATAAGCAAACCACAATGCCTCTGGTCCGCGCACCTGTCCCAAAAACCTCCGTGCAGCCGTGCAAGCTAGTCCTTGGTCCATGGACGAACTGGAAGAAAGTGCATTCCGGACTAGGATGCAGTTGTTTTCGCTCGTCCCTGCACTGCAATCAGGAAGTAAAACATACGAATCAGTTTCTTTTAGATTGTGTTGGTTATCCTACCTAGTTAGAACCAATGTAGGAATACCTGGAACACTGGTGGTTAGAGGATGGCAGCTAGGAATATCCATCTCATTTTGTGCAGTTGTACTAAAACGGAGGTGTGTACTTTTGATTGCGCAGATAGAAACAATATGGAGACAGACATCCCTGTTTGCGCAAATACGAAATAATGTTATTTAAACAGTGACAGGTATTTGCAGTGGCATATGATTAACAACAACATCTATTGTGTTATAATTGGCACTAGAGTGACAGTATGAAAGTGCCCTTAAGTAAGTAGCATCACATCACATCAACACTACCACTAAATTAACATGCAGAACAGTAGCATTAGTATTACTGTCATGAGAGTAGCACATGGTCAAGAAATGTGCAATCAAATTTGTGCGCTCCAATCGGGATGAAGCAATGTTAGTGGTGTGAAATTTAAGTGTAACTGCAACAACACAATTCATGGGAAATAAAGCAAGACGGAAGCACTTCATAAAATGGTGGTGGCATTGCTTCAATTTATCGACGGCACTAGACCATTACTTATAGTGACATTAGGTGGCATTGCTTAATGCTTCATGTGATTTTACATTAATGATAGCGATATGGGCGTAGGGACAGCAGGGGCATAAAGTGGTGAGGCAGATGTGGTTACCGAGAGCAGCAAACACTCAGGCAACATGTCTGCATTTGTCCCATTTTTATCTCCTCGGAGACATTTTCCTATGTGAGCACAGGGAATCTAGACCTGCTCATTCTCATTTGCGTTGTCCCCCAACACCCCTCACTTTATTTCCTTTGCAACCAAGAGACAGGTCCACTTCCCCCACCCTTCGCCATCCACCATGCTTTCTTCGCCTTTTCAACCAATAGACCGGTTGGGTAGCCAGTATCTACTACTTTCCCCCATTTCCTCTTAGAACCAAGTCCTAGATTCATGCTACAACTTTCCCACTTTCTTCCCTGTTTGAACCAACTCTTAGATTCGACTGTATGAACTACCTTTACCTCTAATAATAGTAAAAGTCTAGGTGGCTTTGGAACAGCCGACGGAAGTAGAAAACATCTGCACGCAGCCACGTGGGGAGCTGGGGCAGTAGAGCAAGGCAGGTTTCGAAGGAATATATACCTAAGGGTTGTCGGCATGTGACAAAGACGGCGTCGGGAGGCCGCATCTTGGCCACAATACCGCAGGGAGGAAGAAGGGGTCGGAGGCCCTCCCGAGCTGGCGCCCTCTCGGAGAGAACGACACGGCCGCCGATCGGGACGCGCAGGCAGCCGTTGGTCTCCTCCCTCGCCACCGACGACAGCGTGAATGATGCACCTACACCCTTGCCCCGGTCGAGGTGGTCCAGCCGGATTTGTGACCAGTCGTGAGCAAAGAGAGAGTGTGGCCACCTATGTCTTGCTTAGATCTAGAGAGCATGAGAGAGTGAAAGAGAGGAACCCTAGTAAAGCAAGTGCTAAGGATCCTGCTTATATATATAGTGATTTTGTTGTACCAGCTTCAAAAAAATGCGCTCCAACGTGTACCCGCGAGTGGGTGTGAGAGAACTAGTGCGTGCTTGCACCCCTTCTATTCGTGAGAGTACAATATACTATGCCTAAAGAATGTTTGCCAGAAGAGTAATAGTATAAGTGCGTGACGTGTGAGCTAAAATAAAAGGTGCGCGACGTCTTTTGTTTTTTGGAAGTTATGAGGGTAGGGTGTGAAGAGCACATATGTGTGTGACGTGTACCTGCAGATAGACGATGGGTGCGAGAGGACTCGGGAGAGTCATGACTCGTGAGGGTGCGTGTGTGCGTGAGAGAGAGGGGGCATGTATCAATGCAATGCATGTGTCTGTAAATCATTATCCGACAAATGTTTGCCACAAGACGTTTCCTGACGAACACCGTAAGAATCGTTAGATCGGCATTCGACAGTGTCAGTTTTGCCATGTCATTTAACAGAGCAGCCACTCCTCCTACACACAAATCTTCCACGTGAGTGTTAGCAACTGCCGTATGCTCCTCCCCTGTTCCAAAATGTAGTGCATATAGTTTTATTGAAAATTCGAACATCGCAAACTTTTACCGAGTTTTCGTGTACCAAAATGCACATATAGAATACCCAGTATATATCATTTCATTCATCTTCGAGAGGTAACTATAAAGATGGGGGAGGGGTCTACAAAGAAAGACCGTCAGATCACCGCAGCAATTTCAACCATCCTTTGGTGTGGAGGAATATCATAGGAACTCTATATGATATGATTTTTATAGGATTTTTCCTTTAGAGCCAATTGGTTCATAGGAATAGATTCATATACTCCACATTTCAAAGGAAATAAACATGATATCATTTTTATAGCTTTAGAGCCACTTGGTTCATATGAATGGATTCCTATACTCCCATAATTTCAAGGAAAATAAACATTAGGGTATATTCAATAGAAAAGTTCCTATGATGTGAACCAAATGACATCTCTTTTCTAATCCCTCCTCATAGGAATTGAGATACATGTCATCTCTAGATTCAATAGAAAAGCTCCTATGATGTGAACCAAATGACATCTCTTTTCCAATCCCTACTCATGGGAATTGAGATACATGTCATCTCTTTCCCTACAACTTCCATGTATACATCTTCTATTCCTAAATAGCTAGTACAACCCACTAGTAGATTTTTTCCTAGACATGCAACTATGGCACAAGAACACGTCATGCATGCAAGTCATAAATCACATTGTTTTTTCTACCCTATGCATGCAAGCACCACATCATCAATTTATGCATGTTACTCATAAGTTATTTCTTGCATTGACAATGTATGTGCTGGTCACGAGCACACATATGTAGTTCACATTCACATTTTTTTAGAAATGTCATTCTTTTAACTGCAATTCATTTTTTCTCTTTTTACTCCCTCCGTCTAGGTGTGTAATCATCTTCCAAAAATCAAATAATCCCAAAATGCTTTGGCACGGTACATTAACTCCCTCCTCGTTTCTTGTTTTGTGACATATCAACCAATAAGAGATGTGGGCCGTGAATGCTTTCCGAAAACACAAGCACTTCTCCTTTGTTCTAGAATCTTCCGTATCATAATTGCCCAAACATTTTTTTCTAAATGAATTGCCATTATTTTTTTTGACTTTATGCTTTACGATGCACAATCCCATGAATCTTAACCTTTTTATAAAACTAATTGATTTTGAATGAGATTAACTATGAGAACTAAACAGACATCTACATCATGCATATATGACTCAAAGCTTTACATGCTATAGTGTGTATTTATTCATAGTTTTGTTTCCAAATCTCATGCGTTCAATGCATGTGTACCTTACTAGTTTTACGTAGAATAGAAAATTTCACGCGGCCGCGGGTATATAGAAATGCAGGGCCCATGCATCATTGCCTTTCGGTTGAACCTACATCCACAAATTTTTGTACGTATATCTCCACTGGTTCCCGAACCCAAAATGCTGCCTCGTTAAGGCGTCGACTCGAACTCAATCCCTCTCCCGTTTACTATGACGTGGCCCCGCATGCCGTAGTACTCCTACAAACCCTACCGCCGCACGCATCATCGGTTTTCTTCAAGAGGACGAGGGAGAAGCGGATTTGTAGTGGAGGCGCTTTCAAAAAAAATGGATTTGTAGTGGAGGCCCCTACCCTAGGGTGTCCTAGGTAGCTGCCGCACGCATCATTGGTTTGCTCTTTTCTTTATGCTCTTGCGCCCTAGAGTGAAATGTGTCGGCGTTCTGGGAACGGGGGTCCCCAGACTTGGCTGCCTGCGGCCTGCGGCGTGGCTCAAGTGGGGCCCAACATGCCAGCTTCATCACCAAGCTCAAGACCCTCGCGAGGGGCCAAGCCTCGCGGGGCGGACGACAGGAACCTTCCTCAGGAGCAGCCTCGTCAGGCAGGCTTGCGAGGAGGCGGAGAGATCAAGGCAGGGTACCTCACGAGGGTGCCCTGTGACGCAAGCCATGACGATCGAAGCCAGGCGGGTGCTAGGCGAGCGCCAGCCCACGCAGTGTCCTCATTTCCCCTTTGGTGCAAAGGAGGCAAGCACAGGCCAAGGCATCAGGCAAAGGTTACCGCTTCGGTGCAACAAGACCAAGACCAGCAGAGCGGCAGGAAGGAGGTCATCGTGGAGCCCGGGACTGGCGTCACCGTCGAGCCTTTGGCAGCCAAGACCAACTTTAGTCAGGATAAGTGTACTAGATGTTCCCCTTCAAAATGGCCAATTGTTGGCGCCCTTCCCGCTCATTATTTGGGAAGAGGCCCAGGGCCTCCCTCTATAAATAGGAGTAGCCACCACAAAGAGAGGGGACGAACTGGAGACAAGTCGAACCCCCAGAGAGAGAGAGAGAGAGAGAGAGAGAGAGAGAGGCGACTGAACTCCCCCAAGCAGTTCATCGCACCAGCTCAAGAACACCCCTCGCGAGGCTGTTCTTCCTTTGTATTGTTCATCATCAGCCCCTGAGGCAATCCACCACACCACAGACTGGAGTAGGGTATTACACCACACCGGTGGTCCAAACCAGTATAAACCTCATGTCTCTGTGTTGTTCATCGTTCGTAGTTTAGATCCCTCGCTAACCATTAACGCATGAGCTGGTAGGGGAAAGATCTCCGCGCGCACCCCAGTGTTCGAACCTCAAGGGTCTGCCGGAACCCGAAATCCGACATTTGGCGCGCCACGTAGGGGTGCGCTGAATCTTCTTCCGCTGGTCGTATGTGATCCTCCGTCGTGTCCATGGTCGACACTCGCCGAAGTGCACCGAAGCGCCGCTGCTCGTGCCGCTGAAGTCGCCAGACGGCCTCCGTCGGGCGGACACCCCCGTCGGTCCCGTCGCCGCTGCCGCCAACGCCGCCATCGGCCCGGGCGAGGAACGCAGCAGCGAGTTCGTCCCAAAGCATCCATCGGTGAGGCGAGAAGGCCGCACCGCCACTCCTTCGCTCGCCCCTGCTGGTTCTTCGTCCCGCACGCACCGCGCTCCCATGGAGGCTCGAGCCGCGCTCATCGCGGCAAACGAGCTCCTGCGCTACCGCCCCGTCGACGACGTCTAAGAGGAGTGGCTCGACCGCGTCGCCGAGCTCGTCCGCGCCCGTGGGCGGGGGAGACGGCGTAGTAAGCAAGCTTCTCCTTGTTCTGCGAGTTGACGGGACACATCAAAAGTAATACTTACGTACAAAGCATCTCGAGTGTACAGAACCTTGCCTCTAAGGTAGGCCCCATATGACACGTCAAGTCGCAATTTGTTTGTTCACCCGTGGTAGACGATCCTCCATCAAGTGGACAACCAGTAAACGTGTCAAATTACCACGTGGGCTGCCTTTTTCGCATGTAAATGAGCTCCATTACATGCACTGCGGCGGTGTGTGGTGGGAAGGAGGCGGAGTACGTGCACCGTCGTGCACCTATTCTCTTCATGCACGTCCCCCACCTACGTGGGTTTGTATGAGAGAGATACAAACCCTAGACATAATGCGCCGTCCATCCCCATGCCTCCGCCACCACCACCACCAGTCACCACCACGCCCCACTCCTCCTCACCTTATCTCTCATCTTTCTCGAGATATCATTTTTTTGATGAAATTCTCGAGATACCATTTTTCCGATTAAATTCTTGAGATATCATTAGTTTTTACACATGGGATTACTCATGCATGGGTCAATCACAACAGGTGTTTTTTTTAAAAAATGCATATTGATGTTCCGTGCAATGCACGGGCATCTTGCTAGTCCATGAAAACAACACATGGCAAAATTTCATGGCGAACGAGGGATTTGAATCTGCTGGGAGGGGCTGTTTGGATTTTGCCCGAGGTAGCCAAAATATTGGCGACCCTTTTGTCCACCGGTGCCTTTGCCACCGATTAACGAGGAATGGCTCGGGTGCTCATGCATCCTCCAGCACGCACATTGGAGATGAGCTCGCACGAGCTGTGCTTTTTTTGTCCCACCACGCCGCCGAGCCAGCCGCAGACTGACCGGCGACCCGCATATTACGCCATCCAACCGTAGCATTAATGCTCGACAAAGAACTCAACCAACCGGAGGAAATTCATGCAAACACGGCGATATTTCTCATAAACAATGACGGAATTCATATAGAATACCAGATTTTCATACAGACATGATGGATTTCATTACATTCAAATCAACTAAGCGGTGCTAGTTCTGGACAACATAGGTATATAATACCTGGCCTAAATGGTCGCCCGCTGATCCATTTGTGTTCCTCATGTCCGGCAACACGATCACCGGACCGCCGGGAGCCCCGGAGGTATATGCTTCAGCGCAAAGGACGGCTCGCTTCCCCGCTGCCCAACTGATATGGTTGGCTAATGCCTAAGATGATGGTGGAAGGGGGCTTCTCCGCTTCTGTGGAGCCCATGCGGGGTCGACGAAGGTCCTCGCAACAAAAGGATCCGGCAAGACACGTGCTATGTACGCTGGCATCGCCTCCGCGGTGGCCTACATGGGACCCAAGCGGCAGCGGCCTCCCGTGTTCTACTTCTCCTCGATGATGGCGATGGACGCGAAGGCGCTGGCCACCGACTCGTCGCTCTCCGCGCACCCGACTTCTGTCTATGCTTGCATGGCGTGGCCGCCGGCATGGGAGTCTCGGCCACAGAAACGGGAGACGCAGTCGAAGACACAGGAGGCGCGGTACGAGGCGGTGGCGTGGACGGCAACGACGATGCCCGTGCGCCGCTCCTCGTCGAGCTGGCCTGGAGCAGCGAGTTGCTGAACCACGCGCCGGCTTGGGGCGGCAACTGGCTCTGTCGGGCGAGGGGAGGGAGGTGGATTAGCGAGCTGCATAGCTCATATCCTGCGGGCTCGGCGGGCCACCCAGCCGGCTTGGATGCGGGATAACTACTCTTCGTAAGCCATTGTAAGAGTGGACAAAATGGTGAAGGAGGAGATAGGGGAGCGGCGGAGGGGTGCGATTCTTGGCCGGCGTTTGGCCTCGTTTAAATAGGAGATTAAATTGACGGCGGACGGGAGGAGCTCGGCCGGTGTGGCGTTTAATGCCGGCCCGGTCATGAACGGACGTGTGTCCAGAGTGGGTTTCTCGGCTTCCACACGAGTTTCATGGAGGCGTTTGAATGCGGCAAGGAGGCGTGTTCAGCCGGGCATGTATCGAGTGGCGCCCTCGACTCTGACGTATGACACCGCGCCGTTCTTCCACTGACGTGTGGGATCTTTGGGTACATGGCCTGCATGTCAGTGACCCAACGCAGGCAGCGCACGACAGAGGAACTTTTGGTGGGCCAGGGCGGTCAGAAGCGGGCATTTCATAAACCGATGATTGTTCATTGAGTGTGACGTCATCTATTTCATCTAGATAAGCCTACTATATAATGTAAGAGAATTTTAAAATTTTCATATATACGTTGATAGCCTGTTCGATACGTTGTGATTCATAAAGACCGCTGCAAACATTAATGTTCTGCTTATCGCAGATAAGATTGATTAAACCTTGCAAAAAAAGGATTAGATTGATTAGTACCCGTAACAATCTATGTCCTAAACAAAGGGTGCATGCACATATAGGTTGAGCGTGTGTCTTGTGTCGTGTGCGGTGTGCATGAAGGCGTGCGAGTGTTGCGTGTGTGCATGTGTACGTTTCAGTGTTGCATGCATGTGTGCGTACGTGCGTGTGTTCGTGAGTGCATGTGTACGTGTCAGTGTTGCACGCCTGCATGCGTGTGTGTGTTCGTTATGTGTACGTGTCAGTGTTGCACGCCTGCATGCGTGCGTGTGTTCGTGCGAGTGTTGCGTGCGTGCATGTGTACGTGCGGGGTGAGGCTACAGGCCAGTCGACTGATTTTTTCATCTCTGGTCAGTAGATTTTCCAGCCGTTGGGTACGAAATCAAGGGCCTGCAGTTTATTTTCAACCTCCACCCAATGAGCCGCCAGCCACCGCCGGCCGAACCGACGACCGCCGCCGTCACCCATGGCCGGCCCGCGCGGCCACGCCGCCCCACCTGCACCGAAACCACTCCCCACCGCCGGTCCACCGCCGCCCCGGCCATCCCTCTAGGCCCTCCCGCGCCGAGATTTTCCTCCGGCGATCCCCACGCCACCGCCCAATCACCGCGCCCCCATCGCCGGTGACTACCAACCAGAGGTCTCATGACTTCGAATCCCCACCGACCACTAATTTATTACCATTTCTGTCCTTCATATACGCGCTGACGGGTGGGCCCTATGGTAATGTGCGTTGTTGAATGTGGAACGTTTGACTGGTCAATTGATCGTGTCATCAAAAAATTATGGAGCTGTATGGTGAGCCAGTGACCGTATGATCACCCTAAAATATATTTTATTAACACAGTACAGACTCAAACTACCATTTCTTTCTTTCATATACGCGTTGACAGGTGGGCCCCATGGTTACGCGCCCCCGTGGTGCAACACTAGTTGCGTCACGTGGAACGTTCGACTGGTCAATTGATTGTGTCATCAACAAAATACGGAGTTGTACGGGTGAGCCAGTGACCGTATAATCACGACATGTATTTTTTTAACAAGGTACATGTTGGGGATATGACTATTAGATTTGACCTGCCCAGGAGGGGCCGGGTCATCCCTTTGGCGGTTCATCTCAATGAAGCCCAAGAGTATATTAAGATGACGGTTTGTAGACAGGCTTGTTAGAGGGCCCAAGCCCGAAGGCGGTTTAAGGCCCGCAAGTATAAACCGCTATGTATATGTAAACTTGTATCGTAAGGCATGTAAGATAAGTCACCGAGCCGGACACATTATATGAGCCGGCCGGGACTCTGTAGGCCGCAGGGTGTCAACCCGTGTATATAAGGGGACGACCCGGCAGCGGCTTAGGGGAAGAAACATCAGATCAAGAGCTGGGCAAAGCATATTTGCTCCCCGGTCACCGAAACCCTAGCAATTCCACCTCAAACTGGATTAGGCTTTTACCTTCACCGCAAGGGGCCGAACCAGTATAAACTCATCGTGTCCTTTGTCTCATTTAACCCCTTTAAGCTAACCTCGTTGCAATGGCTCCACAACTAAGTCCTTCTATGAGGACATCTGCCGTGACACTTCCACGACAGTTGGCGCCCACTGTGGGGCCAGCGCACGATGGTTTTGGGTTCTTAAAGGGCAGCTTCGAAGGGATCAAGGGATACGCTATGGGCCGGATGACCAAGAGTCGTCGCGACAAGCTCTACATCGACGATGCAGGCTGGGGCCCCGAGGCCGGCTCAATTGAGTACAGGTACTGGGTCCCCTTCGGCGGAATTCACGTCTTCATCGGCAAGTCGGTGAATCGGGCCCTGAGCCGGACACCTGCGCCGACATCATCGAGACGGCTCAGCGTGCATGACGCGCCCAGGATAAACCCGCCATGAAGCATGCCTTTGTTGGATGTATCCAAGGGGCAGAATTGGAAGGCTCTGTGTCTGGCGGTGAGACGACCATCTACTCTGATGGTGAGTCGTCCACAGGCGAAACCGACTCAATGTATCAGTTGCAAGACGGACGGCTTGGGGGCTATTCCGGTGGCGACAGTATTCCAGACTCCCATGAGCCGCCGAACAGGGTGGTAATCTTCATGGCTGGCACCCAACCAGTTCTTGGTTGGACAACCGCCGCGGGCATGACTTCCAGTGCAGCGATGGTGATAGCAGCGGGTGCGGGCGGTTCAACACGCCCGCCGGCTCAAGTTCTGGCGGATCTACTAGACGCTCTGGTGACTCTGATGGAGGTTTATGTGACCCCAGACAACCAGGAACAGGATAAGGTGGAAGTGGCTAAATTGCGTGATGGGATCGCGCAAGCTAAGGCAGACTTGGCAGCGGAAAACTCCAGGATGGCTGCAGAACGGGCCGTTTTTAACGCCCAAGCGCAGCGGATTCAAGCAGATTCATACCGGCTTTTGGTGGATCAGAACGCTTCAAACAAAGTCTTGAGGAGGAAGCATCGGAGTCGTCTGCCCTCAGTTTATGAGTCGAGGGATCTCTTCAACACACCCGGAGCAGGGGCTAGTAATCCGTCGGTGATAAACAAGACGATTGAGGCGCCAGGGGCGGAGTACCGGGTCAGCCGCGCGTGGCCGGTTCTCCACACATGGATAATACCCCACCTCAGCGCGTAGTAACGCCGCTGGGTCATTACTCCACCCCTCTAGATAACATGATTGCTGCACTACGCGATTGGCGGCTTTACCGGTCGAGGGCCAGACCCCGACGGCGATTGAAACCAATAGGGCCAGGGAACTTCTTCAAACAACTTCGGTGTAGCAGCAGGCTTACTCCTATAGCCGTGACCGGATTCATTCAACCCCTCGTCCGAGCCGGAGCTACAGTAGGCATATTGACTCGCCATCAGTTTCGAGTGAGCGACATCGTCACCAACCTCATGGCTATGACCCGGCGCGCAACAGTGCTGATGCACAGGATTTGGTGGACCAGGGCAGAGCATGTCGGGAGGCTGAGCTGGCGGCTCATTAGCACGCGTCGGCTTACCCGACGACTTCAGTTGAGGCGGGTGTAACTTCTAGAACTTTCGGTGTGCCGTTTCTAACGGCAGTTCTACGAAACGAGCTCTTGCCCAAGGATTTCAAAGGCCCTCGTAAGGTGCCCAATTATACAGCAGATCAGCCTCCTGAGGCCTAGGTTGAGAGTTATGAGATGGCTATGGAGATGCTGGATGTTAGTGAAGCTGTGTACGCCAAGTACTTCACCATGATGCTGGAGGGGACGGCTCGTACCTGGTTGAAGGGGCTGCCGGCTAATTCCACCGGGTCATGGGCGGAGCTGAAGGCCCGGTTTATCCAGAATTTCAGAGATACATGCAAGCAGCCCATGTCAATTGTGGATTTGGCTTCTTGTGTTCAAGATGAGGGCGAGTCAACCACCAGTTGGGTACGCCAGGTCTCGACCATCATGCACTCTTCAGATAACATGAATGTCGGTTCAACGATTCTGATGTTGGGGAAAAATTGCCGTTTTACTCCACTCAAGCAGAAGCTTGGACGGCTCAAGCGTCATTGCAACGACATGGGTACTCTAATGGTGGCTCTTGTTAAATATGCCGACTCTGATGGTACCAAGGACCCTGACTCTAAGGATGAAAGATCAGGAAAGGGAAAGAAGAGTAGCGGCATGAAGGGACATCAGTACAATCCTACCAATCAGGAAGGCAATGGTAAGCGCAAGGCTGATGATTTCGTGGCTAACACCGGTGCGTGCACTTATAATGAGCGTCGTAAGGGACAGTCGGCTCCAAGGACAGGATTCGATCTTGAGGCAATGTTAAATCAGCCGTGTCCGAAACACGAAACGGATCATAAGCCGGCTACTCATTCGTGGAAAGATTGCAGCATAATGAGAAGCTTTAGGGAGTCCATCCAGTGCCACCATGGCCCGAACGGCGGATCGGGGTCCGTTTCTCAGGGTCCAGGTCATGGCGGCAGTGGTTCAAATTCCGGGTTTCAGGGCCACGACAACAGGGTGGTTATAATCAGGAGAGTAATCAGGGGAATCAACAGCAGCAGCAGTCTGGTTATCAGAGCAACCCGAAGCATCTGAATAGTGGGCAGTATCATGTCTTCACCACTAGCTTATGTAAGCGGGACCAGAAGCTTCACAAGAGGGTCGTGAATGCGGTTGAGCCGGCAGTGCCACGTTATTTGAGGTGGTCAGAGCAGCCTATTGTGTGGAGTCGTGAGGATCATCCGCCGCGGGTTGATAATCCAGGTCACTTGGCTCTGGTGGTGGCACCTTAGGTTGGGGGCTATAAGTTTACTAAGGTGCTCATGGATGGAGGTAGCAGCATTAAAATCCTTTATTATGAGACCTTTCGTCGCATGGGACTGACAAATAAGAATCTTAAGCCGTCAAACACTGTCTTCCATGGTGTGGTGCCTGGTAAGTCGGCCTACCCGGTGGGTAAGATATCTTTGGAAGTTGCCTTTGGAGATGAGCATGATTCCAGGTTTGAAACTTTAACCTTTGAAGTGGTCAAGATGAAGAGCCCTTATCATGCTCAGTTTGGGCGGCCGGCTTATGCTAAGTTCATGGCGAGGCCTTGCTATGTTTATTTACAACTTAAGATGCCGGGTTACAAGGGCACCATCACAGTACATGGGAGTCGCAAGGTGGCCCTGGAGTGTGAAGAAGGTGACGCGGCTTATGCTGAATCGGTTTGTGCAACGGAGGAGTTGAAATTTTACAAAGATAATGTTGACTAGGCAGACATGATGTCCTTGAAAAAGCCAACCACGGAGCATGATCCTAAGTTGAAGTTTAAATTGGCAGATGATACTAAACTGGTTGACTTCGTCCCTGGTAACTCATCTAAGCAGTTCAACATCAGCGCTAATCTGGACCCGAAATAGGAAAGCGCGCTCATCGAGTTCATCCGTGAGAACTGGGACATCTTTGCATGGAAGACTTCAGACGGCCGGGTGTACCGAGGGAACTCGCTGAGCACACTCTTAATATTGATCCAAAATTTAAGCCGGTCAAGCAATTTCTTCACCGATTTAATGAGGAGAGGCGGAAGGCCATCGGTGAGGAGGTGGCCCGGCTCTTGGCGGCCGGGTTTATCATTGAAGTTTTCCATCCTGAGTGGTTGGCTAACCCGGTGCTGGTATTCAAGAAGAATGGCACTTGGCGGATGTGTGTGGATTACACGGACTTGAATAAGGCCCGTTCGGTGATCTGTTTGCTCTCCCTCGTATTGATCAAATCATTGATGCTACGGCGGGTTGTGAGCGTTTGAGTTTTTTGGATGCGTATTCAGGTTATCATCAGATCAAGATGGCAGTTAAGGACCAAGGGAAGGCAACTTTCATTACTCTGTTTGGAGCCTTCTGCTATGTATCTATGCCTTTTGGGCTCAAGAGTGCCTAGGCGACTTATCAGCGGTGTGTGCAAAATTGCCTTCACAATCAGATTGGGCGGAATGTTCATGCTTATGTAGATGACATTGTGGTGAAGTCAAGAGAGAAGGAGACCCTGATTGATGATTTAAAGGAGACGTTTGCCAACCTCCGGGTCTACAAGATGATGCTTAACCCGGATAAGTGTGTCTTTGGTTTACCAGCAGGCAAGCTCTTGGGTTTCCTGGTTTCTAACAGAGGCATTGAAGCTAAACCGGAGAAGATCAAAGCCATTACTTCATTGGCTAAGCCGGCATGTGTTAATGATGTTCAGCGTCTGGCGGGTCGTATTGCGGCTCTGAGTCGGTTCATAAGCCGTCTGGGTGAGAAGGCTATTCCTCTTTATCAGATGATGAAGAAAACAAATCACTTTGTTTGGAGTGATGCTGCTAATCAAGCATTTGAGGATCTGAAGAAACAGTTGGCTTAGTCTCCCGTGCTTGCTGCCCCTATTGATAAAGAGCCTCTGTTGTTATATGTGGCTTCTAATAGGCGGGCTATCAGTGTAGCCATTGTGGTGGAAAGGAAAGAGGCAGGCAAGGAGTACCCGGTTCAACGACCAGTTTACTATATCAGTGAGGTGCTTATCGAGTCCAAACAGAGGTATCCACACTGGCAGAAGCTTGTGTATAGGGTTTTCATGGCAAGCCGGAAGCTTAAGCAATACTTTCACGGTCATCCCATCACCGTGGTTATTTCTGCTCCTTTAGGAGATATCATCCAAGACAGGGAAGCCACATGCCGAGTTGCTAAATGGGCCATTGAGCTTGGTCCTCACGGTTTAAAGTACGTACCACGTACGACCATCAAGTCTCAAGCACTTGTGGATTTCATCAATGATTGGACAGAGTTACAGGCACCTGAGGAAAAGCCGGTTAACACATATTGGACTATTCACTTTGATGGATCCAGACAGTTGGAGGGCTTGGGGGCTGGAGTTGTCTTGACTTCCCCACGAGGTGACAAATTTTCTTATGTTCTCCGGCTAATGTTCCCCTGTACTAACAATGCAGCTGAGTATGAGGCCTTACTCCATGGTCTTTGGATGGCTAAGGAGATGAACATAAGCCGGGTGAGATGTTTTGGCGATTTAGATCTAGTGGCTCAACAAGTTTCTAGTACTTGGGATTCTAAAAATCCGCTCATGGCGGCTTATCATCGAGAGGTTGATGCTATTGCGGGTCATTTCAAGGGTTATCAATCTGAGCATATTGATCGCAGGTGTAACATCCCAATTTTCCTAAATTAGGATGTTAATAGATCATTCACATGCATATCATATTTTTATTGCATTATTTGCTTTCCTGAAATATTCAAATCATTATGCAACAAAAGGCAATTTATTGGAGTGGAGATAACATGACTTCTCCCCTGCTTTTTAAAAATGTTCATAATGCGTGGAATATTATTTCCAGTTCATCCGATATGTTCTCGTAATTTTGCAATCTTCAAAGTATTTTAATTGTGTGTTATTTTACTGTTTGTGTGGCCTTTTGCATCAAAATGAATTTCTAAAATTGCATTAGGTGGGGAACTAGTGTTCCTGTAGTTTATATTAGCAGTATAGATTTTACTGTGTGTCTAGGTATTCTTATTTAGATTTTATATTGTGTATGTTATTTTTTTTTTACTGCTGTTGTTTCTGTTTAAAAAAAAGAGAAAGGCAAGAAGTCGGCCGACCAATGCCCACCACCACCGGCCCAAAGAAAGCCGCCACACCATCGCAGCCATGCCCACCTAACCTCGCACAACTGCGTGGCCCACCTACCCGTGAAGCGGTACGCAGCAACCAGCCGCCACGCCCGATCCACTCGCCTCACCACGACAGCTGGTCCCGCTACTGTTTCGTTCTTTCCACTGAAGCCGACGCCACAAGACGCGACGCTCGAAGCGCGAGCCCGACTCCAACCCGACGCCCTACTCGACCCCACGACCTCCTGTGGCACCGCGACGCTGAAGCCCAAATTCGCGACGAACCCCGAACCCCTTATCCCGATTCTGTCTGCCGCCAGACGCTCGGTTAGGGCGAAACGCATCTCGTCTTGGAGATCCGCTGCCGCCGCTGTCACGGCCGCTGTTGCCGCCAGAAGAACTCGCAGAGCTCACCGCCGCACCTTCGCTTTCACCCTCGAAGCCGCGCTTCGCTGACTTATTTTCGTGGGCAGAGAGCCACCGGAGCGAGCAACTCAAGCTCGTCCGCCGCCGCCGGAGCCGCCGCGTTCAGGTCTTCACCGCCGCCGTCACAGTCCGCCTCGCCGCCGTTCGACCTCACCTACACCTCCGCCACTCACCGCCGCACCCATCCGTCGCTTCACCTTCGCCGGAGACGCGCCGGACAAGCTCCACCGCCGACGCCCGACCCGCCGCTGCCGTGTCCCCTGTTTTCCGGTGAGCACGCACGCACAGCAAACCCCGGCCAATCACGCGCTGACACGTGGCAGTTTGCTACAGGAGTTCGCTACAGGAGTTGCTACAGCCCAGATGTTTTCTGTTGTTTTTGTTTTTCTTTCCAGATTTCAACTCTAACTTCACTATATCTTTTATTCTGTATACCCAAATTAGGTAATTATTTTTCCTATGATCTCAAAAAAATCAGCCCTTCATGACAGTACCAAAATTTCTCATGTTTGCACTGTTTAAATTTGAATTCGTTCAAATTCAAATTAAACATTCCGGAGGTCAGAACTTTCAAACCGCTTATCGAATCGAGTGATTCTTTTGCATTGTGACCGTAGTGCAATTTAGGTGATGTTAAGATTCTGTTGTTGAGTTTTAAAAATGGTTTTCTTGCTGTTGGTTTTATTTGGGTTCTATTTGTGTTTCAATGATTGATTTGTTGAATTGTGTGAAACGTGTAGATTGTCCGGAGCGCGACGCGAGCTATTGTCAGGAGTGTGACTTTCTGAATCAGAACCAAGGCAAGTTACATGTTGATCATCCTTTACCTATTATTTTCTATGCATGTAGTTATATCACACTATGAATATATGCATGTATAGGAGTATTATATATGTTGGCTATGTTGTTGAGTTATTTTCCCGTCTTCTGCAAATCGTGGTAGTTGTAGTTTGCTATGCTTTGTAGGCGGGGGTGGTTCGTGGTATTCATTGAGTTTATGTGAGGATTATATATATAACTAAAATGAGTAGTAATTAAGGATTTAATTCACCTCTGGCGAAGTGGTATTGCTTGGTGTTGAGGGAAGGCATCATGGGGTCTTGCACCTTTTCTAAGGCCATGCGCTCATCGTAGTGCACCCTAAGTGGAATGCCGCCTGTGTTCAAAAAGATCAGATGCACTTAGTGACTAGTAGCTTCCATGTGCGGCCACTTGGCTATATGGGCTCGCTTAGTTGATCGGGTTGTTGGAACCCCGGCCCCGACATAATCGGAGATGTAGCATATGTAGGTGGGATGTGGCCGCCAGTGGTTAAGGGAACCTCTTCCGAAAGACTTTGTCTCAATCTTTGGATTGGGTCCAATTGGGTAAAGCGTACAAAACTCTGCAGAGTATTAAAACTAATCATGATTAGCCGTGCCCCGGTTATGGGTAAATTTGAGCGACTATGCCATTACGCTTGTTGGATGATCTTGACAGATGTGACACTTAATAAATTTGTTGGGCAACTTAATAAAAGGGTAGGTTGGAGTTGATTTTGCCAACTCAACTCATGTATTTAATTGTAGTAATAAAAGAGCTAAATAATTTTTTGACTATTAGGTAGTTATTAGGACAAAATCAGCTTTCCGCAAAAAATAAACCCCAAGCCTTCCTTTGTTGTACTATGCATATACATGTAGGTCTCCGCTTTATTATTACTCCTCAGGTAACTTGCCAATACATTCCAAGTATTGACCTATATGGCTGCAACGCCTCATGTTGCAGGATATTCGCATTTAAGAGTAAGGTACCGTTAGGGTCGCGAGTCTCCGCACTCAAGATCGCCAAAGGGCTATGATGGGACTCATCATTATTTTCTCGCTACTTTTCCGCTGTTTGATTGAATAAAGCTAGCCAAGTGCTATGCGCATTGTTTTATTTTATACATTCTGGATCATACGTTGTAATAAATGATGCACTTGCTATTCTGGTATTCATCTATACTGTGTGTGCTAGCGAGTTCGATCCAGGGACTAGCACGGTAAGCACAGAGACTCAAATCCTTTGAGGTTTGGTCGTCACAGCAGGAAGAACGAGGCGGCTGATACTTTAAGCCGACTAGGGTCTCAGCGTAAGCCGGTGTCACCTAACACGTTCCTGGACATTTTGTTTAACCCTTCCGTCAAATTACCTACAGAGGAAGATCTTGCTGTCCCCGAACCGGAAGCACAGTTGGTGGCGGCTCTTCACGCTATTCCCGATTGGACAGTTCCATATTTGGCTTACATGACCCGCGGTGAGTTTCCAGAGGATGAAATCTTGGCCAGACAGATAACCCGGTGGTCTAAGTCAATGACAATTATGAACGGGGAGTTGCATCATTGCAAAGGTCATTGTATGCTTTCAAAGATTGCCTCTCCCAAGAAGGCCGTGAGATTCTACGGGAGATTCATGAAGGAGATTGTGGTCATCATGCTAGCTCTAAATCTCTTGTAGCCAAGGCTTTTCGTCATGGGTTCTATTGGTTGACGGCTCACACTGATGCTGAGGATTTGGTAAGCAGATGTGACGGCTGTCAGAAATTTTCACGACGAGCTCATGTGCCGGCTCAAGAATTGAGAATGATTCCAATTACTTGGTCGTTTGCAACTTGGGGGCTTGATATGGTTGGGCCCTTCAAGAGGTCCAAGGATAAGAAGACTCACCTTTTGGTGGCGGCTGACAAGTTCACCAAGTGGGTTAAAGCAGAGCTAGTCTGTAAGTGTGATGCAGCAACGGCGGTTCAATTCATGAAGAAGGTGATCTTCCGTTTTGGCTTTCCAGACAACATTATAACAGATAATGACACTAATCTTTCTAAAGGTGCTATGAGAGAATTCTGTCAACGAGAGCATATCAGGCTTGACGTTTCATCTGTGGCTCACCCTCACCCAACGGTCAGTGTAATCTGCAAATCAAGAGATTTTGCGAGGTATCAAGCCCCGGCTTATGGTCCCTTTGCAAAGGACGCCGGGTTGTTGGGTGGAAGAGTTGCCTTTGGTGTTATGGAGCATCAACACGACCCCCAACAGATCTACAGGTTATACCCTCTTTTTCATGGTTTATGGAGCAGAGGCGGTTCTCCCTAGTGACATCCGTCACGATTCACCCCGGGTGGCGGCTTACGTGGAAGTCAACAATGAAAAGGCACGTCAAGATGCACTTGACCTGTTGGATGAGGAGCGTGATCTCGCGACAGCTCGTTTGGTGATTTATCAGCAAGACCTACGTCGTTACCACAGCCGGCGGGTCAAAACCAGAACCTTTCAGGAAGGCAACTTAGTGCTCTGGCTCATCCAGGATCAAACAGACATGCATAAGCTCTCGCCGCCCTGGGAAGGACCTTTTGTGGTCAGCAAGAATCTGCATAACGTGTCATATTATCTTATCGACGTTTGAGAACACAAGGGTTCACGTAAGTCGGAGGAGGAGACCCATCGACCGTGGAATATTGCTCATCTTTGGCCCTACTATACTTGAGCCACCAGCTCTCATGATGTACATGGTTACATGATGTATATATTATAGATAGTATAATGAAGCCGACATCCCTGATAATTCAGGGCCTCTATCGTTTCACTTCTTCGAAGTTGAGTTTTTATCATCATATTACATATTCTTTTAAGAGGCTTGATGACCAAATTACAGGGACCAAAGAGAGTTGGATGCACAACACAGATCAAACATAGGTCCCTGGTGAAGCGCGATTCGTCAGTGTGTCACTTTGGGGCTTCCTGATCGTATTCGAATCATAGTTGTCGATACCCTCTTGACCGGCTCAACGCCACACTTGTCAGTATGTCACTTGGGGGCCTCCTGTTCAAACATAGGCATATTCGACCAAAGAGAACATAGCGTTACTACCCTCTTGACCAGGTTTGTCCAAACATAGGCGTATTCGACAGGACATAACCTTTTCGGGTCATCCTACCTGTAGCCAGCTGCTTCAACTCCATCGGGTAATCCCGATTGACCCGTCGAACTCTTAAACGATCAATCTTACGGTGTATCCGACCAAGATCTGAGCTTGTTAAGGTTCAAACAATGGCTTGTCATGTAAGAGCACGATTTACAGATAGTCAGGATAGATCCAGGCTTCATCAGCCGCCTTCTTGAAACTTGGATAAATCGGCCCGTGATGTATGTTGTTACTCTGGCCCCGCGTACTCCTGATAAGTCTTTGAGCAAGACCAGACTTTATCTAGGGTTCAAATCTCGATTAAGCTGCACCGTGAGTCGTGCTCACGTAATGCACGAATAATCCAGTGGCTCCGACTAGTTTCATTGAAGAAGACACTTTGGCTTGGCAGCCCACAAAAGCCTCGAATTTTGTTTGATTTTTCATTCGTAGATCTCTTCTTTGACTTCTGATTTTTTACAAGTCGGGCCCAACTGCCCTACTTATGGCTCATATTTGAAGCATATTTTGGGTATCTATCACCCGCCAGGATGGCAGATTATAAGTTGCCGGAGTATCATATTCTTATGTTTAGAGTCATCACTCTAACACCTCTACTTACGGAAAGTGGACAAGCCGGCAATATAAGCCACCGCCGCTGGTATAATATTTTATCATGTTAAGTATTATTGTCAGACAAGCCCTGGTTATGGACTATTCGTCCCCAGTGGCTTTAATTGGGTATCATGACCCGCCCGGCGGTCAACCGCCAGGGCACCTATGGTTTGTTTGTGTGCAGGATAAAGTATTATAGCTAAAACTGTACAGGACGATATTATCATGATCATAAAGTAATAGTTTCTTAAACTGACGACCAACAGTATTGCACAAAAACAGAAACATGCACGATGGCACGGTAGGCCCAAGTTTTTACTACCCTATTACATGACTCCACGAGTCAAATAAGATTAAGTGTTTTGAAGGATTAATATATAAACCGCCTAGCGGTTTATTCTTCTTGGCTTCACTGATTGGAGGCTTTTGGATCATCCTTCTCTGGTTCTTCATCCTCCTCCGCCGTTTGAAAATCGAGTGATGACCAATCGATGCCAGATAAGGCTTGGAATTCAGCTTCGTCATCTATAAGATCGGACGGTTCAACTTCAGGGGCAAAAGTATGCTTATGGATTGGAGGGATCAGATCCATCACTTTGTAAGCCGGGGTAGGCATCTTCTGATTTTGCTTGTCATAAGCCGTATGGTACTTTAAAATGTCTGAATCATTGGCAATCTGGGTGGCCATTGTATGAATTTCCTTCACACAGGCTGCAAAGTCATTTTGGTCAAAAGGAGTACCATCCTCTTTTAAGCTTGGATATCTAGTGGCTACATCAGCTGGCTCTAATTCCGGTACCCATGCTTTAGCCTGGCTCAAGGCTGTCACAACGCCGACTCTTGCAGATGATCGCTTCATTTCATCGATCCTGACAGGCAGCACAGAGAGATTTTTTAAGACATCTATCAAAAGCCTAGGAGCTTGATTAGTTGGAGAAATTTTGGCCAGGGCATGCTCAGTTCCAGTGTACAACTATTCAACAAGTGTATAGATAGCTTTCAGCTTTACAATTATGTCTTGGTCAAGATTGTTGCTCCTCGGACCTAAATTAAATCACAAATTCGTTAGTGGCGGCTTATACTATGAAGAAAGGATTTTGGATGGTTAGAAAGGCGACTTACCAAAGATAGCTGAAACCATCTGAGATACACGGTGTTTTAAACCGATGAGTTCAGTGGTGATTTCTTGAAGAGCCGCCTCGGCTCTCTCAGCCCGCTGCGTTAAAGTAGCCTTTTCTTCAACCCAAGTCTTTTTCTCCGCCTCCAAACTGGTCTTGAGTTTTTCCAACTCAGCCACGCTAAACTGGAACTTTGACTCAGCTTTCTAGGTCTCATTTTCCTGAGTCGCCAGCCGGGTCTTTGCATCATTCAATTGAGACTCCAGTTCAACAGTAGCAGCCTATATGAAGTACAGAGTTATCAACATTTATATCAAGGTTACAAGAATATAAGTCCCCAGTCTTCTGCAAGCAACAACACTTGACACTTGGGGGCTAATGTCTGTCAAAGAAATTTTTCAAGGAAAAGGCTCTTATAACTAAAGTCCCAAGCACTTTGCAAGCAAGACTACTTGGCACTTGGGGGTTAATGCATATCGCTTGTATATTCTTCATAATCAGCCGTATGCACGGTAAACAATCCCAACCGACTCATGGGGGCTATGCAGACTAAGCTCTCTTTTCTTACAAATGAAAAATAGGACCAGCTCATTCATACTGATTAAACCGGCCCTTGGGGACTACATATGCAAAAGTTAAAACTGCTTAAACATCCGGTTTATATTTAAACCAGATAAGGAGGGATTCTAGGACAGAAGTTTACGGATTCTTCTAAGTCTACAACCTATTCAATCTTATCATAACCAGTAGACTTGGGGGATGGCAGGAGTGTACTTGGTTGGCAGTATGTTTAGCTAAGGCTATGGGATTTCCCGGTTCTACAAAGCTGGAGCTAGTAATCAACACGTCATCATTATGAGTCTACGACGGCTTAGGTGAGCTTGATGGGGCAGGATTTGAAGGATTAATAGTAGTGTCATCAACACGTAGATCCTAATCTCAAAGGAGTGTCGATGTGATTTCTCCCGTTGTTTGTCGAGGCTTGCATGTGGACTTGCTGCTCCAGCTCAGCAACTTCTGGTGCCTCAGTTGGTTTGGTCACCTTTGCCTTCTTGTTAGGATTTTCTTGTCCCCTACACGGATTATGACGAATCAGTATAGTTATCAGAATATATAGAGGTGCATAGTAAGAAGTGATTATCATTACCCAGGGGCAGTCTTGAAAGCCGGCAACTCGGTTTGCGATGAGCGGCTAGAGGAAGAACGGGAAATATCCTGATCAATGGTCATCAATAGAGTTAAGTAATAGATAAATAAGACCCGCCAGCAGGTCAAAGAAGTAAGTTAACAAGAACCTTGTTTCGCCGTTTTCGAGGAGCATGAGTGTTTGATAAGCCGGAGGATAACTCTTCACCGCCGCTTGTCCGGGTCTATCGCCGATTCTCGTGTTGCTGTTGCTTCAAAAGAAAGTGAGGATCTAAATAAGCCAAGGGGTGTGAAAACCTTACTTTCTGGGTTACTTGTCAAAGTTTCGCCTTGGCAAAGGGTCCGAGCCGAGGAAATAATAGTTACCTCTTCTTCACCGCTATTGGCTCCTCGTGTCACCTTAATAATAGTCGCGGTCAATAAGATAATTGAAAATGAGCCAATAGAGTCAAGGGCTACCTCTGACTCAGAGGTATCATCCAGTTTGAGAAGGTCAGGGGCGCTCGGTTTCTTCTTCTTCTTGGCGGTTTTCTTAGCGGCTTTTTTGGCGACCCTGGCCTTGTTAGCAGCCTCATGATCATACTCCGTTTTCCAAAAGTCAGACTTAGCCTGCAAAGGTTATTAAGGGTTGAGTTAATAAGGTATTCGAGTGATGAGGTAAAGATAAGTAAGTTCAGAGACTTACATCTGGTGGCGGGTTAAGCTTGCAGAAAGGGGCCAGACCCACTTTAACACAATGTTCCGGGTCTTCATTCAGAAGAGACTTAACCATTTCATTTACTGCTTCATCAGTTAATGGTGCAGAGCTATGACGCAGTGAATCTTTTTCACCACCAGTGTAAGTGCACATTAAGCCGGTGCGGCGACTTAAGGGAATGATCCGCCAAGAAACCAACACCTGACTAAATAAACTCCAGTTAGGCCATTTCCTAGCAGAGCCTTAACCTTCAGAATGGTAGGAGCATTTTTCCTCCGTTCAGCAGAGGTAAGTTTTTCATGAAGATTATGCTTTGGGTCTAGGCACTCGACACGGTAACCCGGCAGTGGATTCTCGTCAGCCGGGGAAGTATCTTTGCAATAAAACCACGCCCGTTCCGCCTTTTTGGGTGACTCAAAGAAAGGTGCATAAGGAAAGATGGCATCTCTTCCGTGTTGAATTGATGTTCCACGAGCTCCAAGCTACGGCCATTTGTGAACTCGGCCCCATGGTTCTAGTAAAATACTCTCTAAAGAGATCAACACCGGGCTCCTCTTGAAGGTATACTTCACAGAAGACTTGAAAGTTGCAGATATTTGACACGGAACTAGGTCCAATGTCTTGAGGATGGAGCTAGAAAAAGTGCAGAATGTACCGGAAGAATTTAGAGCCGGGCGGCGAGAAGCCCCGGTTCATGTGGTCAGTAAAAACGATGACTTCGCCATCCTTCAGCTGAGGTCTTTCTTCGCCCGGGTAAGGAGCACGGTAATGCCTCACACTCTTGGCGGGTAGATACCCGACTTTGAAAAAGTCCTGTCGGAGTAATTGGACACGGATACCCCGAAGACGGTGAGACGATATTTCAAGACATCGGGGCTAGCAAAGCCCTCACCGACCGCCTGCCGCTTCCCGCCGCTCCCCGTCCGATCGCTTCGCCGACCGGCTGCCGACTGCAGCCCGACCCGAACCGACAAGACACAAGACGAGACGGCCGTACCCGAGCACTATTGATGTGTCATCTCAGCCATCATGTATAGTGTCACTTGTCCCCTGGCACTATTTATGAATTGACCCAGGGGACAAGCATGACACCCACCAAGACTTGCTCTCATACCACCACTTAGCTTAGATAGTAAGCTAGCCATGCCTATATAAAGGCACACATCCATCCATCCACGGGATGGACTCCGACGGCCACATTCATTTGGCCACAAGGCCACTCACGGCCATAAGCCATGGCCATACATGGCCACTAGAGCCGGCCATACGCATGCATATACCAGATCAGATGCACTTGGCACTGGTCCCAGATACAGCTCTAGGAGCACTTTGTACTGCCCGATGTACACCCCAGATAGATACACTCAGACATGCAAAGAAGAGGAGTATTATCTCTCGGAGAGCTCCGAAGCTGGGTAAACCACCGCGTGCTACTCGCATACCCGCTCCCGGTCCTATCAGCAGCAGTCTTAACCTCACACTAAGCCCTTGTGGCATATGTCGACTCGCAAGCCCCCCGTGATAATACCACGACAGTTGGCGCCCATCGTGGTGTGGTACTACTACTATGCTGCCACGCTGCTGCTGGTTTCGCAGTCCGGGCGGACCACTTTCGTCATCACCGCGGTGTTGCCGTCGTCTCTCCGATAGCGGTCGGGGGCTCGACATCGACATGCCCCCGGAATGGCCGTGAGGGGCGGCGTGACCTCGCCATCGGCCTTGCCTTCTTCAACACCACCGCGACGCCGACCGTCCGTCCGCGCGCGTGCCGCGCGCGGGGCCTCGTTTCGGTCGGCCGTGGCCATCCACGCGTCGCTCG
This sequence comes from Aegilops bicornis, assembly GCA_021605145.1. Taxonomy (NCBI): domain Eukaryota; kingdom Viridiplantae; phylum Streptophyta; class Magnoliopsida; order Poales; family Poaceae; genus Aegilops; species Aegilops bicornis. The sequence goes on from CM038669.1 coordinate 260,942,133, forward strand.
CATTTGCTCCTCTCTGTGCTACGCCTTGCACTGGCCGGAGCGCGCATTAGCTTCTCCACATGCCATATTTGCGAGCTAGCTAGATGCAAGTAAAAGTATGATCAAACCATAGCCATGCATCACACATACAATGCCCATACACCACTTGTACAATGGCCAGATACGTCCCAGATGATAACCGTATAATGGTCATGCATTTCTCAGATGCAAGACAAACAATGGTCAGACAATGGCCATGCACATCCCGCCTCTGCTCTTCTCCGCGTACGCGGGCGCGCAGCCGTGCTAGCCCACCTCCGCTCCTTCGCCGCCCGGCCTCGTCCTCCTCTGCGCCTGCGCAGGAGCGAGGACCCGAGCCCTGCTGCTCAGCCGCCAGCCTCCTCGAGCTCCTTGTCGAGCCGCTCCTCCATGGACGAGCTGTCTCAAGCACCGCTGCCGCCTCCTGCACAGAGGCTCCAGGCCGGCTTTGCCCCGTGCGCTGCCGCGCCCCTCCTTGCTCGGCCATCCGCGCGCTTCGCCCGGCCCGGCCCGCTGCGCCGCCAGCGTCGCTCCCTCCGCCAGAAGCGCCTGCCGGCTTCAAGTCCCGGGCTCGGCCACCGCTTCGTGGCTGCGTACCCATGCCGCCTCAAGGCCCGACCTCCTCCACGAGCACGCCCGCGCCCGGCTGCTCCGCCTCACCTGCCCGGCTGGTCCGCCTCCCACCTGCCGGCCTCGCCAAGCACGCCGTCTGCACGTGCAGAGAGAAAAGGGCCGCTGCCGAGATCTCTCTAGAAAAGTCAATGGTCGACTCCATGCTGAACCGTCTCCCGCTTGCGCCCGCATATGGGCCACGCCCGCCGCCGCCCGTCTTGCCGGGTCCCCAGAACGCAGTTCCGCCTTTGCTCCCACAGGCCGGCCCTTCCCTACGCCCGCGCCATAGCGCCAGCTCCCGCCGCCCGCTGCTCGCCCGGCTCGGCTCGAGCACCCGGCCACCTTTGCGCCCCTCGCCGACTCGGCTCCGAGCACTCCGCCCGGCTCTCCGCGCCGACTCTAGCGCACCCGGCCGCCTGCCGGCTCCTGCCACTCGGCCGGCTCTCCGCCTGCCGGCCTCCAGCTGCGCCGGGTCCCGGACCCACGGCTCACTGTCGCCCCGCGTCGCCCCGTGCTACCTCTTCTCCACCCCGGCCGCTGTGCCAACTCAACATGCCACGGTGGGCGCCAAATGTCGGGTGGTAGGTGCGACATATGCCAACGGGTGGCTTATCATTATGGGAGCCAATAAGACATCGCCGGTGCCTGGAAACGGGATGAGGCGAAGACATGCACGCCGGCGAACCTTACCCAGCTTCGGGGCTCTCCGTGGAGATAACACCCCTACTGCTGCTATGCGGGGTCTCCGCATGATCACTAGGTGAACAAGTAGCTACAAGAGGCTCCTTGAGCTGTTTTGGTGAGAGGAAGAAGAAGGGCACGACTAGCTCTCCTCTTCCCTCTATGTGGTGTCTAAAACTCTAAGAGATCAACCCTTTGCATGGGTGCCCTGGGAGGTTTATATAGGCCTGCCCCCCAGGGGTACAATGGTAATCCGGCTGGGCGCGGGCCCTAGCCGTCAGTGTCTATGCTCGCCGGCTTCTCCGCCGGCCGCTGGGGCCCGCCGACTGGTGGGTCCCGCCCGGGCCGGCTTCTGGTCGACAAGCCGCCCCACCGCCGGGCCTTGTCGGGCTGGTTACTGTTGCCTCACTCCTGATGATGAGGGCTTTGTCGAGGTAAGCATGGCTACAGTGCCGCCGCCTTGGCGGCGATCACTGTAGCCTTACCTTATCTTGTCTCCTTAATGAGGCACCTCCTTCGAGGGAGGGAGCAAGCCGGCGGCTGGGAGGCAGCCATACCCCAGGCCGACTGGAGGGGGCCTGGCCGCCTTTGGGTATCTCTCTGACTGGAGGGGCCCGCCGCCTGCGGGCCGTGCTGACAACCAGTCGTGCGTGACATCATGGTCAACATGGCAACAGTGCCGCGCCGGACGGGTGATGGCCGCCCCATACGGCGCACTGTGGCCATGCACGCTCCGGGATTTGGGGGTGGCACGCTCCACTATAGCCACGCCCCGTCTCATCGCCGTTATGTAGGTGCAAAGTTGGATGGTATGATCTTGGCCGCCTGCGGAGGGGCCGGCTTCTTGGAGTCGGCCTTCTCGTGGACGACTTCTTGGAGTCGGCCCTCTTGTGGCCTTCCTCCTGTAGGTTTTAGGGCCGGGCCGCCTTCGGGTAGCAGGCCAGAGAGACAGCCGGCCAAGGGAAGGCGGCCCCGCGTCTGGGATGCTCGGGGGCTCGATCGGCCCGTAATTTTTCAGAAGCGCCAGGGGGAGCCGGCTAGGCTACCCGTGGCTATTTACTCCGACAAGTCCTTAAATGTGCCCTCGGTGACGATGTAGGGGACCCAGTTGCATGTAGACTGTTTTTGGCGGCATGGTAAAAGAGAGCCTAATAGAAAGGAAAATTTTGCCGGCTTAAGTCAGTTGATGAAAACACAAGTTAAACAGTTACAACATATACTCAGCATGGCGGCTTAAGTGAGGACTAATGATATATGAGTAAGTACAAGCCGGTGAGGTAAGCCGCCATGACCAGCATAGATGTTCGTGTCGGGACAAACATGTTTCACAGATTGAGACTATAAATTCGGATCTGCGACTGTTCAGAAAAAGGAAATAAATTCTAAACCTACAGAGGCGACAGCAGAAAAGCGGAGGCACCCCAGAAGAAATCTGTTGCGATAAGGATATGCTCTAGTATTAAAAACAGGTGCTTAAACTACTACCACGCGAGATTTATGTGGTTTTCTTGATCTAAGACATGGATCTAAGCAAGAAAAAAGAAGGGCGGAAACGAACACCGATGAACACTGAAACCCTAATGACAGATCTATGGTGAGGGAAAGGAGGACTTACTAATGCTGATGAAACATCGGAGAGGCGCCGCAGTGCTCTCGTCTGTTCAGGATGATGCAGTGGCCGGAGTCGAGGTCGGAGACGAAGGTTGACGGCAGCGGAGCTCGTGCGGGCTGGTGCGTCGCGAGGAGGAAGAAGAAGGCGAGACGGAAAAGGGGGAGAACGAGAGGAGAGTCTATGGTCTTATTTATAGGGCTGGAAGGACAAACGGCAGGCGCAAGAATCGAGGAGGCAGAAAAATGGATAAGAGACAACGCGGGCGCCTCGATTTTCGGAGGGACGGTAAAGAAAGAGATTTATTAAGATTTGGGTTATGTGAAGCATTAATTGCAGGTGACGTCACGGCGGGTTACCACAATTTCCGGAGATGACATCATGGCGGGTTACAATATTTCATAGTAAGACGAGGAAGGATTTTTCTAAGTGTTGAAGATTGACATGAACAAGTTCAAATCAACCTGGGGCCTAATGTTGGGGATATGATTATTAGATATGACCTTCCGAGGAGGGGCCGGCTCATCCCTATGGCGGTTCATCTTAATGAAGCCCAAGAGTATATTAAGATTACGGTTTGTAGACAGGCTTGTTAGAGGGCCCAGAACCGAAGGGGGTTTAAGGCCTGCAAGTATAGACCGCTATGTATATGTAAACTTGTATCAAGAGTCGGGCAAGGCATGTAAGATAATTCACCGAGCTAGACACGTTATATGAGCCGGCCGGGACTCTGTAGGCCGCAGGGCGTCAACCCGCGTATATAAGGGGACGACCCGACAGCGGCTTAGGGGAAGAAACATCAGATCAAGAGCCGAGCAAAGCATATTTGCTCCCCGGTCATCGAAACCCTAGCAATTCCACCTCAAACTGGATTAGGCTTTTACCTTCACTGCAAGGGGCCGAACCAGTATAAACTCCTCATGTCCTTTGTCCCATTTAACCCCTTTAAGCTAACCTCGTCACAATGGCTCCACAACTAAGTCCTTCTATGAGGACATATGCCGTGACACTTCCACGATAGTACAGACGCAAGCGCTCATATATAGGCACAAGCACTCACCGCTATAAGCGCACACACGCAGACCTTACCCCTATGAGCACCTTCGATAGAGTGAGCCAGCATATGATGTTGAGATTTTATGAAGTCACCATAGGTGCCTCGTAGTCGAGTGGAACGTCTCCTCCCATGCACATCGCCGGAAAAATACTGAAATTAACCCAGGATAAATGCGAGCAGCAGGACTTTAAACCTGGTGGGCTCGAGAAACCACTGTCCTCCTAACCATCCAACCACCGGTTGGTTAGCACCACAAAATGTATGTGCTGACCGTGATGAGCTTATTCTGAAGTCCAGTGACCATATCTTGCTTTCGCTTCAAATACAATGACCTTAAGTGTCGTCAACAAAATACGGAGCACGCATCAAATACAATGTCGGCTAGTGTCATCAACAAAATACGGAGATGTATCGTGAGCTAGATATCGTATGATCACCACGAGAATATATACAGTGACTGTAATGAGCATATTCTGAAGTCCACCGACCGTATAGTGCTTTCGCTTGAAATACAAATGACCGCCACGTGAATGTGTCATGGGCATGCATACTTTTAGAGGGCCGAGAGATAGTTTGTGTGCGTACGTGAAAGTGGTGTAGAAAGAGGGGGTGTCCGGTGGAGACAAGGAGAGATATGCTCTTCGTTTCTCTTTCCCTTGACTAATATTTTAGGAGAAAATATAAACATTCACAATGCAGAACAAATATTTTTGGATGCACCATGCAATTAACTTTCATGCATGTATAACATTGTACTATCGTATATGCTTATTTTCTTAGTGGCCGATTGCGTGTGTGGTGTGGTGGCCACATCATTTCTAGTTGGGGTGGGCACATCATTTCTAGTTGTGGTGGGTCAACATGAGGACTCATGGGTCGGTTCCATCCCGCGCCACATAGGTTGGACCGAGACGCATTATACGAAGACCCATGTGGAGGACTCGGCGTACAACACGAAGCTACCAAAGTCGTGGAGGACTCTATCCCCGCTGGTGATAAGCCGACTATATATGATTTGTAACCCTAGGCCCCGAATATGTTATAGAAGCCTCGGGGCTAGTTCGTGGATAGTATACACACACATGCACAATGCCTGGTATTCACGTGTACTTTGTACACATCCCTATCACTAATATACAATACCAGGAGTAGGATTTTTCCTCAACTGCAAGGGTCCAAACTTGGGTAAAACTTTGCCTCATATTACCATCCAGCCTAACAGCTAGGGATATCCTACCAAATGATCTGATGGAATCATATCTGCCAACTACTAAGAGAGAGGTGTGGCTGGGGGGGGGGGGGCAATGTGTGCGAGAGAGGCCTAAAGATAATGTGCGTGCGGGAGACACGTAGGGTCATATATGTGCGTATAGAGGGCTAGTATAGACCGTGCGTGTGTATATATGCACGTGAGAGAAATAGTGTTTTCCAACTGAGATTAGTGAAAAGAGTGGTACATAGTAGTCAGAAAGAGAGAGAGAGAGAGAGAGAGAGAGAGAGAGAGAGAGAGAGAGAGAGAGAGAGATACAGAGAGAGAATGTGAGTGAGACTCCCCCACACCCCGAGAGAGATTGTGAGAATGTGTGAAAGAGAAAACACGATGAATATAAAGTGTGTGCACTTATCGCTTAGATAGAGAGAGATATATAGCACGTTTGTGAGAACGGGCCAAGGCATAGTGCATCTACCTGTAAAAGGCGGTTCTACCCATTAAATTAAAATATAAATGGCATTATTATTTTTGGATGAGATCATAATTTTGCAATTTGCGTATGAACGTAAATCGGTCTATCAGACACCCATACTCTATTGAATTCTAACATGTGCATGTGTTTATTTCATATTATCGATCCATAGAGTGAGAGCGGTTTGAAATACAGGCAATGCATTGCTTTTGCAATTCATATATAAACATTAATTAGTGCACTCCATGTTGTTAGTGCGAAGCACTTTATACATTTGTCACTTACATGGATACATTCCAAATTGCTAGCTACGAAATAGAATACATGTTGAATTCGACATAAAGGGGGTTTCAAAGATTCGAATTCATAGGAAGTGCATTCATCTATTTGAACCCAAGATAATGGCATTCGTAAATAAGATCTAAAAGGGGCATCAATCTTTGTTGTGCGTTTGAACATGCTATATATTCATACGTATGTCTAACTATTTTTTTGCAACCAAGGAGATTATATCTGGAACCATGCATGAACTGAGGTAAGTTGCATATTTTGTAATATATACTCGTGTACAATGTATATTCAAATGTACCCCCTCCATTCCAAAATAATCGTAGTTTTAGGATTTTCAAGAGTAAAGATTTGTGAAGTTTGACAAATCCTGAAAGTTCAATTCAAGAGAACCGAAAACATTAATGCTTATGCTCCCAAATATTGAACGAAGCGCCAAATAAGCCTCTGGTCACCCGAAACCGCGCGAGACTAATGTTTGGTGGTAGGAAATTACTGTCCTGACTCTGGCACGTGTAGCCTATCGGCCCGATGTCCAAACGGTTTGTAAATTCACCAAGACACCAGTCTCAACCGCCTCCGAGAAGCATTCATACACCGTGGGCGCCTAAACACCCATGCGCTTGGCCGAAATCTATCCTGCCCACCATTTGGGACACCTGAGATTACTGTCCTACCCCCAACCCGCAATATGTCCAAAATTTTAGATGGGGGAAAAGTTTGTAACTTTCCCCAAATTTCAAACAAGCGCGTCCCAAACCGAAGCATTGTTCACCCTTAGTTCCCCTCCCTTCGTTTCCCCATTCATACTCCGTGAGCACCAAAACGCCCTCTCCACTAGCCACGAAACCCTAGCCTCCTCCGTCCTCCACTCCATCGCGCCCAATCCACCGCCGCCCTCCTCCATCACGCCGGAGCCAGTACCCCGACGTCATCGTCCAACGCAACCGCAACCGCAACGCCCTCAAGGACTTAGCAATTGGCCGAGGCGTAGCTGCCTCCACGATGCAGACGCCGACGTGCGCCGTACCAGAACCACTTCGACCACGTCGTCCTGCGCCTCACCGCTGCCGCTCCACTGTCGCAACCGTCCACCGCACTGGAGCTGTTCCCGCTATGTCGTCGTTCGCCGCCTCGGATTTGGTTCCCTGCCGCTGACAGACGGCCCCGCACCACACTCAACAACTTGGCCATGGGTTTGTCCAAGGCTCCACCGTCCTCCACAACTTCTCGTTTCGAGCAAACCACAAGAATATCGTTGGAAAAACAGAAGGAGGACATAGCATTGCCAGCAGAAAGAGGTACTCCTCTTTCCTTATTCGTGCAAATCTTACGTCTCTGCTCACACCTTATTCATCCCACGAAATAAACTAGTTGAGCGCTTCGTACTGCATCTTCTTCGTGATACTAAATGCACAAGGTTTCCTCCCATTTACTATTTCACCTTTGCTAGAGGTCAATAGCCCGCCTGGATTTCAATTTAGGGCCAGTCGAATTGCAATCAAGAAGCAGCACCCGCTTAGGCGCACGGAGCACCTATCCGCCTATTCACCGGGGAAGCGGCGCATCGGTGTCTATCATAGGGGTGTGGGGCACAGGAGCTGCTTGCGCCCGATCTGGAGGTCGGCGGGGCTTGAAGGGATGGCCGGGGGCGGTGCCAAGCACGGCCGTGCAGTGAGGTCGAGGGGAGGGCGGAGGTAGGGGACTGGGCTGGTGGTCACCGGTGTTTCGAGGAAGATCATAACATTGAATGGCTGGAGGTAGATGAAGGCGATCTACCCGTTCTTTGTACATCGGACGGTGCAGAAAAAATGGACTGACCTATTTTTTTTCAGTCGACTGTTATTTTCATAGGACCACACCTTGTGGTGTGCTGGAGGAGCATCTGCATTTCCAAGCCATCCATGTGCTCATATTTCAAAATCCTAGAATCTAGTAATTTCGTGTGCCATGCATGTTGTAGACCTATCATATGTCTCCCGTCATTTATTTTTCACCGACCTGCTATCTGCTACCTTTACACTGTACTACTTGTGCACACACTTCACCCATACTCACACTATTGTTTTTTTATGCATGGGTATTTTAGACTCTGACGCAGTGTTGATGAATACAAAAAAGAAAAGATGTAAGTCGCCGAGTGTAATTCAAGATAAGCACTAAGCGTCCCAAATATTTAAAGGGTGCAAAGTACAACAGATGGAGACAAGAACGTAGCTCATAGCTTGATGATCTCAATTGCCACACACAACCATCCCAGGTGCTTGCTTTAACTTTGCACTGTCAAATGTGGTTGCATGTTGCATATGGTGTCTAGCTTGTATTGCTTCCAATTTGGTTAAACTACGTCAACTTACTTTACACATTATACCTTTGATAATGACATGCCTTCCTGTTTTTGATACATACTACATATGTCTATTAGCCATGTTCGTACATCAAACTAATGCTCTTTTGTATCCCTCGTCAATCACTTATGACGAGACAGTCACCCGAGTGGGTTATTGTGAGACGCGCTACTCGTTTAAAGAGTGCAATGTCATCCTCCCCACATGATTCTCAAGAAACAACAAGGCTAAATGAAGATAGTCAACGCAGCTCTCTAGTTGATGACCGCAATTCCCCCACACCACCATCGTAGGTGCTTGCTCTTACTTGGCAGTGTGATATGTGGTTTCATGTTGCATACGGTGTCTACCTTGTAATGCTTCTAATTAGGGTAAATTGCATCTGCTTAGTTAACACATTATACCTGTGAATATGACATGCGTTCGCTTTTTGGTACATATTACGTCTTTCTATTAACCATGTTCTTAATCAAACTACTTTTCTTGTGTATCCCTCATCAATCACTTCTGACGAGACACCTTCAAGTTGACAGTGTAATATTGGTTGCATCTTGCATATAATTTCAAACATGTATTGCCTCTAATTTGTTGAAGTGCCACTTATAATGGGACATATCTAACTTGGTAGAGTGATTTTGGTTGGATCTTTCATATGGTGTCTAGATTGCATTGCTTCCAATTTGTTGAAATGCCTTCTACTTAGTGTTTTTCGTACATATTCCATCATCCTACAATGTGGTTGCCATACATAAAAGTTGTGTTCGTCAGTATCATGCATCAACGAATTTGGAAGTGTGAATTTCATTCCTTTTTCTTGTGTGTTTACTTGACAAGGCAAAATCAAGAAGGACGAAGGCACAAAATGATGGTGGTCCTCCGGAGCAACCGAAACAAATGATCTCTGCAGATTCTCCTGCGACTCCTACTGCAGTGCAAGTTCCAAATCTCATCTCCCCTACTCCACAACCCCAGGTGCTTCCTCTAACATGGCAGTGTGATATCTGGTTGCATGTTGCATATGGTGCGTAGCTTGTATTGCTTCTAATTTGTTAAATTGATCTCCTTAGCTTACACATTATACATGTGAATATGACACACCTAGAGAAAAATAGGCACATCTCAAATACCAAATGCACATCATTGGATACATAATGAGTTGTATTTTCAGATTGTACATGTTTGGTATTGTAGATGTAGACAGTTCTCTCTATACACTTGGTCAAAGTACACAAGTTGGACTTTCAGAAAAATCTATAGGCACTACATTGTGGAACGGAGGGAGTATTGCTTCTAATTTGGTTAAATACATTTGTTAGGCCACCCTTTTAATTTGGTAGAGTGATATTGGTTTCATCTTTCATATGGTTTCTAGCTTGCATTGCTTCTAACTAGTTCAAACACCTTGTGCTTAGTTTACACTTTATACATCATACATGTCACTATGTCATGCTGTCCTGTTTTTCATACATATTCCATCCTCTTATCATGCGTCTGTCTTACATGAAAGTAGTGCTCGTCAGTATCATGCATGAATGAGTTCTGAAGAGAAAATTTTATTCCTTTTTCTTGTGGGCTTGACTTGACAAGGCAAAATCAAAAATGAGGAAGGAAAAGAGTAAGGAAGGCGATGATGGTGGTCCTCTGCAGCAACGTAAACGGAGCATCTCAGACGGATTCTCCTTGTACCGCTAGTGCATTACAAGTTCCAAGTCTCCGCTCCCCTACTCCACCATCCAAGGTGCTTGCTCTAACTTGGCAAAGTGTGATATCTGGTTGCATGTTGCATATGGTGTGTAGCTTGTATTGCTCCTAATTAGTGTAAATGCATTCTGCTTAGCTTACACATGATACATGTGAATATGACACGCTTCCTGTTTTGGTACATACTATATCTGTCTATCACACCATGTTCTTACATAAAACTACTCTTCTTGTGTATCCGCGTCAGCCACATATGATGGGACACCTTTAAGTTGGCAGTGTGATATTGGTTTGCGTCTTGAATATGATTTCTAGCATGTAGTGCTTCTAGTTTGATGAACGCCACCTATGATGAGACAGTTTTAACTTGGCAGAGTGATATTGGTTGCACCTTCCATATGGTGTCTAGCTTGTAGTGCTTCTAATTTGTTGAAGTGCCTTCTGCTTAGTTACCACATCATAGGTGTGAATATGTCAAGCCGTCCAGTTTTTGTACATATTCCATCCTCGTATCATGACTTTGCCTTTCATCAGAGTAGTGTTTGTCAGTATCATGCATGAATGAGTTCTGAAGAGTGAATTTTATTCCTTTTTCTTGTCAGTTTGACGTCACAATGCAAAATCATTAAAGCGGAGGGAAATTGGTAAGGCATTGGATGATGGTGATCCTTTCGAGCAACTGAAACGGAGGGTCTCTATAGATTCTACTCCGCCATCCTCCCAATAAGATTCGCAAGACAACGCAAGGCTAGACGGTCAACATAGCTGTGTAGATGATGAGCACATATCCCCTACTCCACCATAACAGGTGCTTGCTCTAACTTGGCACTATTATGTGTGGTTGCATGTTGCGTATGATGTCTAGCTTGTATTGCTTCTAACTTTGTTGAATTGCATCTGCTTACTTTACACATAATGCCTGTGAATATGACACATGTTCCTGTTTCTAGAACATACGTGTAGATGATGAGCACATCTCCCCTACTCCACCCTCACAGGTGCTTGCTCTAACTTGGAACTGTTATATGTGGTTGCGTGTTCCATATGATGTCTAGTTTGTATTGCTTCTGATTTTCTTGAATTGCATCTGCGTAGCTTACAACTTACACCTGCAACGATCACTTACCCATAAGACACATTTAACTTGGGAGTGTGATGTAGGTTGCATCTTGTATTGTATTCTAGCTTGTACTTCTTCTAATTTCTTGAAATGGCACTTACGACAAGACACTTTTTACCGATAGTGATATTGGTTGCATGTTCATATGGTGCCTAGCTTTCATTTCTTCTAATTTTGTTGAAATGCCTTCTACTTACTGTTTTGCATACATATTCCATCCTCCTATCGTACGTCTGAATATGCAATGCTGTCTTTTTTGTATATATTCCATCCTCCTATCCTGCGCTTGCCTTACATCAAAGAAGTGTTTGTCTGTATCATGCATCAACCAGTTATGCAGAGCTAATTTTATTCATCTTCTTTTGCTTCATAAGGCAATATCAGAAAATAGGAAGGAAAAGAGTATGTTAGGGGATGCTGGTGGTCCTCCAGACCAACGCAAACAGAGACCCTCTAGATTTGCCACTGCTACTGCTAATGAAGTTGAATTCCCAAGTCTACATGATGAGTTCATCTCCCGTACTCCACCATCGCATGTGCTTGCTCTAAGTTGGCAGTGTGATAATTGGTTTCATGTTGCATATGTTGTCTAGCCTATATTTCTTCTATTTTGATTAAATTGCACCTGCTGAGTTTATACATTATACATGTACATATGACATGGCTTTCTGTGACTAGAATACACTGCATCTATCAATCATACCATGTTCTTACATCAAAGTACTGCAGTTCTGTATCCCGCATCAGTCACTCATGATTGGACGCTTTTAACATGGCAATTTGATAGTGGTTGCATCTTGCATTGATTTCTACGTTGTACAGCTTCTAATTTTTTGAAATGCCACTTATGACAAGACACTTTTAACTAGGTAGAGTGATATTGGTTGCATCTTTCATATCGTGTCTAGCTTGCATTACTTCTATTTTCTTGAAAATCCTTCTGCTTAGTTTACACATCGTAGCTGTGAATATGTCATGCCGTCCTGTTTTTCATACATACTCCATCCTCGTACGGTTGTCTTACATCAAAGTATTGCTTGTCTGTATCATGCATCAATGAGTTCTGAAGAGCGATTTTATTCTTTTGTGTTGTGGGTATGCCTTGACATGGCAAAGTCAAAAAAGAGAAAGGAAAGGAATATAGTAGGGAATGGTGTTACTCGTCGGGTGAAAGGAAAAGGATCTGCCCTCGAGATTCTGCTGGTACTTATAGTGCAGTAGAAGGTCCAAGGCCACCTGCTAAATCTACAAACACAGTATCACCTGCTCCACCAGCTGCAGCATCCGCTTCAACTGTACCAGCATCTCAACGAGTTACTCGTTCGTTTGCTCCAGAACTGGCTAGTTCCCAAGATGCATTCACACCTAACACTACTTCTGAAGCACTGCTGACACAACAGGACTTGGCAAGATCAGATGAACCTCATGAGCATCAACACCAAGACGGTACCTGACCGAGTCAAGTTGTAGTTTCATGCTCCTTTATATGTACTCTCACAGTTTGATGTGCACTAACACTTTCCATATTCGTTGTTGAACTAGCACCACGGCGCAAGCGAAAACAAACATCAGGGATAATGCTTGACAGATTAACAAAATCTAAAAGAGGAAGAATGGAGATCCATTTTGGGGCAGGTTTAAAAAGGCCACGTGATGCTACAGAGTCAGCCAAGTTAGTATCAAAGGCAACCATTGCCGTTAGGTGTCATGCACGTATCCTCCCAACGTGGATCCAGTACAGGAATGAGAAAGACAATACCCAGTTTAACACCTTCCTTGACCATTTATCTGTAAGTAATGTTATTCATCGCAATTTGTAATATTGTCTTGCTCATGCCATACTTTCTAGCTTCCTCCTAATAAGACTCACATTCTTTTTCAATGTGATGAGGTTCAAGTTGGATCCGAAAGATGATGCAACTAAACAAGCATGCACTCATGTTCTTCACCGCTCATGACAAGATCGGTACCACCTTAGAAAATCTCACTTTGAAGGCAAGGCTAACAATGAAATCGCCCAAACATCTCCAAAGTGGAATATATTACGCATTTAAGACTGGACAACCCTTGTTAAACACTGGTCTGATCCAAAGTATCAGGTAGGGTATATGTATTTGATCAGACCACATATTGAACTTGTATTTATGTATGTGCCTTACAAGTGTATCGTCTTCTAGGCTAACTGTTTGAAGAACAAGACCAACAGTTCTAAAGTGAAATTCCAACAGACAACAGGATCTCGTAGCTATATTGCACACTGCGAGGCTCTTGTAAATAGCTGCTACTTCCTTCTTCTTTTTGTGCCATATTATCGTATCTATATTGACTTGTTCCAAATGCAGAGGAAAATCCGTGCGGACCAAAAAGAACCTGAACCGAATGCAGTGCAAATCTTCAAGGATTGTCACACGAGCAAGATGAAGGGCATGAGCACACCAGTTCAGGCCGTTGTTGTAAGTCCTTACTCCTCCTGCCTTTGAACTGATTGGTACTATGATGTGTTCATTTAACTGCTTCGTTTGCAACCAATGTCAGTTACTCTGTTCACTTTTATACACAGTTGTCTTAACGTATCATTTCATCTTACATGGTTTAAAAGAGATGAAGGATATTCTTTTGGTCTTGATCTGTAATCTAGTTGTGATGTTCACATGCGCACATAATGATACAATAGCCTGTTTGTTTAATATTTGTTTTCCCATGATATGAATGATGTCTCTTTATCCTACTTTAAACCATGTCTGTTTATCCTTAGATGTCAACGAATGTGAGGAAATAGACAATATAGTAGGCATGCTACATGGACATATGTTCCGAAAGTGATTTTATTATGTAGTTGGCACTACAATACATGCTAATGTATTACAGTAGTTCACAAATAACTTATGTATAAACATGAAACCTACTTTGTTTGTTTTTGTCTCATTAGTAACTTATCTGGCACACTAATCTACAAGTTCAAACTTTCAGCAAGCTATGGAGCAAATGATTGAACAACCACAACCACACGAAGGTGACGAGGCTACCAGGCACAATGTCACTTCTTGTTGTAGTAAAGGCCAAGATCTCTCCACTAACAAAGTGCAAAAAGCACCTTCCTGCGTAATTCTGGGTTGGTTGTCAAGGTAACCTCTTCCAAATCGCCTACTGAACAAAATCTTCCGGCTAGACAGAGTGATATATCTATGCTCCAGACACAAGTCCAATCCCTAATGGATGTTATGTCAGAAAAAAAATAGTGGTTGACAAATGTCGTGAAGATATGAATGGTTTTGAAACTAGACTACCAGACATTTGCTTCGTTGTTCAAGACCAGTGGCGGAAAAAGGGGAAGATTGTGCTGCTCCATCAGATTCTACAGCCTAAAACACAAGCCCTCAGGTCAAATGATCTGTGCTTCTATACATCTGATGGTGCTTTTATCTGCAAGGACTGTAAAATTTATGCCAACAGGCCTTTTGTTGTATGGTTGGAATTTATTTTGTTGTGATACATCATTTATGATGCTGCCAAAGGTTGCAGTAATTACGATGCTATTTTTGTATAGTGTAGGTTTATCTTAGTAATGTATTCGGCCAAAAGCTTCATAGTAGCCCAACATGCCAACATTCGTCGGGCCCATTCCAATTGGGTTAAAGACGATTCTGGGCCAAAATTTGCATGTAGCCCACTAAAAATATCTGGGCCTAAATCAGCATAAGCTTTCATATTTTTCTGGTAGGCCCGTGCCCATAGTGGGCCTTTAACAGGCCTAAATATAATTTGGGCCCTCAGTAATAATAGGCCGTTTACATGTGTAAATATCTCGAGCCCATAAAAAACACGGGCCTTTAGTAGGCCGAAAGTAAGATTGGGCCCTGATTGGGCCAAATAACCCACTGGTCTTAGCAGGCCGAAATGGTGGCCCATTTACAATGCGGATCCTCCACAGGCCGAAGTTCGGTCGGGCTTGATTAGTGTCATTTTTATATGGGCCATTAGCAGGCCCGATGTGGCGTTGGGCCACATATGGCCCATGGATTTCGTCCGATGTTAACAGGCCGAAAGTCACAACAGGCTGAAAGTGGCCCAAATCTGTAGTGGGCCTCTAACAGGCCGAATGTCAGACATGGCCGAATATGACCCATATCCTTCATGGTCATTTATGGGCCGAAAGTTTCAATTGCCTATAAATGGGCCCAAATGAAGCATGCCCTTTAACAGGCCGGAAACACATCAGGCAGTAATTCGGCCCAAACTCTTAGCGGACTGTTAACGGGCCAGAAGTGACCATGGGCCGCGATGATGACAAGTTTAGGACGGGCCATTGACGGGCTGGTGTAACATCCCAATTTTTATTAAATTTGGATGTTAATAGAATCATTCAATGCGTATCATATTTCTTTGCATTTTGGAGTTCTTATAATATTCAAATAATATTTTTTCCACTCGAGAAAAACAAACGAGAGGGGATAAGATGACTTCCTCAAAATATAAAAGAGTGGGAAATTTTATTTTGAATATTATTTGAAGTTTTGGAGTTTATTGGTATTTGGTTTATTTGCAAAAATGCATTAATTGCATTAGGAAAATATTTTAAAAATGTTACGTGCTTAAGTTAATGTTCATTAGGTTCTAAATAATGTATAGTTATTTAGAAATTATTGTGGTATTTTTATTAATTCTTTTGAATTGTTTAGGGCCCCTTTAGTCTTCATTTCAATAGAAAAAACCCACACACACACACCACCTGGACCGTGCCAGCTCGGCCCAGAGCACCTCAGCCAGCTACCGCCAGTCACGGCCAATTCGGACAGGCTGGGCCCGAGCACCTTCGCTCCCGCCTCTCCTCTCGCTCACACACGCGCCCGCTGCAGAGGGCCCCACCTCGAGTCACCCCAACCTCCCGCTCCTCCATTTGGATGAGCACGCACACGCCAAGACTCCCGAACCCGCCCAAGCTCTCGGGTAGAGCTTATCCTGTACTCCCGACGCCCTAACCTCGCCTATAAAGAGCCCTCGACCCCTCTCCATTACGCCACTCCACGTCGTCCCTAGCTCCTCGCAACCACCGCCTTTGCCGCGTTGGATCTCGGCCGAGCCGGAATATCTCGCCGGAGTTTTACATCAGCCGTAGACTCCCCTACCTTCACTTTGTTTACATCAATCTTCGTTTCGCCGAGGCGCATCTTGTTGACATGTTTTTTGCCGCTTAGGTCTCGCCGAACCGCCGCCTCGACGACTGCGTCCTCGCCGAGCCCCGAGCCGCCGCCCTCTACCTCGCTGTCCCGGCGCCCGACCACCACCGACCCTGCCGGACCGCCCCGCCGCGCCCGTCCTCCCCGACACCTCCATTGCCGCCCGGGTTCCGCCGCCCGTCACCGCCCGACTCCGGCCCGCTGTCTGTCACGTCGTCGTCGTCGTCGAGGTGAGCGAACCGCTCGCTCGCTATTCGTTTAGTTTTTTTCTTCTCTAGATCGGTTTAGTTTAGTGTTTTTTTATCGGTTCATCCGGTTTAGATTAAACCGATTAGTTTAGATAAACCGATCTCGGTTTTAGTTTTTTTTTCTAGCCGCGGTAGCTGTTTTACTTAAGTAGCGGTGCTCATTGAACGCTTCCGCAGCTAACGCCGACCACCCGCAGCTCCGCCACGCGTGGCGAGGGCCTGCATGTAGTAGATTTAATTTTCTGCTTCACCGCTTAGTCCCTAGAAATCACAGGTTAGTCCACGAGCTTAAATTAGCCATAACTTTTTAACCGTAGATCCAAACTTCGATGAAACCAATGCAAATTCTTCGTATTGTTTAGATCTATCCAAAAGGTATCCTTTATGCAAACTTTTGTCGATTCAAATTTGAATTTATTCAGATTTGAATTCAAACTTCAAATGGCCATATCTCTCAAACCGTAGCTCTGATTAAGTTGATTCTTTTGCACTTTGTCACAGAGACAAACCCTATCACCTGGAACTTTGTCACAATAATTTTCACACACTAGAATCTGCCTATTAATATTTTACTAGTATGCATAGTATGCACTATAGTTCACATCACTTCTTGAACCATGTGCCTATGTTGTTTTGCACCTAGAATATTTTCATGCTAGTTAAGTGTGATGTTTGTTCATTTGGTTTTTCCGAGACTTTTGCCTTGCATGTTCTTTTCTGGTTCTCTAGAATGTTTGCTTATGTTTGTTTATCTTCTTTGCGGTAGATTGCGCCTGAGTGCGAAGCAGAATATTATCGATCTTTAGAATTCAACCAGCGGTACCAAGGCAAGTTGCATCTTGATCATAATTCATTACCTATGTTTTTATTATGCACGTAGTTCTTTGCGATGGGACTGCATGATAGAAATTGATGCCGCA
The DNA here is from genome assembly GCA_021605145.1 of Aegilops bicornis. Taxonomy (NCBI): domain Eukaryota; kingdom Viridiplantae; phylum Streptophyta; class Magnoliopsida; order Poales; family Poaceae; genus Aegilops; species Aegilops bicornis. The sequence goes on from CM038669.1 coordinate 260,959,597, forward strand.
TGACTATGCTTTTCACCCGATAGTTCATTGAGGTAGGTCTTAACCTTATAACATTGTCGCCATCGTTTTACATTATGTTGCTTCGCTAAGTAGACGTGGATTGGGGAGTGATCATTGTAAAGTATGAGTGACAATGTAGTAAATAGGACCTAAGATAATTAATGAACTACCTGGGCGGAAACTTGTTGGAATGATGGCGAAATGCAATTAGAACGCATGGGAAATCCATGGTGGTGCACCACTAGTGGACCGTCTGCTCGAGCTCAAAGAGATCAATCGTATTCTCATGTCTAGAAGCTTACGTGTGCAGCCACAAGCCAATATGGGCTCTGGCTTAGTTGAGTAGTTAGTGTGACTCCTTCCGGGATGGGCTAGCAGATGTAGAGTGATGTAGGTGTACCGGCCTATCCGTGGGTTAAGGGGGAACATTTTCGAAAGACTATGTCTCGATCTTCCGATCATGGAGGTGGTCGAGTCTTGTGGGGAAAAGTGCGCAAACCTCTGCAGAGTGTTAAAACCTAATCGATTAGCCGTGTCCCGCTACGGACAAGTTGAGCATCTAGTAGTGGAAATGCCGGGAGATCTCCTCACCCTTAATTAAACAGTTGGGATTTAAATGAAACTTGGGAACGGATGGAGTTGGGTTTTCCAACTCATCCTATGTAAATGTGTAGTAGTAGAATAACATCTTTTCTAATAGGGAAAAACTAGCTTTATGCAAAAACTAAACTTAGAGCTTTCCACCAGCCAAATTGCATGTACAAATAGGCTCTTTACACTTATGATGTGACTTGCCAAGACATTCAATGTAATTGACCTATATGGCTGCAACTTATCACGTTGCGTATATATCCGATGAGGATTAAGGTGCGACAGTCGATGTTCTACACTCAACCTTGCTCGTGGAGTTGGACTCATTTACTACTTTGCTTCCGCAGTATTTGTTTATTGGCTCTATGCCCTATTTTGTAATAAATGTATTGCTCTGGATTATCGATGTAATAAAGAGATGTGTGTTATTTACATTATTTCATCGAGTATCGTGTGCTAGCAAGTCGATCCAGGGACTAGGACGATAAGCACAGAGACTTCGACTCTTACCGAGTCGGGTCGCTACAAGATGGTATCAGAGCACACGTTGACTGTAGGACGCGACCCCTAGAAAATGGAAAAGCCATAGGATAAAAACTTTATTTTTCACTTTCCCTATATATCCTTTGGTCTCGTACCGTCTTTACTTCAGTACTAATTTCTCCCCTCTTTCAAAATGTAGATGTCGTCCACAATTGTCGAGTTCGAGCAGCCCGATGAGACCATGCCCTTTGGACGGCAGCTGATGAAGATCGTGAAGCACCTGAAGATTGGGCTTCCCACCTTTACTGGAACCTTCACCGCCACCTTGCCCGAGGAGACACGTTGGAGGATCGATGCCCATATCCCCGGACGCATCCTCGAAAACCGCACCAAGCCCATTGATTTCCATGTGGATACTGCAACATGGGGCTTGGGCAGGGGCATCGCTGCTCACATTGCTCTCGGACGCATTCGGCAGGAGTATGACGAAGACCTCAAGAGGTCCTCCTTCGTGATGTACGGACGCCGCGACGCAAATGGAGATGTGGTGTGTACCCTGGAGGACGAGACGATAGCATCCCATATCCAGGACATGGAGGATCACATTCGTATGATGGAGCTGGAGTTGTCGACAACATGATCGTCATCAAGAACCTCATGACCCGCAAGGCCGATCTCGAGGAGGAACTCCGGGACGCCAGACGAGCATGAGGGAGAGCTGGACGCCTTTGCAGAGAAGATCGACGACACGAAGCTTGAGCTTGAGGAGGCCGAGGAGAAGCTGGATGAGGGAGAAAACATCCAGGAGGATCACTCTTATGGAGATTACATCAGCCAGGACAAGGACCAGGATGATGAGCTTGGAGATGACGACACAGACAGTGATGCAAGGACACCTGATGTCAACATGGTTGGTGGTCCTCATCCGATGAGAGTTAGATTTTATACCACCATGAGAGTTACAAATTCGATTTCGTTATTCGATTAGTTTTATCTCATTTGTGAGACCTTGTCAAATCTTGTGACATGGCTTACCTTAGGTTTGATTGTTCTTGTGGACCTCTTGATTGAAATTGAATTGGAGTGATTTGAAGTTTTATTGCTATCATGTGCATATGGGTAGTGTGATTTTACTCACTAGGCCTTATTCTATTCTAACTTCTCATCCACTCTAAACCCATCAGATGCCTCCAAGACGTGACCTCGGTTCAACTTTTCCGCCGGAGCTCACGCAATTGATCCAACAGAGAATGCTCTTATGCAGATGCTCATTCGTAACCGTAACCGAACAACCCCAACAACAACCCACCGCCACCACCCCCAGTTGACAGTCTTACCCGTTTTCTGAGGCTGAACCCACCCGTGTTCTCCAGCAGCACGGAGCCGATCGTCGCAGATGACTGCCTCCGCAAGATAGGAAGGGAGCTAGCCACGGCAGGATGCAATGATGCTGAGAAGGTGAAGTTTGCCGCCCATCAGCAGGATGGCCCGGCCTTGCTTGGTGGGAGAACTACACCACCACATACCCCTTGGAGAGTGTGACTTGGACTCCGCCCAAAGAAGCGTTCAAGACCTTGCTCATGTCTCACTGGAGCCATGAGTCTCAAGAAGAAGGAGTTCAAGCTTGCGCCAGGAGGACGACGGTATCTCAAGATGTTGATGAGTTCAGTAAGTTGGCCCGTTATGCCCCAGAGGACGTGGCCACTGATGCAGCCAAGCAGGAGAAGTTTCTGGAGGGACTGAACGATGAGTTGGGAGTTCAGTTGACTGTGGCGACCTTTGCGAACTATCAGGAGTTGGTTGATAAGGCTACCATTCTCGAAGGCAAGCACCAGCAGATGGAGAATCGTAAGAGGAAGTACGGTCATGGGAAGTACAACTCTGGAGTTCAACAGAAACCCGCTACAGCCCGCATCGGGAAGTTCTGGATCGTGCACTAGCAAGTTTGGAGGGAATCATCATAACCATGGAGGTCACATTCAGCATGGAGGAAATGGACACAACCACCATGGTCATAAGCATGGCAATGGCAATGGCAATGGAGGGAATGGCAATCAGCAGCATTTCAACTCTTCTACACCAATGAAGAAAGATCTGAGTCACATCACTTGCTTCAAATGCAAGAAGACAGGGCACTACTCCAATGAGTGTCCCGAGCAGCAGAATGGGAATGGAAATGGGAATTCTGGAGGCAAGAAACCTAATCCTTTCACTAAGGGGCATGTGAATCATGTCAATGTGGAAGAGGTCTATGAGCAGCCTGACGCAGTGATCGGTAAGTTCTTGGTTAATTCATTTCCAACACTCATTCTTTTTGACACTGGTGCATCACATTCATTCATATCAAGGGGATTCGTGGATAAACATAAGTTGCCTACCGTAGCTCTTAAGTCACCCATTCTAGTGAGTTCCCCAGAGCCGAGTCTATGGCTAGTCGGGGATGTTTCAGTTGCCTTTGAACATAGGGGACATATTTTTCCCACGGATATGATCATACTAGAGTCACAAGGGTTGGATGTAATCCTAGGGATGGATTGGGTGTCCAAGTATGAGGGAAACATTGATTGTGCTAGTAGATCGATTTTTCTCACCATCCCAGAGAAGAAGAGGATCAAGTATGTATCCAGGCTTAAGCCTAAGAGGACTCAGGTGAATTCTCTTACGGGAGTTGTCCAGGAAGAAGTACCAGTGGTGAAGGATTATCCCGATGTATTTCCGGAGGAGTTACCGGGTATGCCGCCAGATCGGGAGATTGAGTTTTTGATTGAGTTGCTGCTAGGTACAGGACCTATCTCCAAGAGGCCGTATCGGATGCCCGCTAATGATTTGGAGGAAGTCAAGAAACAGATTAAGGAGTTGCTAGAGAAAGGTATATTCGCCCGAGTTCATCACCTTGGGGAGCCCCAAAGACTTTTAGTGGAGAAGAAGGATGGAACCTTGAGGATGTGTGTGGATTACCGCTCTTTGAACGAGGTGACCATCAAGAACAAGTATCCCCTACCGATGATCAATGACTTGTTTGACCAGCTAGAAGGAGCTAGTGTTTTCTCCAAGATCGATCTCTGAGCGGGTTATCACCAATTGAAGATCCGTGAGAAGGATATACCCAAGACCGCTTTTACCACAAGGTATGGGCTTTATGAGTATACAATCATGTCCTTTGGTTTGACTAATGCCCCTGCCTATTTTATGAGCATGATGAACAAGGTGTTCATGGAGTTCTTGGATAAGTTCGTTGTGGTATTCATTGATGACATATTGGTTTTCTCCAAGAATGAGGAGGAACACGCCGAACATCTCGCGCTTGGTTTTGGAGAAGCTCAGAGAACATCAACTTTATGCCAAGTTCAGCAAGTGTGAGTTTTGGCTCAAGGAAGTCGGATTCCTTGGACATGTTGTGTCAGGTGAAGGGATTGCAGTGGACCCTACCAAGGTAGAGTCAGTCACGAGATGGAACGCGCCCACCACAGTCGGCGAGATTCGCAGTTTCCTTGGACTTGCTGGATATTACCGGAGATTTATTGAAAATTTCTCCAAGATTGCAAGGCCCATGACAGCGTTGTTGAAGAAGGACACCAGGTTCGTTTGGACTGAAGAGTGTGAATCCAGCTTTCAAGAGTTGAAGAAGCGTTTGGTTACAGCCCCAATGCTAATCCTGCCTGACGTACACAAGGACTTTCAGGTGTATTGTGATGCTTCACGCCAGGGACTTGGAGGTGTTCTTATGCAGGAGGGAAAAGTTGTAGCTTATACTTCACGACAGCTTCGACCTCATGAGTTGAACTATGCCACACATGATTTGGAGTTAGCAGCCGTAGTGCATGCACTCAAGACATGGAGACACTATCTTATTGGGAATCGTTGTGATGTTTACACGGATCACAAGAGTTTGAAGTACATTTTCACGCAGAAGGAGTTGAATCTCAGGCAAAGGAGATGGTTGGAACTCATAAAGGATTATGACATGAGTTTGCATTATCATCCAGGAAAAGCCAATGTTGTGGCGGATGCTTTGAGCCGTAAGAGTTATGTTAATACCCTTACATGCAGGAGGTTTACCTCGGGAGTTATGTGATGAGCTTAGAGACCTTCAGTTGGAAATAGTTCCAAGAGGTTATGTTGTCAAGACTCGAGGTACAGTCCACCTTGTTGGGAAGAATCGAGAAGCCCGGAAGTTGGACCAAGGTATTGCTGAGATAAAGGAAATGATGAGCAAAGGGAAAGCGAAGGATTCCGTGAGGATGAAAATGGAACCATATGGTTTGAGCAACGGATTTGTGTACCCAATGATCCGTAGATCGTGAAGTTGATTCTTCAGAGGCTCATGACTCACCATATTCGATACACCGAGGCAACACCAAGATGTATTTGGACTTGAAGGAAAGTTTTGGTGGGCGGTATGAAGAGAGAGATTGCCGAGTATGTGGCAATATGTGATGTATGTCGAGAGTAAAGGCGAGCATCGTAAACCAGCAGGTTTACTTCAGCCGTTGCCGATACCTGATTGGAAATGGGATAGACTTGGTATGGACTTTATCACGGGGTTACCCAGACCCGTTCGTGTTATGATTCCATTTGGGTGATAGTGGATCGTTTGACCAAGGTTGCTCACTTCATTCCAAAGAAGACCACATATACAAGTGCTAAGTCGGCAAAGATATATATGACCAGGATCGTATGTCCGCATGGAGTTCCGAGGAGCATCAGACGATAGAGGAACGCAGTTTACCTCAAAGTTTTGGAAGCGATTACATGAAACTTTGGGTACCGTGCTAGAGTTCAAGATGACCTTCCATCCGCAGACTGATGGGCAGACAGAGAGTCAATCAGATTCTGGAGGACATGTTGAGAGCTTGTGCGCTAGACTATGGGTCTAGTTGGGATGATAACTTACCCTACGCAGAGTTTTCGTACAACAACAGCTATCAAGCCAGTTTGCAGATGGCCCCTTTCGAGGCATTGTATGGAAGGAAATGCAAGACACCTTTGATGTGGAATGGAGTTGGAGATCGCAAAATTGTTTGGGCCTGATTTGATCAGGATTCTCGAGGAGAAGGTCAAGTTGATTCGTGATGGACTTAAGATAGCTCGGCCAAGGCGTAAGAGTTATGCCGATGCTAAACGCAAGGAAGTGATCTATGAAGTGGGAGATAGAGCATATCTTCGAAAGTGTCTCCACTTCGAGGTATTAAGAGATTTGGAGTCAAAGGAAAGTTAGCACCGCGATTTGTGGGACCATACAGAGTTCTAGAACGTAGAGGAGAGGTTGCATACCAGCTGGAATTACCAGAGGCTTTGTCAGGAGTTCATGATGTGTTTCATGTTTCCCGGTGAAGAAGTGTCATGCGTAGATGGCGAGATATTCCTTTGAGAGATACAAAGGCCACTCGAGGCAATTCGGTTGGAGAGCGATCCGACTTATGAGGAGAAGCCGGTTAAGATTCTTGAGATCGCAGAGAGAATCACTCGTACCAAGATCATCGTGTTCTGCAAGGTTCAAAGGAGTCACCACACCGAGGAGGAAGCCACTTGGGAACGAGAGGAAGATCTTAGACAAGACCATCCACACCTTTTTGTCAAGTTAACCCGAATCTCGAGGACGAGATTCATCTTAAGGGTAGGTTTGTAACATCCCAATTTTTATTAAATTTGGATGTTAATAGAATCATTCAATGCATATCATATTTCTTTGCATTTTGGAGTTTTTAAAATATTCAAATAATATTTTTCCACTCGAGAAAAACAAACGAGAGGGGATAAGATGACTTCCTCAAAATATAAAAGAGTGGGAAATTTTATTTTGAATATTATTTGAAGTTTTGGAGTTTATTGGTATTTGGTTTATTTGCAAAAAATGCATTAACTGCATTAGGAAAATATTTTAAAATGTTACGTGCTTAAGTTAATGTTCATTAGGTTCTAAATAATGTATAGTTATTTAGAAATTATTGTGGTATTTTATTAATTCTTTTGAATTGTTTAGGGCCCCTTTAGTCTTCGCTTTTAAAAAACACCCACACACACACACCACGGACCATGGCCAGCTCGGCCCAGAGCACCCAGACCCAGCCAGTCACGCCATTGGCCAATTCAAGGCCAGCCCGAGCACCTTCGCTCCCCGCCTCCTCTCGCTCACACGCAGCGCCCGCTGCAGGAGGGCCCCACCGAGTCACCCCCAACCTCCCGCTCCTCCCGCTGGATGAGCACGCACACGCGCACTCCCGAACCCGGCCAAGCTCTCGGGGTAGAGCTTATCCCTGTACTCCCCGACGCCCTAACCTCGCCTATAAAGAGCCCTCGACCCCCTCTCTCCATTCTGCCACTCCACGTCGTGCCTAGCTCCTCGCAACCATCGCACTGCCGTGTTGGATCTCGCCAGAGCCGGAATATCTCGCCGGAGTTCTCTGTCGCCGTAGACTCCCCTACCTTCACTTTGTTTCTGTCAATCTTCGTTACTCGCCGAGGCGCATCTTGTTGACATGTTTTTGCCGCCTAGGTCTCGCCCGGAACCGCCCGCCCGACGACTGCGTCCTCGCCGGAGCCGAGCCGCCGCCCTCTACCTCGCTATCCCGGGCGCCCGACCACTACCGACCCCACCACCGGACCGCCCCGCGCCCGTCCTCGCCGACACCTCCGCTGCCGCCAGACCTGCCGCCCGTCACCGCCTCGACTCCGGCGCTGTCTGTCAGACGCTGCCGTCGTCGAGGTGAGCGAACCGCTCCCTCGCTATTCGTTTAGTTTTTTTTTCTCTAGATCGGTTTAGTTTAGTGTTTTTTTTATCGGTTCATCCGGTTTAGATTAAACCGATTGGTTTAGATAAACCGATCTCGGTTTAGATTTTTTTTTAGCCGCGGTAGCTGGTTTACTTAAGTAGCGGTCATTCGCCGTGTACGCTTCCGCAGCTTAACGCCGACCACCCGCAGCCCGCCACGTGGCCAGGGGCCTGCATGTAGTAGATTTAATTTTCTGTTTCACTGCTTAGTCCCTAGAAATCACAGGTTAGTCCCTGAGCTTAAATTAGCCATAACTTTTTAACCGTAGATCCAAACTCGATGAAACCAGCGGCAAATTCTTCGTATTGTTTAGATCTATCCAGTGGTATCCTTTATGCAAACTTTTGTCAGATTCAAATTTGAATTTATTCAGATTTGAATTCAAACTTCAAATGGCCATATCTCTCAAACCGTAGCTCCGATTAAGTTGATTCTTTTTGCACTTTGTCACAGTAGACAAACCCTATCACCTGGAACTTTGTCACAATAATTTTCACACACTAGAATCTGCCTATTAATATTTTACTAGTATGCATAGTATGCACTATAGTTCACATCACTTCTTGAACCATGTGCCTATGTTGTTTTGCACCTAGAATATTTTCATGCTAGTTAAGTGTGATGTTTGTTCATTTGGTTTTTCCGAGACTTTTGCCTTGCATGTTCTTTTCCGGTTCTCTAGAATGTTTGCTTATGTTTGTTTATCTTCTTTGCGGTAGATTGCCTGAGTGCGAAGCAGAATATTATCGACCTTTAGAATTCAACCAGCAGCATTTCAAGGCAAGTTGCATCTTGATCATAATTCATTACCTATGTTTTTATTATGCATCGTAGTTCTTTGCGATGGGACTGCATGATAGAAATTGATGCCGCATGACTATGCTTTTCACCCAAAGAGTTCATTGAGGTAGGTCTGAACCTTATAACATTGTCGCCATCGTTTTACATTATGTTGCTTCGCTAAGTAGACGTGGATTGGGGAGTGATCATTGTAAAGTATGAGTGACAATGTAGTAAATAGGACCTAAGATAATTAATGAACTACCTGGGCGGAAACTTGTTGGAATGGTGGCGAAATGCGATGGGCACGCATGGGAAATCCATGGTGGTGCACCACTAGTGGACCGTCCGCCAGCTCAAAGAGATCAATCATATTCTCATGTCTAGAAGCTTACGTGTGCAGCCACAAGCCAATATGGGCTCTGGCTTAGTTGAGTAGTTAGTGTGACCCCTTCCGGGATGGGCTAGCAGATGTAGAGTGATGTAGGTGTATCGGCCTATCCGTGGGTTAAGGGGGAACATTTTCGAAAGACTATGTCTCGATCTTCCGATCATGGAGGTGGTCGAGTATTGTGGGGAAAAGTGCGCAAACCTCTGCAGAGTGTTAAAACCTAATCGATTAGCCGTGTCCCGATTCACGGACAAGTTGAGCATCTAGTAGTGGAAATGCCGGAGATCTCCTCACCCTTAATTAAGCAGTTGGGATTTAAATGAAACTTGGGAGCGGATGGAGTTGGGTTTTCCAACTCATCCTATGTAAATGTGTAGTAGTAGAATAACATCTTTTCTAATAGGGAAAAACTAGCTTTATGCAAAAACTAAACTTAGAGCTTTCCACCAGCCAAATTGCATGTACAAATAGGCTCTTTACACTTATGATGTGACTTGCAAGTACATTCAATGTACTGACCTATATGGCTGCAACTTATCACGTTGCAGATATATCCGACGAGGATTAAGGTGCGATAGGTCGATGTTCTACACTCAACCTTGCTCGTGGAGTTGGACTCATTTACTACTTTGCTTCCGCAGATTTGTTTATTGGCTCTATGCCCTATTTTGTAATAAATGTATTGCTCTGGATTATCGATGTAATAAAGAGATGTGTGTTATTTACATTATTTCATCGAGTAATCGTGTGCTAGCAAGTCGATCCGTGGACTAGCACGGTAAGCAGAGACTTCGACTCTTACCGAGTCGGGTCGCTACACCTGGTTTAACACTAGCCGCAGACGGCCTTAATCGAGTATGTTGGGCCTTTAGTCGGGCCGCCCATTATGGTCTGCAAAATCTTGTGGGCCTTTAGCTGGGCCGGCCCATTATGGCCTGCTAAATCTTGTGGGCCTTTAGTTGGGTCGGCCCATTTAATCTTTATGGGCCACTTTTTGGCCGGTCCACGTGTCAACATATCATAGGCGCATCTCGCCCATTGGATGAGTGACACATGTGCCAACGTGGAGCTGACACGTGGTTCCATCAGCCAATGAGAATTTTACATGTGGAAAATCGGCATTGGTCGTTGCTGTTAGCGGGTTATCGGATCCAAAACTGGACCCAATAGCTTAACGGCGTCCTGTTACGGTGGATGCCACGTGTCGGTCACCCTTGACGAAAGCACTTCTATGCCGCGCGATTTAATGTCATGGAAGTGGACACTTCTGTGATGATAATTTTGGTAATGTCATGGAACACTTCTACGACAGCGCAGGTATGACTTTCTTGATTCTGTCATAAAATTTTCATGGATGTACATGCATGACAGAAAACGTGACCTACTGTGACAAACATGTATCATCACAGAAGTGTCTTTTTTTTGTAGTGTAGGGATCAAACCCTAACAAAACTAACTTGATTACATGGTAAATCTCATCTGACCCATCACTGTCCAGCAAGCCTACGATGGGATTACTCACGCACAGTGGAGAGCATCATGAAATTGGTGAGGGAGGATGGTTGATGATGACGATGGTGACGGATTCCCCTCTTCGGAGCCCCGAACGGACTCTAGATCAGCCCTCCCGACGAAGATTAGGGCTTGGCGGCGGCTCCGTATGGTAAAAAAAGCGATGAATCCTTCTCTTTGATTTTTCTCTCATCGAAAGTGAATATATGGAGTTGGGGTTGAGGTCGGTGGAGTCCCAGGGGGCCCATGAGGCAGGGGGCGCGCCCCAGGGGGGGCACCCTGCACCCTCGTGGACAGGGTGTGGGCCCCCTGATGCTAATTTTTTCGCTAGTATTTTTCATTAATTCCAAAACATGTCTCTGTGGATTTTTAGGTCATTCCGAGAACTTTTATTTCTGCACAAAAATAACAACATGGTAGTTCTGCTGAAAACAACGTCAGTCCGGGTTAGTTCCATTCAAATCATGCAAGTTAGAGTCCAAAACAAGGGCAAAAGTGTTTGGAAAAGGAGATACGTTGAAGACGTATCAACTCCCCCAAGCTTAAATCTTTGCTTGTCCTCAAGCAATTCAGTTGACAAACTGAAAGTGATAAAGAAAAACTTTTACAAACTTTGTTTGATCTTCTTGTTGCAAATATGTAAAGCCAGATTCAAGTTTTCAAAGAAAGATTATGAACTAACCATATTCACAATAACATTTAGGTCTCATGTTTACTCATATCAATGGCATAATCAACTAGCGAGCAATAATAATAAATCTCGGATGACAACACTTTCTCAAAACAATCATAACATGATATAACCAGATGTTATCTCGCTAGCCCTTTCTGTGACCGCAAAACATAAATGCAGAGCGCCCCTAAAGATCAAGGACTGACTAGACATTGTAATTCATGGTAAAAGAGATCCAGTCACAGTCATACTCAATGTAAATTTTGAAGGAAATATGCCCTAGAGGCAATAATAAAGTTATTATTTATTTCCTTATATCATGATAAATGTTTATTATTCATGCTAGAATTGTATTAACCGGGAACATAATACATGTGTGAATACATAGACAAACAGAGTGTCACTAGTATGCCTCTACTTGACTAGCTCGTTAATCGAAGATGGTTATGTTTCCTAACCATAGACATGAGTTGTCATTTGATTAACGGGATCACATCATTAGGAGAATGATGTGATTGACATGACCCATTCCGTTAGCCTAGCACCCGATCGCTTAGTATGTTGCTATTGCTTTCTTCATGACTTATACATGTTCCTGTAACTATGAGATTATGCAACTCCGTTTACTCGGAGGAACACTTTGGGTGCTACCAAACGTCACAACGTAATCGGGTGATTATAAAGGAGTACTACAGGTGTCTCCAAAGGTACATGTTGGGTTGGCGTATTTCGAGATTAGGTTTTGTCACTCCGATTGTCGGAGAGGTATCTCTGGGCCCTCTCGGTAATACACATCACATAAAGCCTTGCAAGCATTGCAACTAATAAGTTAGTTGCGAGATGATGTATTACGGAACGAGTGAAGAGACTTGCCAGTAACGAGATTGAACTAGGTATTGGATACCGACGATCGAATCTCGGGCAAGTAACATACCGATGACAAAGGGAACAATGTATGTTGTTATGCGGTTTGACCGATAAAGATCTTCAGAGAATATGTAGGAGCCAATATGGGCATCCGTGTTCCGCTATTGGTTATTGACCAAGAATAGTTCTAGGTCATGTCTACATAGTTCTCGAACCCGTAGGGTCCGCACGCTTAAGGTTTCGGCGATGCTTATATTATGAGTTTATGAGTTTTGATGTACCAAGGAGTTCGAGTCCCGGATGAGATCGGGAGTCTCGAAATGGTCGAGACGTAAAGATCGATATATTGGACGACTATATTCGGAGTTCGGAAAGGTTCCGAGTGATTCGGGTATTTTTCGAGTACCGAGAGTTACGGAATACGTATTGGGCCTTATTGGGCCATACAGAAAGAAGGAAAAGGGCCTCAAGGGTGGCCGCACCCCTTCCCTTGGTCTGGTCCGAATTGGACTAGGGAAGGGGCGCCTCTTCCTTCCTTCTCCTTTCCCTTCCCTTTCCTTCTCTCCTACTCCTACTACATGGAAGGTTTACTAGTTGGACTAGGAAAGGGGAATCCTACTCCCGGTGGGAGTAGGACTCCCCTAGGGCGCGCCATAGAGAGGGCCGCCCTCCCTCCTCCACTCCTTTATATCACAGGCGGGGGCACCCCATGGACACACAAGTTGATCTACAGATCGTTCCTTAGCCGCAGCGGTGCCCCCTCCACCATATTCCACTTCACCATATCGTCATGCGAGCTTAGGCGAAGCTCGCCGTGAAGTCATATCGTCATGAGCTTAGGCGAAGCCTCGCGCCGTGAAGTCATATCGTCATGAGCTTAAGGCGAAGCCCTGCGTCGGTGGAGCATCATCATCGCCACCACGCCGTCGTCTTGACGGAACTCATCCCCGACACTTTGCTGGATCGGAGTCCGGGATCGTCATCGAGCTGAGCGTGTGCGTAACTCGGAGGTGCCGTGACGTTCGGTACTTGGATCGGTCGGATCGTGAAGACGCATTTACTACATCAACCGCGTTGTTATAACGCTTCGCTTCGGTCTCACGAGGGTACGTGGACATACACTCTCCCCTCTCGTTGCTATGCATCACCATGATCTTGCGTGTGCGTAGGAAATTTTTTGAAATTACTACATTCCCCAACAAATTTATAGCAATGCATGCGAATGACAGCGGTGCTCTCCAACTGGTGCTTTTTAATAAGATGATGATGACTGAACATAAAAGTAAATAGATAGGCCCTGCACAGAGGGAAGCAGGGATTTGCAGAGGTGCCAGAGCTCGAGTTTTGAAGCAAAGATAAATAATATTTTGAGTGGCATGCTTTCATTACATAACAACCAAGAGATCTCGATATCTTCCATGCTACACACATTATAGGCGGTTCCCAAATAGAATGGTAAAGTTTATGCTCCCCCACCACCAACAAACATCAACCCATGGCTTGTCCGAAACAACGGTGCCTCCAACTAACAACAATCCTGGGGGAGTTTTGTTTGCAATTATTTTGATTTGAGCATGGGACTGGGCATCCTGGTTACCGACCATTTTCTCGTGAATGATGAGTGGAGTGCACTCATCGTGAGAATAACCCACCTAGCATGGAAGTTTGTAGCGATCCGACCTCAGATGGTCAAGTCTCTGTGTTTCAGTGTCATCCCTGGATCAGTAATGCTGACACACACAGTACTCGAAGGATTTATAACAGAGTAGCAATCACACACTTATTACATCGAATGTCTCAAAAGAGAACTTATTACAATAATATGGCTTAAGGCCATCTAATACGATAACAACGGAAGGCTTGGAAGATAAAGTGAGTCCATCAACTCCAACGGCATAGCTGAGCTGCACGGCAACGACCTATCGAACCTTACTCCTCGTCTAAAAAGTCTGCAACATAATACGTTGCAGCCCGAGAACGGGTCAGCACATGGAATATGCTGGCAATGTAACACAATAGAACAATTACACAATAATGCTATCACTACATGCATATTTGGTTGGTGGAAAGCTCTATGGTTATAGTTTTTGCAAAAAAGCCAATTTTTCCCTACAACAAAGGAATAAATTTTAATTTAACTATCATGGTGGTTGAAACATCATTGAGAATGTATAACCCCAACTCAATCCCAATTAAGGTAATTAAATCCCAGCAATATTACTTAAGTGTGATGAGATACATGTGAATACTCAAGTACTCGATACTCAGAATTGTCCATAACCGGGGACACGGCTAACCATGATTAGATTGTACACTCTGCAGAGGTTTATGACTTTTCCCCACAAGACTCGATCACCTCCGTTGATTTCTCGCACTACATGGTGTTTGAGAAACGGATGACCGAAACACGCCTTTCGTAAACATTAACTCTCTACTGTGGTAGACCATACCAAACCTACAAAACCCACTACCGCTGATCTACCTCTTCAAGAGCTTCATGTAACTTACTCAACTATGCTAGAGCCCATAATAGCTTGTGGCTGCACACGGAAGTTTCTAGCCTGAATAATCTCAGTTCCTTTGAGCCCTGGTGGCGGTCCATAGGAAGATCACACGGGTACCCGGATTTCCAAGAAAAACAGACAACACTTTGGGTTCCCCAGTGCCTCAATCCACCCAGATGTGTATTAAAGTTGCCACCTTAAAGTAAACCATTAATTAACAATCTCACATCTGTCATGGATTCACTCAAACCCAAACCACGCCTCACGAGCATAGCATGGCAAGATAAGCAATACGTAGAAGTAACTCCCAAGGGTTTTGAATGTAACGGGGCAATAGGTTCCTACCTCATCAACTACTTCCCAACCCACAAATTAATGACATCCTAAACATGCAATGTTTGAGGGTTGAAGCTAATGCATAAAAACTGGGTATGGAAAGAGTATGATCAAAGTGTTACTTGCCTTGTTGACGATCCGTGAATCCTAGAGACTCAGAGTAACACGCCGCACTCCGGGAATTCTATCGCAAGCAAACAATACATACATAAGCAACAAGCAAAGATGCACAAAATGAAACTTCAACTAAAAGAGGCCGACCAGAAAGTTCAAATTAAGAACTCCGGTTCGCAAAAAGAATCAAACCAAACGGAGCAACGAAACTCAAATGACGAAAGAAATAAGATCCGTTTACTAATCTGAACTAGGGTCAAATTTTACAGAGACAAAAACTTGTTTGAGTTGACTATTCGGAAAGAGGGTTTCGAGATGAAACTCCAGGCGCTTGAATCGCCTGATTCCGATAAACGAGCAAAAAGTTAAACTAGAACGAAAATCAGATCAGAAATCACGACCAGGAAAATCGCGGAATAAATCCGATAAAAAGAAAAACGACGAACGGCTTAACAAACAAATGTTCATTAGCAGAAACTAAACGATGAACACGTTCGTTAGAACGAACGAACGAGCGAACGCTCGCTAAGTAAATAAACCGGAAAGTAAAACCGATCTATATAAAAAACGAACTAGGGTTTTTCTAAAAAAACGAAGGGGTTTTTCTTAAAAAAACCGGGCGGCGGGTGGCTACCTCCGGCGAGGTCGTCCGGCGAGGCGGGCGGCTCGGGCTGGCCAGGGGCTCGGCGCTCTTGAGGTGGGTGGCCCGGGAGGGCGTGGCGTATTTAAAGGGGTGGGCGGCGGGAGGCGGAGTCCCACTCAGACTCGGCTCGAGTCTGGCGGCGGGCTGGGTTTGCTCACCTGTGGGCCCTAGGCCCAGTCGGGCGCGGTCTCTTTTTTTTAAACGTTCCGCCGAAACTTAGAAAAATCCTAGAAAAATAAATAAAAATCTAAAAATACCAAAACAAGTTTTCTCCGTCTAAATAAAATATTTAGAACAAGATGAACTTTTCTTGGCTCCTAAAATGCAATTTTAAAAACTTGCAAATTTTTCTAGGGCAAATAAAATTCCAACTAAAATCAAATAAAATCCAAATAATGATTTTAACATTTTTCCTCCGATATTTCAATTATTTTGGAGAAGTCATATTATCTCCTCTCATTTATTATTTCAAAATGAAATATTTTCCGGAGAGAAAATAATTAAAAATCAAAATCCTCGTCTTCATTATTTGATAAAATTCAAATATGAAAAACGGAAAATCCCCAACTCTCTCCGAGGGTCCTTGAGTTGCTTAGGATTTCGAGGATTGCAAACAAAATGCAATAAAATATGATATGCATGGATGACCTATGTATAACATTCCAATTGAAAATTTGGGATGTTACAAACCTACCCCCCTTAAGATGAATCTCGCCCTCGAGATTCGGGTTGGCTAGAAAATAGGTGCGGGTGGTCCTTGCGAATATCATCTTCTCGTTCCCTGGTGGCTTCCTCCTCGGTATGGTGGCTCCACTCAACTTTGCAAAACTTGATAACCTTGCCGCGGGTGACTCATTTGTCACAAAGTCAAGAATCTTTACTGGCTTTTCCTCATAAGTCAAATTACTGTCCAACCAGACGCCTCTAGGGGCAATCAGATCATTTAACGGTATGTCGGCCATCTCCGCATGGCACTTCTTCAGCTGTGATACGTGGAACACATCGTGCACTCCTGACAATCCTTCAGGTAACTCCAGCTTGTAGGCAACTTCTCCCATCCATTCCAATACACGATACGGTCCTATAAATCTTGGGTCTAACTTTCCCTTAACTCCAAAATATTTCACTCCCCTCAAGGGTGATACTCGCAGATAGGCTCTGTCTCCAATTTCATAGGTTACTTCCTTGCGTAGAATCTGCATAACTCTTCTGTCTGGACTGAGCAATCTTTAGTCTGTCTCTGATCAGTTTAACCTTCTCCTCTGATTCCTTGATCAAATCTGGTCCAAACAACTAACGGTCTCCTACCTCATCCCACATCAATGGTGTTCTACATCTGCGTCCATACAGAGCTTCAAACGGTGCCATCTTCAAACTGGCCTGGTAGCTGTTGTTATATGAGAACTCACAGACGGCAAATTGTCATCCCAACTAGATCCATAATCTAGAGCACAGGATCTCAACATGTCTTCCAGAATCTGATTGACTCTCTCGGTCTGTCCATCCGTCTGTGGGTGAAAAGCGGTACTGAACTCCAATCTGGTACCCAAGGTCTGGTGTAGTTGATGCCAAAACTTTGAAGTAAACTGTGTTTTTCTATCTAATACGATGCTCCTCAGAACTCCATGTAAACATACGATCCTGGACATATATATCTTGGCCAACTTGGCACTTGTATAAGTTGTTTTTACTGGGATGAAGTGAGCTACTTTGGTCAAAGGATCGACAACTACCCATATTGAATCATATCCTGCCTTGGTTCTGGGTAATCCGGTGATAAAATCCATGCCAAGTTTATCCCACTTCCATTCAGGTATCGGCATAGGCTGGAACAGTCCTGCTGGCTTCTGATGCTCTGCCTTTACTCTCTGACATACATCACATACGGCTACATAATCGGCAATATCCTTCTTCATACGAGTCCACCAGAAACGTTCCTTCACTCCAAATACATCTTTGGTGTTTCCGGGGTGAATCGAGTATGGTGAGTCATGGGCCTCCTGAAGTATTAACTTCCTGATCTCCGAATTGTTGGGCACGTAAATTCGGTCCTCAAACCACAAGGTATCATGCTCATCCTCGCGAAACCCTTTGGCTTTACCTTCGCCCATCTTCTCTCTTATTTCAGCAATTTCTTTGTCCTCCTTCTGAGCTTCTCGAATCTTGTCCAACAATGTCGATCGAACCTCCGTGGTTGCAATAAAACCTCTTGGAACAATTTCCAACCGAAGTTCCATGATCTCCTCTTAACTCCTTTGGCAATCCTTTACTTTCAAGGATATTAGCATAACTTTTCCGGCTCAAAGCGTGCCTTTCTGACGTTGGCCTTTCTGGATGATAGTGTAGCTTCATATCGTAATCCTTTATAAGCTCCAGCCATCTCCTCTCCCGAGGTTCAACTCCTTCCGTGAAAATGTACTTCAAACTCTTATGATCCGTGTACACATCACAACGGTTTCCAATGAGATAATGTCTCCAGGTCTTTAATGCATGCACTACGGCTGCTAACTCCAAATCATGTGTGGCATAGTTCAACTCATGAGGTTTTAGTTGTCGTGAGGCATACGAAACAACTTTTCCGTCCTGCATAAGCACACATCCAAGTCCCAAGCGTGAGGCGTCACAATACACTTGAAACTCCTTATGTATATCTCGCAATGTCAGCACTGGGGCTGTAGTCAACCGTTTCTTCAACTCTTGAAAACTGGCCTCACAATCCTCTGTCCATGTGAACTTAGTATCCTTCTTTAGCAATTCAGTCATTGGCTTACCAATCTTGGAAAAATTCTCAATGAATCTCCGATAATATCCTGCCAGTCCAAGGAAACTGCGGATCTCGCCAATCAAGTGGGTGCCAACCATTCAAAGGATTTGAACCTTCATGGGATCTACCGCTATACCCTCTCCTCGATATAACATGCCCAAGAAATCCAACTTCCTTCAACCAAAACCCGCACTTGCTGAATTTGGCGTATAACTGGTGTTCCCTGAGTTTCTCGAGAACCAAACGCAAGTGTTCCGCGTGCTCCTCTTTGTTATTCGAGTATACCATAATATCATCAATAAACACCACAACAAACTTTTCCAAATACTCCATGAACACCTTGTTCATCATACTCATGAAATAGGCAGAAGCGTTAGTCAGTCCAAATGACATGACCGTATAGTCATATAGTCCATACCGTGTGGTAAATGTTGTCTTTGGTATATCCTTCTCTCGGATCTTCAACTGATGGTATCCTGATCGTAGATCAATCTTCGAAAACACCTTAGCTCCTTGCAACTGATCAAACAGATCATTAATCATTGGTAATGGATACTTGTTCTTTATCGTTACTTCATTCAGAGCTCGGTAATCAACAACCATCCTTAGGGATTTATCCTTCTTCTCCACCAAAAGTACTGGTGCTCCCCAAGGTGATGAACTCCTTCGAATATAACCTTTCTCCAATAACTCCTTGATCTGCATTTTAATTTCCTCCAAATCATTTGCGGGCATCCGACAGGGTCTCTTGGATATTAGCCATGTACCTGGCAATAGTTCTATCAAGAACTCGATGTCTCTATCCGGTGGCATGCTTGGTAACTCTTCTGGGAAAACATCCGGAAAATCTTTCACTACAGGTACTTCCTCCTGTACAACTCCCGTGAGGGTATTCACTTGGCTCCTCCTAGGCACATGCCTAGATACATACTTAATTCTTTTTCCCTCCGGGTGGTAAGATAAATTGACTTGGTAGCACAGTCAATACTTCCTCCATACTTCGACATCCAGTCCATACCTAATATCACATCCAATCCTTGCGACTCCAAGATAATTAGGTCAGACGGAAAAACATGCGTGCCAATGATTAGGGGTATCTGGGTGCACCATCTGCTAGCCATGTACTCTGCTCCGGGCGAGCTTACCAAAAGAGGGGTCCTAAGGGTTTGGGTTGGTACCTTAAACTTATCCACAAATCCCCTTGATATGTATGAATGCGATGCACCAGTATCGAAAAGAACAAGAGCGGTAAATGACTGAACCAAAAACTTACCTATTACTGCGTCCGGCTGGTCTTCAACCTCCTCCATGTTAACGTGGTTCACTTGTCCTTTGTTGAATGGATTGGGCTTCTTCCCAGCGCTCCCATTTTCGTTTCCATTCCTTCCTTCAGGGCAGTCATTGGCATAGTGCCCTGTCTTCCCGCACTTAAAGCAAATAACTTGGCTTAAGTCCCTCTTGGCGGGTGTAGATGGGTTAGAGCGATTTTGATTATTGTTGGCTCCATTCCCGTTCCCATTCTTCGCACCATTTTGATTATGCGATCCACCTCCAGTATGGTTATGACCTCCATGGTTATGAACAAGTCCTCCCGAGTTCGGGGTTAAGCGAGGCTTCTGGTGAGCTCCTGAGTTGTACTTCCCTTGTCCATATTTCCTCTTACGGCTCTCAATTTGCCGCTGCTTTCCTTCAATCATTAGAACCTTATCCACCAACTCCTGGTAATTGTGGAAAGTTGCCACCATCAACTGCATGCTCATCTCATCATTCATCCCTTCCATAAACTTCTCCTGCTTCGCGGCATCTGTGGCCACATCATCAGGGGCATAGCGTGATAACTTGCTAAACTCATCCACGTCTTTGGGCCACAAGACGGTTCCCCTGGCGTAAGTTGCGAAACTCACGCTTCTTCATCTGCATGGCTCCAGTTGAGACATGGGTCGTGCGAAAAGCTTGTTGGAACTGGTCCCAAGTGAGATTGGCTATAGGAAAAGTAGCCGTGTAATTCTCCCACCATGAGGCTGCTGGTCCATCCAATTGATGTGCGGCAAAGCGCACCTTCTCAGCATCCGTGCATCCTGCGGTGGTTAACTCCCTTCCAATACGGCGTAGCCAATCATCAAGAACTATTGGCTCGGTGCTCTTTGGAAAACACCGCGGTTGTAACCTCGTAAAACGATCTAAATTTTCCACTTTGGCGGTGGGTTGTTGTTGTTGTTGTTGTTGTTGTTGTTGGCATTGCCACTGGTTACGAACTAGCAATTGCATCAAGGCATTCGCTGCCGGATCAACTAGGTGAGCTCGGTGGGAAAACAAAACCGGGTCACGTCGGAGGCATCTGGTGGGTTTAGATGGAAGAGATCAGAATAGAAAGAGGTCTAGTGAGAAAACACTACCCATATGCACATGAGGCAAACACAAACATTCATTCAATCAATCAAGCAAGGGCATACAGACGGTCTAGGACTATCGCAAAAGTGATCAACTATTACTAGTTACATGGGGGAATACTACTATTATATGGTGGTCATCTACAAATTTTGATCGGTGGAGACTCCATGATGTCTGCTCCAGCTTCGTCTTCATAGTCATCATCACTTGGTTCGGAATCGGTGTCGTCGATGATGATGTAGTTGTCCGGACCAGTGGGATCTTCTTCTTCCTCTTCCGGTGCTGATCCTCCCATGAAGACTCCGATCTTCTTGACTAGGTCATCATTCTTCTCCAGTAGTGTCTTGATTTCCTCCTCATATCCATCGCGCGTAAACTTGAGTTCTTCCTCCAGCTCGATGATCCTAGTTTTCGCCTTCTTCAAATCCATCATGTCTGCGCACATCTGGTTCTCCTGACATCCAATGTGCTGGTTTAGCTCCTGGATGTAAGCTGCTATGGACCTATCATTCTTGGTGCTGATTACTTCCCATTGCTCGTGAAGGCGCCCACATATTTGGTATATGGTGTGTCGGTGTACTAGAGTAGGGGTACCCTAGTATCCCGAACTTGTGCACGGGCAGTTGCAGCCCTCCGCGGCAAGGCTTACCGGGTGACCGCCAAGGTCCTCCGTGGTTCCTTTGGAACAATTCAAGAACAAAGTATTCAAGCCAAGGAGACAAGGCCCCGGCAAGAGGAGCTTGCCGGGAAGGCCACCCGAGGCACCTAGGAGACAAGGCCCCGGCAAGAGGAGCTTGCCGGGAAGGCCCTGTGAGCGACAAGCTTCCGGACGCGACAAGACAACAACCGCGGAAAGGCGCTTGCCGCGGCGAACCACCACTCAGACTGCACTCCAAAGACATCCACCAACGTGTCTCCCAGGACCTTTCCAGCGCGCGCATGGCGAGAGGTCAGGCAGCCCGGTGCGAGGTGGCGTTTATCGCTGACAAGATTGCCATCGTGGCAAGCGGTGGCGCCCCTGACGGTCTCTGTTTGCACTGTTAGGGCGACGTAGACGGGCATTTAATGCCTTTGTCCCCTGCCATCAGGGTTAGGTATGATACACTGTACATTGTACAGGTAGCTGTACCAACCACTACTTTTCCATTTGTACCCTTGTCTACGTTGCCACCTGTCGGAGACCCCTTGAGCATATAAAAGGAGGCCCATGCATAGCGTAGAGGGTCGGTTCCCCCCACGCTCAGTCTCGTTAGCAGCTTGCGTGTACTTTAGCACTCAGCGCTCCTGAGCAAGAACTCAATACACCTAGACATGCAGCAGTAGGAGTGTTATCTCTCCGGAGAGCTCCGAAGCTGGGTAAACCTCTCGTGTAAATGCCGCCTCGATCTGCTCTTCGTGCGACCTCCGCTCCCTGCCGAACCGAAAGGGGCTTGGTCCGCCGGTCCCATAGGTGTTCGTGGGTCAGATTAGCCTGCCCCGACATCTTTGGCGCGCCAGGTAGGGGGGCGTCGAGATTGTGTGAACCTGATCCAGCGTCCACAGGAGCTAGATCTTCTTCATCATCTTCATCGACATGCCACCGAAGAAGAAGGCTTCGGCGGCAGATGCTCCGTCCGCGTCGAACCCACCGCCACCGGAGCAAACGGGTGGTGGGGTAGACGCCAATGAAGATTGGACGCCGACGGAGGAGCCCACGGTGCTGCCAAGTCCAAGGACAAGGCTGCGCAGACCTCGGCGTCCATGCATGCACCGCGCCGTCTCGGGAGGCGCGGGACCCGGCGAACGCCATGGTACTCACAATGCCATACGCCGTTGGACCAAGATCGAGCTGGTGGATCTCGGGATGCTCAAGACCAGCATGCGCCAACATGCCGGGCGCGAAGCGAAAGGCATCGGTCGCTGGGCGGGATATCGCTTCCTTCTAACATAGTTAGAAGTCCGAGCATATCCGCTCCTCGCCGCTCGCCATCGCCACCCACCACTCGGCGAAGCTTTGGCGAGAACACAACTGCTCCTAGATTACCCTCCAACAGCCGACAAGGTCGATGAATGGAGGGCCACCATTCGAAGTCTCATCGGCCGCTTAACGGCGACGCTCCGGCAGCCGAGCGCCGCTGCCGCCGCAGACTGCTAAACACGAGCCGGTGGCGGCAGAGACCAGCGGGGTGCAACCACCATGTACTCTCCGCCCGAAGGCCAAGATCGCCGACTCGCCGGATCCACCTCGACAGCGACTCCACCGCATCATCGGATCCACGAGCTCGTCGCGATCAGCGCCAAGTTCTTCATGAACGACAGCAAGAAGACGCTCGAACTCGCATCGAGCGCCGAAGAGAAGCGCGGCGTCAATCCGACAAGCGCGCTGGGCCCTCTGTTGACATGCATGCGCCAGAGGAACCAGGCGACTTGCCGTACGCGGTAGGTTGCCCTGCGTTCACTCGTGAGCTGCGGCAAGTCCAGTGGCCCCAAAGAAGAAGAATTTCAAGCCAGACGTGCGAGAAGAAATGCAGACGGCAAGACGCATCCGTCGGAGTTCCTCAGCATCTACACCATCGCGGTGCAAGCTGCCAGGGGGCGAGACGACAAGATCCTGGCCAACTACTTCCCGGCGGTGCTCAAGCCCAATGTCGAGATCTTGGCTCATGCACTTGCCGGACAACTCCATATCCTCTTGGGCAGATCTATGCCATCGGTTTGTCGGCGCCTTTACACGCGCCACAAGCCCCATGGCCAAGAAAGCGACCTTCATCTGCCGCCCGGAAGGAAGGAGAGCCCTAGCAAGTATATTCAAAGATTCAGCCGTGTACAAAGACAACATCCCAGACGTCCACCTGCCGCGGTAATCAGCGCGTTCCATCGAAACGTCTTGAAACCGCAGGATGCGGAGGAGATGGCGATGTGCAAGATCGTAGACGTCGGCCAGCTATATGCCCTGGCCGACAAGTGTGCACGTCTTTGAGGAAGGAGGAGACTCCCGGAGAGAATCTTGAAGCGGGAGGATCTAATAGTGAGGAGACCGCTCCGGCAAGGAAGAGCGGCGGGGCAACAGGAAAAAAGAAAGGCGAGATGTACTAGTTGTTGAGCAGTCCAAAGAACGGAGGTGGCGCCAAGAAAGCCAAGGCTGGCAGCTCTGGCAAGGAGGTTGCCGCCGGAACCAACTGCCAGGCTGTGGCGGTCGCCGACAAGCAGGACACCTCCAACAAACAGTACTGCAAGATCCACCGCACCAAGGGTCATGACCTCCAGAGCTGCAAGAAGGTCGAGCAGCTTGTCGAGCAGCAGAAGGCTGAATACGAGCGACGGGACAAGGAGAAGGCCCAGGAGGGTGCTGGAGGAGCTAGCAAGAAACGTCCCGGCCGGGGAGGACGCCGCGGCAAGGCCAAGCAGTGGCAAGGAGATAGACCTCCCCGCGGCCGCGACAAGGATGAAGACGACGACGACGAAGACATGGATGACGACGAGACCGATGAGAAGGAGTTCCAGAAAGCCACAGAGGTCCTGTGCGTTGACGGCGGTGCTTCTCTGTATACTTCACACCGCCAGCTCAAGCAGTGGATGCGGGAAGTCAATGCGGCAGAACCATCCGTCGAGTCACGCAGGCCTCTGAAATGGTCCAGCACGCCTATCATCTTTGATATTGAGGACCACCCTGATCGCATAACTGCGGTCGGGTGTTTGCCGATGTTGGTTTCACCAACTATCCGCAACCTCAAGGTCACTAAGATGCTAGTTGACGGTGGGGCCGGCTTGAACCTGATCTCCTCCGCGGTGCTCCAGAAACTCCAGATCCCTGATGGCGAGCTCGAAGAGACCGGCACATTCCAAGGAATCAATCCGGGAAGGAGCAAGCCGAAGGGAAAGATCACGTTGCCGGTGACATTTGGCAGCGAGTTGAACTTTAGGACTGAGAGGGTCACTTTTGACGTTGCTGACTTTCCATTGCCTTACAATGGGATACTTGGCCGTCCAGCACTTGCCAAATTCATGGCAGCCTCTCACTATGCATACAACATCTTTGAAGATGCCGAGACCGATAAGTGTCATCTCTGTCCCTGGCGACAAGAAGGATGCTCTTATCTGCGCCGACAAGATCTACCGGGAAGCAACAGCTGCAACAGATTGCAAGCCACTTGCCGCTGAAGCTCCCGGGGGGAAGAAGAAGACCAAGTCCGGCAAGAGCTCTGATGCCCACTCCGGCAAGCGCACCTCTTCGGAGTGCTGCGCTACCGTCGAGGACGCACCATCGAGCTCCACCGGCAAGTGTAAGAAGATGATGGCATCTCCACCAGAGACCAAGAAGGTGTCCGCCAAGGAGGACGGCGCTGGTGGTACCTTCACCATCAGTGCCACTCTCGACCCTAAATAGGAAGGCGCGCTCATTGCTTTCCTCATGGGCGAACGCCGACGGCGTGTTTGCGTGGCAACCGTCGACATCCCGGTGTTCCTAGGAAAGTAATTGAGCACTATCTTGCCGCTTGCCCTCATCGCGCCCGTCAAGCGAAAGTCGTGAAGCGTGCGTTGGGCGCCAAGAGTTCATCGCAGAAGAAATCAAGAAATTGGAAGCAGCAAGCCTTGTCAGAGGAGTTCTCCATCCTATGTGGTTGGCCAATCCTGTAGTTGTACGCAAGGCAAATGGGAAATGGAGGCTTTGTATCGACTTTACCGATGTCAATAAAGCTTGTCCCAAAGACCCATTTCCCTTGCCGCGCATCGACCAGATTGTTGACTCCACGATCGGATGTGATTTGCTTTCATTTCTGGATGCATACTCAGGATATCATCAGATCTTCATGGCAGAAGAAGATGAGGAGAAGACCGCATTCATCACCCCATGTGGCACATACTGTTTTGTACGGATGCCTTTCGGATTAAAGAATGCTGGTTCAACATTTGCAAGAGTAGTCCATTACGCTTTTGAGCCGCAAATGCACAGAAATGTGGAAGCCTACATGGATGACATAGTGGTCAAAAGCAAGGACAAGGCGACTGATTCAAGATTTAGACGAAACCTTTGCAAATCTGCGCAAGATCAACCTCAAGCTCAACCCCGAGAAGTGCGTGTTTGGAGTCCCTTCCGGCAAGCTTCTCGGGTTCTTCGTGTCTCAGCGGGGAATTGAAGCCAATCCGACAAGATCAAGGCCATTGAGCAGATTGAAGCACCAAAGCGCGTCAAGGATGTACGAAGACTTGCCGGTTGCGTAGCTGCTCTCAGCAGGTTTATCTCTAGATCTGCTGAGCGCGCCCTGCCTTTTTTCAAAATTTTGAAAAAGGCAGGTCCAATGAAATGGACTCGGGAAGCGGAGGCTGCGCTGCAAGACTTGAAGAGATACATGTCCTCCACTCCAACACTTGTCGCACCTAAGCCACAAGAGAAGTTGCTGCTATATATAGCGGCAACCAATCAAGTGGTTAGTGCTGTGTTAGTAGCGGAGAGGAGGCGGATGATGAGCTAGCAACCGTGGCGAGATGCATCCGGCGACAAGCGAGGGGCTTCACCGCAAGCTCTGTCCCGACAAGGATGGATCTGCAGACGCATGAAAAGATGCGAAAAGAATGGTGCAGCGCCCAGTTTACTTTGTCGGTTCCCTTCTGCAGGGGCTAGGTCAAGGTACTCTGGTGTGCGTAAATTGCTTCGGCCTCCTCATGGCCTCGAAAGCTGCGCCATTACTTCCGGGCACATGAGATCACAGTCGTCACTCGTTTTCCGGCTGAAGAGGATACCGCAGAATCCGGAGGCAACAGCAGTGTGATTGTCGAGTGGGCATGAACTGTCAAGCTTTGGCCTCAAGTTTGAGAGCACTTCAACTATCCAAAGCAGGCATTGGCCGAAGTTCATAGCAGAATGGACGCCAACACAAGATGAAGAAATTCCGAAACGAGCATCCCGTGAAGGAAGCAAACAAAGAGTGGTGATGTACTTTGATGGTGCCTTCTCGCTGCAAGACGCCCGGTCTTGAGCGTGCTACTTGTTGCACCCACGGAGAGCACCTCAAGTACGTAGTCCAGATGCACTTTCCCAAGGAGCAAGTGACAAACAATACCGCAGAGTATGAAGGTTTGCTTGCCGCCTCGTGGATTTGCGATGAACCTTGGGATCAAGAAGCTCATTGTCGTGGGTGACTCACAGCTTGTCATCCGCCAAGTGAACAAGAATTATCGAGTCCGTTGATGGAAACTTATGTTGATGAAGTGAGAAAGCTAGAAGAGCACTTTGACGGCCTACGGATGGAATATATTCCAAGAGCTCGTAACGACATTGCCGATGGCTCGTCAAGTCGCTGCACTTAAGCTACCTGTGGAACCAGGGATTTTTGTGCTCAAGCTGACTCAACCATCTGTAACACCATCAACCGGACAGAGCAAGAAGAGAAAGTTGATCTCTGGTGACTATTTTCCAGCAGAGCTTCCCGAAACCGCTGCTAAGAAGGTCCCCAAGATCAACACCAACAGTGTTGAGGAGCAGTCTGCTCCGACAAGCCCTAGGGTTTGTTTCGTTGAAGCAGACGCTCCCGACAAGTTTTGCTCCGGCAAGCTTGCCGGGGAACGTCAAGCTCCGGCTGAGCCGCAGGTTCTCGCCGTAGAAGCGGATGTTCCCGCAGCAATAGATGTGCCTTTAGTCCTTGTTGTCGAGTCGCAAGCTCCATCATGGGCACAGCAGATTGTCCAATTCCTTCAGACAAGAGAACTTCCCGAAGAGCAAGAAGAAGCGGAAAGAGTAGCCCGGCAGTCAAGTATGTACCAGTTTGTCGACAACACACTGCATGTAAGAAGACTCAACGGTGTGAAATTGAAGTGTATTCACCGGGAAGAAGGACAAAAGCTGTTGGCGAGAGATACATGGAGGTATATGTGGTCACCACATTGGCGCCAGAGCACTTGCCGCAAAGCGTTCCGGCAAGGTTTCTTTTGGCCGACAGCCCTCCGTGATGCAACTGCACAAGTAACCAAGTGTGAAGCGTGCGGTTCCATTCCAAGCAGATACACTAGCCAGCTCAAGCTCTCCAGACGATCCCTTTATCCTGGCCATTTTGATGCAGGGCTCGACATCGTCGGCCCCTTTCCCCGAGCTGTCGGGGCTTTGAGTACTTATGCGTTGCAATCGACAAGTTCACAAAGTGGCCGGAAGTGGAAGCAGTGAGGAAGGTGACAACATAGTCAGCAGTCAAGTTCTTCAGGTCGATTGTTTGCCGTTTCGGAATCCCTAACAGGATCATCACCGACAATGGCACGCAATTCACAAGCCGCACCTTCATGCGATGCGTCCAAGATCTTGGCGCCAAGGTTCCGCTTTCGCTTCGCTTTCTCATCCGAGAAGCAACGGTCAAGCGGAGAGGGCAAATCTTTGAAGTGCTGCGCAGGCTCAAGACCGTAACTTTCGGCGGGCTGCACAAGTGCGGAAGAAAGCTGGATTGAGGAGCTGCCGGTGGTTCTTTGGTCGATGAGGACGACGCCAAATCGAGCCATCGCCGCACACCTTTCGCTCTAGTCTATGGAGCAGAGGCAGTTCTCCCCACGGAACTTCGTATACGGATCGCCTCGAGTGCTCGCTTATGATGAGCTTGAGCAAGAGCAGCTGCGACAAGATGACGACCGCTCCTTGAGGAGGATCGTCTTGAGCTCTTTACGAGCTGCTCGATACCGCAAGCTTTTTGCGCCGCTACCATAGCCGCAGTTAACGCCGAAGTCTCGAAGAAGGCGACCTTGTTCTTCGCACGCGTTCAGTCCGCTTAAGAATTCCAACAAGTTGGCGCCAAAGTGGGAAGGCCCTTACCGGTGAAAGCGAGTCACTAGGCTCGGCGTCTGTCCGCTTTGAGACCGAAGATGGCATTCCGGTGAGCAACTCCTCGAACATTGAGCATCTTCATAAATTTTACCCGTGAAGGCGCGGTTGCGGAACCTGTTCCGCAACCACCTTTTGTACAAGTCTTGCGGCTGTTGCATGTAATCCTTTGTACAAAGCCGCGCAGACCCGTGCATAAGTAAAGCTAGCGTGCCGCACATCTTGTCAATTTCATGCTTTCTACTTCTATTTTGCATGCATTATCGACACTTTGTGCAGCACCTACCCCCGGTAAGCAATAACGAGCCATAAGGCTCCATATCTTTATTTTCTCTTCTTTCTCTTTCTCAAAGAAAGGAAGGTTCCCTCGCCCACAAGTTTGCCGGGGGGGAAGGAGAAGATAATGGTGTGTACCAAGCGTCGCTCAAGGAAGTTTAGCCTTACCGGGAAGCAAACGACAGAAAAGCTAAGTTGCCAAAGTTTGAGCAATCAGTTTTAAAATTTTTAAGTTATCTTCCTCGACTGTACTTTTGTATGGAAAACCTGTATGAGAGGAACCAACTCGTAGCTAGTTGCGCCCTTACTTTGTTTCGAGTCCGCTCAACAACTTAAGTGAGCTGCGATTAGTTGCGACAAGGTTGCTTGTCGAAGCGGTACCACCAGTCAGCCGACGTCCAAGACTTTTCGGCTCATGACCCAGTGCTCACACGACAAGTTCCCTAAAAGCGTAGGGCAAAAACATACAAAGGAAGGAATCAAGTAAAGGAAATAACATAGCAATTGATACCCAAAATAGAGTTATATTACAAGATAGCTTGCCGCAGCTCTAATGGATTGTTCTTATGACATGACCAAAGAGCGGCAAGAAAAAGAAAAGCGGGCGGCCTAATCTCGCGGTCGCCTCAACCCTCTTGATCCCGCTCACCCTGTCCCACGATGGGTGCGACAAGGGTCTTGAGCGCCTCCACATCAAGATCCGGCGGCATGGACTTGAGGGCGTTGGTGAGGTTGAGGCCTGGATTGCGGAAGGCCACCTTCATCGGCACCTTTTGAAGAGCTCCAGCGCAGATTTGGCGCGACTCCTCGGCCAACTGCTGGGACTTCTTCCCGAGTCGCTGGAGGGCCGTCACCACGCCCTTGAAGAACAAGCTGAGCTTGGCGCCGGGTTGGAGGTGCTCGTCGGAGGAATATCCAAGGTCCACCATCCCCAGTGCCCGCCTCCTCGTCGATGGCTGCCGCAACATTCACGAGACCCTCGGTCCAGTGCTCCACATTCTCCCTCGTGGTATTCTCGGCGGCGGACTCGCCCAAAGCCGGCGCCTCGTCGGCCTTGATCTTCTCCTTCAAGGCCACCTCCTGCTCCCTGGCGCCGTCCAGCGTTTGAGTCAAAGTAGTTAGCTTCAATTCAAGATCTGCGTTGGAGTCCTTGGTGGCGCTGAGCTCCTTGCTCCTCTCGGCGAGACGGCCCTGCAGCTCGCCAAGAGTGTAGGCATCCTTCTCGCTCGTGCTTGAGTGCAGCAAGCTCCTCGCCGCTCTCCTTGAGGCGGCCTCCAATCGCGCCACCTTCGTCTCCGGCTCCTTCTTGGCGGCCTCGGCAGCTGCGGCAAGATCCTTTGCTTCCTTGAGAGCCCCGCCAAATGTTTTCTCACGCATAGCAAGATCCTCCTCGTGGCTGTCAAGATTAACCTTCCTCTGCGCCAACTTCGCCTTCCCCATGCAGATAGCTTCTCGGCGGCAAGCCGCTGTTCCTCCTCAGCTTCAGCCTTCTCGAGGAGGAAGGCCTTGCGCTCCTCGGCAAGTTGCTCCCGCTCCTCTACCAAGGCCCGAAGAGCTTCCTGGTTGAGGCCCCGGAGCTCCTCCGCGCGCTTCTCGATGTCTGCTCCCGCCTTCGCGACAAGCGCTTCCCGGGATTCCAGCTTGGCTTGTCGGGCGCGGTAGAGCGACAAGCGACTTCCGCATTGCTCCTCCTCGAGCTCGCCGCTGCTTGCTTGGCGCGTCGACCAGCGTCGATCCAGCCGGAGGCGAGCAGCTCTTCATCGAAGGTTTCTCCTTCGCCGGGCGCCTGGGCTCGGCGCCCATGGGAGCTTGATGAAGACGCCATCGCCCGGCCTTCAAATAGGCGCCTGGTCAGGGGCTCTTCGGCCTGACACTGCAGCGGCGGTGGAGGGATCGGCGGCGGGCGTGGCGCTGGCGCTCCTGCGCCTCGTGGTCGTCGGTCACGATCACGGACCCCTCGCCAGCTTCTGCGGCGGCAGCTTTGGCGGCCTCTTCGCCGGCGGGCTCGTCAGCGCCAGCGTCTTCTTCGATGGCAGCGGCGTCGTCAATGTTGCCGTGTGCGTCCTCCTCACCGGCGACCTCGGTCTCCATTGGCTCTCTGGTGGATGGATGAAGAAAAGTCAAGCAAATATTCAAAAAGAAAATCAGAAGAAGAAGAACACAAGGGAAGTTTTCAGGTAAGAGGATTACCTGTGCTAGGGTCCGCAGTCATGGTCTCCGCCGCCAGGGGATCGCTGGTGCTGTCCCTTGCCGGAAAGCTGCCCCTTGCCGGAGAAATCTCCCTTGCCGGAGAAATCTCCCTTGCCGGAGAACGCTCCCTTGCCGGGGAATCCTCCCTTGGCGGCGTGGTCGAAGCAGAAGGAGGCTGCTCTGCTCCTACACAAATCAACGATCGAGATATCGGCAAAGAAAGAGCATCCATGCACGCCGAACAGCAAGAAGTAGACCATATACTTACGCTGGGGCTGCGCTGGGGCTGCTTTGAAGAAGAGTTGTCGCATCTGGCAAGGTGGTCTCAGACGCGCCTCCTGGTCGCGATGGGTTCGTCCTCGACGACAATCACCGGGGTCTTGGCCCTCTTCGACACCCTCTGGGCCAGCGTCCTGAAAAGGAATGGGTTCAGAATGAAGCAAGAGCAAGTCAGATACAAGACAAAGCAACAAATCGAAGAATTACAAGTACATCAAAGAATCTTACTCTTCTTCTTCCTCGTCGGAGCTGAGAGCGGAGAGATCAAATTCTGGCCCGCCTCCAGTACGACGGGGCGAAGAAGTGGGTTCCCTTGGACGCTTGGCGGGAGCGGAACCGGTGGTCTGCGAGGGCCCCGCTCCGGTTGCCGCAGCGGCGTGAGGTGCTCCCGCGGTAACAGTGCTTGCCGCGGTGGAGCGCGTCGCGCGACGCTGCGGCTGTTGGCCCGTCTTCCACCCCGCTACGTCTCCGGCCTTGCGAAGACGCCTTCTTGGTGGAGCTGGGGGCTCCGCTCGCGGCAAGCTGCTTGAAGGTGGGGAGGATGCGCCCTCGGCGGGCTCGCTCGACTCAGCTTCAGGCTCGGCAAGCTCCTCCTCGCTGGCAAACTCCTTTCGCTCGACAAGGCTTGCCGCCTCTGCTGCCTCTGCCTCCTCCACGGTGAAGCCGAACTCGCCCGCGGCAGCGGCTGCTGCCGCCTCTTCCAGCCTGGTGGCGATGCGCTGCATCTCATCATCGGTGGTGTCGCGGGTGAGGCCCTCTACATTCATCGGGCGGACCGCATTTCTACCAGATTGTCAAAGAACCGCCGCCGACGTCATCTGCAGGCTCTTGCCAAGTTGGGACAATTCCATGCGAGTCGCTGGCGGCATCATTGCACGGATGCGGTCAAGCGGAATTGTTGCACAATGAACGACGCCTCGGCAACCTAAACATCTCTGGATGATCGAGGATCGGGCTTGAACAGCTCCAAGAGCATCGCGTCAAGCTCCAAGGCGGTGAAGTTGAAGTTGAGGCCTGGGCGCAGCCTCATGATATCTGCCCGCGTTACGAAACTCCCGTGCAGGCCTCCTCCTCTCCTGCAAGGGGCGTCTGGCGATGAAGAAAGTCTGCGCCAACGGTGCCTCTGTGAGCCCGGCAAGTCTAAAGGCGAAGAGATTCGGTGACTGCAATCTTCAGCTAAGCGTCTTCCGGGGCCAGATTGCTCCAATCGTTGCCAAGACCATACTGGGTTTGGCGTGGGCGGTAAATGGCTGCGGGTTCTCCTCGACAATCCAGCACCAATCCGCCCTCCACTCCTCCCATTTGCTACGGAGCTCTCCTCCAAATAGGCTTCCTTCTTGCCGACCCTCGAGATCCAAGCGATTCCTCCGGCAAGAGGCTCTCCTCTCTCAACTCGGGGTATAAAGAAGTGGCGGAAAAGGGCTACATTTGGATGGACTCCGACAAAGTTTTCGCAGAGATGTGCGAAAACTGCCATGGTCAGAACGACATTGGGGGTGAAATCAAGGAGGCGGAACCCGTAGGTGTTCATGATGTCACAGAAGAATTCAGAGAAAGGCGGGCAGAGCCCGCAGTAGAAGAAGAGCGCGAAGAAGGGATATCCGTTTAGGGCTAGTTAAGAAGCAGCAGCTGGAAGTAGCTTCGTGCGCGGATGCGCTCGCGTCTCCGTCGACCAGAAGAGGTAGTAGTTCTCCCTCAGCTCCCTCGCGGCGAGCTGGGAGGGGGGGAGATGGCCCGCTCCTTCCGCAGCGCCAAGAAGCCGCCTCGGCCAACTTCACGCCCTTCCCTTGTCGGCTTTGAGCCATGGCGAGGCGGTGGAGGAGATCGACGGCGTTGATGGTCTTTGGTGGCGATGGGGGCGCCGCTCTCTTCAAATTTTGGGAAGAAGGGGGAGCAGCGGAGGTTTTCTCGAGATGGGACAGCAATCGGCAAGGTGGGCGGACTGCCCCTGTTTCCCCCCTTATAAAGAGGGAGGGGCGGACGTTCCGCTTTTCGAATAAAGAAACCCCCACGATCTCGCCCACGATCTCTCCCACACGACGCCTTGGCCGACGCTGCGTGCCTCGTGGAGGGCGTGGTGGGTCCGGGTGAGTAACGGCGTGACCCAGGCCGCGTGCGTGCCGTGCCTGTTTGGGCACGCCCAACAGCCGGCTGCAGTGTGGCCCAGCCCGGGCTCTGTCGGTGTACTAGAGTAGGGTACCCTAGTATCCCGAACTTGTGTACGGCAGTTGCAGCCCTCCGCTGCAAGGCTTACGGGTGACCGCCAAGGTCCTCCGTGGTTCCTTTGGAGCCATTCAAGAACAAAGTATTCAAGCGAAGGAGACAAGGCCCCGGCAAGAGGAGCTTGCCGGGAAGGCCACCCGAGGCACCTAGGAGACAAGGCCCCGGCAAGAGGAGCTTGCCGGGAAGGCCCTGTGAGCGACAAGCTTCCGGACGCGACAAGACAACAACCGCGGCGAACCACCACTCTGTACCTGCGCTCCAGCACATCCATTAACGTGTCGCCCTGGGACCTTTCCAGGCGCGCATGGCGAGAGGCTGTGCAGCCAGCGGTGCGAGGTGGCAAGCGACGCTGACAAGATTGCCATCGTGGCAAGCGGTGGCGCCCCTGACGGTCTCTGTTTGCACTATTAGGGCGACGTAGACGGGCATTTAATGCCTTTGTCCCCTGCCGTCAGGGTTAGGTATGATACACTGTACACTGTACACTGTACAGGTAGCTGTACCAACCACTACTTTTCCATTTGTACCCTTGTCTACGTTGCCACCTGTCGGAGACCCCTTGAGCATATAAAAGGAGGCCCATGCGCAACGTAGAGGGGGTCGGTTCCCCCCACGCTCAGTCTCGTTAGCAGCTTGCGTGTACTGTAGCACTCAGCGCTCCTGAGCAAGAACTCAATACACCTAGACATGCAGCGGTAGAGTGTTATCTCTCCGGAGAGCTCGGTGGGTAAACCTCTCGTGTGCGTTGCCTCGATCTGCTCTTCGTGCGATCTCCGCTCCCCGCCGAACCGAAAGGGGCTTGGTCCGCCGGTCCCATAGGTGTTCGTGGGTCAGATCAGCCTGCCCCGACATGGTGTCTTTAAGCTCCCAATTGTAGACTTCACCAATGCGTCCCATGGTAATGTGAGTTGCCATACTCTTGCCAAGGCTCCATGTGGGTGCTTCGAAAGAGAACTCTATGGGCTTAGAGGTTGGCGAGAACGTCCTTCCTGGAACTTGTACTTGAATCATCCAGCGCTCTTCTTGTGTAAAGTGGCGTTATGCGTCCGGTGAAGCTTGGTATTCCAATGTTCAAGTACCTAGTGACTTCCTTCAAGTGGCGTCCAAAAGGTGTGTCTTCATCCGGTTGTGCCAACTTGTTCTTCATCTCCGTCATCCTAAAGAGTGGAAAAATGGTGAGGAGTCAGAAATGAGTAGAGAAGAGTGACCTATGGTTTATCTTAGTGGTCGTGTCCTACACTCAACGTGTGCTCTGATACCATCTTGTAGCGACCCGACCTCGAGATGGTCAAGTCTCGTGTTTCAGTTGTCATCCTCGGATCAAGAATGCTTTGACACACACATTGCAGAAGGATTTATAACAGAGTAGCAATCACACACTTATTACATCGAATGTCTCAAAAGAACTTACTACAATAATATGGCTTAAGGCCATCTAATACGATAACAGCGGAAGGCTTGGAAGATAAAGTGAGTCCATCAACTCCAACGGCATAGCCGAGCTACACGGCAACGACTCTACGAACCTTACTCCTCGTCTGAAAAGTCTGCAACATAATACGCTTGCAGCCGAGAACAGGTCAGCACATGGAATATGCCGCAATGTAACACAATAGAACAATAACAGAATAATGCTATCACTGCATGCATATTTGGCGGTGGAAAGCTCTACGGTTACAGTTTTTGCAAAAAGCCAATTTTTCCCTACAATAAAGGAATAAATTTTAATTTAACTATCATGGTGGTTGAAACATCATTGAGAAGGTATAACCCCAACTCAATCCCAATTAAGGTAATTAACATCAAAGCAATATTAGTTAAGAGTGATTAGATACATGTGAATACTCAATTACTAGATACTCAGAATTGTACATAACCGGGGACACAAATAACCATGATTAGATTGTACACTCTGCAGAGGTTTATGACTTTTCCCCACAAGACTCGATCGCTTTCGTTGATTTCTCGCACTACATGGTGTTTGAGAAACGGATGACCGAGACACAGTCTTTCGTAAACATTAACTCTCTACTCAGGTAGACCATACCAAACCTACAAAACTCACTACCTGCTGATCTACCTCTTCAAGAGCTTCACGTAACTTACTCAACTATGCTAGAGCCCATAATAGCTTGTGGCTGCACACGGAAGTTTCTAGCCTGAATAATCTCAGTTCCCTTTGAGCCTGGGTGGCGGTCCATAGGAAGATCACACGGGTACTCGATTTCCAAAAAAGCAGAGACAACACTGGGTTCCCCAGTGCCTCAATCCACCCAGATGTGTATTAAAGTTGCCACCTTAAAGTAAACCATTAATTAACAATCTCACATCTGTCATGGATTCACTCAAACCCAAACCACGCTTCTGAGCATAGCATGGCAAGATAAGCAATACGTAGAAGTAACTCCCAAGGGTTTTGAATGTAACGGGGCAATAGGTTCCTACCTCATCAACTACTTCCCAACCCACAAATTAATGACATCCTAAACATGCAATGTTTGAGGGTTGAAGCTAATGCATAAAAACTGGGTATGGAAAGAGTATGATCAAAGTGTTACTTGCCTTCTTTGACGATCCGTGAATCCTAGAGACTCAGAGTAACACGCTTACTCCGGAATTCTATCGCAAGCAAACAATACATACATAAGAAACAAGCAAAGATGCACAAAATGAAACTTCAACTGAAAGAGGCCGACCAGAAAGTTCAAATTAAGAACTCCGTTCGCAAAAAGAATCAAACCAAAGCGAACAACGAAACTCAAACGACGAAAGAAATAAGATCCGTCTACTAATCTGAACTAGGGTCAAATTTTACAAAGACAAAAACTTGTTTGAGTTGACTATTCGGAAAGAGGGTTTCGAGATGAAACTCCAGGCGCTTGAATCGCCTGATTCCGATAAACGAGCGAAAAGTTAAACTAGAACGAAAATCGGATCAGAAATCGCGATCAGAAAAATCACGGAATAAATCTGATAAAAAGAAAAACGACGAACGGCTTTTCGTTAGCAGAAACTAAACGATGAAGACGTTCGTTAAAACAAACGAACGAGCGAACGCTCGCTAAGTAAATAAACCGGAAAATAAAACCGATCTATATAAAAAATGAACTTGGGTTTTTCTAAAAAAACCGAAGGGGTTTTTCTTAAAAAAAACCGGGCGGCGGGTGGCTACCTCCCATGAGGTCGTCCCGAGGCGGGCGGCTCAAGGGGCTCGGCGAGGCGGCGGAGCTCGGCGGGTGCGGGTGGCGGCGGGAGGCGGCGGCTTGGAGGAGGGGCAAGGCGGCGGAGGCGGAGTCCCACTCGGACTCGGTCCGAGTCTTGTGGCCCGGCCTTGTGAGCTCGATCCAGTCGAGGCGCGGTCTCTTTTTAAAAGCGTTCATGAAACTTAGAAAAATCCTAGAAAAATAAATAAAAATCTAAAAATACCAAAACAAGTTTTCTCCGTCTAAATAAAATATTTAGAACAAGATGAACTTTTCTGGGCTCCTAAAATGCAATTTTTAAAAACATGCAAATTTTTCTAGGACAAATAAAATTCCAACTAAAATCAAATAAAATCCAAATAATGATTTTAACATTTTTCCTCCGATATTTCAATTATTTTGGAGAAGTCATATTATCTCCTCTCATTTATTATTTCAAAATGAAATATTTTCCGGAGAGAAAATAATTAAAAATCAAAATCCTCGTCTTCATTATTTGATAAAATTCAAATATGAAAAACGGAAAATCCCCAACTCTCTCCGAGGGTCCTTGAGTTGCTTAGGATTTCGAGGATTGCAAACAAAAATTCAATAAAATATGATATGCATGGATGACCTATGTATAACATTCCAAATTGAAAATTTGGGATGTTACAAAGTTATAGACAACCCTAGTTGATACATGAGCTATTCGAGCATAGAAAATAGAATTTCATTTGAAGGTTTAGATTTTGGCACATACAAATTTACTTGGAACGGCAGGTAAATACCGCATATAGGAAGGTATGGTGGACTCATATGGAATAACTTTGGGGTTTTATGGAAGTGGATGCACAAGCAGTATTCCCGTTTAGTACAAGTGAAGGCTAGAAAGAGACTGGGAAGTGACCAACTAGAGAGCGACAACAGTCATGAACATGCATTAAGGTTAATCAACAATGAGTGCAAGCATGAGTAGGATATAAATTACCATGAACATAAATATCGAGGAGGCTATGTTGATTTTGTTTCAACTACATGCATGAACATGTGCCAAGTCAATCCACTCGAATCGTTCAGAGGAGGAACCACCCTATCATACCACATTACAACCATTTTAATAGCATGTTGGCACGCAAGGTAGACCATTATAAACTCCTAGAAAATTAAGCATGGCATGAGCAACTATAATCTCTAATTTCATTGCAAACATGTTTCATTCATAATAGGCTGAATCAGGAACGATGAACTAATCATATTTACAAAAACTAGATAGGTCGAGTTCATACCAGCTTCTCTCATCTCAATCAGTCCATCATATATCATCATTATTGCCTTTCACTCGCATACGGCGAGCAGGTGTGGATAATAATAATAGTGCATGTGCATTGGACTAAACTGGAATCTGCAAGCATTCAATACAAGGGAGAAGACAAGGTAATATAGGCTCTTGGTTAAATCAACAATAATGCATATGAGAGCCACTCAACATTTTCATCATGGTCTTCTCCTCTCGACCCCCAAAGAATAAGAAAAGAAATTAAACTATTTACACGGGAAAGCTCCCAACAAGCTAAAGAAGAACGAGAAATCTTTTTGGGTTTTCTTTTAATTACTACTACTACTACAGGCACAAAAAGTAAATTAGCTAAAAGCTATAACTAAGTTTTTTGGTTTTTCTTAAGGTTTTTCAATCACACAAGAAGAAGGCTTAGAAAAGAAAATAAACTAGCATGGATCATACAATGAAAAAGTATGAGCACCGACAACTAGAATGAGTGTGTGAACATTAATGTAATGTCGGTGAGAAATACATACTCCCCCAAGCTTAGGCTTTTGGCCTAAGTTGATCTATGGCCACTGCTGGCCTGGCGGATATCGAAGGTCGTAGCTGGGGTCGTACTGAGATGCAGCAGCTACTGCCTGAAGAGCTGCGGCTTGGAGGCGAGCTGCCTCCGTCCTCCTCTCATACTCGTTCGCTTCCTCCCTAGTTAGAACATATCTCCTTTTTGCCTGAAATTTAAAGAAAGTAGGAGCAGGGGGCAACATGGACAGTGCGCTGTCTGTCAAAGATTAGTCAGTATTGGAGGATCTGTTCATTCCTCTCAAGAAACCGATGACGAACCATAACACTATAATCTAGATAAGCAGGTGGTAACTCCATATCATTTCCATGTATGGGTACACCAAGATAATTAGCTACACGAGTTGCATAAATTCCAGCAAACAAATCCCCACTTGTACCGTTAAGATGCAACCTTCGTGCAACAATGGCCCCCAAGTTATATAGTTTATCATCTAATACCACACTCTTGAGGACACTAAGATCTGGAACGCATATGTGACAAGCCTCATCCTTACCGTTAATGCATCTACCTATAAAGCGAGCAAAATAATGTATGGAAGGGAAATGAATGCTCCCTATGGTAGCTTGTGTGATTTCCCTAGATTCCCCCATAGTGATACTAGCAAGTAAGTCAGATTTGCGAGGTTCACTAACATTGCCCCACTGCGAGAGTTTACAAGCAGTATTAAAATCTTCTAGGTCCATGGTATATGATTTATCATAAAGATCAAATAAAACAGTGTGAGAATTGCGTGAGGATGTAAATTTAAACCTCCTCACAAAGGAATCAGTTAGGTAGTGGTATTGTCGGCACTTATCTGACACGAAGTCCTCAAGCTCAGCATTACGCACATACCCGTCAAATTCATCCTTGATGCCTGCCTAGACCATAAACTCCTCTGACGGCCATTCACAAGGCCGCACTTGAGCTTCCCTTGGTGGTTCATCGTCCGGCTCACGTATCGCGAGCCTTGGTCCTTGCTTCCTCGAGGAACCACCTTCGTACATTTTCTATGCATTTTTCTTTCTCTAAAAAATTTCTGAAATTTTAGTGACTCAAAATAAAAGTGAACCAAACTCAACAAGATTGATAGCAAATACTCCCACAAGTGCCTAGAGGCTATATCATGCATTAAAACTACTTTGGACCATATAAATTTGACATGTAAGCTCAAGAACAGGGTCACCTTAGCAGCAAAAATTTGCAATAAATAAAGCACTAGAACAAAAACTAATTGGACCATTGGAGGAGTCACATACCGAAGAACAAGCTCCCCAAACAGTTTTGTGAATGGAGCTTTGATC
The DNA here is from genome assembly GCA_021605145.1 of Aegilops bicornis. Taxonomy (NCBI): domain Eukaryota; kingdom Viridiplantae; phylum Streptophyta; class Magnoliopsida; order Poales; family Poaceae; genus Aegilops; species Aegilops bicornis. Next base: position 260,999,500 of record CM038669.1, read on the forward strand.
AAAGAGATCAAAAATGGCAGCAAGATCAGCTAGAACACGGGTTTGAGCTATGGGAGGATTTTTTCTGGAGGAAGACGAAGTGAGTGGGTGCTGGAATAAGTGGAGGGGGTCCACGTGGGGCCCACGAGGCAGGGGTGCGCCCCAGAGGGTGGGCGCGCCCTGTGCCCTTGTGACCAAATGGTGGGGTCCCCTGGTGTGTTCTCAGTGCTAGAAATTCTTAAATATTCTACAAAAAATCATTCATTTTCAAGACGTTTGGAGAACTTTTATTTTCGGGGTATTTTTATTGCAAGGATAATTCAGAAAATAGATAGAAAATACTATTTTTGCTTTATTTAATCTAAATAACAGAAAGTAAAAGGAGGGTACAGAGATTTGTGCTTTCTAACTTCATCCATCTCGTGCTCATCGAAAGGAATCCACTAACAAGGTTGATCAAGTCTTGTTAACAAACTCTTTCCGAATCGCATGAAACCAGAGAATTTTTGAATAACACTAGGTTACCTCAACAGGGATACGCATGTCCCCAAAAATAAGAATATCATATTTCTTCTTGACAGTAGGTAGAGGGAATTCAAAACTTCTAATAGTAATCGTTGAAATTTTTCCAATAGAATTGATACTGTGGACTTGAGGTTGTTTCCTCGGAAAGTGTACCGTATGCTCATTACCATTAACATGAAAAGTGACATTGCTTTTGTTGCAATCAATAACATCCCCTGCAGTATTAAAAAAGGATCTACCAAGGATAATAGACATACTATCGTCCTCGGGAATATCAAGAATAACACAGTCCATTAAAATAGTAACATTTGCAACCACAACAGGCACATCCTCACATATACCGACAGGTATAGCAGTTGATTTATCGGCCATTTGCAAAGTTATTTTAGTAGGTGTCAACTTATTCAAATCAAGTCTATGATATAAAGAGAGAGAGGCATAACACTAACACCGGCTCCAAGATCACATAAAGCAGTTTTAACATAGTTTCTTTTAATGGAGCATGGTATAGTTGGTACTCCTGGATCTCCTAGTTTCTTTCGTATTCCACCTTTAAAAGTATAATTGGCAAGCATGGTGAAAATTTCAGCTTCCGGTATCTTTCCTTTATTTGTAACAATATCTTTCATATACTTAGCATAAGGATTCATTTTAAGCATATCAGTCAAACGCATACACAAAAAGATAGGTCTAATCATTTTAGCAAAGCGCTCAAAATCCTCATCATCCTTTTCCTTGGATGGTTTAGGAGGAAAAGGCATGGGTTTCTGAACCCATGGTTCTCTTTCTTTACCGTGCTTCCTAGCAATGAAGTCTCTCTTATCATAACGTTGATTCTTTGATTGTGGGTTATCAAGATCAACAGCAGGTTCAATCTCTACATCATTGTTATTGCTAGGTTGAGCATCAATATGAACATCATCATTAACATTATCACTAGGTTCATGTTCATTACCAGATTGTGTTTCAAAGATCGTAAATAGAAATATCATTGGGATTCTCGGTGTGTCAACAACAGGTTCACTAGAAGCATGCAAAATCCTATCATTTTTCTTTTTCTTCTTTTTAGAAGGACTAGGTGCATCAACATTAGTTCTCTGAGAATCTTGCTCAACTCTCTTAGGGTGGCCCTCGGGATGCAAAGGTTCCTGAGTCATTCTGCCCCTTCTAGTCATAACTCTAACAACATTATCATTTTTCTTATTATTTAATTCATTAAGCAAATCATCTTGTGCTTTAAGCACTTGTTCTACCTGAGTGGTAACCATAGAAGCATGTTTACTAATAAGTTTAAGGTCACCTTTAAATCTAGACATATAATCACTCAAGTGTTCAACCATATAAGCATTACGTTTCAATTTTCTACCAACATAAGCATTGAAGTTTTCTTGTTTAATAATAAAATTATCAAACTCATCCAAGCATTGGCTAGCAAACTTATTACGAGGAATATCACCTTCATCAAATCTATAGAGAGAATTTACCTTTACTACCTCTGTCGGGTTATTAAGACCATGTATTTCTTCAATAGGTGGTAAATTCTTAACATCTTCAGCTTTAATACCCTTTTCTTTCACAGATTTCTTTGCCTCTTGCATATCTTCATGATTGAGAAAGAGAATACCCCTTTTCTTTGGAGTTGGCTTAGGAGTTGGTTCAGGAAGTGTCCAATCATTATCACTACTCAATATATTATTTAATAGCAATCCAGCTTGCTCAACATTTCTTTCCCTGAAAACACAACCAACACAACTATCCAGATGGTCTTTGGAAGCATCAGTTAGTCCATTATAAAAGATATCAAGTATTTCATTTTTCTTGAGAGGATGATCAGGCAAAGCATTAGGTAATCGGAGAAGCCTCCCCCAAGCTTGTGGGAGACTCTCTTCTTCAATTTGCACAAAATTATATATTTCCCTTAAGGCAGCTTGTTTCTTATTAGCGGGGAAATATTTAGCAGAGAAGTAATAAATCATATCCTGGGGACTACGCACACAACCAGGAGCAAGAGAATTAAACCATGTTTTAGCATCACCCTTTAATAAGAACCGAAATAACTTAAGGATATAGTAGTAACGAATTTTTTCCTCATGAGTGAATAGGGTGGCTATATCATTCAATTTAGTAAGACGTGCCACAACAGTTTCAGATTCATAGCCATAAAAAGTATCAGATTCAACCAAAGTAATTAACTCAGGATTGACAGAGAAATCATAATCCTTATCAGAAATACAGATAGGTGAAGTAGCAAAAGCAGGGTCATATTTCATTCTAGCATTCAAAGACTTTTCTTTCAGCTTAGCTAACAGTTTCTTAAGATCATATCTATCTTTGCAAGCAAAAAAGGTCTCTAGCAGTTTCTTCATCCATAACATAACCCTCAGGCACATCACGCAATTCATATCTAGGGGGAGAATCTTCATCATCACTTTCATCAATATTATCTGTTTCAATAATTCCATTCTCTCTAACCCTAGCAAGTTGTTCATTAAGAAATTCACCTAATGGCACAGTATTATCAAGCATAGAAGTAGTTTCATCATAAGCATAATGCATAGCAGAAGTGGCATCATCAATAACATGCAACATATCAGAATCAATAACAGGTGTTGGTGTCGCAAATTTACTCATAACAGAAGGTGAATCAAGTGCAGAGCTATGATGTCTACTACACAACCTTCTTGTAGACATTGTTGGGCCTCCAAGTGCAGAGGTTTGTAGGACAGTAGCAAATTTTCCTCAAGTGGATGACCTAAGGTTTATCAATTCGTGAGAGGCGTAGGATGAATATGGTCTCTCTCAAACAACCCTGCAACCAAATAACAAAGAGTCTCTTGTGTCCCCAACACACCTAATACAATGGTAAATTGTATATGTGCACCTAGTTCGGTGAAGAGATGGTGATACAAGTGCAATATGGATGGTAGATATAGGTTTTTGTAATCTAAAAATATAAAGCAGCAAGGTAACTAATGATAAAAGTTAGCACAAACGGTATAGCAATGCTTCGAAACAAGGCCTAGGGTTCATACTTTCACTAGTGCAAGTTCTCTCAACAAGGGTAACATAATTAGATCATATAACTATCCCTCAACATGCAACAAAGAGTCACTCCAAAGTCACTAATAGCGGAGAACAAACGAAGAGATTATTGTAGGGTACGAAACCACCTCAAAGTTATTCTTTCCGATAAATCCATTGGGCTATTCCTATAAGTGTCACAAACAGCCCTAGAGTTCGTAGTAAAATAACACCTTAAGACACAAATCAACCAAAATCCTAATGTCACCTATATACTGCAATGTCACCTCAAGTATCCGCGGGTATGATTATACGATATGCATCACACAATCTCAGATTCATCTATTCAACCAACACAAAGAACTTCAAAGAGTGCCCCAAAGTTTCTACTGGAGAGTCAAGATGAAAACGTGTGCCAACCCCTATGCATAGATTCCCAAGGTCACAGAACCCGCAAGTTGATCACCAAAACATACATCAAGTGAATCAATAGAATACCCCATTGTCACCACGGGTATCCCACGCAAGACATACATCAAGTGTTCTCAAATCCTTAAAGACTCAATCCGATAAGATAACTTCAAAGGGAAAACTCAATCCATTACAAGAAGGTAGAGGGGAGAAACATCATAGATCCAACTATAGTAGCAAAGCTGGCGGTACATCAAAATCGTGCCAAATCAAGAACACGAGAGAGAGATCAAACACATAGCTACTGGTACATACCCTCAGCCCCGAGGGTGAACTACTCCGTCCTCGTCATGAAGAGCGCCAGGATGATGAAGATGGCCACCGATGATGATTCCCCCTTCCGGCGGGGTGCCGGAATAGGGTCCCGATTAGTCTTTGGTGGCTACAGAGGCTTGCGGCGGCGGAACTCCCGATCTAGGTTATTTTCTGGAGGTTTGGGGATTTATAGGAGAGGTTGGTGTCGAGAACAAGTCTGGGGGCCCGACGGAGAGTCCACGAGTCACTAGGGTCCGCCCTAGGGGGTGGGCGCGCCCCCACCGTCGTGGGGCCCACGGGACTCCCCTCCGGTAACTCTTCGTTCTAGTATTTTTTATATTTTCCAGAAAAAATCTCCGTTGATTTTTAGCGCATTCCGAGAACTTTTATTTCTGCATAAAAACAATACCCACTACTGGAATCAACTTCTTTGCCGTCTGCCATGGCAGACGGCAAAGGCGTAGATCCCGGACGGCAAATTTCTTTGCCGTCTGCCAGCAGACGACAAACTATCCGTCTGATTAGGTGCCAGCAAAGGCCTGCTTTGCTTTCCGCTTCCTAGAAACGGATGACAAAGGATTGTGCCGTCCGCCATCCGAGGCCAGCAGACGGCAAAGATAACGGACGACAGTGGGGTGGGGTGAGAGCCGTTAGGGGGTTAACGGCGCTCTTTGCCGTCCGCCAGCAGACGGCAAAGAGGCAAAGGTCTCTGCCGTCCGCTGACAGACGACAAAGAGCTCATCTAGGCCAGCACTGGGAAGCTACCACGTGGCGAGCTATGCCGTCTGCCAGCGGACAACAAAGATTCAAAGGTCTTTACCATCCGCTAGCAGACGGCAAAGTGACCAAATAGGCAGCCAGTGTTCCCAGATTATACAGGTAGCTGCCACGTGTCCTCTTTGTCGTCTGCTAGCAGAAGGCAAAGAGGTTATATATCCCCCCTTTTATTTGAATCCATTTAATTTCACAGGAATTCACATACATATATACATATATTTTTTTCACAGGCACAACAGACATATGATGTATCCAACATGTAGCTCCATCCATGACAACATACATACATAAGAAACAGAGTTCCATCCATACATATTACAATAATATCACAATGTTTATCCAACACATTGTTCCATGCATCCATATAACAAGTTCCCCATTTTTCATCGATACAAACGAAAAAAAGAACAGGGAAACAAGCACTCTATCCATGCAAGCTTCCATATAGTGAATTAAATCTGCAAAATGGGAAACAAGAAAGTTAGAAGAAGAAGACTAGAATCAAAAGAAGAAGAGGAAATGAAGAAGAAGAAGTAAGCATATTATGCCATTTTTGATATAACTTAGAGCTATCATTTTGGAGAAGAAGAAGAAAACTAGAAGAAGAAGAAGAAGAAAACTAGAAGCATATTATGCCATTTTTGATATAACTTAGAGCTAACTTCTTCTTCTTCTTCTTCTTCTTCTTCTTCTTCTTCTTCTTCTTCTTCTTCTTCTTCTTCTTCTTCTTCTTCTTCTTCTTCTTCTTCTTCTTCTTCTTCTTCTTCTTCTTCTTCTTCTTCTTCTTCTTCTTCTTCTTCTTCTTCTTCTTCTTCTTCTTCTTCTTCTTCTTCTTCTTCTTCTTCTTCTTCTTCTTCTTCTTCTTCTTCTTCTTCTTCTTCTTCTTCTTCTTCTTCTTCTTCTTCTTCTTCTTCTTCTTCTTCTTCTTCTTCTTCTTCTTCTTCTTCGAATATTTATTTTTATTGGTGTAATATCTTGGGGTGCCTTGGGCATCCCCAATCTTAGGCTCTTGCCACTCCTTATTCCATAGTCCATCGGATATATACCCAAAACGTGAAAACTTCACAACACAAAACTCAACAGAAAACTCGTAAACTCCATTAGTACAAGGAAATAAAATCACCACTTTTGGTACTGTTGTGAACTCATTATTTATTTATATTGGTGTAATATCTACTACATTCCAACTTCTCTATGGTTCACACCCTCCGATACTACTCATAGATTCATCAAAATAAGCAAACAACACACGAAAAACAGAATCTTTCAAAACAGAATAGTCTGTAGCAATCTGATTTGTTCGAATACTTATGGAACTCCAAAACTTCTGAAAAACTAGGAAAACCTGGATAAGTTGTATATTGATCTTCTTCAAAAAGAATTAGCATTTTATCACGTTCGGGTGAATTTTAACAATTATTTTCATGAGCACAAAGTTTCTGTCTTTTTCAGCAAGATCAAACAACTATCACCCAAGAATATCCTATTGTTCTACTTGGCACAAACACTAATTAAAACATTAAACACATCTAAACAGAAGATAGATGAATTATTTATTACTAAACAGGAGCAAAAAGCAAAGAACAAAAATAAAAATTGGGTTGCCTCCCAACAAGCACAAGATGGCAGCCATTTCATGTCACATATTTTGATTGCACGTGATGTTTATCCTTTATGCATCTTATTTTGCTTAGAACGGTGGTAGCTTTATAAGATGATCCCTTCACTAAATTTCAAGATAAAAGTGTTCTCCCCGAGTATGCACCATTGCCAAAGTTCGTCATTTCGAAGCACCTCGTGATAATTGGGTGTGATAGATTCTATGTTCACATACAACGGGTGTAAGACAATTTTGCACATGCAGAATACTTAGGCTAAACTTGACGAGCCTAGCATGTACATACATGGTCTCGGAACACTAGAGACTGAAAGGTCGAACGTGAGTCATATAGTAGATATGATCAACATAGATATGTTCACCATTGATGAGCACCCCATCTGACGTGATGATCAGACATGGGTTAGTTGATTTTGATCATGTATCACTTAGATAACTTGAGGTATGTTAATTTAAGTGGGAGTTCATTAGTAATTTGATTAATTAAACTTAATTTATCATGAACTTAGTCTTAATAGTTTTTGCATATCTATGTTGAAGATCAATGGCCAGTGCTACCGTTCCCTAGAATTCTAATGCGTTCCTGGAGAAAGCTAACTTGAAAGATGATGGTAACAACTACACGGACTGGGTCCGTAACTTGAGGATTATCCTCATTGCTGCACATAAGAATTATGTTCTTCATGCACCGCTAGGTGACAGACCTGCTGCAGAAGCTACTGCAGTTGTTATAAATGTCTGGCAGACTTGATCTGATGACTACTCAATAGTTTAGTGTGCCATACTTTATGGCTTAGAACCTGGACTTCAAAGACGTTTTGAATGTCGCGGAGCATATGAGGTGTTTAAAGAGTTGAATTTCACATTTCAAGCTAATGCCCGGGCTGAGAGATATGAAGTCTCCAACAAGTTCTATAGCCGCAAGATGGAGGAGAATAGTTCTGTCAGTGAACACATACTCAAAATGTCTGGGTATCATAACCACTTGACTCAGCTGGGAATTGATCTTCCAGTTGAGAGTGTTATTGATAGAGTTCTTCAATCACTGCCACCAAGCTACAAAGGCTTCTTTTATGAACTATAATATTCAAGGGATGACGAAAACAATTACCGAGCTCTTCGCAATGCTTAAGGCCGCGGAGGTAGAAATCAAGAGGGAGCATCACGTGTTGATGGTTAACAAGACCACTAGTTTCAAGAAAAAGGGCAAGGGAAAAAAATGGAATTCAAGAAGAGTAGCCAACAAGTTGCCGCTCATGTGAAGTTGCCCAAAGCTGGACCCAAGCCTGAAACTGAGTGCTTCTACTGCAAAGGGAATGGTCACTAGAAGCAGAATTGCCCCAAATACTTGGAGGATAAGAAGGATGGCACAATGAACAAAGGTATATTCGATATACATATTATTGATGTGTACCTTACTAATGCTCGTAGTAGCGCCTAGGTATTTGATACTGGTTTGGTTGCTCATATTTGTAACTCGAAACATGAGCTGTGGAATAAACAAAGATTGGATAAGGACGAGGTGATGATGCGCGTCGGGAATGGTTCCAAGGTCATTGTGATCGCCATCGGCACGCTACCTGTACATCTACCTTCAGGATTAGTTTTAGACCTCAGTAATTATTATTTGGTGCCAGCGTTGAGCATGAACATTATATCTGGATCTTGTTTAATGCGAGATGGTTATTCATTTAAGTCAGAGAATAATGGTTGTTCTATTTATATGAGTAATATCTTTTATGGTCATGCACCTCTGATGAATGGTCTATTCTTGTTGAATCTCGATTGTAGTGATACACATATTCATAATATTGATGCCAAAAGATGCAAAGTTGATAATGATAGTGCAACATACTCGTGGCACTGCCATTTAGGTCATATTGGTGTAAAGCGCATGAAGAAACTCCATGCAGATGAATTTTGGAATCACTTGATTATGAATCATTTGATACTTGCGAACCATGTCTCATGGGCAAGATGACTAAAACTCCGCTCTCCGGAACAATGGAGCGAGCTAATGACTTAATAATACATACCATTGTATGCGGTCCGATGAGTGTTGAAGCACGCGGCTGGTTCGTTATTTTCTGACCTTCACAGATGATTTGAGTAGGTATGGATATATCTACTTGATGAAACACAAGTCTGAAACATTTGAAAAGTTTAAGGAATTTCAGAGTGAAGTGGAGCATCATCGCAACAAGAAAATAAAGTTTCTATGATCTGATCGCGGAGACGAATATTTGAGTTACGAGTTTTGCCTTCATTTAAAACAATGTGGAATTGTTTCACAACTCACGCCACCTGGAACACAACGTAATGGTGTGTGTCCGGATGTTGTAACCGTACTTTATTAGATATGGTGCGTTAAATGATGTCTCTTACAGATTTACCACTGTCATTTTGGAGTTATGCATTAGAGACAGCCGCATTCATGTTAAATAGGGCACCGTCTAAATCCATTGAGACGACACCGTATGAACTATAGTTTGGCAGGAAACCTAAGCTATCGTTTCTTAAAGTTTAGGGATGCGACATATATGTCAAAAGGCTTCAGCCTGATTAGCTCAAACCCAAATCGAAGAAGTGCGTCTTCATAGGATACCCTAAGGAAACTATTGGGTACACCTTCTACCACAAATCCGTAAGCAAGATCTTTGTTGCCAAGAATGGGTCCTTTCTAGAGAAGGAGTTTCTCTAGATAGAAGTGAGTGGGAGGAAATTAAAACTTGATGAGGTAATTCACTACAAAAAAGTACACTTCCGTGATGATACGTGTTTGTCACATTAGGTCACATTTTTTGTTATGCATGTACATTCATGACGATTTTATGACAGAATCAAGATAGTCATACCTAAGCTGTCGTAGAAGTGTTCCATGACATTACCAAAATTATCATTACAGAAGTGTCCACTTCCATGACGATAAATCATGCGTCATAGAAGTGCTTTCATCAAGGGTAACCGACACGTGGCATCCACCATAACGGGTCGTTATTAAGCTATCGGGTTCCGGTTTGGTACCGATAATCCGTTAACAGCCCGGACCAATGGCGATTTTCCACGTGTAAAATTCTCATTCATCGACGATCCACGTGTCGGCTCAACGTTGGGACAGATGTCAACCATCCACTTGACAAGAACTGCCAATGAAACGTTGACATGTGGGACGGCCCAATAAAGGCCCATATAGGTTTAAAAGCCAGCCCAGGAACAAGCCCACAAGATTTCATCAGATCTAATGGGCTGGCCCGTTAAATGCCTAACATTTTCCAGACCAAATTATAGCCCACATCAGATACGGGCCATTAAATGACTGCAATATTCTGGGCCAGTTTACGACCCATATCAGATCCGGCCCGTTAATAGCCCGCAATAGTTTGGGCTAAATTACGGTCCATACCTGACCCGTCCCGTTAACTGACTTTCATTTCTTGGGCCAAATTACGGCCCATAACAACTATGACCTTTTTAACAGCTACTGTGCCATTGGGCCCATTGGCGGCCTGATTTGCTCTTCGGCCACTTAATGGCCCGTTTAACAGTTCGGCCTGATATTAGTTTCGGTCTGTCAGCAGCCTTGTCTACATATGGTCCTCTTTTGGCTAGGTTTCACCTTCGGCCATTTAAAGGCCCGACTTACACCTGGGCCTAATTATGGTTCGTGGTTACTTTCGGCCTCTTCACGACCTGTAGTCTTTGTGGATACATTCTAGCCCAAACTACCTATCAGCCCGTTAAAGGCCCTTGAGAGTGTTGGGCCTAATTTAGGCCTGTTATACATCTGGCATGCTTCTTGCCTGTCATGTAATTGGGTCAGCCAAGGCCCAAAAACATTTCACCCTGTTAATGGCCCGTCACCCGAATGGGCAAATAATGGGCCGATTTATATTACAGCGCGTTGTCGGCCCGTGATTGTTTCGCCACAATTAAGGCTGAATCTAGTTTTCAATCTGTTAAAATCCTATTTAATTCTCCGGCCCAATTAAGGCAAGCGGTTTACTCGGCCTTTTAAAGGCCCAAAACTAATAGTGGGCCAGATTAAAACTAGACCTAACAAATGGCCCAAGATGATTGTAGGCCCACGGTTCGGCCCGTACTAGCGATTGGCGCCCGACCAATTTTAGTACAAAAATTATTATTTTATAAACCTAACGTATTGGCTCATTGCACAACGATCAAAGATTACGACCTTTTCTTAGAGCGACGACAGTAGAAACAGAAAATAAATTATAACATTGTGACGAAGAATAAACCTAGACTATACAACAAAGAAATTATAGCATATTACATCCCCTAGGCATCAAAGCTTGCTGCCAGTGATAATAATAAAGGCAACCAGATAGAAGATTCCATAAACTGGGCAGGTTGCCACCAGTGGAAGTTAACAAGCCGACAAAATAATAGACAGAACCAACAACACTTTGACACGGATCAAGAAAGGTTAGCCCGGCCCAGGAGCTGTAGCGCAAGCAGCTTAGCAACCTGATGAGACTGTGCTTCTTTGACGCTTATATCCACCAACTTAAGTTGCATAGCATCAATAGACGTCATGTACTTACGGTTAATCTTGCATAGAGATTGGAGTTCCAGTCGGATTTGAGCGGGAGCATGTCTTTCTGCTTGAATTTCAGACTAAAGAAGTCAAACAGATTCAGGCGGCGACTTCGTCGAGCTCGTGTCACTAAGTAAGTTCGACACTACCAAGAGATGACTTTGTGGTTGTATCCCTAGCCTCAAGATGTGTTTCCTTCTTCTTTGGAATATATGTTAGAGGGGCAAACAATGGGTTCGTCTCACTATCATTATGGCAGTTCTTCCTAGCAGCAGTGGTGTCACCCTGAAAGAGAAACAAGTAGGTAGATAAAAGGTTTTGCACGTATAAGCATCAACGCTGTCAATTCATCTAATTTCTTTGTCAGAAATAAAGATACATGGTTTAAAGTAGCATTAACACAATAGTCATTCTTCATAGTTAAGACGGCAGGAAATGGCATTGTGCAAGAGTGGACAGCTTCACCAGACCATTGTTCATAGTTTGAAGGCTCGAGGACGACAAACTTACATCCGTAGTGAAGGCAGGCTCTATAAAGCCCTTGTCCATATTGATGGGGGGCAATTCAAGAAGTTTACCGCACACTCTTCTTCAAGAGCATTGGCTTTATTCTATATTTTGTTAAGAGTAAATATATATGTGAAAATATATGAACAAATGGCGATTATTTAACTTCAGATGCAGAGTACAAATGTAAATACAACATACAGGCAGAAGGCACTGACAAGAGCAATGTGGAGCTAAACTTTTTCAGTAACATTGGTTTTATTCAATATTTTGGCAAGAGAAAATGTAGATATGATGTGTAAAAAATGGAGGACAAGGGAAAATAAGCTGGAAAGTGTACATGAAGAACTAGCTGACAAATATAAGTACAGTGATGAAGGACATCAGATACTTACAAGAACAATGCAGAACTAAATTTCTTCATAAGCATTGGGTTTATTCTACATTAATTTAAGCATTAATATAGATCTGATAATTTGGAGCGAATAGTGGATAAGTAAGCTATAATGCACAATGATGTCACATAATCCACCAGGTATGAATGTAAGGACAACGATAGGACAATAGGTACTCACAAGAGCAAAGCAAAGACCAACATAGTTGTGAATCCTAGGTTTTCCGGCACTGGTTCTATCGCCAATATACGTCGGGTGCTATGTGATTTCTCTGGTAGCACCACCTTTTTCAAGGACTTTGCTTGTAGTCCTTTAGGTTCTGCAATCACCCTCTTCCTTTTGGATGTCTGAAACACAAGAACAACATTTGAACGGAAAAACATGGTATGACGACAAATGGAATAGGTGTTGATAATGGATGGGCATGTCATCTTCACATATATCATGAGTAAACTGAACAGATGGCAGTGCAACGAAGTGAACGAAATGCAAGACATCTTATGCAAGATATGTGCAACCAATAAAACCTTGCCAAATTGGAACAGGCACCTTACTGGGTGAACAGGATAGGCCATATGCCTTTGACTCCTTGAGCTCATAATAGTAATTAGTATCATATTATGAATACGAATCTATAGGTCGGGAGCATGTGGGTTTCATTGCAGCCACAATGGACCTTAATCCCTTGATGCCAAGTTTGTTACCCATTGAACTATTCTGCAACATTCTTTTGATGTGCGCATTCTTATATTCATTGTGATTACGTACAATATCTGTAAAGCATGAAAACATAAATAGTAGTGAGATTATCTTTGTAATGCAAAGGATATTGTAATATAATAGGGCTCCGTGTAAACCCTTGTGTGCTATCTCTAGATTCTGATGAGAGAGCCCATGTGTGCTGTAATATGGTGAGTAGATTAATATAACGTGGCACAACTACACAAAAATATGCTCCCTGTTGGAGCCCCAGATGTAAGGATAGTTGGCAGATGATAGGTTCATAATATACCGTATAGAAATTTTATTGCCAAACCATGATAACGAGAGCGCAGAGCCAGTAGGCAGATCGTAGTGAAGATAATAGGGGTACCACCATAAATAAACTGGGAAAGTGGAACTGGCTGGAAAACACAGGGTTTTGCCGCTACTAATATGCAGCCTATCGATCACCTACAGGCCAGCTCTATTCATCTGAAGGCGCACATATGTTACTATCAGTTTAGTCTATCAAAGACCGTGCGGCTCCCACCATTTCCGGGATATTATGGCAGACCAACTCGAAGTGCAAAATCATTTAGCAGAACTAGCCCAATAGAGCTGTCGACTGCAGATGTCCCTGCTCCCCTTCCTGACAAGGAACATATTGTACTTACTAAAGAAGAACAGAAGAGGAACATGTTAAAGAATAGAAGGGGAAGCATATTATTGAGATTCCCCTTCTTTCTATACAATGTTGGTTGCCCACCCATGATGAATCAGAGCGCCCAAAGAAATGCAATTCCATGATGTCTCTCTATATGTGGCCACATCCATTTGGAAACTCAAGAGGGAGCATTAGCTAACCAATTAAATGTGTGTCTGTTAGCTAATGTCAGTATCATATCACATTCATATTTGAAGAACCTTAGGACATATGATTGGTGTGTTATTTAGCTTTAAAGGGTGGACAACTGCTAGTAGGACACAAAGCACCTACGCAAATCATAGTGTAGATATAATGGGAAAACCCTAAGCATCGTGAGTAAAATCAGGACAGTGGAACTTGCTGGAATATATGTGCTAGTATTGCCGGTACGGCTAGAAAGGCTTCGCATACAAGCTCTCTACAACTGAAGGCGCAGTACTGTTACTATAAGTCTAACTCTCAAAGGCAACACATACTATCGAATATGAAGAGTTGAAAGCATCCATGACAATCGACATGAAGGCCAACACGAAGAGTTGAAAGCGTCCATGACAAGCGACCGAATAGACCTATACACTGCAAATGTCCCTGCTCCTCTTCACTACAAAGAACACACTGTACAACTATTATACTCCCTCTGTTCCTAAATACAATTCTTTGTAAAGATTCCACTATGGATCACATACAGATGTATGTAGATACATTTTAGAGTGTAGATTCACTCATTTTGCTCCGTATGTAGTCCATGGAGGAATCTCTACAAAGACTTATATTTAGGTACGGAGAGAGTACTTACAAACGAAGAACTGAAGAGGAGCATGCTAAAGAAGAGCAAGCAGATTTTGGATAATAAAATGTTGGTTGGCAACACATGATGAACCAGATCGCATAAAGAACACAACTCCCTGCCGTCCCTCGATAAGTGGCGCATGTGTTTTTTGAAAGTAAAGGTGGAACATTAACTAACCAATTAAACATTATCAGTTTTAGTACATGTCAACATCAAGAATCGTATTTGAGCAACTAAATTTGGAATTATGAGTGGCATGTTGTTTAGCTTGATGGGTTGAGGAGCACTGCTTGCACGTACATTTCAAAGCACCTACGATAATAGTACTGAATATATGGGAATGTCTACATGCAAGTCGCCTGACTTTAGTCATTTGGGCCAGTCGACCATTTCAGGCGGTTGGATGAAGATCCTATGTCTCCTAACCCTTCTTCTTCCTCGCCTCTTATTCTTCCCCTAAAGACCACCACACGGGTCACCGGTCGAACCACCGCCCCCCGCCCTTCCCTGAATCGCCCACCAACTCTGATCTTCCACCGCCTCCAGCAATCCCTCTAGCTAACCCCACCCCCACCCGCGTCGAGTTTTGCCTTCGGCGAGGCCCCACCATAGCCCGACGACAGCCCCCACAACCACTGTCCCCACCCGAAACACTAAGATAGATAATGGGGCAGCCCTCCGGTGAGACCTTCCTTCCCACTGGCAAACTCCGGCGAGCTCTCAAAAATCAACAGGCCCAATTTTAAAATTTAGTCTAATGTATTTTAACTAGTGTGGAATATGAAAGGGGAAAACCATAAGCATTGCGAGTATAGTGTTGAGTGTGCCAAGGCAGATCTGAAGGTGCAAACCGGACAAAGGCAACTTCCCAATGTTTGCTTTCAACTAACAAGTAAGTGATGGACAAAAAATCAGAGTAAAGCAGTGGTGATCTATTTTCTTGCTGTGATAAATAAGTTGAACAGATACGAAAGAGTATCGCCTCTAGTACGGCGCCGTGTATGCATCTGCTGAGAATTTGATGGTTTTGCGGTAGCGATGGCTGACGGCAGCATGGAAGCAGATCTAGGGGGGTAGACGATGGCGGCGGGGGAAATATCCCGCCGCGGTGGACGAGATGGTCGTAGGAGCGGCGCCGGCAAGGTGGACGACAGCGGAGATGAAGCGAGAGGACGGGATGCAAGGATGCTGGTCCGAAGCCGTGGATGAGAGAGGTCGATCTCTTGTAATGGACGACGACATCGGGGTATCAGCTCCGGCATGGTGGAGGCGGACGGCGGTGGATGGGGTGGCGGATGGAGGAGGCTGGGGTGGAGAGGGTGTCTTGGTGCCCACGGAGTACGAATGGGGAAATGGAGGGAGAGAGGAAGGGGGGAACCATGTCTTTAGGGCGCACTTACCAAAAATGGGAGGAAATTTACAAATTTAGACCCCGTTTAAAATTTCCTACATCACAACAATATTAGTCGGTTGGGGATAGGACGGTAATCTCGCATACACCGAATATTTGTCGACGAGTATTTCGGCTAACGAGAGTTTTTTTTGGCGCCCACCGTGTACGAATCGGGGAAGGAGCAGACAAAGGACATCGCCGGCTCCCCCCCGGCCGCCCTTTGCCGCCAAGACCAAGAAGCCGGCACACGTGCGTAGGCGCAGCCGACAGTGAGGAAGAGTAGTACATGGTAGGTCGCCGCCGCTCTGGTCCCAGGAAGGCCACCACTCCTCCACTCAGTCGATGCCAAGCTTGGTGGGGTAAATATCGGCAGCCGATTAGCCGCTTGACGGTGACGTGGAGGCGGAAATATTTAGAACCTTGTGCTCCGAAGGAGGAGGTTATGGAGGCGGAGCTGGACAAAGCCGAGGCGGATGAGGAGGAGTCAAAGGCAATAGCCGGAGCGTCAGTTCTTGGGGCTCATGGACGGACATGGTGGTCGGGCGCCAGCGATCATTTAGATTAGGTTCATAGTAGGTTTTAGTATGGCTTGTGCGAAATATGTAATGAATTTCATCGAGTTTATAGGAAAAGTTTTCAAAATGTAATGAATTTAATCCGGTTAATTTGAAATTTGCTTTGTTTGCACGAATTTCGTCCTGTTAGTTCATATAGTTGTCGAAAGGTATGCGAGATGGCATCCTCTAGCATCAATGTCCTCATAAAGATGCCAGTGTAAATTTGTGGGTCGACATTGGAGATGCCCTAACTATCATGCTATAATCGCTAACAGTGCTCCATTATTTCGCAGGGAACAGTTATTCCTCGATCAAAATCAGATCCGCCATGTTTCGCACTCCTCCCATGAAAGAGTGTAGACTCTTGCTTACATAAAAATGGAGCAAGTGGACGGCACTGTAGCAGGTCATATCACTTAAACTAGCCCACTTAACGCGCGGGAAAGCCCCACCCTCGTCATTCTATTCTAGATTTCTATCGACCGATCGCATGAAAATGTTACGCTTTGCAAGTTCAAAAGGAAAAGGCGGCACACTTACGACTCAGATAAGGCCGTGATTCGCTGCCGTGACCTCGACAGTCCGGCTCGCACGCCGCTCACCAGAGGGGACAAGCGTTGTATTGCATTTTCACTGACATGTGGGACTGCAATTGAGTAGACTGATAGCCGAAACCTAATCGCTTGGCGGGCGTCAGCTGTGAAGAGAAAGACGGGGGAGGGAGAAGAGATCGCCCGCCCACCGCGCACGGACAATAAGAAATATGGTGATAATGTGAGGTGGGCCATGCGGGAGTCCGGGCCGCTTCCAAGCCCACTTCTGACCGCCCTGGCCCACCAGAAAACCCCTCCCCCTCCTGCGCGCG